>OY728137.1:722982197-724182197 GCA_963277665.1 Viscum album
CCTAAAAATAATTATGGTAAGAATTTAAATAGAAACTGAAATTTAATGTGAATTAAATTGAGAGTTCAATGAAGTTTCCAGAAATATATAGGAAGGATCTATTTTTTTCTAAAAATAGTCAATCTATTTCCATCATTTGAGTTTTCTTCTTCTTTTAGGTCCATATGATTAAAAATATTCTATAGATATTAGAGAGTCTTTCAGAATTCATTTTAGATGTTCTTGCATATTTCCATGCAAACATTTTTCAAGGCCTATACAAATATCCTCTCTCTCTCTCTCTCTCTCTGATGTTTTGCGGATTCTCATGAAATATCCTTCCTTCCAAGTAGGGGATCTAAAACTTCTCCCTTGTTTTAAGTTAAAGTGTTTTTTAATCTTACCTAAGTCCCTTTCTATAAATTGTTCTCACTAACCTTAAAAAGATAATAATCTAGTTCTATCACATGAAGACTGTTTGATTTTATAAAATTGGTAAACTCTTATTCATGTTATATATTTTAAAAAAATGATTATATAATAAAATATAAATAAGGAAAGGGGGAATAAGATGATATTTCAGGATTAATAATGATTATCTTTCCAAAATAAATAAGAAGTTTATATTTTATAGTTTCAATGATTATTTATAAACAAAAAATCAATTAAAGTTAGAATTGTTGGTTCAATTTATTATAAGCTATTGAGTAATTATACTATTCTATAAATTTATTAAATTTTATATAATTGATTATCACATTAAAATTATTATTATTTTAATAATAATATAATTTAATGATTTATAGAGATGATTTAGTATCATTCATTAAACTAATAATATGATAAAAATTTATAATTTAATATACAAAATATTAATGTTGTTAAATTATATTCTAGAAATCTCATGTAGTTTAAATAACAATTTTCCATTAATCTATAATTTTAAAAATAAGAAAATGTAATTTATTGTGTCCAATAGAATATTATTAATTTATTATTATTATTTCAAGAATTGAAATAAATCTTTAGTTCACATTGTAGAATTAATATTCTTGTATGAATTATTGATTGAAAATGATTAATATTTTCTTAATATATATATTTCAATATAAAATTTTACCATATGAAGTTCACTAACAATATTTGATAGTATGGAAATTATCTAGGAGATAAAAACTAAGTATCACATATTTTTAGATGTTATTTGTTGAAATTATCTCTTGTTTTTGAATAATGATGTTATTCTAGATTTATCTAAAAAATTATACATAAATAATCACATGTACAATACCCAAATTTAAAATAGAGTTTGGGAATTAGATAATCACTTATTGTATCTTTATTTATTAAATATATTATTATCAGAATAATAAGTATAAACATGGTTATTAAATAAATGAAATAATTTTTTTTAATTTTTAGAAAATTAATATTTCATGATATAGGGATTAAATAAATGCTCGAGTCATGATTTTAGGTATTTTATTCTTTTTATTTATGTTTCCTAGTATTGTTTCACTAGGTTTTATGATATATATGCTTGGAATTATTTCTTATTGATTTTTAGAATGATAATAGCTAGAAACTTATATACAATGTAAATCAAAATTATTTTATAATTTTAATGAAAGAGGCATGAGTAGTATAATTATTTCACTTTATGGAATTTTTTAAAAATATATATAATGATTGAAGAATGTTAGGTGGATTTATGGATATTATTTTCTACTTCCAATGGGTTTTTATATGGAAAATAGATGTATAATAAACTAGTTAATTCAATTGGGAATTAAAATGGTTGTTTGTTAAAGAATAAATATTTGGCACTGAGTGATCCCATTCATGATTGTGGGAGTCTTGAATACCTCAGTTCCATGGATTAAGGTTCTTTTAAACTTGTTTGTGTATAATAAATTTAAAATGTGTATGCTCTAGTGATTTGGAGCTTTGATGTTATTGATCATTATCCTTTTGTGGTTGGAATGTTTGAAGATGAATGATATTGAGGACTAGAGAAATATTTATGGATTGTTATATATTGAGGAATGGGCTAGGATACTAGGCTATTATTATGGTAAAAGTTTGTGAAGGTGGAAAATATTGTACTTATGTGTAATGGTGTTGGAATAACATAGGGATGGTCAGGATTAGTTTAGAGTAGATTTTTATCATTGATATGTTTAATATTTCTTAATTCCTCCTTGATTCTTTCTTAATGGACATATGTTCTGATGTTACTTATATGATTGGATTCGAATTTCTTGATGTAGTCAGAATCTATGCATGACATATGAATTATTGATATGGTATCTTATAATGATTACTAACATTACTGAAGGAATTATAAAATGATAAATTAAACTAATAAATGGATGGGGTTGGTTCATGGTTTTCATATATGATGATGAAATGATTGATATTATAATAGAAATTATGGATCAAAAAATACTAGGCTTATAAAATTAAAGTATTAATAATAGAAATGAAAATGGAATAATATCAATTAATATATAATTAATTAATCTAAAATTGAACTTGATTCTTGTATTCTTATTTGATATCTAGAACTTATCATTGGTATTCAGGGTCCTATGTGATGATAGTAGAAGATGAATCAATGTTTAGTTAGTATCCGTTAGTGATTTTGTGAGTGATATTATTTATCTTTTATGATTTAATACACTACCCCACCCACATCGATAGGGAAATCAACAATCAAATTTTTTGGGGGTGTTTTCTCCAACATCTATGATGGAAAGGGTGTGGATGGATGACTTATCCCCCCCCCTCTCTTTAAATTTAGATCGGTAGGTGTATCCCATATTGTGATGGATTATGGTATAAGATTTGTTTCTATTAAGGATTTTATAGATCATTATTTTTATTATAAATTTATGTGTGTCTTGTAATGGATTGGGGTATAAAACATAATTGTACCCATACATGGTGGTTTTGGATTCCCATGGGTTTATATTAATATTTTGTGTTAGCTTGGGTGTAATGAATGTACATAGGTTTTAGTGTCTTCTAGGATACTCTTGGTTGCTGCTATGATACGATGATAATGATGATATATCGATTTAAATAGGTGAAGTAATGGTTATGATATTGCTTTATGTGGAGTGAGATGAATGATAGGAGGGATGAGAATTGGTTTTAGCAGTTGGGGCGTGAGGGTGAAAAACTATTGGGGAATTGGAAGTAGGGAACCATCATTTGACTATGTGTTTTCAATAAATATTAACATAATTATATGTGTTACTTGGTGAGTTATCCATTGTAGAGACCCGAATCTTGACGTACATGAACATTACATTACATTTGCAGAATACTTAATACATAACAAAAACAGACACACAAGGACTGTAATAGTTTAGTGTCTTTGGAAACTCAGAATATAAACTTCTAATCATGTTGAAATATCTTCAACAACTCCCATAACGATCTTCCCCTCATTTGTTTCCTTACCTAAAACCTTTCTTTATTTCCAGGGGAAAATAAAATATAAAACGGGTGAGCTCAAATGCTCAGTAATGGAAATCATAGATAACATAAAACAATCCATAAACATTTGGAAGAAAAAACATGAACATGAAATTTAAACATCAAAATCTTGAGCAAAGACATAAATCATGGAAGTACGTAAGGCATATATCATAATGGAACATCAACCATGATAAAATATAATGGGAATAAAACATGTAATTGTGGCAACCATTCAGCACATGTTATGATTTCCATAGTAGCCAAGGCATTGCTTCCAAGACCATCTTAGTGGACAAAGTCCCTTTCTGAATCGAGTTCACTCCTCGTTTCAGTCCTGTAAAACTGAACCGAATTAACTTACCATTCCAGCCATGTCTATCTCATGAGGTATAAATCTTTACCAAATGTATTGGAGGGATATATAGGTCCCACCCATCTCATAATGAAATCATTCTTACTTGTCCCACAAAATAAACACACATCATTCCTAATAACCCAACGAATAAAATGGGTTTCATAAACATCATCCCATCATCACATAATCCATATAAAAAAATGGATTTCATTTCATAATAAGAAAAGTGAAACCATGTAAATCATAGAGACATTATACTTGAAACATACACATATGAAATAATTTCATCTTAGATGGAAAATGGTTTTGATAAAACACTAGAAATGAATTCTTGATGAAAATATCTATTCTTCTTCAAAATCATTTTCTTTTCACAAAATTCAATGAAATTTTAAAATAAATAATATTTTGTTGAAAATAGTCATGAAATATTTTGGAAGAAGCTTCATGAAAATAAGGCTTTATAAAACCGTAAAAATCTGTTCACGCCGTATAAGTTAAAAATAACATTTTTCTCGTACTTTTTTCATAAAAGCTAAAAAGTACCTCGTATGGTAAACAAAAGAAAGATTCCTTCCATATGATGTGGTAAAAGTAGAAAAGGGTAAAAATGACTTTAAACATACTTGTACGAAAAGTAAACATTTTATGAAAACATTTTGAGAACATATGGACATGGATAATAATCTTAACCCCAGTAAATACTTACAAATAAACAATCTCGGATAAGAATGAGATTGGAATAATTATCCCTTAACTTAGGTATGATATGCTTCATATGTATCCAATCCTCCTGTATAATGATTTCAATAATTTCATTGACTTATTACAGAATCATATTCATTTTTATGATACCATATATGGTTCACTTATGACTTTATATTACCCGTTCTTTTGTAAATTCCATGTTAAAGAGCGTTTTGGGTAAAATCGTTTCATTTGTCGTCCGTGTTTTGACTTGTAATTATTCATATGATTACTTAGATCATAATTACTTAATTCCAGAATATAAAACATGATTTATATATAATATATATTCAGAATATACATATATACAATAGATCGATAAAGGGATAGAAATACACCATTCATAGAGACGGTAGGCCGTACGTACGCATGAATGTTGTTTTCGTTTATTCATTGATTTGAATGGAATTAATTGGATGACATACACATATATATACATAAATACAGAATTATTATTTAATGTATTTCATTATTATTCATTATATAGACTTTATGATCATTCATGTATGGTTAACATGGAGAATGAATCTCATCGCGTCGTGGAGACGGTAGTCCGTACGTACGCACGAGCGATGATATCATTCCCATAATTATTGAATAGAATTGGAGTGGATGGTATAATATATCAAAATCAGTATGATGTTATAATAACCATATATAGTTATTATTTACACCATTATACCCATCCATGTAAGGTGTTGGTGGAAAAATAGATTTCACCACGGCGTGGAGATGGTATTATGTACGTACACACGCGTGGTGATTTCGTTTTCCGTAGGATGGATAGATGGTGAAATAGGGTTGTTTCATACTTAAAATAACATATAAATATATGAGTTATACTGATGTTATTACTTCATAATGAAACAACTAAAGAAGAAGAAGTGGAAGAAGAAAAAAAGTTGAAAGAATCGGTAATAGACAATACCTCTTCTTTGAAGCGCCTCTTTGAGACCTCCTCTTAGGGCACTAAAATTGGTCTTTGAAGAATAAAATAACCTCTAGGATGTTTCTAGGGAAGTGGAGAAGATAATTTTTCAGGTTTTTGCTGAGCTTGAAGGCTCAACGTGGTGTGAGGAAGAGAGGGAGGAGGTTCCCTTTTATAAGGGAGGAGAGGGGCACCTTTGGAAAAACTAAAAATATTATTTTATTATAAAGTCATATTCGGTTTTTAATAGCTCCAAATTGATTTATTTAGAATCTAAGGTGGGTATGGGTGTAAATCCTACCATCCAATAGAATTTATACAAGTTTAGGATTCTATTTTAGCCTTATCATTTAGATTTAACCTTAAGTTAAATAATTTTACTTTTACCGTGTCTTCTTGTTTTCTTACACTATAAGGTTAATAAACTTACTATAACAAGACAAACGAACCCCAAGATGTTTATTATTAATATATATAACCTTATCTAAGTCATTTTTCTGAACCTTATATTTTTAGGAATAAAATAACAATTAATAATATAATATTTGTTTTAAAAACTATTTTATGTCAATTTTCACACTATTTGGTAATTTATTTTTGTGAAAATCATAACAGAATGATTAGTTCTAAAAACGTTAATTAAATCAATGATAACATGTAATATTAACCTATAAAATTATTTGAATTCATAAAAAGTCTCAAACTACATTTATTTGGGTATTTATAACGTCAATTATGTCAATATTTCATTAATAAGATAATTATTGCATCATCTTTGTGTCATAAATAAATTAAATTATTTAATGTCTAAAAATTATAAATAAAATATCATTCTATAGGAAATATTTTTATATTTCTAATTAATATTTATAGTCGAATTTATCTTATGTATAACCCTATATTAAAAATTATTTACTTATTAAACTTTGATTTTAACTATTTTAACCTTGCTTTAAATAAATTAATATTAAATGTCCTAATCTAATCCAAGTGGGCCCAAATGGTCATATTGTATTCCTAAGGTTGTTTTTGTCAGATTACACTTATCTAATAGAATTATTACATGTGTTAGGGTAATAATAATATCATTATTACCTTTATTTATCCTATTTACTTTTAACCGTGGTAAATAAAAGTAAAAAGTTACTATTCATCAAAAAAAATTCATCTCATTGAACCAAATTTTAGTCCTTGATATTAACCGTGTCTCTCGAATTTTTGAAATTCCACTCACAGAAGCGGTAAAATTATGTTTTATGAAAAATTCAGTTTTTTAACTACCACTTAATGGTTTCACTATTCATCAAAAAATGAAAGTTTCCATAAAAATACCAAAAATTAGGCCTAAGATATATTTGATATTATGAATTAAAAAATAATTTCTATTTTACCAAATTCAAAACATATCAGTTGCATTAATTAATTTAAAAATTAATTCTCGTCGTCAAAACAAATAGCGTGTTTTTATGAGATAATAACTATCAAAAGATAGACACTTGTTTATGTCAGGTTTAAATGTGAAATTACATCCAATGACCAATATTGTATTAAATGGTAAAAAAATATTCTAAATATACTTTAAAACCAATAAAATTAATAATTTATCACTATTAATTATTTCTATTAAAAAAGTTGTTTTTAATTAAAATTTAGTAATTTTCACTATTCATCAGAATATGAAAGTTATCCGAAAAGTACCAAAATTTCACCCTAAGCTAATTTTGATATTCCGAATCCTAAAATGAAGTCCATTTTGAAAGATAAAATTTTTAAAATTTTAAAAATTGGGTATTACTATTCATAACGGCTAGTTCATAATAATATTATAATAATATCTCGTTTAGTGAAACTCGGTATTGCGTACTACACACGCTATCGAGGAAGGTCTTTATTGTGTGTAATGCAAGCCAAGTCAGGGATGCGTGTTGTGCAAGATCCTTTTGGTGTAGCGTACAACACAAGAAATTAATGAAATTAAAAAGAATAATTTTCATAAAATCTCGGGGTGTTACATTCTACCCCCCTTAAAATTAATTTCGCCCTCGAAATTCGTCAGGGTTATAAATGGTTTACTACTCGAAAGTTTTTTTAATAGAAACCCACATCGTAAAAAGTAATACCAAAACTTGGCTTTAAAAAATAAAGTATGAAACGTAACGGTTACCCAAATTAACTCATCATTGGGTTTTCACATAGGAGAACATAGGTGAAAATATGGATATTGAAGAAAAATCTAACCATCAAGTTCTGATGGAGAGTGATAGAGAACATGGCTATGAAAAAGCCCACAATAAAAAGCCATAAATTTGTGATGATCTAAGGTACCATCTGATTCATCGGATATAAGGGCACTAGGAAAACATTTTTGGTTTTCAAGATCATTTCCCTAAAGTTGAATAATTTGAATTAGAATAAATACTTACTTTATTATGGTACAATCTCACTGTTGTTCGTGCCTTGAACAATTTCCACTTCATCTCTTAAAAAAATAAAGTTGAATTTGTTATTCGTGAAGTGTTAGCAGATCATATGATAGAATGATGGGTCATTCCATCTGTCTCAAACAAAAGTTTAGCAAAAGTTATTAAATATACATAAGTCGATCTATAGTGATATTAATCATATATGGTTCCTAAAATGGACTTATACTTCATATATCATACTACTTAATATAATAAAACTAGTTTCTCTTAAACAGGGACTTCATGTAGGCCAGTGGTAGGAGATAAAGGCCAGTCGCACTTCGGTTGTGGGTTCGATTCCCATAGCCTTGTCCAACGTGATGGGTTGTCGCCCGTCCTGTAGGTTGTCCTTTTTCTAAAACTACATTACTATAACATCCCATAAATAATATCGAAAAAACTTCTATCCTTAAACAATTCTAACTTATGTCTAACATAATTTATTCCAATCTTTAGGCTTATCCATAATACTGCAGTCCACTCTCATATTATAGTGAAAACGATTACCAGAGATTTCATATAACAAGCATGTTAATACCATTGTTGATCCCCATATATCATAAGATATGTCTTGTTGGTCACATTCCAAACATTCGAAGGCCTTAATCATGTATTCTCTTGAAAAATGAATACCCATTGAATCTTAGTGAAAACATGAGTGTTGTCAAAAGTTAACTCTTTCCACATACCAAAACCCCAAAATTATATATACTCAAACCATGATATAAATATTTCCTTATATCAGTCATGAGCTCATGAATACTGTCAAACATTTCATTTTCTCCTTATCCCTTCATTATGCGGATATCATATTTTTTCTAAAAATATCTCAATCACTCTCCATGGTTACTGGTACCATAAAATTATTGAAAACCACAATAGACCAATACATAAATATTCCAATATTCCACGATACTATATACAACATTATTTTGGAATCCCATTACATAAATAGTTAATCATTCCACCACATCGTTGTCGTATTCAACATCACCAATAGTGATCGCATGTGACTTCCCTTTGTCCTTTACCTTAAATGGTTGCTCATGTCGATCATCACTAACCCTTGGATTAGGGAATTTATTAGCATAATGCCCCATTTACTTTCACTTGAAGCATTGAAGTGTTGGTGGTGCGTTCTCTACAGTATTTTTTTAATTCACATCATTAGAAACCCTTTTTCCATTATTTCAACACTCAGCTGCTCAATGACCTTCTTTTCCACACTTAAAACATTTTCTAGTCCTTTTAAGACAATCTCCACCATGCTTCTTTCCACACTTTGAGCATAAGGAAACATTCATCCTCTTTTCACCATTATTCTGAGATTTCTTCTTGAACTCCATCTTTCGTTTCTTGTCAAAACCATGAGATGGATAAGTAACACCAACATCCATTTCTACCTTGATAGCACAATGCACAATTTCTTCATAGCTACTGAAGTCTCTTATAGCTAATGCCCTTCAAATATTTGGCTTTAAGCCACTAAATAATCGATCAACTTTACTTTCAGGTTGGATGATAAAGCCAGATGCATACCTTGCAAGCCTTGTAAAATTCGCTTCGTATACACAAACAGATTCATTATCCTTTTGCTTTAGTTCAAGAAACTCCTTCTCCATCTTTTTTCGAAGAATACGAGGGAAGTACTTATTGAAAAATAAGTTCTTGAACTCGTCCCATTCCATAGACTCAATTTCATATCTTGGCCTCGTATTCTTGATAAGATTCCACCATTGATCAGCTTCACCTTCCAAACGATATACTGCTAAGATGACTTCATGTTCAGAACATTGAAGAACTGAAAATATCTTTTCAGTGGTACTGTTCCATTGTACAGTAGCAAGTGGATCAGAAGACCCACTGAAAGAAAGTGGACGTTGCCTCGTGAAGGACTCAATAGAATATTGTTCCCTTCTCTGCTCATTTGGAAGTCCAGAATGATTCATTGCTTGTGTAAGTATAGCAATAATATTTTTCACTCCATCTACCATAACATTTGTTTGTTCAGGAGTACAATCATTGCATTTTCCAATGCATTGATCAACACGGTTCCTTCGGGTTCCAGCCATCGTCTAAAACCCAAAAAGAATAGTGTGAGAGGCAAAAATCGTGCTAGGGAAAAAAACATAATAAAGGGCTAGTACCTTCAATATCTAACATCTTAGGTTTAATTCTAAGATCATTACCATAATTCTAGGACTATAACCTATACTTATACTTAACCTTAGGGACATCCCTAGACATACCTTATAAATATCTCTAGGGATCTCACTAAAGTTATCGCATCCTAGTTTCCAAAGGTTGACTAAACCTTTCCTCTGATACCAACTGTAGAGACCCGAAGCTTGACGTACATGGACATTACATTACTTTTGAGGAATACTTAATACATAACAAAAACAGACACACAAGGACCATAATAGTTTAGTGTCTTTGGAAACTCGGAATATAAACTTCTAATCATATTGAAATATCTTCAACAACTCCATTAACGATCTTCCCCTTTTTTGTTTCCTTACCTAAAAACATTCTTTATTTCCTGGGGAAAATAAAACATAAAAAGGGTGAGCTCAAATGCTCAGTAAGGGAAAACATAGATAACATAAAACAATCCATAAACATTTGGAAGAAAAAACATGAACATGAAATTTAAACATCAAAATCTTGAGAAAAGACATAAATCGTGGAAGTATGTAAGGCATATTTCATAATGGGAAATCAACCATGATAAAATATAATGGGAATAAATCATGTAATTGTGGAAACAATTCAGCACATGTTATGATTTCCATAGTAGCCAAGGCATTGCTGCCAAGACCATCCTAGTGGACAAAGTCCCTTTCTGAATCGAGTTCACTCCTCGTTTCAGTCTTGTAACACTGAACCGGATTAACTTACCATTCCATCCATGTCTATATCATGAGATATAAATATTTACCTAATGCATTGGAGGGAGATATAGGTCCCACCCATCTCAAAATGAAATCATTCTTACTTGTGCCACAAAATAAACATACATCATTCATAATAACCCAACAAATAAAATGGGTTTCATAAACATCATCCCATCATCAAATAATCCATATAAAAGAAATGGATATCATTTCATAATAAAAAAAAGTGAAACCTTGTAAATCATAGGGACATTATACTTGAAACATACACATATGAAATAATGTCATCTTAGATGGAAAATGGTTTTGATAAAAGACTAGAAATGAATTCTTGAGGAAAATATCCATTTGTCTTCAAAATCATTTTCTTTTCACAAAATTCCATGAAATTTTAAAATAAAAGATATTTTTTTGAAAATAGTCGTGAAATATTTTGGAGGAATCTTCACGAAAATAAGGCTTTATAAAACTCTAAAAAAAATTTCACGCCATATAAGTTAAAAATAACATTTTTCTTGTACTTTTTTTAGAAAATTCAAAAATTACCTCGTATGGTAAACAAAAGAAAGATTCCTTCCATACGATGTGGTAAAAGTAGAGAAGGGTAAAAATGACTTTAAACATACATGAAAGAAAAGTAAACATTTTATGAAAACATTTTGAGAACATATGGACATGGATAATAATCATAACCCCATTAAATACTTACAAATAAATAATCTCGGATAAGAATGAGATTGGAAAAATTATCCCTTACCTTAGGTCCGATATGATTCATACGTATCCTAACCTCCTGTATAATGATTTAAATAATGTCATTGACTTATTACATAATCATATTCATTGTTATGATATCATATATGGTTCACTTATGACTTTATATTACATGTTCCTTTGTAAATTCAATGTTAAAGAGCATTTTGGGTAAAATCATTTCATTTGTCATCCGTGTTTTGACTTGTAATTATTAATATGATTACTTAGATCATGATTACTTAATTCCAGAATATAAAAAATGATTTATATATAATATATATTCAGAATATACATGTATACAATAGATCGATCAATGGAAAGAAATACACCGTTCATGGAGACGGTAGGCTGTACGTACGCATGAACGTTGTTTTCGTTTACTCATTTAATTGAATGGAATTAATTGGATGAAATACATATATATATACATAAATATAGAATTATTATTTAATATATTTCATTATTATTCATTATATAAACTTTATGATCATTCATTAATGGTTAACATGGGGAATGAATCTCATCGCGTCGTGGAGACAGTAGTCCGTACGTACGCACAAGCGATGATATCGTTCCCATAATTATTGAATAGAATTGGAGTGGATAGTATAATATATCATAATCATTATGATGTTATAATAACCATATATAGTTATTCCTTACACCATTATACCCATCCATGTAAGGTGTTGGTGGAAAAATAGATTTCACCACGGCGTGGAGACGGTATTCCGTACGTACGCATGCGTGGTGATTTCATTTTCCGTAGGATGGATAGATGGTGAAATATGGTTGTTTCATACTTATAATAACATATCAGTATATGAGTTATACTGATGTTATTACTTCATAATTAAACAACTAAATAATAAGAAGTGTAAGAATAAATAAAGTTGAAAGAATCGGTAACGGACATTACCTCTTCTTTGAAGCGCCTCTTTGAGACCTCCTCTTAGGGCACTAAAATTGGTCTTTGAAGAAGACCAAAACCTCTAGAGTGTTTATAGGGAAGTGGATAAGATAATTTGGAAGGGTTTGGCCGAGCTTGAAGGCTCAAAGTGGTGTGAGGAAGAGAGGTAGGAGGTTCCCTTTTATAAGGGAGGAGAGGGGTACCTTTGGAAAAACAAAAAATATTATTTTATTATAAAGTCATATTAGGTGTTTAATAGCTCCAAATTGAGTTATTTAGAAGCTAAGGTGGGTATGGGTAGAAATAATTTCATCCAATAGAATTTAGACAAGTTTAGGTTTCTATTTTAACCTTACCATTTAGATTTAACCTTAAGTTAAATAATTTTACATTTACTGTGTCTTCTTGTTCTCTTACACCATATGGTTAATAAACTTACTATAAGAAGCCAAACAAACCCCAAGTTGATTATTATTAATATATATAACCTTATATAAGTCATTTTTCCGAGCCTTATATTTTTAGGAATAAAATAAAAATTAATAATATAATATTTGTTTTAAAAACTATTTTATGTCAATTTTGACACTACTTGGTAATTGATTTTTGTGAAACTCATAACAGAATTATTAGTTAGAAAAAGGTTAATTAAATCAATACTAACATGTCATAGTAACCTATAAAATTAGTGTAATTCATAAAAAGTCTCGAATTACATTTATTTGGGTATTTATAACATCAATTATGTCAATATTTCATTAATAAGATAATTATTGCATCATCTTTGTGTCATAAATAAATTAAATTATTTATTGTATAAAAATTATAAATAAAATATAATTATGTAGGAAATCTTTTTTTATTTCTAATGAATATTTATAGTCGAATTTATCTTATGTATAGCCCTATATTAAAAATTATTTACTTATTAAACTTTGATTATAACTATTTTAACCCATCTTTAAATAAATTGATATTAAATGTCCTAATCTAGTCCATGTGGGCCTAAATGGTCATATTTTATTCCCAAGGTTGTTTTTGGTCGAATTAAACTTATCCAATAGAATTAAGACATGTGTTAGGGTAATAATAATATCATTTTTACCCTTATTTATCCTATTTACTTTTAACCGTGGTAAATAAAAGTAAAAAGTTACTATTCACCAAAAAATATTTTCATCTCATTGAACCAAATTTTAGTCCTTGATATTAACCGTGTCTCTCGTATTTTCAAAATTACACTCACAGAAGCGGTAAAATTAAGTTTTATGAAAAATTCAGTTTTTTAACTACCACTTAGTGGTTTCACTATTCATCAAAAAATGAAAGTTTCCAGAAAAATACCAAAAATTAGGCCTAAGGTATATTTGATATTATGAATTAAAAAATGATGTCTATTTTACCAAATTCAAAACATATCAGTTGCATTAATTAATTTAAAAATTAATTCTCTTCGTCAAAATAAATAGCGTGTTTTTAAGAGATAATAAATATCCAAAGATTGACACTTGTTTATGTCTGGTTTAAATGTGAAATTACATCCAATGACCAAAATTGTATTAAATGGTAAAAAAATATTCTAAATATACTTTAAAACCACTCAAATTAATAATTTATCACTATTAATTATTTCGATTAAAAAAGTTGTTTTTAATTAAAATTTAGTAATTTTCAATATTCATCAGAATATGAAAGTTATCCGAAAAGTACCAAAATTTCACCCTAAGCTAATTTCGATATTATGAATCCAAAAATGAAGGCCATTTTGAAATAAAAAATTTATAAAATTTAAAAAACTGGGTATTACTATTTATAATGGCTAGTTCATAATAATATTATAATAATATCTCGTTTAGTGAAACTCGGTATCGTGTACTACACACGCTATCGAGGAAGGTCTTTATTGCGTGTAATGCAAGCCAAGTCAGGGATGCGTGTTGTGCAATCTCCTTTTGGTGTAGGGTACAACACAAGACATTAATGAAATTAAAAAGAATATTTTTCATAAAATCTTGGGGTGTTACATCCATGGTGAGTATTGGAAAGTAGTAGTATATCTTCTAAGGGGGATGAATTTATTTTATTTATTTATTTACTAATCATTAGTATTATTATTTTTTCTTTTTAATGAGATTTTTCAGTGAAGATCATACTGAGTATACATTTTTTCTCACCCCATGTATATATAAACTGCTTTTTAGGTCAGCGGGATCTAATTGGTGATAGAGCTAGAAATTACTAGTTTTTGGAGTTTTTAAGGGATGTTGGATCTTTGTAGTCATTATTGAGGGTTTACCATTTTTATTTTCTTTTATGTTGTATCCATTTATGTATGACATTGCATCATGTATTGGGATTGATTATTCAATTTATTAATAGTTTTGGTTGATGGATTCCCCATCTTATCTCTTACTCCTTAAACTTATTTAGAGGGTAATGACTCCCATATTTTTTATTTAAATACCTTTGTTCCTTTCCCCCAACTCATGTCCTACTAGAGGCAGTTTTCCATAATCCTCGCCTATCTTTCTCTATTTTCATCCCAATAGGAGTACCTTTGGAGGGAGTGGGTCATGAAAAAATGGGTGGATGTTTTATAAATCTTTCTATGGTTTGTTATTTTTTTATTTATAATCACATGTGAAAATATATTTTATAAATATTATATTTAATCTAGTATTAATGAATTATATTTTGAAAGTAATTGCATAATCTCTTTAGTGGTATCCTACTGGGCATATTTGGCTCACACCCTACATATACATCAGTGTGGGTGTATATGCATCTTCCATTATTTATTTCAAGTTCCCAAGATTTATTTCATATTCCTTTTGCTTATCATGGTCCATCAATGAACATGTTAGGATTGGGATGTGATGTTGGGGATGTTTGGTCTTGCAATGGTTTTGGTTTTTAGGGAATTCATGTATCAGCCAAGCCAACCCATTGTATTTTTATTTATATCATTTCATATTTAGTTTATGAATGTATCATATTACACTATATATTTTTATGTGATTTTTGGATATTTTATATTATTAATGTATTGAATGAGTATAGTCACATTTTCTAATTATTCTATATTTGGTTTCTCCTTTATTTAAAACTCTTTATTTGGTTATGCATTGGAATCCAAATTATGGATAGGTCATGTTATATTCCTTGTAGTTTTCATTGTTGGTTTTATTATTATTTGAGGATTAAACCATTCCTAAGTTAATTTTATTCATACCCAATCACTAGTCGTCAACCTATAGGGATCAGGAATTCCCTTAAAACATAGTGGTGATCTAGGTCGGGTGATGTATCAGGTCAAATCTGGATACTTAATTACAAATGGTGTCAATGCCTAGGTTCTAACGAGGGCCTAGGTTCTAGAATAAATGTCTTGTTTTTTTTGGAGTCTAGTAGCATGGATATTGGAATATTGGGACTATAGTGGTAGGTGTGGGAAGAAACTTCCTAACACTTTCTTGTCCTAATCCTTGATTTATCATGGGTAGTCTAGATTTGTATTTTGTTTGATTTATTTTATTGGATTTTGGTATGATATAGTAATGTTTTAAATCCTCATTTTCATTGTGTAGGTTTCCTTAGGGTAAGTTCTATGAATTTTGGGATGATAATGAAGAAGGAATATGAGTCTTGAAGTTATATTTCATGTCTTAAGAACCCATGAAGTTACCAAGAACTTAATTTTGGAAATGTTTTAGGTACTATTGCTTGATGGGAACCTAGAATGTCAATTCATATGGCCAGGTGATGGAAAATTTGACATCCAAATTTTTCTTATTATTTATAAATCTTGATTCTTGGATTTCATTTAGGTTGTTATGATAATGGAAAAGGAATCAATGAGGGACTTATGTTATGTTTATGTTGGTCAATTGAATTTTGGATGAATTTTGTGATGTGTTTTTGTATGTGGGTGTTGAGAAATTGGTTTCTAGGAGAATAAATCATTAGAAAGAAATTTTTTTCAATATAAAATGAATTGTTTAGGTTTAGTTTTAAAATGGATTTTTCCCTTTTATATTTTATTTTAAGAAGGGTTGGTTTTAAAATTAAAATATAGAGATGTTTTAAAAATGAAAGTGAATTTAATATAAGGATATAGAGTAAAAAGGGGAAAATTAAATAATTGGTTTGAAACCAAACATTGGTAGTGTGTTTGTAAAGATAAAATTTCTATGGATGATTTCAAAATGTTTTTTAAGAATTTAGTGATTTTTTTGGAAGGGTAGGACTGTTTTTAAAAGTTTGTATGCTTTTAAGTGGGTTTTGATACCCTTTTTAAGGATATCATGGGTTAAAAATGGGGTTTAAAAGTTTATTTTTCAATCTGCGAACCTTTATTTTTCAAGATAAAATTAATTTTTTTGAAATGAGATGAAATTTTAGAAAATGATGGGATTGATTTTTTTTTGAAAAGTGGGAATTTTTTGCAAAATGAGTTTTTATACTATTTAAAATGATGTGGTTTCAATTCAATAAAATGGGAATTCTTACTATGTTCTTGTTTTGATTAGTTTTCTTTTACCCTCAGTTGATTATGGGAACGTTTTATGTGATTTGGAAGACATTAGTTGGTTAGATTAATGTTTCATGTTATTTATAGTTTTCCTCCTATAAAGATCTATATGAAATTAGTGTGCATATCCTTAGGGATTATCCTGCTGTGATCTTTTATTCTCTTGGGAAGAACCTTTCCAGCACATGACTCTGCCTAGACTCAAATTAGTGTGGTTGAGTAAGATCCCTCGTGTGCTTTAGAACTTTTGAAAATCTTATCTAGGGTGAGTGAGTGGTTAGGACATGGTCAAGGATACCATATTAGTTGATATGGGTAAAATATGATAGTTTAGTGTTGGTTGGGTGTATTTTTTATGTGCATAATGATATTTTTTTATTTCTCCTCAACATTATGGAATTGGTGTTTTGTAGTGTTTCTATATTGGTTTATTAATTAAGGTACCTCTTGATTTATATTTGGGTATTGGTATCCTTTAGGATTCTTATGAAACATTTGCATGTTATTTTTATTCTAGTTTTTATGGGTTAAACATAGGGAATCATTGGTTAAATTATTTGGTAACTAAGATGAGTGGTTTTTTTGTTACACTGAGGGTGCTATCGAGTTGTTATTTAGTTAGGTTCACAAGGGTTGGTGTTCCTAGAGAGTTTTCCTGAGTCACTATAACTTATTTCTTGTGACTCGTGGAGTGAACCATGTTATTTCTTATTGAGGTATGTTTTTTATTGAGTTGTATTTTGTTTTATGTGTTTCTCCCATTTTGATGAGATGTGATGGGTTTTTTGTCCGTGTTTTGTAGTTTTTAGGATTTTCATAGGATGTATTCCCTTTTTATAGATTTTGAGATATTGGTTTATATGGTTATTGTGTTTAGTGGATAATTTTAATTTCGTAGGATGTTTTATAGAGGTAAGGTCTCTATAAAGATTAAACTGAAAATCATAGATTCAGCTATGACGTATTATGTTGCTTGACTATCTTTGAATACTTGTCTGGTTTCCCACTTTTCCTTAAAAGTGTTATCTTAATAAAAACAAATATTTTGTGGTGGTTAGGATGTTTTATAGAGGTGTATTTTTTTGTGATATTCATCCTCTTGGGTGTTATTTTCTATATCAATAAAATTTAGATGAACTCTAATTTTTTGGGAGACCTATGTTAGGATACTTTGTTCTCATATCTCTATATTGATGATTACGAATTTGGTTATGCTTTAGGTGTCTTGGTGATTCTTGAGGATTGCTTCCACTAATTTGAGAAATAGTGTTTTATGTAGTGATTCCTTATCATAGGATCCCTCTCTATTTTCCCCCAACCCACCCAACTCTCATGATTAGGTGTTGGGGTTTTAATATTTCATTGTATCGAATTTTATAAATGACTTTTGAGGGTGATAAAGTGGAATTTTAGGGAGAATTATGACTCCCCATGTCACTGTGGGATTTAATATTATCTAATTTAAGTTGTTTTTATGTTTTCACGTGTTTAAGAAAGTCATGGATGGTTGTGGGCCTAGAATGTATTTGGCCATGGTGTAGAATAGGGTGACTATGTCATAGCTTGTTTCCATTAATTTTTAAAATTTTTGATCAAAGTTTGACCATGGCATGGAGTCGGGGGACTCCACCATGGAGCTTGGTCAGATAGAGCTATGAATCTTGGAGAGAGGTTGTTGCACTATAGAGGCATGGGGCTTGAGACATTGTCTTCTACCTAATTGAGGGACACCACACTAAAGTATTGATAGTCACATCATGATTACCTAGTGCTTGGGAGTTTATCCCAATTATATTATGGTTCTATATGCCACCGGATGGGGGATACTCTATTGAATTTTTTTAGTTATAAGTTCCATGAAATATACTAGGGAGTATGTGTTGTGGTGGTGGTTTTATAAGGTGAACTATGTGATGGTGGTTCCCTATCCAAGTTTTTTAATTTTTAATTTTACCTTTTTTTATCATTGAGTTTTTAGAAGTTTTATCCCCTCTCCTCCCTTCCTCTCACATGTGGAGAGCTCAAGGAGAGCTCCTCTTTCATTATCCTTGATTATAATCTTACCATCCCTCTATTTATTGAAATTATGAAAATTAATTCTTTCGTTCTTCCACCCTTGTACTTCATTCCTCCTTCCCCCAATTTTTACTCTTTTCCCGAGATTCTTAGAACCCATGTTATACAAATTTGGGGTCTGATCTTTTCTAATCATAGTTTTTTTATTTATATGAATTATAGATGTTTTTTCTTATATGCTTCGTACTTTCATCATTGAATGAGATTGGTTGAAACTAGTTTTTTGACCTTAAGGTATTTATTTTTATGAGCTTACTTTAAATGTAATTTCATTTAATTCTAGATATGTTTTAGAATTTTATTTATTAAATTAAATTTATATGAGATAAACAATATAGGTTTCATAAATACTAGAAAATTTTAATCCCTTATCTTAATAGATGTTTAATTTTTTTTCTAATTTTTAATATATTTTTGCAATTCCAAGTGTTTTGGAAAATATTTTATAAATTTTTTTAAATGAATTTTGGAACATTAATGGATTTCAACCCCATTTGGATCATACAATGGGTAAAGGCACGGTTTTCAAATAATGTATTGAAAAGTAAAATTATGTTGTATATACATAAAAGTTTTAAATAAAAAGTGAAATTAATTATTTAATTAATCCTAAATGTGTTTTTATATTGAAATATTTTAAATAATACTTAAAGTTTTTTTTCAAAGGGTAAAATGTATTGGCATGTTGAGCCTATTTTTAATGAAAGGAATGTTTGGAATCTTCAAGAAGGCTTCTCAAAATGAGTGAAACCATTAAATTGGGCCCCTTGTTTTTTTATTTCTTGAAATCGGTTATGTCCCCAAGGGTAATGTTATATATTGTTTATAAAATGGATGTTGTAAAATCGTTTGTTTCTTGTGATAGAGTTGTAGGTGAGATGAGATTTATTTGAAAACATTTCCTTATTGGTTTTTATAGTGGTTACATACCTTTTTTATTGCTCACCTCTATTTGATTTTTTATGGGAACCTTGGGTAACTAATGGAATTTTTGGATGCATGTTTCACTATTATAGTATGCATAATCTATCTAATTATATATGATATTTGTTACCTCATAGGGTTTTTCCTGATACCCAGCATTTCCTAAAAGGGATTTCAGAGGAGGTATATTTCTAGGATATGTAGGTTTATATTGATCTAATAACTAGGTATAGTATCATTCATGTTATATCCTATTGTGTTTTCCATGATACTTTGATTCCATTGAGGATTTTTTGGAGGATTCCATCTATCTATTTTTATATCCCCTAACACTTGATTGGATTTTTTGGAACCTTTTCTTGGATGAGTTTCGTTCCCTTTTTTTACAGCCTTGGTATTATGGTTCCTACATGATTTATACTTACTTCATGTTCTAATTGATTTTTTTTAAATTGGTTCCTCAAATGTGGTTTAAAAATGGGTTCCAAAAGAAATTTCAAATGTTTGTTTTCTAAATTTATTTCATGAATAATTTTAAAATAAATAGATAAAAGTGGTTTAGTTTGGGTGTGTGTGTGTGAAATTTCAAATGACTTTTTTGGAAATAAGGGACATTCATTTTCTATTTTCAAAAATGTTAAGATCCTTCTTTTGGTTTATCAAAGTTTTTTCTTTTAAAAGTATCAGTTATGTCATTTATTCACATGAGAGGGGTGGATATTTTATTAATATAAATATATTCTGTTATTTATTTTTCTTTATACCTGCACATGAAAATATATTTTATAAATATTATTTTAAACTATCATTAATTTATTTATTTGGTAAGTAATTTCAAAAAATCTTTAGTGGTGTTATACTAATCATGTTTCTCTCACATCCTGTATATACACTGGTGTAGAAGTTTATATCTCTTTCATGGTTTCTTATAAATTTTCATGATTTATTTCTCTTTCTATTGTTTCATCTAGTTCTACCGATGGACATGTTAGAATTTGGAGGAAATGTTGTATAAGATTAGGATTGTAGTGGTATTGGTTTGTATAGTATTCATGTATCGATGAATTTGACCTACTGTGTTTGTATTTTTATCCTTACATGTTCAATTTATAAAATTATCTACTTATTTTGTATATTTCTTGTGTGATATTTGATTTTTTTATATTTTTTACATATCAAATGAGGATACTCAAATTTATTGATTATTTTCTATCTATTTTCCCTTTACTTAAAACAAATTATATAGTTCTGCATGGATATCTAACTTATGTATGGGTCATGATAGATTCTCGATATTTCCCATTATTTCGATTATTATTATTTGAGTGTGTAATAATTTAATGTAAGTGTTCATGATATATGGAAATTAGTTTCTAGTACGTGCGGATCAAGAATTCCCTTTGGGTCTAGTGGTGATTCAGTTCGAGTGATATGTTAAGTCAACTCGGGCTAGTTTGTTATAGTATTGACTATAAAGAAACCTTTTCACCTATTGGGATGATAAATTACATCCATATTTTTCTAGCCATATCATCTCATTATGGATATAAGGTATATAAAATATATGTCAAATTTGTTTTCCTTAAGAAATACCTAATTGAGGATATGTATATGATACATAATGAAGGTTTTGAAGTTCTAAAAAAGCAAGTTAAGGTATGTAATTTGTAATTGTCAATTTGTGGACTAAAGCAAGATTCAAAGAGTTTGAATATCTAGTATGATAATGAAATCAAGGAGTTCGGTTTCATCAAGAAAAAAATTATTATTATGTATATAAGATAATTGGTGTAGCGACCCGACCCTATAATACTCGAGTAAGTGTTTAATACTATAACAATGGAATGATTACAAAGAATCAAATCTTGATGGACATAAGAGTTTAGTAATCTTGTTAAAATAGATACATACATGAGTATTGTATTAGAAATTAATACACAAATGAAAACATAATTATTTCTTTCAAGGATAACTTTATTCCCAATTAGCATATAATTGCATATATTTGTAAGTTAACTTCTTGGATTCCTAGGGAAAGGAAAAAAATAAGGGTGAGATCAAATTCTTAGTAATGGTTGAGTATAGTGGAAACAATAATGAGTCAATAAGAATAATCATTATTGTAAGATAAATAACTAAACACATGTTCCATGTAATCAATAAACTAATAAGTAAGAGAATAAATAATATGAAAAGGTAAATAAAATGAAATTCATGCCATTTAAAATACTATATAAGTCATAATCGACATGGAAAGGTAAGAAACTGAACATTGTGCCATTTAATCGATAAACTAAGAATTAAATACATATATAGATAATTTAAAAGAGAAAAATTTCATGGATAATAATAATAACAACTGAATTATAAATGAATGAAATGCTTAATTATTGGACTTTATGTTTCCTAGGTACATGGAACCTTTACCGTCAACACCTTCCACAAGACAGATTAGAAAATATGGTAGAAACCCTGCAAAGTTTCACAAAAAAATCATCTCATGAGACTACTGATGCATTGAGGGTCTATCTATTATTGGGCCCCACCTATTTCAAACCTATCCAAATCATTCTTCATATATAAAATAAATTATTTAATTCATAAAGAATGTGCCTTATCCAATATCTGTATTGAATAAAAGATATGAATTTATAAATATTTCCCCAATTAATCAAATAAATGTAAAAGTAAACACTATATTTAAAAATATATATGGTTTAGGAAATAAACATATCCATGATAAATGATATGGATAATTAGGGTAAATTCAAAGTTCAATTATCATAAAAAATTTGAATATTTCATTAGGGCTTCAAAAATGAATAAAGGAAGTGAATGTTAATACTATCCTTAGAAATTCAATCAAATAATTATATAGAGAATGTATGAGGATGGTATCAATTCAAAATATCCTAAGTAGAATAAAAATAAATTGTTTTTTTCACTAATTAAATAAATTAATTACTTTAAAAAAAATTCTTGACGAAAATATTCTTTTGTTTTGAAAAAACTTTTGAAAAAAACCATTTTAAAATAATTTTCTTTAAAAATAACTTTTTAAAAAAATTTATTTAAAAATAAACCTTTTAAAATTTAAAATAAATATTAAATGAAATTATGGGTAAATCTATAAATGTTTTATGTAGTAAAAAGAATATTCCTTTTATAAGGTAAAAAGGTTATAAAAGTTACTTGTTTTGAAATATATGAGAAGATTCCATTGAAAAAAATTATAAAATAAAAAAATGGTAAAAATTAATTTAAGAAATCATTCTGAAATAGTTAAGAACATTGTTGAAAACCTTTTTTTAAAATAGGGTTTTTTAAGAAAATAGGTTCTTCGATGAAAGACAGAAATAAATTCAAGTTTTCTTTTTTTTAAAGGTAGGTTCTGGTCAAAAGACCAGAACTAAGAAATTTATTCAAAAGAGAAAGTCACAAATGAGTTACAACAGACGGAAAGAGGGCAATTTTCTAGAATCCTTAATAAAAGAAGGAATAAACTCTGGCGGGAGTTCATTCATCCAAGTGATCTCATGAGAGACTACCATGTTGTCAAGTCCATCCGCGACCATATTAGCCTCCCGATAGGTATGCACGGCAATAAAATTGAGGTCATTGAGCGTAGTGAGGCAATCCATCCATCTGGGGGTGAGAGGCCATGCCAGATGAACATCACCCTTCCAGATGGCTTGCACAATAGTAGTGGAATCGCTCTCGATCCAGAAATTCTTCCAGTTGAAGCGCATTGAATAGGAGACGGCATGAATGGTAGCAAGCATCTCGGCCTCCAGCGCAGAAGCAGTTCCACAGCTTCCAAAGAAACATCCAAGGATGTGGTCTTGATGATCTCTAAAGATTCCCCCGCATCCAGCAAGACCAGTATTTCCCTTTGAAGCTCCGTCCACATTTACATTAATCCAACCAGGAGCCGGTGCCTGCCAGAAAACTTCAATAGTGTATCGTGGTTTCGGAAAAATACCTTTGACGCCAATTCGGCGAAGGGTTTCAAAATCTATGACAAAATTTTCACAACAATCCTTTTGTATCGTAGCTGCTTCCCTCATAGCCAGTAGAATCTACATTTTACCTACATTAATATTAAATGAATTATTGTTGAAAACAGAATTATTTCTACCATACCAAAGAATATGCATAAGCTCCGCAATATCCGTTAGAAAGAGATTCTTGGTTTGAGGAGATCTTGGGAATTCTAACGTTCTTTTCAATCGAGAGAGAATAAATGTATCTAAAAGCCATCTGCAATCAAAAAGGTCAAAAATGTAATGCCAAAGGGCTATAGCAGTATCACAAGATAAAAAAATATGATTGATGTCCTCGCGATGTTGGTTGCATAATCTATATTTAGAGCAAAGGCTAAAGCTGTAGGATTGCAGGCAGATATCAGTTGGGTTTTTTTGATGAGCAATACGCCACATAAGGGTAAGGCAAGAAGGCTTAATACAAGATTTATTGAGGTTAGAAACCCAATTAAAATTTTCATCCTTATTAGGGAATTGATAGCGATAAAAAAATTTAGAGTCTAACAGGCCATTATGAGCAGGTTCCGAAACAAGGAGATCCTCATTGGAGGTGAAATAATAATTATCCACAATCCCCTGGATAGGATCCGGAAGTTGTGAATCAGGGGAATTGATCATCTCTCTAATAGATCGATTTAAAGTATTATGAGAAACGGTATTAGGCATATCAGTAATGAGAGGGTAGCCAGTCTAGTTATCAAACCAGAAATTTAAAATAAGAGTTTTTACTAACAAGCCATCTAGAATTTTCCATGATAGAGTGAAAAGAAGCTTTGATCGAAGGCCAGATAGAAGAATTCATATAATTAAAAGAGATAGACTTAGGCTTATCAAGGAAGCGGATTTTGAGGAATCTCATGGAGAGAGAGTTATTATGAATGAGGGAACATGTGAGTTTGTCTTGAAGATCCTCATTAAAAATTTTAAGATTATTAATAATGATTCCTCCATTTTCAATAGGTTTACAGCAAGTGGCCCAAGAAACTGTAACTAATTTCTTTTCTAGAGTACTTCCACTCCAGATGAAATTCATGATAGCTATATTAAGTCTTTTTATCATCCCCAAAGGCCATTTTTAGACCATCATGTCAGTATAAATACTTCAATATATATATAAATTAATTATACAAATAATCATATATTATTAATGATAACAAGGAAGTAATTTTGCCTAATGAATAGGAATTGAGTTATGAAATTTGCCTACCACTTGGGTGACTTTAAGTGTAAATCCCCTTAGATGAAATAATTAAAATTAAAAATATAAAATATCATGAATCGTGAATGAATCATGATATTTCATTTTATATTTTCATTATTTACACAATATATAAGAAATTAGGTGCACAAAAATAAATTATGCCTCACATAATGAAAAGTGAGACAAGAATCTCTTACCCTGCGTTTACTTTTGTGTGAACATCCTTTAACCTCACATATAATGGATTTAATAATGTCACTAAATTATACCATAATCATACTCATATTTATAATATCATATATTATATATTTATAATATCTTAGTACCCTTTTGTTAATGGTATTTCATTATATTCACTATTTGGGGTGTTAATTGCCTAGTTTATCTAGTATATTTTGAATTGTTGTCTTTGTTCTTCATAAGTCGATCATAATATCATCATCTACAGGATTTAAACCATGATATAATTATAATATATATTCATTATATATGTATTATAATAATCTATAACATTTTGATATAGGAAATGAAATGCATCGTTTATGGAGACGGTATGTCATACATACGCATGAACGCTACTTCCATTTCATTTTCGTATTTTAAAAGGATGAAAATTAAATTATATGTGTTTATGTGTGTATTATAATACAATTATCATATTTATTTAATATATTTTTATTAAAACCATTAATTTTTCATTCCATTTATAGCATGAATGAATCAAATCACTTTGAGGATGCGGTAGTCCATACATCCACAAACGATGTAATTGTATCTCCTCAATATCGAATGCATGAAGGTATGTGTTATATAATAATTAAATAAGGATAAATAAAATGTAAATAATTTTTATATCATATATCATATATAAACATGGTTTCCATAATAATTCTCAACCATGAGAGGTGGTAAAGGAAAAATGAACAACATCGTTTTTCAATGAGGTAGTTCGTCGTACACGAATGGTATGTTTGTTACCCATTAGATGGAAGTGTGTATAAATGATGGTTGGAAACTTATAATAACAACATATAAGTATATTTCAAACACTATGGTCATTATATAAGTATGGAATAAGAAGATTTTATGGGGGATATAATGAAAATAAAAAAAGGAGCTTGAGGAAGAATGTTGCCTCTTCTTTGGGTAACTCTTCTTGGTTTGCACCAAAGGGATTCCTTGGTCAGATTACCTCCCAAGGGATGATTCTAGGATTAGTGGAAGAATTTTGGAACAATATTTTATATTTTTTATCCAAATTTATTTAGATCTTTGAATAAGTATGAGGGTTGATTGTGTTTTTAAAATTGAGGTGGAGTGGCATTCTTGTACATTTTTGGAAACAGAATTTCAACCAAATTTATTCCACATAAAGTGGTTCCAATAGTATTCCAAATTTTATAAAGTGAGTATAGGGTCTAAATATAAACATAAAATGTATTTTTTAAAAAATTTCTTGGTCATTTTCCCCTTAAGTTTAAGGTTTAGTCCCTTGTTAATCATAATTTTACAGTAATCGTTATAATTAATTTTAATTATTTTCACTTATCTACTCGGTCAAAAACTAAGTTGACCTTACTAATAATTATAAATTATTATGATTAAAAATATACAATACATTTTTCTAAATTCAGATCACATAATTGTTATAAATTTATTTAAATTTATTTCTGCAGACCGGAGGACAATATGAGTTTTTAAACTAAAAACATTCAAAAGTGTGCTAAGTTTTTATATCCAATTTTAAAGTGAAATTTATATAAATTATATAAATTGTATTAATAGTTTTCAAATTTATCTATTTCCCTTTTAAAACTAGTAAAAATATAATTTAACCTCATTAAAAAATAGGTGAAAAAGAAGTTTTGAATTAAAATCCGGTATTTTTTACAATTCATCAAAAAATAAAATATTTCAAAAGAAAACCCAAATTTCACCCTAAGATAATTTTTGTTTTCCTATTTGAAAAATGAAGTTTATTTTTCACATAAAAAATTAATAAAATTCCAAAAAATTGGATTTAAAATAGGTTTTCTATAAAAAGAAGTAAATTTTCCTTTAGAAAAATATAGGTTTTTATACGTAAAAATGCATTTGTTCTTGTCATACACCTATCAAATATATTGGATTAGTATCAAAAATATTTTATTTAATATAATTTATATATATATATATCATTAATATAAGTCACTAATTTTAATTAATTTAATTTATTAAGAAAAAACGACCTTGGGAGTATAAAAATATTTCCCTCGTATTCTATTGGTTTATATTTTCGTTTCTAATTAATTAGTAACAAATGAATTCAAATTATATTTTTATAAGCCATATATTTTCATAAGTTATTTAATACTATTCATAAACAATAATTTTCCATCTAGGATATATCTTATTATATTAAATAATAATATTTTAATAATATATTGTTTTTTGGTGAAACTCAGTCTTGCGTGTAACGTATACTATCAAAGAAAGTCATTCTTGCATGTAATGGAAGCTAACTCAGTGTTGTGTGCATTAAAAGATATAGAATATTTTAATTTAAAATATTAAATATGTCATAAAGTATCAATATTTTATATTCCTTTCTATGATTGGGGTTGTGTGTCATACACACTATTGAATAAAAGTTACAGTTTTAGTATTTTCAGGTTGTTACATTCTCACAACATTAAATCAATTACATCCTAATTATTTAAACATTATCTTCATAATATATGGTTTGATATTTAAAAATTAATTTTTTAAAATCCCACATCATGAGAAGAGTTAATAAAATATCATATTAATAATAGAAAATGATAATTATAAAGCTCACATGGAATAACATATATCTAGTTCTCTAAATAGGTGAACATTAGTGGAAAGTAAAAATTTGGACTTAAAGGAAAAGAATAAATAATTATAGGTAGTGATTAAGGTCATAAATGAGAAACAAGTGAATGATCAATGAAGATTTTAGGGCCTCAAATCCATAAATCTATGATGATTTAAAATACTATCAATTTAACAAAAATTATGGTATTAGGATAACACTTTTCTTATAAGATCATTTTATTAATGTTGAGGAATTATTTTATTACCTAAGTATATAAGGAAATATACCTACATGATAGTATTCAATTTTATAAAATACATTTTATCTTTTTTTTTCTTTGATCAAATTATAATTCATCCCTTACTCCATGAAATGGACATCCTAAAATCAACATTAATGCCTAAAGCATTAAAATACACTTTTAATGGAACATAAGGCCCATAAAAGAGTTAAAATCCATTAAATTTTTCTCTAAATATTTTCAAAACCTAATATGGTTAATAATTTAATCTCTAATCCTCAAAATTGACACAACCGGTTTATCACTAATATTTATTTTTCAAAAAAAATAACTAATAAAATTACACATTAATAAGGAAATCATGTAGGTCAGTGTTTGGAATTAAACCCTTATTTTACTTCAATTATGGGTTCAAGTTTCATGGACTTACTAGGCTTGATGGGTTGTCATATGACCTACAGATTGTCCTTCTCTAAAACCATATTAATATAATTTTCAAAATAAATATGATGGACATCTTTAAAATAAGGTTAATCTCTAAATAATCTTTTAACTAAGGTTTTCAATACCACCCAAATACATAAATACTTCATCCATTTATTTACACATGGTCCTTACTTGATCTAGATTTTATCCTTTAGAAGTGGTAATTGACTCGGTTGATGATCGGGTTTTCCACATTTAAGGCAATAACCCATAAATGGATTTGTAGGATGATTTTAAGTTCCTTCCATCATACTCTTCATTTTTCCTCAACAATTATTTGATTTAGTTCCTTCATTCCCACACATAAAGCACTTACTTGTTCCATTTAGACACTTTCTTGGTTTCCACATTCCAATTTTCTTGCATGGTGTAAATTGATCCTTCTTTTCTCTATGTTCTCCATCACTTGCGCTCTTATAAACCTCCATTATTATCTACTTTTATGAGTTTGGGAGTTTGTTAAGGTATATATTGTTAATTATATTTTATGAAAATTGATTAGGCATAAACATGATATCTTTTACTCCTATTAACACCTCATTTAGTTTCTCATTATCTCCACCTTTTCCTTCATGTTCAATGTTAACTTGACTCCATTGGGTTCTAACCATTGACTAAAACTAGAAAGAATAGTATGAGCAACAATACCCATAGTGTGATAAATGTATAATCATTTAAATGATATCTAAATCATGACACCTAATTTTCAATTTTAAACACCTCAGTTTTAACATATTTAATTTATTATATATATAAATACTTCATATTGGTTTGTAAATAAAATCTGAATTATCTTAAATTTATCCCTCAGGAGTGTCAAATCAAGTGCACAATAAGGCATGTTTTCATGTACTGGGTTACGTTCGATTCAATTCCAACACATATTTTTGGAGTTTTTACCCCTAGTTACATCTGGTCAAAAACCATGTTCACTTGTAGTATCTAGATAGGGATGTATTTCTAGGAAAACAGTATAATCTCCATCTAACTGAAACTTTAGGATTGTCTTCTATACATATCCTAAAATTTTACATTAGGGATATGATCTCTAGAGAATATTTTCCTAAATCTAGTTTCTCTGGTTTCTACTAAACCCCCCTCTAATACCAACTGAAGAAACCTAGCCCCATAATACCAGAGTTGGTGTCTACTGCCATTACATTAACATGATTATAAATAATCAAATCCCAAAACACTCAATATTTTTTAGTCTTTGTAAACAAGATACATACAAAATTATTATATTACCAATTAATACACTAACTAAAATATATTTTTTTATTTTTAGGATAACTTTATTCCTAATTATCATATCCTTAAATATATTTCTTAGTTTAATTCTTGGATTCCTTGGTAAAGGAAAAAAACAAGGGTGATATCAAATTCTTTGTAAATATTATGTATTGTTGAATCAATAATGAATCAATGAGAATAATCATTATGGGAAGTTAAATAATTGAACACACATTCAATGTAATCTATAAAATATGATGGAAGTGAATAAATAATATGGAAAGGTAAGTAAATGAAAGTTCAACCCATTAAAATAACTACATAAGGAACAATCAATATGAAATGGTAAAAAACTTAACCTTGTTTCATTTAATCAATAAACTGAGAATTAAATGCATACAAAGATAATTTCAAACAAAAAAAACCATGGATAATAATAATAAAAACTAATTTATCAGTAAATTAAATTCTTAATTAACAGATTCCATGTTTCCTAGTAACATGGTACGTTTATCATCAGGACCTTTTACAAGATGATTTAGCATATTAGGTATAAACCCATTTAATTTTCCCAAATAATTCATCTCATGAGAGTACTGATGTATAGAGGAGATATCTATAACCGGATCCCACCTCTGTTATTCCTATCTAAGCCATTCTTCATATATATAATAATTGATTTGAATCAAGAACAATGTGCCTTATAAAATATCAACATTGAATAACAGATACTGATTTATCAATAATTCTCCAGTTAATCAAATAACATTCAAAGTGAACACCTTATGTAAAAAATTTTATATGGTTTAGGCAATAAACATATCCATGATAAATGATATTGATAATTATGGGAAATTCAATGTTCAATGATCATAAAAAATTTAAATATTTTAAGGGGAATTAAAAATTGAATCAACCAACAGAATATCATTACTATCCTTGTAAAAATCAATCAAAACCATCTAGAGGAAGGATAGTGATGGTTTCATTGGTAAATATACCATGGGGTGTAAAAATATAGGGTTGTTTTCATTTATGAAATAAAATAAGAACTTTAAAAACATTATTGAGGAAAATTTCCTTTTTATTTTAAAAAACTTTTGAAAAAAAATTAAAAATTACTTTTATTTGAAAATCACCTTTAAAAAAATCATTAAAAACAAAACTTTTAAACTAGAAAATAAAGTGTCAAAGAAATGATAGTGAGTAAATCTGTACATGTCGTACGAGGTAAAAATAATATTTTTTTTGCAAGGTAAAAAGGTTAGAAAAGTTTCTTGTTTGGAAAGAGAAAAGGAGATTCCTCTTAAAAAAATTGTAAAAGACAAAAAGGGTAAAAATTTATTTGATAAATCATTTTCAAAAGGAAGAAACATTTTTGAAACCCTTTTTAGAAAATAGGGTTTTCAGAATAAAGAAGGTTCTCCAACTAAAGGGATAAATGAAGTTGGATTTTCATAAAAACAATTTCTAAAACATTTTGAGTACCAAAGAGGGGGGAAATGGTACTATTACTTGAAAATGGCCATTAATAACCATATTATTAGAAAATTAAATGTTTTATTATAAGAATTAAAACAGTTTTCTTAAATGTAAATTCAAGTGTAGGCAATCTTAAATAAAATGAGATTGTAAAATAATCCATTGAATAGACAATAATGTTGATGTGAGACTAGAAAAATAAATTGATTATGTGTATAAAATCTAAATCCATATATGGTAAGAGTAAATAAATAAATATATATATATTTAATATTATTATACAAATAATATTATAATTTTAACAACAAAGAGTAAGTAATATAACCCAATGAACAAGAATTGAGTTATGAAATTTCTCCACCACTTGGGTAACTTTAACTATAAATCCCCTTAGATGTAATAATTAAAATTTAAAATAAAATATGATGAAAAATGAATGAATAAATGTATTTAATTTTTAATTATAATTAAGTACATAATATAAAATAAATTAGGTAAACAATAATAAAGTAATCCTAGCAGAAAGGAAAGTGTGACAAGAATCTCTTACCTTGTGTTCCCTTTTGGGTGAATGTCCTTTAACCTCTTGTATATTTTTTTTAATAATATCTATAACTTATAAAATAACAATAATCATATTTATAATATAATATATTATATTATAATAATATATTTTTACCCATTTTTTAACATTCTTTCATTATATTCACTATTTTGGGTGTTAATTAACTACTTTTTCAAGTATATTTTGACTTATTATCTTTATTCTTCTTACATCAATCATTATCTCATCATATCCATGATTTAAAACACTATATAATTATAATATATATTCATTATATATTTATTTATAATAATCCATAATATTTGGATATAGAAATTAAAATTCACTATTCATGGAGATCGTAGGTCGTACGTACGCATGAACACTAGTTCCATTTCATTGTCGTATTTTCAAAGAATGAAAAGTAAATGATATATATATATATATATTATAATAACATATCTATGTAATATATGTCATATAGTTTTATTAAAACCATCATTTATACATTCCTTGTATAGCGTGAACGAATCACATCGCTTTGAGGAGGCGGTAGACCGGATGTCCACAAATGATGTTATCATATCCCCACAATATAGAACGCATGAAGGTATGTTCTATATAAGAATTAAAAAAAGAATACAGAAATTATAAATAATATATATATATATATATAATATGTAATCAGTGTTTCCATTATAATTCTCAACCATGATAGGTGGTAAAGGAAAAATGAAAGACATCATTTCACGAGGTTGTAGTTCGCCGTACACGAACATTAAGCTTGTTACCGATTAGATGTAAGTGTTTTTTAGTGTATTTAGAACACTTAAAATAAAAAACTATCAGAATATTTTGGATATTTATGTTTTTATATAATCATTTAATAAAAATATTTTAGGGGTAAGATAATGAAAATAAAACAAAGGAGCTTGAGGAAGAATGTGACATCTTCTTTGGGTAACTCCTCTTGGTTTTCCCCAAATGGATTCCTTAGTTGGATTTATACCCAAAAGGGGGATTATATGATGAGTTTATGTATTTTGGGAGACTATTTTATCATATTTTTTTCGATCCAAAGGTCTTGATAAGTGTGAATACGTGGGAGGGTTCAGTTCGATTTATAGTGGAGGAGGAGTGGAATTCTTGTAATTTTTTGGAAAGAAAATTACATCCATGTTTTCCCATGAAAATTGGATCCAATAATTTTCAAAATTATGAAAATAGATTATAGGGAATAAATAGTAATATCCAATGACTTTGTAAAAGTTTATAGGTCATTTTGGCCTTTAAGTTTAAGGTTTAGTCCCCTATCAAGCTTAATTTTACCAAAATCGTTGTAATTAATTTTAATTATGTACACTAATATTTATGGTCAAAAATATATTGGAATTATTATTAATTATAAATTATTATAATTAAAAAATTTAAATCCTTTTTTTCAAATTCTAATCATATAATTGGTAGAAATTAATTTAAATTTAATCCCACATATGGGACAACAATGCAGATTTTTTAAGTAAAAACGTTCAAAATCCAGCTAAGTTTTTATATCCAATTTCAATGTAAAATTGATTATAATGACCTAAATTATATTAATTGTTTTAAAATTTATATAATTATGTTTTAAAAACATTCAAAAACATAATTTAACCTTATAAATAAGTTAGACAAAAGGTGTTTTCAATTAAAATTCAGTATTTTCACTATTCATCTAAAAATGAAATATTTTAGAAGAAAACTAAAAATTCACCCTAAGATAATTTTTATGTTGTGATTTAAAAAATGAATTTAATTTTGACTAATAAAATTTATAAAAGTTTTAAATATTGGATTTAAATTAGGTTATACATTAAAAGGCATGAAATATGCCTTTATAAAGATATAGGTTTTTATGCGTAAATTTGCATTTGTTATTTTCATAAACCTATCAAATATAATTGCTAAATATCAAAATTATTATAGTTAATATATAATATATATATTTCATTAATATAAATCACTAATTTTTATTAACTTAATTTATTAAGACAAAACACCTTTGCATGCATAAAAATATTTTCTTTATATTCTATTGGATTGCATTTTCATTTCTAATTAATTAATAACCAATGAATTCATATTATATTTTAAAAAATAATAAATTGTAATAATTTATTTAAAGATATTAATGACCTTTAATTTAATGGCTAATATATATCTCATTGTATTAAATAATATTTTTTTAATAATATGTTGTTGTCTGGTGAAACTCGGTCTTGCATGTAACGCAAGCTATCGAAAAAAGTAATTCTTGCATGTAACGTAAGAAAAATTAGAGTTATTTGCATTAGAATATATATAATATATTTATTTAAATTATTAAATATATCTTAAATTCTATAGAGGTTACATTCCTTTCTACGATTTGGGTTGTGTTCCATACATTCTATCGAATAAACGTTACTCTTTTAGAATTTTTAGGAAGTTACGTTCTCCCCACCTTAAATAAATTATGTCCTCATAATTTAAACTTGATATTATTAATATATGATTTGATATATGAAAATTCCTTTGTTTAAATCCCATATTGTGAGAAGGTTTAATAAAATATCCTCTTAATAATAGAGAATGAGAAGTAAAAAGGTCACGTCAAATAACATATGTCTAAGTCTCTAAGTAGAAGAACGTTAGTAGAGAGTGAAAATATACACTTGGAGGAAAATCATAAATATTTATAGGGAGTGAATGAGGTTGTCAATCACAAAAAAGTGAATGATCAATATAGTGTTGAGAGCCTCAAATACATAAATCCATGATGATTTAAAAGACCATCAGTTCCACAAAAATTATGGACTAGGATATCATTTTTCATTTTATATCCTTTTTTAAATTTTGAGGAATTATTTTATTGAATAAGTATATAATGGAATATACTTACTTGATATGTTTAAATTTCATAAGAACAATTTCATCTTTTGGTTATGCTTTTATCAAATTCTAATTTATCCCTTACTCCATGAAATTGATGTCCTAAAATCAATATTAATTCTTGATGCACTAAAATACACTTTAAGTGGATCATAAGGCTCATAAATGAGTCATATGTCTTTATATTTTTCAATAAATATTATCCAAAAATATTATTTTTAATACTTTGAACTATAATCTTAAAAATTGATAATATTTGTTCATCATTATTATTTATTTTCAAATTTTCAACTAAAAATAATTACACATTAACTAGGAAATTGCATAGATCCATGGTTGTCGTTAAACCCTTATCATCTTTCGATCATGGGTTCAAATCTCATGGCCTTTCCATACATGATGGGTTGTCACCCGACATATATTTTTTACTTTTCCAAAACCATATTAATATAATTTCCAAAATAAATATCACGGACATACTTGAAATAAGATTAATCACTAAATAGACTTTTATCTAATACCATGAAAATACACAAATACTTCATCAAATTATTTACACATAGGTATTTCCATGGTCTATAGTTTATCCTTTAAAAGTGCACATTGACTTGGGTAATGCCTAGGTTCCCATTATTTAAGGAAACGAACCATAAATGGATCCTTAGGATGAGTTTAATTTCCTTACATCATACTCTTCATTTTCCTCATAAATTATTTGATTTTTTCCTTCATTCCCACACATAAATCACTTTCCCATTCTATTAAGACACTTTCTCAGATGCCTCCTTCCACATTTCTTCAAGATGTAAATCAAGCCTTCTTTTCTCTAAGGTCTCCATTACTCATGCTCTTAGAAACCTCCATCCTTCTCTTCTTTACCAATTTTGGGAGTTATTTAAGGTATTCATTGTTAATCATATTTATGTAAAACTGAGTAGGCATAAAAATGATATATTTCACTCTTATCAACACATCATTTGGATTCTCATTGTCACTACCATGTTCTTTGGGTTCAATATTAACCTAAATCCTTCATGTTCCAACCATTAACTAAAACCAAAATAAAAAGTGTGAGAAAAAATATTCATTTTGAGATAAATGTATAATCATTTATAGGATATCTAAATCATGACGCATTATTATCAATATAAAACACCATAATTTTAACCAAGGTTATTAATTATATATCTAAATCCTTTATAATAGGTTGTAAAAAAATTGAATTATCCTAATCATATCCCCTTGGAGTGCCAAACCAAGTGCATAGTAATGATTGTTGTTGTGTACTAGGTTACACTTGGGTAAGGCCTAACACTCCTTTTCCGAGTTGTTAACCTAAGTAAACAGATACCAGAAACACGCCCACTTATAGTATCCATAAAAGGATGTATTGCTAGGAAAATCACATAATCTCTATCTAACTGAAACTTTAGGATGTTATTCTATACATATCCTCTAATTGTTGGTTAGGGTTATGATATCTAATATATATTTTCCTAAATATAGTTTCCAAGGTTTCTACTAAAACTCCCTTTGGTACCAACTATAGTGACCCGACCCCTAAATACTGAAGCTGGTGTCTACTACCATTACATTGGATTGATTACAAAGAATCAAATACAGAAGGACCATGGAGTTTATTAGTCTTGGTAAAATATATACATACATGATACTTGTATTAAAAATCAATACACTATTTAAAACCTAATTTCATTCTTTCAAGGATAAATTTATTCCCAATCAGCATATCCTGGATTTTTTTGTTTACTTATTGGATTCCTAGGAAAAGGAAACAAAATAAGGTTGATCTCAAATGATTAATAAGGGTTAAGTATAGAGTAATAAATAATGAATCAATGATAATAATCATTATGGAATGTTAAATAACTAAACAAACATTCCATGTAATCAATAAACTGAGAATTAATGGAATAAACAATATGAAAAGGTAAATAATTAAAAACAAATTCCATTTACATAACTGGACAAGACATAATCAATATAGAATGGTAAGAAACTTAACACCATTCCACTTAATCAATAAACTAATAATTAAATGCATCCATAAAATTTTTTAAAGATAAACAAATGGATAATAATAATAATAACTAAATTATCGATAAAGGAAATTCTTAATTAGTGGACGCCATGTTTCCTAGGTATATGGTACCTATACCATCAAAACCTTTCATAAGAATATCCAGTATAAATCCATCTAATTTGTGAAACTAATCCATCTCATGAGACTATTAATTCATCAAGGGGATATCTATAATCAGGAACTAGTTGGGTTGTAGATGTCCAAAACATTCTTCCTATATTGAATAATCGAATTAATTCATGAACAACATGTCATATAAAATATCTGTATTGAATAAAAGATACGCATTTATAAATAATTAATCAGTTAATCAAATAACTATAAAATTTAACACTTTATGTAAAAATGGTATATGTTTTAGCTACGAAACTTATCCATAGTAAATGATTTGTAAAATAAGGGAAAATTTAATGTTAAATGATCATATGAAATTTGAATATTTATGGGGACATCAAAAATGAATCAAGGAAGTGAATTTAAATAATATCCTTGGGAAAATAAATAAAAAACTATCTAGAAGAAGTATAATAAAAATATCAATACTAAATATCCCAAGTTAAGTAAAAAAATAAAGGGTTTTTTTCATTGATGAAATTAAAGAAAAACATTAAAAACTATATTTTTGGAAAATATACTTTTGTTTTGAAAAACCATTTGAAAATAATTTTCTTTCAATATCACTTTTAAAAACATTTTCTTTAAAAATAAACCTTTTAAACTTTTAAATGAAACTTTAAATAAATCATGTTTGGTAAATGCGTAAATTTCATTCGAGGTAAAAGGAATATTTCTTTTTTCAAGGTAAAAATGTTAGAAAAGTGCCTTTTTCAAAAAGTGAAAAAAAAGATCCCTTTGAAAAATTTATAAAAGAAAAAAATGGTAAAACTAGTTTAATAAATAATTTTTAATGGTTTAAAACTTTTTTTAAACCCTATTTATAATATACTATTTTTAAAGGAAATAGGTTCTTTGACTAAAGAGATAAATGAAGTTGGGTTTTTTCAAAAAAAAATGTCTAAAACATTTTGAGTACCAAAGAGTAGAAAAATGGTACTATTAATTGAAAAGGTTCATTAATAACCATATTAAAAAAATAAATGGTTTATTAAAAAATTATTAAATAGTTTCCTCAAATTTAAATTCAAGATTAAACAATACGAAATAAAATGATATTGTGAAATAAACCATTGAAAAGACCATAACATTGAAGTGAGAATTGACCAATTGATATATTATGTGTATCAAATGTAAATCCATATAATGTAATTGTAAATGCATAAATATATTTTTAAATTTATTATAAACATAATCATAGAATATGAGCAATAATTAGGAAGTAATATAACCCAATGAACATGAATTGAGTTATGAAATTTCACTACCACTTGGGTAACAGTAATTGTAAATACCCATAGACAAAATAATTAAAAATAAAAATAAAAATATCATTAATAATGAATTATTCAAGATATTACAGGTAAAATTGGAATAATTTACACCATATATCATAAATTAGGTTCACAACAATAAATTATGCCTCATGGAAATAAAGATGGGATAAGAATTCTTTACCTTGCGTTTCCTTTCAGATGAACTTCCTTTCACCTTATATATAATAGTTTTAATCATGTTAATAACGTATTAAAAAACCATAATCATATTTATAATATCATATATTATCTTATTATAATATATTATTACCCTTTGGTTAATAGTATTTCATTATATTCTCTATTTTTAGTGTTAATTGCCTAATTTTTTTAGTGTTCTTTGACTTATTATCTTTGTTCTTATTACGTCTATCATGATATAATAATATAAATGATGTAAAAATGATATAATTATCATATATATTCATTATATATATATTTATAATAATCTATAATACTTTGAGATAATGAATTAAATGAACTATTCATGGAGATGGTAGACTGTACGTACGCATGAATGCTACTTCCATTTCATTGTTTTATTTTAAAAGAATGAAAATTAAATAATATATAAGTGGTATATATATATATGTATATTAAAATTATAGTATCATATTTATGTAATAAGTTTCATATAGGTTTATTAAAACCATCTTTTATAAATTCTTTCTATAACATGAACGAATCACATCGCTTTGAGGATGTGGTAATCTACATGTCCACAAACGATGTTATCCTATCCCCGCAATATTGAATGCACTAAGGTATGTGTTATATAATAAATATAGAATCACAAAGAAATTATAAATACTATACATAAATATATCATAAATAAATAGTGTTTCCATCATAATTCTCACCCATGAGAGGGGGTAAAGGAAAAAAAATGAACGACATCATTTCGGGAGGTAATAGTTCACCGTACACGAATGGTAAGTTCGTTACCCATTATATGGATGTGTGTGTAAGTGTAGGTATATCCCTAATAATAAAAGTATCTAATTATATTTAGGATATTGATATTATTATATAATCAGGGAATAAAATTATTTCATGGGGGCTAGAACGAAAAGAAAACAATGGATCTTAGGGGAAAATGTTTCCACTTCTTTGTGTGACTCATCTTGGTTTTCACCAGAGGGATTTCTTGGTTGGATTTATACCAAAATAGAGGATTCTAGGATGAGTGGAGGGATTTTTGGAAACTATTATAGTAGATTTTGGGTGATCCAAATGGATTTATAGGTGTGAATAAGTGGGAGGGTTAGTGCCTTTTTATAGTGGAAGAGTGGTATTCTTGTAAATTTTTTGAGAGAGAATTCCATCCAAGTCTTTTCCATGTAAATTGGATCTAATAGTGTTTCAAAGTAGATTCAAGGGAATTATTATACATTATTTATTTTTATGAATCCAAATATGGAATCCATTTTTCTGAATTCCAATCACATAAGTGACAAAAAATAATTTAAATTTAATCACAAAAATGGAATGACAAAGTGGATTTTTAAAGTAAAAACATTCAAAAGTTTTCAAATTTTTTATATCAAATTTCAAAGTTAAATGGATTATAATTACTTAAATTTGACTAATAGTTGTATAATTGATCTAATTATGTTTTAAAACCAATTAAAAACATAATTTAACCTTATAATTAAATTATACTAAAATGATGTTTTGAATTAAAATTCAGTATTTTCCCAATTCATCAAAAAATGAAATATTTCCAAAGAACAAAAAATAACCCTAAGATAAATTTTTATGTTTATACTTCAAAAATTAATTTTATTTTGACATATAAAATTTATAAAATTTTCAAAAATTGGATTTAAAATAGGTTCGCCATTAAAAGTCGGTAAATCTACCTTTAGAAAAATATAGGTTTTTATGAGTAAAATTGGATTTGTTCTTATCATACGTCTATCAAATTTATTGGATGAATATAAAAAATATCTGATTCAATATAAAATATTTATATTTAATTAATAGCAATCAATAATTGTAATTAATTTAATTTATTACAATAAAATTCCTTTGGGAGCATAAAAATATCTCCTCTATATTCTATTAGTTTATATTTTCATTTCTAATTAATTGGTAACCAATTATTTCATATTATATTTTTATAAAACATTTATTTTAATAATTTAGTTAATTTTATTCATAAATACTAATTTAATGACTATGATATATCTTATTATATTAAATAATAATATTTTAATAATATATTGTTGATTGGTGAAATTCGGTCTTTCATGTAATGCAAGCTATCGAAGAAAGTCATTCTTGCATTTAATGTAAGCTAAATCATTTTTTCATGCATTAAAAGCTATATAATAGATTTATTTAAAATATTAAAAATATCATAAATTCTCAAGAGGTTATATTCTTTTCTATGATTGGGGGTTTTTTTCATTCACACTATCCAATAAAAGTTACTCTTTTATAATTTTCAAGGTGTTACAATTGGTGGGATCATAGTGGTGTTTCTGATATTGTATGTAGATAAAATACTCCTTATTATACATAATGTCCCAAAATATAATTTTTTGGATATTTGGTTGGGTGTTTTTTTCACAATTAAAGACATGGGTTAAGTTTCCTACATTCTAGGTATAAAGATCTATAGATTTAGATCTAAGATGTTCCTTAGTTTGAATTAGATCACATATATTTGTAAAGTGATGAAGTGGTTTATTATAGAGAACTCAATGAAGGGGCCTTTACTAGTGCTGCAAAAACAATAATACTAGTAAGATTAAATATCCTTATAAAGAGTTAGAGTGTGGATATGATTCATTATTTGTCTACTATAAGATCTATCATGTATGTGATATTTTATACTCGACTTGATGTCTCTTATGCTTTTCTTATAATTACTATATACTAATGCAATCTTGATGAGAGTCATCGGATTACTATGCAGAAAATTCTTAAGCACTTAAGAAGAACTAAAGACATTTTATTGATCTTTAGAGGATACTATGAACTCTAAGTAAAGTGTTACACATATTATAGTTTCCAATTTGATATAGATGATATAATATCTCAACATGGTTTCATGTTTTTTTCAAATAGTGTAGCTATCAGTTGGAATATTCCCAAATAGGACACCATAGTAGAATAAACAACAACGGAAGAGTACATCACTGTATCATATGTTGTGAAGTATGTTTTTTTGTATAAATAAGATCATTAAAAAACATAGAGTGGCCACACAAGTCAAGGGTGAAATTGTGATTTATTATGGTTGAAATAAAACTATTTATCAAGCTGAAGAAAACACGTCTCACTGAAGGACCAAACACATCCTTCAAAAATACCATCTTATATGGGATATTTTTAAGAGGGGTGATGTAGACATTTTTGAGAGGCTATAGAGGATAATTCAATAGATCTTTTGATGAATCCATCGCAACATTAATTTCATAAGGGTCATGTTATATCTCTTGGTATTTTTTACCTAATATATTGGTTATAATAGTTGTATAATAGATCATTTTATGATAATAAATGAAATATCTATTTAAAATTCATTCTTGTGTGATGAAATTTACTTTACATGAATAATATAATGATAATATACCCTAAAAGTTCAACTTTGAGTTTTCCCTAATTGATGGTTGTCATGGATTATAATGGGATATTATGATATGTCAATATTGTCTTGAATAGATTCTTATATTCATTATAAGAGGTTATATATGAAATATGAAGAATATATTCATGAGGTAATAAGCATATAATTTTTACTTGGCATGATTAGCTAAAGTATATCTCATGGAATTTCATACATTCATCCATATACATAGAGGTGTATGCTTATTATAAATCCCAATTACCTAAATTTGGTGAGAAATATAAAATAAGACACATCATACTTTGATACCTTACTTATACAAGTCAGAAAAAACTTAGTTTATATGAGGGTGGTTGGATATTTTGTTGATCATGTCATCATTTATAGTGAAACCCAAATGGTATTTTTTCACTTTTATAAAAAGTAAATAATTTTTTCCCTTTAATTGATTAGACTGATTAAATTAATGTACATGATTAGTTAAGTCATATATGATGTGTTTAGTTACATAGATGAGGGGTCTGTGATGAAATTGTAACGACTCCGACCCTAGAATCCCAGAGTCTGTGCATGAAATATGGTGTGTAATTTCTTTCATAAAAACATGCATACAAAAGTTACACATCTAGTTTTATTACAGAGGTTCGTTTCAGTTTAGGTTATGGAAAACCAGATGTTGCTGATAAAATTTTTCCAAAAAAATTGAAAAAGTTAAGATTCACATTTTTTTTATCACATAAGAGTGATCAAGCTTGGAATAATATACTAAACCTTGTAAAATAAATTGAAAATGTAGGGTGAGGATAAGAATTCCCAGTAAGGGGTTTAAAAACAATTTGAATATTTTTTTTAAACAACCTTTGAAATAATCACAAAATATTTCCTTAAGACACATCATCATTAGTTTTTAAAAGATACTTGATAATGTTTTCAGAAATAAATCTTACATAAGAATCATTAGTGTTTATTTATAAACTATAGGTAAAACATGAATCAAAGTGTGCATACATGTACAGGATTTCATGAATGATGCATAATTCATAAATTGATCAAAACCACTCTAAAAGTGATATGAAATTTTTTAAATAGAATTACATAAGTAATCATTTCATGATTCGTTATAACTTAATATGAAATTCAGGTAACCTTAAATTTAGATACCCATTCCTTGTATAAATTTCCATTTTCATACTTAATTAGGCCTTATGCATTCATCACCAATATCATAGAGGATTCTTAGCCAAGGGATATTCTATTAGTCAAATAATCCCTTGGTTGGTCATATACCAATACATAATGAGGGAATGTACAATTCAAAACATTTTCAAGGCCTTTAGCCAATACCATAAGTAAAATATGACTTAATACAAGTCAAGGCTAACCACCATGATCGTTTCCCATAGTAGCACAAGCCAAGGCTAACCGCCAGGACCATCGCACATAAGGTCTCATGAGACTCAAATTTACCCAATGCATTGGAGTGCTATCTGGGTGCACCCATCTTAATTTTCATGAACATGTTTTCCATATAAAGAATCATATGTAATCAATCTTACATAAACATAAGGGTTACCCATGGAAAGAATTAGGTACCACAATCATGACATAAAGCATAACCAATGGGTGTATCATGAAAGTGACCATGAAAGAAAATAATTAGAAAATTCATGGACTTTCATAAGGAAAAATTGGTATATAAAATGGTAATTGATTTCAAACACAGGTGAAAACGTTTAAGAAATGTATTTGAAAAATTTTAGTATTTAAAACATTTTTGTGCGGTTTTAAGGAAGATACTATAGAGGTTTCAAAATAGAAAAGGTAAATAATTATATAAAACCATAAGTGAACCAAAGATGGTTTTCATAATAAAAATTGTGATTTTATTAAGGAAATGTTGGATTAAAATAGAGGATAGAGTGCACTTGAAATTGGGTAAAAATTTGGGAAGTTCCCTTAAAACGAGTGTGCTTATTGGGAATTATCACGGAGGGATTCACTTAAAACCATGAATATCCCCGAAATATAATGAGAGATGGATCTTGTAGAATATATAAATCATGTATAATTTTTAGAAAAATAAAATAAAAGAAAAATTAATTTGGGTAAAAAGAAAAATAGTGCAATGCAAAGAAATAAAGGAGGTTCGGGTAGAATTCATTACAGATTATCAACATGGTATCAAGTGTACCTAAAAGGGCTTGATGAGAGAGAGAAGGGGTTTATCATCGATTATAAATCAAGATGAAAGTATGGGGGAGGTGATAAATCATACCCCCTCATTATGGATGACACATAAAATGTCCTAGCATGGAGGACATTCTTGAATTAATGTGAAACGGAGAGGATCCCTTAACTTAATTTCTGGTTAATTTTATCTCTTCTGCGCCTCCTAAATAATAAATTTATAATTATTAAAAAAATGATCTAATATTTAATTTTAGTCATTTTATAAAAATATTTATCATTTATTTTCATTTTATTTTATTTCATAATGTTTTTTGATGAAAATGAAGCGTTTTGATATCATATTTTACTTAAAAATATCTCATCTTGCGCCAATTTCACTTTTTATGAAATGTAATTTATAAATTAGTATAATTAGTTACATAATAATATAATTAATGTAATTATATATTAATATATTTTATATAATTTATATTTTCCATATATGAAGGTTTTTATAATAATTATCTTGGCAAAGTCTCCATTGATGGTTAATAGACCTTTAATGGGACCTTGTCGATTGTGCGGGAAAGGGAACTTTGACATTTATTTTTTTCATTAGTATGATGATTACAGTAGGTTAAAATCATTAATATAATGTTAACATATTTCATAATAAATTTTTTAGCATATGTTTTTGAAAGGGATAGGGTAAAAGAAAAAAATGAATAAAAGACAGAAGATTTAATAGAGTCATACACTCTCTTCGGTGTAGCTCCTCTTACACGAAACTATAACTCCCTTAGTTATTGGAGTTGGAGGGATACATAGCGTCCTTAAGTATTATAACAGTATTGAGATATAGAATTTGGGTAGAGATTAGGATTATTAAAGAATGATAGGAGTGACTTTCCAAGGGGAGAGATAGGGTTTATTTATACTTGAGGATGGATGTTTTTAGAATAAAATATTAAATAAAATAATATATCAAATGTTAGACATGTAATAGTAGTTTTTTGACAAAATAAATCATATATTAATATAATATAATTTTTTTTAATCTTTAAATCATCTTTATAATTCTAATTAATTAATTTATTAAAAGGAAAGTGAAAAGAAAGAGAAAATCATTTTTAAGGAATCACTTTTTGACTTTGGGTTTTGAAAAGTTCTTTTTAGGTTTAGAAATTGAGTTTATTGTATTATAAGGAACAATTTATGAAGTTAAATATAACATGTAAGAACATGAAGTTCTAGAAATTTTATGTCATCATTACATCATGAATGATTCAATTTAAGATATATCGGTTATGTGAAAAAAACTGTATTTTTATTATTCACCAAAAAATTGAAGTATTTCAGAAAATTACCAAAAAACCACCCTAACCATTTTTAAATGTGTAGAATCCAAAAATGAACTCCATGTTTTAAAAATAATTTTCTAAATATGAATAATTTATTATTTCATCAAAATCAAAATATATATATTTTAAAACAGTTTGAAACCATTCATTTACTTATTCTAAAATATAGGTACATCATACTTTAACTTGAATATTATTTTTATACTATCGTAGGTAAGGTTACTATTAATTAGGTTATATAAATATTAATAAGGTTAGTTTCCTATTCATAATGGTAGGTTACTATTCATGAAAAATTAATTATTCCAATCAGACTCTAAACAACTTACTAATCGCAGCCGTGTAAGTCAAAGTTTTTGAAATTCAAAACATAGAAGTGGGAAAATTATGTATAAAGGTCACATAGTATTTAGTAACTTGATATTTCATTCTACTTCCAAATACTATAAGATATAATTATAAGAATTTAATTCCATTGGTAAAACATTGGGTCGTTACATTCTTCCCCCCTTATGAAATTTCACCCTCAAAATTTTGTTTTACATAAACAAGTGAGAGTACTTTTCCTTACACCACCTCCTCTGGTTCCCAAGTTTCTTCCTCAAAATTATGGTTCATCCCCAAAACTTTGACAAGGTGGGTTGTATTGTTTCATAGAATCTTATCCCTCTGGTCCAGAATCTTTACTCGGTGCTCCTTATAGGAGATATCATCTTCCAGCTGTACTACCTATGAGTTCAGTACATGTGAGCGATCTAGTATGTTCTTTCTTAGGAGTGATAGGTGAAACACATCATGACCTTGATCCATATTCGGTGGAAGTGAAGGCCTATTGGCCACAACATAAAAAATAACATATAATTACAGGGCTTTAATACTTTTCTATTCATCAAAAAAATGAAACCTTGAACATAGTAATATAAACTTGTAAAGGATAATTACATCCTCACTTGTGATTCCTTTTGTTTAAATCTATGTTATACTTTATATATTTCATAACTTATATTCTTACGAGATTTTTTTATTCCCTTAATAATGGTTTGACCTAATCTCATGAATTTACCAAATCATATCCCCTAGAAGTGTCAATACCAAGAGTGCATCAAGGCCAGTTGTCGTGTACCAGGATACACCAGGTTAAGCCCAAAACTCCTTATCAGAGTTTTCACTCTTAGGTACATCTGTGCCAGAGCTGCCTCTACCTTTTTGTAACTATACAGGGACGTATTTTCTTAATAAAACACTTACTATATACTTACCCAAACTTAGGGGAGTTTCCTTATACTTAGTCTCATCCTTAAGGTTCTCACTAAGGTTCTCTATTCCTAATATCCAAAAATAAATAAACCATCCTCTGATACCAACAGTAATGACCCCAACCCCAAAATATTGGAGTCATTTCCTGAAACATGGTGTGTAATTATTTTCATAGAAACATGCATAAAAAAATTACACATCTTGTTTTATTACATAGGATTGTTTCGTTTTAGGTTCAGGAAAACCATATGCTACTGATACACTTATTCCAAAAACATGAAAAGGCTAATATTAACATTGGTGTTGTCACATAAGAGTTATCAATAATGGAATAATCTAATAAACCCTATAAAATAAATTGAAAATGTAGGGTGAGAATAAGAATGCCCAGTAAGGGGTTTAAAAACAATTTGAAGAAATCCCTTTTGAAAAGAACCTTTGAAATAATCACAAAACATTTCCTTGAGTCACGTTATCATTAGTTTTTAAAATATAATTGATAATGTTTTCAAAAAAACCTCTTACATAAGAATCATATGTGTTTATTTATAAACCGTAGGTAAACCATGAATTAGAGTGCACATACATGTACAGGATTGCATGAATGATTTATAATTCATAAATTGATCAAAACAACTCTAAAAGTGATATGAAAATTTTTAAATATAATTACATAATTAATTATGTCATGAGTCATTATCACTTAAAATAAAATTCATGTAACCTTAACTTTAGATACCCCTTCCTTGTATAATTGTCCATTTGCATACTTAATTATGGCTTATGCATTCACCACCATTATCATAGAAGAATCCTAGCCAAGGGATATTCTATTAGTCAAATAATACCTTGGTTGGTCATATACAAATACATAATGATGGAATGTAAAATTCAGTACTTTGTCAAGGCCTTGATCCCAGACCATACATAAAACATGAATTAGTACGAGTCAAGGCTAACCGCCAAGATCATTTCACATAGTAGCAAAAGCCAAGACCGTCGAAAATAACGTCTCATTAGACTCAAATTTACCCAATGAATTGGAGCACTATCTGGGTGCACCCATATTACTTTTCATGAAAAATTTTTCTGCATAAAGAATCATACATAATCAATATTACATAAACATAAGGGTTACCCATGGAAAGAATTGGGTACTATAATCATGACATAAAGCATAAACAATGGGTGTATTACAAATGTGTCCATGAAAGAAAGTAATTAGAACATACATGGAATTTTGTAAGGAAAATTGGGCATATAACATGGAAAGTTATTTCAAATAGAGGTTACAACATTTAATAAATGTATTTGAGAAATTTTAGCAATTAAAACATTTTGGTGCAGTTTTAATGAAGATACTATAGAGATTTCAAAATATAAATGAGAACAAACTTTTATATAATACCATAAGTGAACTAAGAAGGTTATTAATAATTAAAATACTGATTATATAAATACAATGGTGGATTAAAATAGATTATATAGTGCACATGAAATTGGGTAAAAATTTGATAAGTTTCCTTAAAACGAGTTTGCTTATTGGGAAGTATCGAGGATAGATTCACTTAAAAGCATGCATATATCAAAAAGAGAATGAGATATGGATATTATAGAATATATAAATCATGTATAAGTTTTACATAAAAATAAAATACTACTTTTTTTGGGTAAAAATAAAGATACATCAATGTGAAGGAATAAATGAGGTTCGGGTAGAATTCATTAGGGATTTTTGGCATGGTATCGGGTGAACATAAAAGGGATTGATGAGAGATAAAAGGGGTTTATCATCACTTATAGATAAAGAGGGAATTATGGGGGAGGTTTTAAATCATACCCCATCATTATGGATGACACATAAAATTGCATATCATAGAGGACATTCTTGAATTAAAGTGAAAGAGAGAGGATACCTTACCTTAATTTCTTCTTAATTTCGTCTCTTCTACGCCTATTGAAAAATAAATATATGTTTATTAAAACAATTATCTGAATATGAATTATAGTCATTTAAAAAAATATTTATCAATTATATTCATTGGATTTTATTTCATAAGTTGTTTTATGAAATTGAAGTGTTTTGATATCATATTTTAACTAAAAAGTTCTCGTCTTGCGACGATTTCACTTTTTATTAAATGTAATTTATAAATTAGTATAATCTATTCTAGAAGCATATAATACATTTAATTTAATATTAATATATTTTATATAATTTATATTGTCCATACATGAAGTTTTTTATAATAATTATCTTGGAAATGTCTCCGTAGATGGTTAATCAACCTTTAACGGGACCATGTCGATAGTGTGGGAAAGGGAAGTATGAGTTAAAATGATAATTACAGTAGGTTAACATAATTAATATAATTTTAACTTAATGAATAATAAATTTTTTATCATAATTTTTTTGAAAGGGATAGGGTAAAGGAAAAAATGAATAAAAGAGAGTATATTTAATAGAGTCTTACTCACCCCTTGGTGTAGCTCCTCTTACACGAAACTATAACTAACTTAGCGATTAGAGTTGGAGGGATCCAGAATGTCCCTAAGTATTCTAAGAGGCTTTGGAGGGGGAATTTGGGCATATATTAGGCTTAGTAAAGAATGAGAGTAGTGGTTTTTTAAGGGGAGGGAGAGGGTTATTTATACTTTTGGAGGGGGTGTTTTTAGAATAAAATATTAAATAAAATAATATATCAAGTGATAGACTTGTAATAGTGGTTTTTATACAACATAAATTATATATTAATACAATTTAATTTTTTTAGACGTTAAATTTTCTTTATAATTCGAATTAATTAATTTATGAAAAGGAAAGTGAAAAGAAAGAGAAAATGATTTTTAAGGAATCACTTTTTGACATTAGGTTTTGGAAAGTTCTTTTTAGGTTTGAAAATTGAGTTTATTTTATTATAATGAACCATTTATGAAATTAAACATAGCATGGACGAAATAGAAGTTCTAGAGAGTTTATGTCATCATTAAATCATGAATGATGCAATTTAAGATATACTGGTTATGTGAAAAAAGTGTATTTTTACTATTCACCCAAAAATTGAAGTATTTCAGAAAATTACCAAAAAATCACTCTAACCATTTTTTAATCTGTAGAATCCAAAAAAGAACTCAATTTTTTAAAAATAATTTTCTAAATATTGTTAATTTATTATTTAATTAAAATCACAATTTATTATTTAAAAAACAGTTCTAAAGCATTCATTTACTAATTCTAAAATATAGGTACATCATACATTCACTTGAATATTATTTTTATACTATCATAGGTAAGGATAATATTCATCAGGGTATATAACTATACATAATGTTATTTAATATTCATAAAGGTAGGTTACTAATCACCAAAAATTATTTTTTCCTATCAAACTCCAAATAACTTTTGATCGCAACCGTGTATGTCAGATTTACGAAATTCAAAACATAGAAGTGGAAAAATTATGTTTAAAGGTCACATAGTATTTAGTATCATGATATGTCAATGTGCTTAAAAATAATATAAGGAATTATTATAATAAGGTAATTCCATTGATAAAACTTTGTGTCGTTACATTCTTCCCCCCTTATGAAATTTCACCCTCAAATTTTCGTTTTACATAAACCGGTGAGGGTACTTCTCTTTCATCACCTCCTCTGTTTACCAAGTTGCTTCTTAAAACTTATGGTTCCTCCAAAACACTTTGACAAGGTGGGTTGTCTTGTTACATATAACCTTATCTCTCTGGTTCAGAATCTTTACTGGGTGCTCCTCATAAGAGAGATCATCTTCCAGTTGTACCACCTATGAGTTCAGTACATGTGAGGGATCTGGTACATACTTTCTCAAGACTGATACATGAAACACATCATGAACTTGATCCATATATGGTGGCAGTGCAAGACGATAGGCCACGACATGAAAAAGAACAAATAATTAGAGGGCTTTAATACTTATCAATTGAGAATAAAAAGGAAACCTTGAACATAATAGGATAAACTTGTAAAGGTGAAGTATATCCTAACTTTTGATTTCTTATGTTTCAATATAGGTTATCCTTGATCTATTTATTAAATTATATTCTTATGGGATTTTTTATTCCATTAATAATGGTTTGTACTAAGCTCATGAATTTACCAAAGCATATCCCTTGGGAGTGTCAATACCAAGAGTATAGCAAGGTCCATTGTTGTGCACTTGGATACCCTAGGTCAAGCCCTAAACTCCTTGTCAGAGTTTTCACTCCTAGGTACATCTATGCCAAAGACTATTCTACCTATTTGTATCCAGACAGGGACACATTTTCTTGATAGACCATTCACTCTATACTTACCAAAACTTAGGGGTGTTTCCTTATACTTGGTCTCATCCATAAGTTTCTCACTAAGGTGTTCTATTAATAATATCCAAAAAATAACTAAACCATCCTATGATACAAACTGTAATGACCTCGACCCCAGAGGCCCGGAGTCAGTTCCTGAAACATGGTGTGTAATTTGTTTCAAAGAAACATTCATACAAAAATTACACATCTTGTTTTTCTACAGGGGGTCGATTCGGTTTAGGATCTGGAAAACTAGATGCTGTTGATACACTTCTTCCAAAAACATGAAAAAGTTAAGCTTCACATTGGTGTTGTCACATAAGAGTTCTCAAGATTGTAATAATCTACTAAACCCAATAAAATAAATTGAAAACGTTGGGTGAGCATAAGAATTCTCAGTATGGGGTTTAAAAACAATTTGCAGAAAATAATTTTTTTTAAAAACCATTGAAAAAATCATTAAATATTTCCTTGAGGAATGTTATCATTAGTTTTTAAAATATACATGATAATGTTTTAAAAAACCTCTTACATAATAATCATATTTTTTTGTTTAGAAACTCTAGGTGAAACAAGAATCTGAGCGCGCATACATGTACATGATTTCATGAATGATGCATAATTCATAAATTAATCAAAAAATTATAAAATTGATATGAAAAATTGTAAATATAATAAGATATGTCATCATTTCATGATTCATTATCACTTAATATGAAATTTATGTAACCTTAACTTTAGATACCCCTTCCTTGTATAACTTTCCATTTTACTACTTAATTATGGCTTATGAATTCATCACCATTATCATAGAAGATTCTAGGCCAAGGGATATTCTATTAGTCAAATAATCCCTTGGTTGGTCATATACCAATACATACTAATGGAATGTATAATTACAAACTTTTTCAAGGAATTGTTCCATGAACATATATAAAACATGAATTAGTATGAGTCAAGGCTAACTGCCAAGATCGTTTCCCATAGCAACACAAAACAAGTATAACCGCCAAGATCATCGCACATAACGTCTCATGAGACTCAAAATTACCCAATGTATTGAATTTCTATCTGAACGCACCCATATTACATTTCATGAACATTTTTTCCACATAAAGAACCATACATAATCAATCTTGCAAAAACATAAGGGTTACCCATGGAAAGAATTGGGTACCACAATAATGACACAAAGCGTAACCAATGGGTGTATCATGAAAGTGTCCATGAAAGAAATGAATTAGAACATAGGTGGAATTTTATAAGGAAAAAAGGCATATAAAATGGTAAGTTATTTCAAACAGAGGTGAAAAAATGTAAAAAATGTATTTGAGAAATTTTATCATTTAAAACATTTTTGTGCGGTTTTAAGGAAGATATTATAGAGCTTTCAAAATTGAAAAGGGAACAACCTTTTCTATAAAACCATAATTGAACCAAGAAGTTTTTCATAATAAAAAATACTGATTTTATAAAGACAATTGTGTCTTAAAACAAAGGATATAATGCACTTGAAATTGGGTAAAATTTTGGGAAGTTCCTTTAAAACGAGTTTGCTTACTGGGAAGTATTGAGGAGTGATTCACTTAAAAGAATGCATGTACCCAAAAGAGAATTATAGATGGATCTTGAATAACATATAAATAATTTGGAGGTTTTACCTAAAAACAAAAGACAACTTCGTTTGGGTAAAAAGAAAGATGTAGCAATGTGAAGGAATAAAGGAGGTTCTGGTAGAATTCATTATGGATTATCGGCATGGTATCAGGTGCCCCTAAAAGGGCTTGATGAGAGAGAAAAGGGGATTATAATAACATATAAATAAATAGGGAAGTATGGAGGAGGTGAGAAATCATACCCCCTCATCATGGAAGTCACATAAAATGGCATAGAATAGAGGACATTCTTGAATTAAAGTGAAACAGAGAGGATCCCTTTCCTTAATTTCCACTTAATTTCATCTCTTTTGTGCCTCCTGAATAAAAAATTTATGTTTGTTAAAAAAAATTATATAAGAGTAAATTATATTAATTTTATAAAAATATTTATCAATTATACTCATTTAATTTTATTTCATAATTTTCGTTGATGAAATTGAAGCATTTTGATATCATATTTTTCTTAAAAATTTCTCGTCCTGAAACGATTTCACTTTTTATTAAAGGTAATTTATAAATTAGTATAATTAGTTCGAGAATAATAAAACACATTTAATTTGATATTAATATATTTTTTATAATTTATATTGTCCATACATGAAGGTGTTTATAATAATTATCTTGGAAACATCTTCTTAGATGGTAAGTCGACCTTTAACGGGACCTTGTCGATAATGCGAGAAAGGGAAGTATGAAATTTATATTTTTCATTAATATGATAATTAAAGTCAGTTAAAATAATTAATATAATGGTAACTTACTGAACAATCAATTTTTTAGCATAAGTTTTTTGAAATGGATAGGTTAAAAGAAAAAAATTGAATAAAAGAGAGAAGATTTAATAGATTCTTACTCTCTCCTTGGTGTAGTTCCTCTTACATGAAACTATAAACCCCTTGGTGATTAGAGTTGGAGGGATCCAAAATGTCCCTAAGTATTCTATGAGGATTTAGAGGGATAATTTTGGCAGATATTATGCTTAGTAAAGGATGAGAGGAGTGGTTTTTCAATGGGGGAGAGGGGATATTTATACTTGAGGAGGGGGTGTTTTTAGAATAAATATTAAATAAAATAATCTATCAAACGTTATACTTATACTAGTATTTTTTTAAAAAAATAAATCATATATTAATATAATATAATTTTTTAGACTTTAAATCATCTTTATAAATCAAATTAATTAATTTATTAAAAGGAAAGTGAAAAGAAAGAGAATGATTTTTAAGAAATCACTTTTTAACTTTAGGTTTTGGAAAGTTCTTTTTAGGTTTGGAAATTGAGTTTATTGTATTCTCAAAAAACCATTTATGAAATTAAATATAACGTGTACAAACATGAAGTTCTATAAATTTTATGTCATCATTACACCATGAATGATGCAATTTAAGATATATTGGTTATGTGAAAAAACTGTATTTTTACTATTCACCTAAAAATTGAAGTATTTCAGAAAATTACAAAAAAATCACCATAACCATTTTTCGATGTGTAGAATCCAAAAAAGAACTCCATTTTTCAAAAATAATTTTATAAATAGTATTAATTTATTATTTAATTAAAATCATAGTTTATTATTTAAAAAAATAGTTTCAAAAAATTCATTTACTTATTCTAGAATATAGGTACATCATACTTTCACTTGAACATTATTTTTATATTATCATAGGTAAGGTTACTATTCATTAGGTTATATCACTATTCACAATGGTATGTTACTATTCATAAAGGTAGGTTACAATTCACCAAATATTATTTTTTTGTATCAGACTCCAAATAACTTATTGATCGCAACCGTGTATGTTAGATTTTAGTAATCCAAAACATATAAGTGGAAAAATTATATTTAAATGTCACATAGTATTATTATAATGATATGAAATTGTGCTTACAAATACTATAAGGCATAATTATAAGAAGGGATTTTCATTCCTTAGAATCTGGGTCGTAACATAACTCATCTATAATATGAATGACATGTAATGTATTTATCGACTTAGTAATCATTTTTCTGAGAATTAAGAAAATTAAATTGACTTATAATATATTGGAATTTTCTATGTCTGGTGATCACTCGATGTTATTGAAAAGGTGATTATATAGGTGTAAATATGATTTATATGATCTATCTTGTCGTGGAACTTTTATTATAGAGATATTATTATGATTTATTGATATCATACTAGACTCCCTAGTAGCTTGAGTTTCACTAATGATTTGTTAGAGGTGACACTTTTCTTACTAAAATAAAATTGGGATTTCCTATTTTTTATTAATATTTTTATGTCCCATAGGATCACAAAGTTAGTATTTTGGAAATGTATTAAGTTTTTTTAAACAATTATTCATAAATAAAGATAGTTTTTTTGAAACTGTATCTAAAATTATCTTTATATGGATTCATAGAGTTTTGAATTTTATTTCATAAATTCCTTATGTGATTTTAGTGAAAGTGTGAGATTGTTTTTTTACACTAAAATGAGAACAACCATAATGTGGAGGTGCGTGTTCAATTCATGGTCAATAGACTACTTTATATGCATTCAACTATTTCTCCCATATGGTTTTCATATGTTATTAACTCATTTGGAATGGAGTGAAGTCTTTGAAATAATATATTGAATAAGTTAAATGGTTACATAAATCATATGTAAATAATGGATGGAATTTGATGGCATCCACTGTGGATAATGTGTTCTTTATTCATCAAATGTGCTATAGATTTCTATTAAAGGGAATGGGTTCCTTTAATCATTTTTGTGAATTGATGGTGTCATGAGCATCAGTTTCATAGAATGTTTTCTAAATCTCTCTCCCTTATTGATTATTTCTTATCACATATAGAATTTTCTAGCACCCCTTCTGTGATCAATATTCTTCAAAAAATCATTATAGGATCCAAATTCTAGTGTGATCCCCTAAAATTAAGGATGAATTTATTTGATAATTAAGTGATCATTATAAAACATGATCCAAATGATAATAAGACACAAGTTGTAACACTATAATTATCATTAGGGTATAAATTCTTTTAATATTATATATTTTATTATACCTTTTTCACATTTGATTCCATGGAGATCGATTTGTTTGTGTTTTTCTTCCACTACCTAGTATCATATAATGATCCAACAAAACCTAGTAGTATTATCATAGTATATTGTAAAAGGGTATACACAATTAGATACAACACTATGATCAGAGAAAAATATGTGTATCTAAATTACTCCATTAATTATATTAGAAGTTTCTACATACACAAATTATACAATAGAATCACTGACTATAAGTTTCTACAAGTTTCTTGGGATCACTATAGAACTATTTGTGAAAAATAAACATCCTAACTATAATTTAAGATCATAATGATCTATTTTAAATATAGTATCAGTGTGTCCCCTCACTACTAACTCCCCACATACTTTATATACTAGTAACATATCCTTTGAATATTGAAAGTACTTTAGGATAATTATAACTATTACCGAATGTAGTTGGATTATATTGATATCAACCAAGAATTCTTAAAGAATAAGAAACATTAAACCAAATACATAACAAAAAATGCATGATATATCCTACTATCAAATAATAAGTAAATATACTCATTCTTTCTATATCCTCCCATGTTTATGGAAACATTTTCTTTGAAAAATTAATTTCATGCAACATTAGTAAAAATACTCTATTAGATTGTAATATATTATAACTTTTGAGTACCTTATCAATGTATTTAATTTTATTTCATTCAGTAGACTTTGAGATATATCTTGATATATCTTAATCCCTAGTGTATAGGATACATTACCTAATTATTTCATGTAGAATAATTTATTTAACCATGTATTTACTGATTGAAATACTTTTACTTTATTTCCCATTAATAATATGTCATCGACTTATAATATTTGGATAATGATGACACTCATAGTAACCTTCTTATATAGACACAGTTAACATTCATTCTTAATGAAACCAAATTTTCTTATGGACTCATAAAAACGAATATTATATGATTTTGATACTAACTACAATCCATAAATTTATCACTACATCTTGTATACTTTATTGGAAATTTTATACATTACAAACTCTTCTGTGTGTGTCATATAGAGAGATTAAACTAACTTCACAATAAAAAAGTAATTTTTAAATTCATATGAAAAGATATCACAATTATGTAAAGTTTTTATTTATCATAATATTCTAATGGATTTTAGCATTGTGACTAGTGATAAGGATTCATCATAGTAAATGAATTGACATTTTATAAAACCCTTTGCAACTAATCATGATTTATTTGTTTTTACACTAGTATATATTTCCATCCTTTTCTTAAATACCCATTTTCACCTAATAAGTTTTAATTTAGCTAGTTAGTGTACTAAATTAAAAACTTAATTTTGGTACATGGTATATATTTTAGAATTAATGGATTATTTCCATTTCACAACATCTATTTCATCTACTACTGCCTTATATATTATAGGATTATTATCCTTGAGTAATAATGTTTCAACAGACATAGTGACATGAAAATTATATCTCTTAAGTTCTATAACCTCCCTTATAGAACTATGTAATACTTGTGTCTTGGGAACTAATTATTCTCCCACTACATCTTGAATATTTTGTTTCTATACCAAATATGGTGCATCTAGATCTTTAAATTTATAACATTCATTATTCCTCCCACTATTTTCATTATATATGTGTTCATTTTTAAGAAATATTTCATGAATTTCTAGAATCACTTTTATATAAAAGGGGTTATATAAGTAATATCCATAATTTTCATAGGATAAACAATAATATTTCATTTTATAATTAGAGATACTATTTTATCATTAGTTATTGTCTTAAAAAATCCTTACACTCCCAAAAAATATGTGTGATATCCAAGGTTTCTTTCTATACCATAACTCATGTAGAATCCCATCTTCCACTTTTTTTGGTACTTAATTCAGTGTACACTCTACCATCAAGATTTATATATCCAAAAGGATAAATGTAGAGTTATAAGATTCATCATCAATGTGAACATGTCTAGAAAGGTGTGATTTTTCTTTTTTTTCATAAACCATTCCACTAAGGTTTATAAGGAGGAGTGATTTGGGAGACCATCCTACACTCTTTCAAGTGATTTTTTAATTCTTGGTTTTGATATTCTTCTCTAGGATATGAAGAAATGTTCTTAATATTATTACCAAGTTTTTTCTCTACTTTATTTTGATATTCCTTAAACATATTAAATAAATCTTGATTATACCCCTTTAAGTAGATATATCTATATCTACTAAATTCATCAATAAAAGTAACGAATTCAGAATAATCACCCATTCTCTCTACTATAAATTAACCATACACATATTTATAAATTTATTCTAGGAGTTTTTCAGATATTTTTACTTTCTCGCTTAAATTTTATTTGATCATTTTTTAGGAAAAAAGTGTGACATGCATCTAAGTGTTTTAACATAACAAAATCTAAATAACCAACTTGATGTAGTTTATTTAAATCCTTTTCATTTACATGACCATGAATAAATTATCCTAGATGGGTAGGGTATGAGTCTTACTCATTATATTTCTCATTTATTGAAAAAATTATAGTTTGAAGTTCAAGTATATAAAAACCATTATTAAGATGTATCATAACAAAACATATTTCATCCTTATAAAATAAATAGTAATTATTTTTGAACTGGAAATAAAATCACATCATGTCTGGATTCATCACTAAGATAATGTTCTTGGTAATCGAAGGTGTATAATAATAATTACTTAATACATTAAACAAACTATTAGGTAAAGTAAGATTATAATCCATAACTAGAAATGTTTGTCTTCTTGCACCATTTTCTACCTAGAGATCCACCTCACCTCTATAAACATTCTTAAATCTACTTGGTTTAGGTTTTAAAATATAAATTTATATGATATATGTTGTATCCAATACCTAAATTGTATAAATATATGGATTATATTCAATGATAAATTTACATGAAATAGTATCATTACCTTTTTTCTTCTTAGTTATGTAAATAATTTTACAATATCCTTTCTTAGAACATGCAATGTATATTGCATCCTACTCATTACTTTCCCTCAATATCATTGTCTATTTGAAGGGATGGTGTAGTAGTGTATTTGGATTTGGTTTAGTAATTGACCCTTTTTTTATGAACTTCCTTTCCATGTTCTATATAAGGATTAAAGTGTTAATATCCTTTATGCCCTTATCAAATTTTAAAACCATATTCAACATATTAGGAAGAAACTTATCCATGTTGTTTATTTTATAGTTTAGAATTTGGGCATTAAAGATACAAGTATAAGATATATTTCTAGTTATGGGTTCAATCTTAAACCTATGGAATCTAATCGATTAATGTACCCAATCATATTTATCACATGAGTTCATTCTTGATTCACTTCTCCCAACATGCACTGGAATATTAGTCTAGAGATCTCATAACTTTCTTGAATTTCTCTCACTTAATATAATTCTTGTAGATGAGTAATATTCTTTATACATCCTTATCCTTATGTATTTTTAATAATTAACTTAACATAGATGATAACATGATACATTGGACATCAAATGCATAATAAATATGCTTCTTATAGGCTTCTTTTTCCACCATTCCTACTCCTAGATGAGGATTAAGAGAAAGTCAGAACTCTAACATGTAAAGATTCCTTTATTATATCGATACTATCTGTAAGTGCCTCTAACACTCCTAGAAGTTATTATTTTTTGTGGTAGTTTCTTTATCCATAATTGATCATAGTGATGATGATTTTACTATTGAGATTTCAATTTGATCTATAATAAATAAACTTTTCTGAATGACACCTTTTAATGATTACCAGTAATATAAAAATTATGTATTTATTAATATTTAAATGCCTCCAAATATTTTATCAAATCCTAGTATCCCTCGACTATTAGATGTAGAATATGTATTCATTTGAATAATATTGTTTGAAGGATCTTTAAAAATTATCCTCACAGTTCAATAAATGGTTACTCCATTACATGGATGGTTTTATGGTAGGCTTTCAACTAGACAATCACATTGAATCACAACTAATTGATCTTCTGAGTGTAATCCTAACTTCTTTAAATATTTACCCTATAATTTTTAAATTATTTCCCTTTAAATTTTCATCAATCTAGATATTTCTATTTCATTGAATAAAATTTAATTAAGCCAAACTCTCATAATATTGCACTAATAGTATAATACATTCTCAACTATGGCTTAAAATAACCTCTTACTTATGGTTCTGTTCAAATTTAACTGATAAAATGCATTTAACATAATTTTACTTTGATTATTTTTAGGTTTTTATTAGAAAATAGAATCTATTTTTATTTAACATGACCATTATTATGTGATAGTAGTCGCTATTTCACCATGCATAAATGTAAAGAATTAATTAAATGTAAATTTAATTTATATATACACCATTTTTTATTATTCTATATGGTCATGTATAAACTACACATATATAGAAAACATATACCATGAATGTGATAAATAAATGACATGATTAAAAGTTTTTAATAATGATAATCCATTGATAAGATGATGGATAAAACAAGAAATGAGGGTAACTCTTTTATTCATATCTTATTCGAGTTATAGTTCTCACCCCGTCTCATGAATCCAACTCTCGTATGGTGCTTTTACAAGTCTCAGTGTGAAGTGTGTCTCCTTCGTCCACATAATTATAAAATAATACTCTCTTAAAGTTGAGGGGGTCTCAAGGATGTTGGAAACATATAAATAATATCACTCATGGTCACATAGGACCTTATACATATAATTATATTGAAAGATGTTGTACTGATCATCATTTATTAATTATTTATTAAAAATATTCCACATTTCAATAATTATATAAAAAAATTATAAAAATTAAACATACATTAGTCAGTGTAACTCATGATCAGTCGACATAAATTAAACCAACATAATAAAACTACATTTCTAAAAAAATCTACTTTAGGTAATTAATAATGAATTAAAATAAATTCAACTAACTTTAATTCATAATTTACAATCCAAGAAACTCCAAAATTATTTTTAAAAATTCCTAATTACTTAAAATATTTTTTAAGAATTTTTTATTTTTGTTATAGACATTTTTGGGGCTAAAAGAACCCTATTTGGGGTCCCAGCCCATTATTAGGCCTAGATAAGCCTAGAGGGTTGGGTTGGGGCCAACCTGACATGGATCAAGTTGGGTGATTTGATGTGCCCTATGTGGGTGTGTGTGGAATCAAAGTTCAGTGGAGTGGTGGTGCCTAAATATTCCTCTATTTAACTATAAAAAATAAAAAAATGAAGCATCTAATTCTAATAGGTGGACGGTCACCATCCCCCCCGATCAATTGGGCTGAGAGATTCTAGGTGGGGTGGAACCCCACTTGAATTATTATTTTTATTATATATTTGACTTCAACCATTGACTCTTAGGTCCCACCTACATTTTTCTTCTCAGACCAGATATTTTATGACCCATTCAATCGAAGATACATCCCCCACCCCCACCATCATAGTGTGTGTGTGTCTCAATGTATATATTTTTTTATTTTTAAATTATTAAAATAAATTATCTTTGGATTATTATAACATTACTATCCAACCTCTTATTTTCATGCCAGAAGTGGTGTTGGGAAAGAATCAATGTTCAATAAAAATATTATTTTTATTTTTATTTCAAACATTTCTTATAGAATTAAAAAAACTTGTTAAATACCGCTTTTGGGTATCAACTTCACCTCAGAAGTGTGGAATTAGAGAAATTTAAATTTTTTACACTGAATTGATGTCATAATAACAGATATGACATGGAATTAATTAATTATCAACATAAGGGTATCGTATAATTAAAATAAGCACAAAAATAAAATTCCAATGATACCTTGTTGGATTTTAACATATTGGATATTTATTCTCATCATTGATGATCATTTCTCATAGGATCTGAATTGGGAACTCACTAGATTGTCCATATATGTTTCAATCTTGTTGGTAAATTTTTGTGAAATCTATTTTTGGTCATTGATCTTTGAAATTAATTTTTAGGATTCAGAAGAGATCTTGTGGATTCAGAAGAGCTATTCTATGTGGAGTTATCTATCAAGAATAATGGATGACACCAGATTATCTTAGGAATACACCTCTGAATTGAGAAAAAACTTCATGAATCTATATTAAAGTTGTTAAATGGTAATAATTTAAGGTATCATCAAATTCATGAGATAAGACAAGGTTCATTTACATAAACCCATAAATCAGGTTCCACTAGATAACAACAAAACCAAGCTCAAGATTGATGAAAAATTCCATGACCACCTTTGGTAACTTGAGATCGAATATGGAAGTGAACTGGCCAGGAACACTTTTTCTCTTACTACTTGAGTTCTAAAAATCCTACTCTAGTATACCATAAACTCTATACCAAACCCAAGAAGGGTAATTAAATTTCCAACTATATATTCCCTTTATTACCATTTTTTAATGAACCGACCTGGGTCAACATGAAACATCACCCAAGATATGACATTACAAGGTGGAGATCAACACATAAATCACAAAATAGTCTCATGTATAATAGAATGGAGTTATTCAAAAATAGTGAAACATAGAAGAAAATGTATATAACCATGAGACAGAAAACCCAAGACAATAGGCAAAACTATAGACATAAAAATACAAGATCCAAAAAAACCGCATCTTTATATGATCATTGGTCAATTCCATCCAAACCCACTACCAAAGTAACATTCTCCAAGAGAAGTTGGCGAGCTGCAAGACACCCTTCCCTGTACCAGCATCCAGTAAATTAAAATCATAAAATTCCCAAAGGAATATGTAGGGTGTGAGGAAAACTCACAGTACGATACAACTATTAATATATAAAATTTATATCACTAAGAAACCATTAATTCTGTTTTTTAAACAAAACCAATTTATAGTGAAATTTCATTTGAGGACACTTTTTGTAAACAAAAATTGGTTACCTTTACAAAAAAACATATTCAAAACCATAATAAAGTGAATTAAAACATGAATGATAAATATAGGTCCATGATAAAAACCTTCTACGAGATAAACATGTGAGTGATCAAACATTAAACATTACTATCATGTAAAAATAATCAAAAGTTGGGATCTATCCTCTCAGAATGTGTCTTATGACACGCAAAGGAACACTAAGCTGGTGTAACCTGGTTACTACTAATATTGAGTCTTGACACTATCAATGGATTTCAATACTGTCCAAAAGCTACCATAACATAATGTATACCTAACCCTTAGTGGTTTCAAATGCACTAAAGTTTTCTTATTTCCATATCCCAATGCACCCAAGATACCCAAGTGTTATATTTTCGAAAGACATCCAAATAAAACATACATGTAATTTTATAAAACATTTTCAAAATTGAAGCACCTCTACTCCCATGCTTGAAAATAAATTTTAGATTTAAAACCATATTGATCCATTTCATCAAACACATGGTGTGAAAATAATATTTTTAAACAAAAAAAATTAAAAACCACATGACATGCTTCCCAAGATGAAATTTCATAAAAACCCCTTATAGACTACATATCAATGATTTTAATAAACCAAGACAAATAAATTTTAAATAATATTAATTAAATCATAAGGTAGAACCATTTTATAGAGAAACCTACCTTTCCAACATATAAAATGTATTCTTCTTTAAGAATAGATATTAGAATCCAAGAGATCAAGTACTCCCAAGCCTATATACAAAAATATCATCTTCTAATCCCCATCAAACCATATAGATTTGTAAAACAAAGCACATTTAGGTTCAAAATGAATAAGGGGAATATATATTGAGATAATATCTAGAGAAAATAGGATAAATCAAGGGGATATCCGAACAAGACTCATAGAGATCCATACAAATCGATTGAGAATCACCAAAGAACCAAGTTGAGGACCCTATAGAGAATTAGGGAGAGTATTTTTTGAGATAATAAAATATTGGGAGGATATTAGAGTTAAAAATGAAGAAGGGTATTGGGGTAATTTTCCATTTTAAAGAAACTTATATAGGGAACACAATTAGGCCACACTGTTAGGTTTCATGTTTATAAAACCTGTGTGCTAACCATGTGGTAGATATTAACCCTTGGAAACCGAAATGAATGATTACCTAGGAATAGCTTCATGGTTAGACAAGTTAGTATCAAACCATGAAAATACCCATTAGAACCAATATATCCATACCACATGGTTACTACTTGGTTATTACTAAAAATGTGCAAACCACGTGCCTAGTCGATTTCACCCAAAACGTGGTGGCATGGTGCCTGATTGTGAGAGGATGAGGTGGTCGTACAATCTTCGGGTCAGGTCACTATTCTTTTTTTTTGGCGGCTCCCAGTGTGTTTTACTCTTAGAACCAGAAACACCCAATGGATCCCATATTTTTTATAGAGGGGTCACTATAGACCTATTTTTCCAAGGCAAGTAGTTATTATAATTTATTACCAATGATGCTTAGGAACTCACATTGGTTAAGAGGATGGGAGGTCAATCTCACCACACCCTCTTAGGAAAATTATTTCCTATTATGGGGATCTATTATAGATTTAAATCATGTTCATGAATCCTTCCCGATTCCTAGTATGAGAATGGTTACCCCCATGCTAGCAATTATTTTTTCGCATGTGTCAATGTGAATATATGTATATATCAAAGGTATCTCATTGATGTGAATATTTTTATGTGTCAAAGGTTCTCCATCGATAAAACTATTTTTATTTATCATAGGTTCTCCATGTTTATATTAATATTAATTAATGATATTGTTCTATATGTTTATATAGTTTCAAGCCACATAGTTTCGAATTCTAGTGTTTATCACCATCCAGGAAGGCTATAGATATTTTTTGGTGTCAAGATCAGGTGTGGGAAAAGGAATTATAATGTATCCTTGTGAAAGGAATTAGAAACCACATAATTAAGTTCTAATTAACATGGAATATTGTACCTTTTAAATTCATGTGACATGAACCAATCCATATAGTTTGTTGTAGTGTAGCAAGGACAACTAAAAAAATACGTCTAATAATGGTCTATGTGAAACTTACACATTAGCATCACTTTTTGGTTAGGTTGGTTTAGAAAGGGATATGATCCTACTATGAGAAATGTGGCATCATTTAGAATATATATCGAATGAGGAGAATGTGATTGTCACCTAGAAATAATATGTACCTCTAGGAGGGGTAATATATTATTACGAATATTTCCTTATGAAAGGATTTTCTATGAGGAATGTGGCCCTAATGAATGTGATGTCCAGTATTGTGGTAATATATCTAGGTAGGGGAAGGATGTAGGTGATCAAATGAGGAAAATATCCCTATGAGAATGGGTATGGAGGATATTTTTGGTTATGAACCTCTAGGATGTGTCTTACATATCCTATTTGACATGAATCAAATCGCACATAGGTCGAGATACATAGTTTATGGTCATGTGATAAACCTATATCATGAATCTTAACATCAAGTGGTGAGAAATTTATCATGTAGTTTAACATCATGCAACTATGAAATAGGACACATAGTTTAACATCATGTTGTGGGGATGTCTAAACTTTGAAATACGTGAAAAAAAAGATTGTTTAGGTATTATGTATATAAAGATTCCCCAAAATAATGGTTTGGGATTATACCTTATAGAAGGCCCAGATTTAGTACATTATTAATTATGGTAATGACACAATAAACTTAGATCTCTAAACACATGTGATTCATGCTTGGTGTGAGAAATAAGAGATAATAAAATATTTATAATATTGCATGAGAGTTCACTATTGAGTTTTAATGGGGATTATAACTAAGAAAGGGGGACCATATAGTGTTGGGAATCATCTCATTCTTATAAAATGAGGTATCTTTTACTTTTCACTTAGGGAATCTCGGGTTTTCCATATAGGGTAAAGTTGTAGTTTAATGTCTTATACTAAATATGATGTTGTGTATTTTATTATCATACAACTATGACATTTTTCTATGCAGTTTAAAGTCATGAAACTCAAACATAATATCAAGGATTATGCATTAATATTCCTAATACCACTTATGAGTGTAGGGGAGAAGGTTATAGGGTGTCCTCCCTTAGTAGTTCCATCATCTATGTTTATACATCAAATAAATAACTGTGATTGTAAAATAGAAGGTACATATTATATAAATTTTAGGTAGCACACAGGGGTCCTCTTCTAAATCAGGGGACTTGAAGTCTATATGTAGGGATTATGCTAATTGTGTCTACTTCTCTCCTTAGGTAGACTCAGGTTCCTAAGTTCATTGATCTCGGACCCAGGTTAGAAAATACTATTGCATGTTCCAGGGGAATTATCAATGATTTACTTAATATTATGACCCCCATTATTAAGGAAATATGTAACCAAAATGGGATCACATTATTTTAAATGCCCTAATTATTCCTATCTTTTGGTTCTGTAAGAGGTATTTCTAATGGAATATTCAAATTGGGCCCTTGGTTAAAGGGGTTTAATGTTATGTGGAAAAGGGAATTCATGATATCCGTGTATGATGATCAAAAAATAAGATTTCTCTGTCAGAGGGACCTAGAGATATTTTAACCTAGTGGGGGATTTCAATTATTGAATCACTATAGTGTAGTGCCCAAGGTATGTTTCTCCCTAGTGGAACTAGATGACCTTAGGTGATGGGTTGCCAAAGTGGATGACCTTGGGTGATGGGTCACCCAATGTATGACCTTGGGTGATGGATCACCTAAATATTCACTTTAATTGATGGGTCACCAGAGTGGATAACCTTGGGTAATGGGTTACCTAAGTGGATGACCTTGGGATATGGGTCACCCATTTAAATAACCTTGTGTGATGGTTTTCTCAAGTGGGTGGCCTTGGGTGATGGTTCACCTAGGTGAATGTCCTTGGGTGATTCCCACACTCAAGTGAGTCACCATGGGTAATGGTCTTCCCAAGTGAATGTGACAAGATGTTTCCTTCACCCTAGTGTATGAATACTAAGGACAAAGTGGTATTTAGAGGATTGTTTTTCCTTTGAATGACTCTACCACAACTTAGGTTAAGTTCCTCAGGTACTAGAGTATTATATGCTACTTAAAGGAGGATCTCTAAACCAAGGTTAAGCTTATTCACGAGGATATATATATATATATCATCCAATTATGGGGAAACTATGATCTAGTTAATGGCCAGGGGGTCCATTTATGAACAAGGATAGAGTCTTCAGTGAAGCAGGAATGGGAGAGAGAGACAGTGCATGTAGGTGACAAAGGAGAGACATCTTGGGAGACTATAGGGGAACCTAAACGAGGTATATTGGGCAACCAATGAACCCTGGGTGAGGTATCTTCGGTGATCGAGGGGGTCCTGGGTGACCCAAGGAAACCATGGATGATACAATGGGATTTATCCTCATGGATTTGGCATTCCTATCTATGTTCCTTTATCCTATAAAAGGAGTTCCAATAAATTCCCCCTCCCCCACGTGGAATGGGATCTGAAAATAATGATGAGGGTCATATTTTGAGGTAAACAACCTCCTGGCATGATAATGGTCTAGGGAATTCATGATCTATCGACTAAAGTAGTTGGGTGGGCTATGAAAGCTATTATGGTAGAGGCATGTTGGCCAATCTTGGTTAATTGAATGAATTCCCTAAAAATATGGGTGGTCCCCTCACCACATGGGCATGAAATCATACTTCCCTATAAGCTATCATCTCTTGAGATGCTTCAAGGTGATATATGAAAGTCTTTACACTAGGTGATGGGTCATTGTGAAGTTTATTGGAGAGGTTCTTTAGTTAGGTGACTTAGAGAGGCCACCCTATTAAGGGGGCCTTATCAGGGCCACCTGGGAGATACCACCAAGATGAGGCCACCTAGGTGATGTCACCTAGGTGAGGCCACTTGGGAGAGGACACCTATGTTATTTCATTTAGAAACTTATACCTAGGAAATGGAACCTAAGTGATATTTTTTACTTTGTCAACATGTTTTCTAAGTGCCTTCACACCTATCCAAAATATGTCTTTGGGTACCATCCATTGATCTTAATTCACTATAATGATAAGATGTTAAAATTTTTATAGGTTTATAATGGCTAAATCCTCCAAAGTTTTCCTGGATACTGAAATTTTTTCTAGCATTAAGCTCATGGTTACTATTTCAAACAAGGTTACTATGGAAAATGAAAACCCTTATTATTAAATTTAGTAACTATTGTGAAGAAGAATCATCAGAAATACCTTACATCAGACTTCCTACACATGTATGTGGATAGGCTTTTAACCATGTGGATATCCCTTATTTAGATACTTACCTACTAATTTTGTGGATTGAAAAGTACACAAATTTGGGTGGTGTGAATATATCATTTTAGGGTTCTTATATCCCTAAAGGATCCAGTCATTTATCATGCATGATTTTCCCCAATAAAACTTTTCCAGACAATAGAAAACTCACAATAGAACCTGAGATGAAATATTATTCCTCCAACTTTTTTCATTCCACTATTGATTAAACCATGTTTGAAAATGATAAATGGGACCAATGTCTTGGGGAGGCTTTAAAACTAATTGTATTTGCTCCCACAGGGTTTGGGCGACATGCATGTAATTTAAGAAACAAATTCAAAAGTTTTCATATACGAATCTATATTCATTTCCCAGACATATTTTTATAATAATAATGATCAGGTCCCTAGACTTATGAGTCACTAGATCCCTTGAACTAATACTTTCCATATCTCCTAGGGAGAGGTGGCCATTATCTTATGTTACATATATATAGTCTCAAGGGAACCAATACTTAGGTTTATGTGTGATGATTTCACCCCCCCCCCCAAGCTACATAGGGAAATCTCCAAAAGCTGATGTACATGGTTTGGGGACTATTTAGAATGGCCAAGGATTCAATAGAAAAAATACCTATTCCCTTTGATGGAATAAATTTTGAGACTTAGATGAGCATTTTCTTTGTCCCATTTGATAACATGTTCACACATAAAATCCCACTGGGGTTTCCTTCCATATAGAAGAGGGGGTTGTTGGGAATACTCTTTGAGACATTAGTATGATGAAAACAACAAATGGGGATATGATATCAACAAAACAGTTCGAGTTGAGAGTTATCTTATAGGGTTCCTAGCCATGTGGATAAGTGGGGATCTCCTCCCAGTATGTGATTCTAACAATGGTTTCAGACTTAGTACATTTCTTATATTGGATAATACAGAAATAGGGGATATTTTGGATTTACCCATTATGATATTGGAAATGATCTATTGGTTCTAATTTCATATTCACACTGGGAAGGGACCCTTTCTTGTCTTGGGCCAGTATAGATATTGTGGGACTGGATAGTGTCTCTCTTTAATTACTATGGTCTCTTTTTCATAATGGAGATCCCATGATAAATATTTCAACCATTTATTAAATCTACTTATAGAATTAATATGTTATTTATAAATAGTGAAGATCCTCTCAACAGCTTGAGTGTTATTTTCGAATTCAAAATCTTTCCATATGAACCACCCCCATTGGTACAATCACTGATAATGGTAAGGGAGAATATGAGTTTCTGCCTAATATGATGTCACTTACTGATGGAATATTAGTGGCTTAGGTTGACTATGACATAATCTATGAGTCTTAAGCACCCTACTATGTCACATTCCAATTATAATTCCTTCAATACAAATAGTTATGCCTATAGTGGACATGTGGCTAGAATAAAACCATGTGGTTTCATGGAAGCTCTAGGTGATGATGTCATAGGAGACTACAGATTTTGTGAACAATCTATCCCTCTAGGGTGAATTTTTTAGGCTATTCTCTGATTATTTGTATTCTTGAATATCACCATACCCTCAAGGGATATTATCAAAGACTTCCCCTCAGACACCATCAAATATCCTTTGATCAATTGAAAGTAGGAAACTAAGAAGTCATCTATGATTTATATGATGGATGGTGTGCCTAAGACTTTAAGGAATTTAAATCCTGAAGATTCGTTAATGTCAAGGTTTCGAACAACTCATCAAAATGTTGTTCCAAGTTAGTCTATCCATCTACAACAACTAGAGGACCAACTATAGCCGAGAACACACAGAAGTATCTCAAGACAAATTAAACTAAGTCTTATTTAGAAATGAGTAAGAATCTTGCAACACATCCTAAGGAAATATATCTATAGACCTGTAAGTTTTGTTATACTATATCTTCTACAGCCAGCCCTTGGGAATTGAGGGCCCTAATTTAGAGGATAATTCACATTTCCCAAATTGGGAATGTAAATTATTCTTTAAACTTAGACTTCAAGACTAACCCCTATAATGTTTGGAATCATATTTGAGAACTAAACATGATAATATGAGCCACTGATTTGAGGGTTTCAATCACTTGATGGATATAAGACATGAAAGACCAGGAATCCTTGATGGAGTACTTAGTTAGCCTATAGATGGAGAGAAGGACTCACATTTTGATCCTAAAGTGTTAAATATTCTCTTTAAGGATTTATAAAGTTTAATCCTAGAATCTTACTTAACATCCGACTTTATGGTTTTCTTATAATAATAATAATATGGAGTAGACACATAAAAGTTAACTCTCCAGAGTACATTGATGAGGGATCATCCTAGGATGTTCTTTGAGATAACACTAAAGAGGGGTATTTATCCCCTAGTAAAGAGATGATGTGGAGAGAAAATTTTAAAGTAATATCTTCCATTTTCCATTCTCTAATGTTGAACCTTTCAATGGTGATGGATATTATTAAATCGTTAGAGGTCAAACATAGTCGGAGAGAAAAACACTATCCATGTGAATTCCTCCTGAAGGGATTTTTTATATTTCTATATTGTATTTTCTTACTATTATACCTATGTATATACACATTAATTACAAGGGTAACATGTTTTTTTTATGATTATAGCTTCCCACTCTTCTTGGACATATGAGGAATATCCTAATGATGCTAGTATAAGTACCTCAAGTGACGTTAAAATTCTCACTAAAAAAACTATTGTGCCAACCATGGAGGTGGAACTGATAGCAAAGGGTGTTTCATCAATATAGGTGACATCATCAGTATCCTTTATGTTCCCTGATTCCTCGCACAAAATAGTGTATCTCTTGGAATGCATTAATGTCACTACCCTCTTGACTAAGATTAGAGAGGTTGATCATGAGATGAAGCAACTGAATATTGGCCCTACCCTCTTCCCAGTAACCCACAAAACTTGGTGGTTCATGTTCACCCATCTAAAGAAAGGGTTTTTATATAGGTCGGTCAGTGTTTGAGGGTAGAGTTGGTTATAGAAAGAGATGAAAGCAGCCTGGTGATACCAATAAGAGTGGCTCATTAATGGTCGATTCCTCTATTAACACTGATGAGGGGAATCCAAGTGGATGAAATTATTAGGTGATTTTTCCTACTATAGTGACTTCTACTATGGAGGTTATCACGTCAAATGAAATTGGTAAGTATATGTACTACCCTTTATTGAATATAAATTCATTGATCTATATGTATTTCTCCCATTTTTTATTGTATTACCACAATAAATTGTTGTTCCAATTATAGAGGATCACACTCAATTATTTCTAATATAAGGGGGTCCTAATTTATCTTAGTGACCTCATTACGGATTGTATTCTAGTTTCTAGGAGTGACTTTGATCCTTACTTGGAAACACTTGACTATTACTACAACACACATTTGTGTGATTGGTTCATATGGAAGTTGATCTAAAAAACTTCTAGGGATTAGTTAAACAAACATATTCATTGGCTTCAATATTAAATTATGATCCTTTTTATTGGGGGCTTAAACATTACATCTCTACATGTCACAACCTAACCCTAGTCAAGGCTTGAGCCACAACTACCCCAAGCCCGCCTCCATAGGCCAGGGGGTGGTGAAAAGCACTGAAGGCATAACAAAACATTGTGATGCCTTTTTCTAAGTACCTACACACACACATACAACTCAATGAAACTTTTTATTGGGAAAGAAATAAAATAAGTAACACTTCTTTAAATAAACAAAACATACATGGACCTCTAAGTAGTATGAAGTATGGTAGTGTATAATGAAAGGTAAAAGGGAAACAATACATGCCCAAACCAGAAATATGTCCCAAACTGACAAAACTAGAAAAGAATAAACATATGAGAGAGCCCATCTCCTATATCCCAAGCTATGATGACTGTACACAGTCCAAGAACTGTGTATCCCTAAGATTATCTAAAGCCATGATCGACCTATCCATCATCTGCAAAAGGCATGACATGTGTTGGAAAAATCCCATGCAGAGGTGAGTATATACATACCCATTAGAATTCCCCAAGAAGGTGAAGGGGGAGCAGTAAGAGATACAAATAAATAGGTAAATAGTAGATAAAAAAAGTTACTATAAAATAGTACATCTCAACCCGACAAGTGAGTGAAAGTAAACTTTTCCAAACACTGGAATCTCAATATGGTGAGAAGATGAATTTTTATTTGAGTCATTGCTAGATATAGTTAGAGAGTAGACTCATCCAACCATGAAAATATAACCACATAAATCATGTGGTATAACCCGTGTGTCTTCACCTCTCTTTGAATAAGGTAATAAAAATAAAATGAGGGGGTACAGAATAATTAAATATATAAATTCTCACTCAAAATTTACCAAACTAGAGAGTAAGGGGATCTATATCTGAAAGCTCATACCAAGAAGATGATTATCCAATAGTTCAGAAAGGATTCTATCTACGATTCCTAGCATCTCATGTGTCTACCCAGGGAACAGAAGTCTATGGGACTCAATCACCACACCTTGATATTATCCTCTTTAGGTGGAACTAAATCACTCGCACAATTTTAAGTCGTATCATAAGAACACGTCTAAGTGGGAAAGTTTCCCTCTTTCTCATGAGTCCAAAGGTTCAAAAAACAATTCCTTGTCACTATGCCACACATTCAAGGGGTCACCAATTTTAGGAAAAGATCTTGTGCCCTGGTACGATAGGAGGGTCCTACTCTGGTAGTCACTGAGGAATTCCATTGATTAGTCCTACTAGAGGGTACCACTTGAAAAGGTTACTAGGGAATAACATTGGCCCGTCCTACAGGTGGGTAAGGATGATGAGTCCTTAGGGAAGTGACACTACCCAGCCTTACTGGAGGGTTATTCATGGAATATGTCATCAGAGAATTCCATTGCCCAACCCTGTTGGAGGGTAGGCCTAGAAACTAGATGAAATCCACTGCCCAATCCTATTACATGGTAACTTGGAAATAAAATCAGTGAATCCCAATGCACATTCATGTTAGAGGGTAATCCTTGAACTGCCATCAGGGAATACCACCTCCCATCCCAATTAGAGGGTAATCCTGAAAATTCCATCGGGGAACACCACTACCCGGCCTAGCAGAAGGGTAAGCTCGGTACTTCCCGGGTGATTCTGTATGATCACTGCCATCATCAGTTTTTACCTCAAGGTGTTCCAAACCAAGAATATTTCTCATCATATCTCAAAATCCAATTTCAACTGAATCATCTCATTCTAGGTAGAAAAACATTTAGGAGAGGAATCTCAAATTCAAAAATATGAGTTCAAACAAAGGATATACAGAGGTTGGAAGAATGATCTGAAGAGATAAAGTAGTACACAACATGAGAGGGGACCCACATGGAATTTGGTCCATCTTCAATAGATGGTTGTGTCTCTAGTTGGTACACATGGCCCATCCCATATAGTAGAACACACTATATAAGTGGACTGCACATCGTATCTTAACTATCTGGGATCGTAGTCATGTCTTGGGGTTGTGTCTGTGTACTCAGACCTCGTGTCAGTGTACATTGGTACATAGTGTGTTGGTATACATGGGATACTGCCCATGTGGCTAACCCATGTCCATGTTCCCTTACACGGAGTCCCCACCAGCGTGACCCATCGCACGGGTTGTCCAACCGGGGAGGTTTTACATGGAGTGTGAGGCAAACTACAATTTGTGTCATCCTTATCTTCTCCCAAACCCTAGATCCACCACTGAGGGAAGCTACACATAGTGTGTTCTTCCTATTGTACTGTGTGTAGTCATGATTTTCCAAAATGTTCAAGTTTCATGGATCTTTTTCTGTCATCCAAATATAGTCAAACCGATTCATATCCTGGCATGATTCATATTTTAATATTCATATATAGTTGTGAATCATGATCTCTAGTTGTAGTTCATCATGAATCATCCACCAAAACTCTCAGGGGTTTCATTATATGTTCTGCATTCCATCGCACCTCTGATCCTCAATGATCCAACATCAAACCTATGGATTTATAATCCATTCATCAAAAAGATTATAGATCTACACTCTACTCTAAGAATCATTAATGTTTCATCGATTCACCACAAATCCAGGAAACCTATTGAGATCTGGATTCCGGAAAACTATAGATATATGAACCTTGGGGTTCCAATGGTGAAGAAATCAAATAATGGGTGAACAAAAAAGCACCAAGAACAAATGTATTATGATATTTCTCCAAGAGTTATTGGCCAAAAATCATGAATGTGCAATTTGGATTAGAAAACCTGATAATAAAAAGTGAAATAATTCAATTTGATTTCATTGGGATAAACAAAGGGTGCAGGGAGGGGCACAGATCGATTAATTTATCAATTTACTAAAAAAATTAATCTAATGCATAAAAAGAATCACTAAAGATGAGCCCAAAAACTTTTTTGGATCGATCGCTGATGAAGAACACATTATCCAATAAGGGAGGATGATATTTTGCATTTGTTGTTTCTTGATCAAATCTAATATGACATTCCATCTTTCTTCAAATTAATTATCTAAATGGAGGATTGAATCTCTCTCTAGAGGATTCTAGGAATTGTGAGGCCAACCCTAGGAAAATCCCTCAAATAACCTTTTTAAAGCTTCTAATTAGGTAAAAATTTAATTTAATTAATTATTTAATTAACTAATTAAATCACTTAAACACACTTCCATTGAGTGAGGGGTCTGAACATCCCACACTGACTCAATTTATGTCATGCATAGGTAAAACACCATATTCTGGGCCCAATAGTGGTCTCAAATTTCCTATCCAGTCAACCATTTAAGAGTTATCTCATTTTCTTTAATTAACCATGTGTGAAAAATATAAATATATTTAATATTTTATAAAATTAATTTTAGCCACACTGAGCCATGGAAATACACATTGTCTCAACACCTAACTAGGGAAATATATTTAAAAATATTTCAAAAGTCTTAAAAGAAAAAAACCAGGTCTCTACACAACATTTTGTTGTAAAGGTGTTCATCTAAGCCTGGGAGTAAGGAGTATCATCTAAGGGATAACTTCACCAAGATAAATTAACAAAATAATCTATAATAATTCAAGATTTGTTTCTTTAACATGCTTCACATTTCAAAGTAGTGTAGTTACCAGAATGTTTTTTTACTAATGAGGAGGATTACTATAAAACCACCATTTTCAAGTGCATGACCTGTTATATATTTTCTTTAAGGATATATAATTATTAGTTTATTTTTTAAGATCTTATTTGGGATTTTACAAATGTTAGAGGCTTTCCTGGAGGTTCATAGTTTGATCAAAGTTATTAGAAACTGTACAACACCTCCAAAAAACCTTGTAAGGGAAAATAGTTGTCACTAGGAAAGAGAACTATTAGTGCACGATATAGACAAACCATGTGAATTCCTAGGAGAGACTATGGGAGGATACTATCATTTGAGGAAATAGATTATGCACAGTTGGCGCATGGTCTGTCTAACCATGCAAGGAAACCATGTGGGGTGTTGTCCTAAGATAGTATAAACCACACGATTGATGCATAATTAGCCAAAGTTTGTAGCCTAATCATTCGGTGAAAAATTAGACCGTTGAAATTTTTATATCTAACTTGGTTTATCCAATTAATAACTTTTTTCTCAAATATAACATTAAGACAAAGTTATTTTTGTTCCCAATGTTTGAGAGACATTTACCTTTTGTCTGAGGGTTATTTAAAAGCAGTTTAAATGTTTTTAGAGATCCATATTATCTGATAGACTCTCATACTTGTTCATTTTCCTTAGATCCAATGATTCTAACTCTCTTGGAATCATAGACTAAAATTATTTTGGTATAAATATATGTTTTATGATATCAAACCTGACGATGTATGATTGTTTTTACTGAAGGGAATTATATCTATGGTCAGATCTACGATATCTAAGTTGGGTTACTGAAGTTGTTGTGTCATTCTTTGTCTTCACAAAAGTTTGAGAGGTAGGTGGAATATTTATCTTTTTTACTTTATTATAACTTGAAGGATTGGTTTCAATTTGATTGAATTACTTGAAATTTTTTTGAACCCTTATGTGATTTGATGGAAATATCTTTAGTGATGTTTTCTTGTAAATTATGGAAATTGGTTGGTTTTGTGGAAAGTGATTCTTATTTATGATTTTTATAATGATGGTTTTAAAATTATGGTTTGGTTTTTATGCATGGATAATGTTTGTTGAAATATTTTAAATAAAGTAAATTTCTATGTGAAATGATTTTGGAATGGTTTTTTTCATACTTGGGGGTGTGTATTCATGTTTCATTATGTGGCATGTTTGGAATATGACTTTGTGCATGGTGTTAAAGGTTAAGTGAAAGATGGGACTATTTACCATGTGAAAACATGGTAGATCGATGAGATAATGCCCATGAGTATATAAATATAACTTATACATACATGTGTGGATTTGTGGAATTATGTAATGGATACGCCAAATGGATTTGAGAAAAGGTTTTATAGTTATGAAATGATTTTCTTTTGAACTAATTTGGTTTTAATATAAACTGTTGAAATGATTTTGAACTATTTTATATAAAAAAATTATATAAATTTGTCTAACAAGATTTATCCTAGCGGAATGAGTAGGGAATTCATTGGAGAAATCCTACTGAGTTTAGAATCACCCCCTTCTTGGGAATTATTGTTCATTTTCATATGACATTTATCAAGACATAGGTAAAGTCAAGGTAATCTGGTTTTTTAGTGATGATTTGTGATTCATTGTTATAGGCATGTGGATTTCAATATTGGAGTAGTTTTGGAGTTTCTATTTTGTGTCTTTCAGTTTTTTCATCTTTTGGTTCTTTAGCTCTATCACTTTTATCCTGGTTGTACTCTGATATTATCCTTTGGTTTTGTTTTGTATTGTCTTGTATTTTGATACTCATATATCTTATAAAGTTTTTGTTACTGTGACTATCTTGGTTTTTTTGTTTTATATTTAATGTTAAATTTTTTCCTCAATCATTTTATGAGGCCCATGGAATTTATTTCCTGCCTCTGGTGTCTCTAGGATGTCACATAAGGCCTAGTAACATCCTTCACCTCTTCCCAAGCCTATGGGTGAGGGGTTGGATGTTATAAATGGTATCAACTTGTTCGATACTTTGGTACCCATTGTTTTGTCCTTGAGTTGGGTTAGTATCAAGGAGTTGTATTTTCTAAACTTGAAATGTATAGCATAAAGAGGTTAGCTAACCTATTTGTACTAAACTTCAAGTTACTACGGAGTTTGGGTAAATGAGTGTTTTGAAACTGACTGAAAGTTAATTTTTTTATTAAGATAAACCATTTTTAAGGGGTGAGGGGGCACCCAACATGACTTCATAGACATAAAATAAAACCAAGCCCCACAGTCCAAAGTCGAAAGGACAAAAATGTGTTTTGAAACACTTCTAGGTGTTTTCAACTCATCATCATGTTTTTTTCTGATGAGAAGAGAATAAATTTCATTTATATTAATTACTTCACAATAGGAGTGGGTAATTAATTTTTAATAGTGATTTATTATTTGGTGAAAAATTGTTTATTATTGAAAATATTCAAAAATGGTTTGATTTTCAAAAATTATGGTGGGATTTTCAAAAATGGTTTGAAAGTGGAAATTTTTTAATTTTGTAAATCCTTGTTATGATATGTGTGATGTGTAAAATTTGAAATTTTTAATACTTATATTGAAAGTAAGTGAGATTAGGTGGAGTTTTTTTTCGTTATAGATAATCAAACCAAGTAGGCTCCATAGGAACCAACCAGAAGAGGATACTAAGAATGTGGTTACACCTGAGCCACAGGTGAACCAATATTGGTCCAGAGTATTTTCTAGGATCTTTAATACATATATGGAAGGAATATAAAATATTAAACATGGTAAGTGGATCATTTATTTTAGTTCCCAAAGACGAATCCATCCATATTTTGTGGTGATTCAAAGCTGGAAAAAAGAAGAAGTATGGTTGAATGAGATAAATCGAATCTTTGATTTCTATGCTAAAAGTGAAGTTAAAAACATATATGATGGAGGATATATCACCCCAATTGTGATATTTATTATTTCAAGATAATTTGGACCAAGGAATTACATGGAGGATTATGAATATTTTTTTAAAAAAATTCTATCCTCACACCTTCAGAATTTCTAGAACAACAATCTTTTTCATTTTGAAATAGGAGAATCTCTCAGTAATAGATTATGTAGATAAATTTATGAATTTAGTTTTCTTTGTATTGGAATTTTTTGAAAGTGTGTTCTTTAAGGAATTATTTTTTTAGGTTGAAACAAAAAATTCACTCAAAGATTTTCATGCTTTGTATAATAGATTATACAGAGATAGTCAATAGTGCGATAATAGTAGAAAGAGATATCTTTGAAAACATGATTGGAGGAAGAATTTTTATTTATATATAAATTTTTGGGAACTAAAATGTTTTAAAAAAATGGATGATGGACACTTATTCTCAAGGGGTGGTATATCTCAGAATCAAACTTTGGGATCAGTCAACTTTCCTCCTCAACCAAAAAGTATGGTGGGATGTTTTCAATGTGGTTATTTTGACCATATGAAGTAAGATTGTATAGAACCACCTAGATCATGTCACAATTTCAACAATATGGGACACCTTTAATGATATTTTCATAATACTCCTAGGTCGGGTGTTAGGGACACATCTCATGCTTCTCATCCATTATTTTCTACGAAGGGATGAGTATAGTATAATTGAACTCATCAGTAGAACCGAGAAATCCATGATGATTCTCATAATTCCATGACTCTTAAACCCATGAAATCTCAATAGGGTATCAAATAGAAAAGTGTATTGAGTAAGAAATTGTATGGATCAGAGCCAGTGATCATGTATGATCAATCAGGACCTTCGACGGTGAGAGGTGTGATTATTTTGAATTATACACTTATGTAATATTTTTTTGATAAAGTTTCATCTCATTCGTTTATTTCTTCTTATATCATTGATCTGATGGGTTTACATGTTAAGATTATGCATTCTATTTTGAAACTCCAAAAATATTTGGGATAATGAGAGTATCAAGCTTTGAAATGTGTAGCCTTTTTTATAATAATTGATGGAATGAGTTGTTATGGGATTTATCTAGGATAGAGATGGATATCTATGACTTGATTCTTGGGAATGGATTGGTTGAAAAACTGTGAGGCCTATATCGATTATTATTCATGACAGGTGAGTTTCAAATATTTGGATGGTGTTAGTCATCTCTTTAAAAACAATTACACAGTGGATGAAAAAAGAGAAGAACCCTTTCTACCAATGGTTGGAACTATCTCTTACTAGTTGGCAGAATCTTCCTTGGCATCTATAGATGAAATTTGGAATTGAGATTTAACATTTGTACTGGAACCGTTTCTTGATGTTTTTCCTAAACATTTCTTGGTGTTTCCACTCAATAGAGAAGCGGAGTATACAATTGATCTCTTATTGAGGACTAGTCCAATTTCCCTTTTATCTTATCATATGGATCCAAACTAATTAAGATTATTTAAGGATCATATGGAAGAGTCAGAAAGTAAAGGATTCATATAATCGAGCATGTATTTGTGCCCACCGGTTATTTTGTGAAGAATGCATATATAAATCTAAGGATTTGTTTAGATTATTATAATATTAACCCAATTATAATAAATAATTTACATCCTCTTCCATGCATTGATTAATTTTTTGATGAATTGAGCAGAGATCAATGGTTCTCTTAGATTGAATTACATTCGAGCTATCACAAACTATAGTTTCAGGAGGATGATATTATGAAAATAGATTTTAGAATCATATATGACTATTATTAGTTTGTTTTTATTCCTTTTGAACTTATATATAACTACCAGTCTTTATGTAATTGATGAATCGATTATTTAGAAGGTATCTAGATTCTTTCATGGAGGTGTTTTTTGATGATATACTTGTGTATTAAAGGATAAAGGTGGGTTAGGAGAAACACATGGTTATAATTTTGGGTAACATGATGGAGAATCAACTTTATTCCAATTTATCAAGGTCTGATTACTTGATATAATAGGTAAATTTTCTTGTCCATGTCATTTATAAAAAATGAGTTCATATAGATTTATAAAATATAGAAGTTGTTGTCTCTTGGAAATCATCGAATATTGTATTTTAGATATGTAGCTTACATGGATTTTCAGGATGATACAGATGTTTTGAACATGAATTTTAACTTTTGGAATCACTAATGATAGCTTCAATGAGGAAATTAGTTGTGTTCCAATAGAATAAAGATGTCATAAATCCTTTTAAGGTCTTAATTTTATACTTACATCAGTTACTATCCTTAAGTTGCAAGAATAGGGCTATGTAGTATAATTTGATGTATCTAGATCTATATTGGGATGTGTTCTCATGCAGGAGATCATTTTACTATTTATGGATCATGATAGTTATGGTTTAATGAGAAGAACTACCCAACACATGATTTTGAATTAGCTATTGTAGTCTATGTTTTGAAGACCAGACATCATTATCTTTTTATTGATAAATTTATGGTGTTTATGGATCAAAAGAGTTTGAAACAAATTTTCTCATAAAGAGATTTGAGACTATGGAAAATAAGATGGATGGAATTCTTTAAAATATTCAACTTCAGCTTGACATATACATCATGTAAAGGAAATTCTATAGTGGGTGAGTTAAGAAGTAATTCATATAACCAATTGGATAAAGATGCTTCGGATTAGTGTAAAATAATGATGATCATAACATGAATTCACTTGGATTGTATCTACCTCAGTGATGTTTCATTTTTCTTATTAGTTTCGTTTTTTCCTAATTTGGTTCAACATGTGAAAGAGGCTTTGATACCGAATCCAGAATGTGTTTTTATGAGTCCAAAACTCAATGTGTTGGAGACCATTTAGGGATTAAATATTGATAGTAATTAGTTTTTGTTTTTTAGATATCAAATCATGGTACCTTTGGTTTGTCATGATCAAATTCTTAGTGCTTACAACCATTCCAAATGGGGTTTTCATCCAAGAATTCAAAAGATTTAAAAAGATTTGAAATAATAATTTTTGTGGGTTAGAATTGAAAGGGTAGTGGTAAAGTTTGTTTTGAGATGCATCACATGTCAGAAAATAATGGTGTAATGACAATGACCAGTGGTAATGTTGCAATATTTACCAATTCACATTTGTAAATGGGTGAAAATAGCTGTGTGTTTTGTGACAGGTCTCGCCTTGATGGTTTAGAAACACGATTCCATATGGGTAATTTTGGATTGTCTCATGAATTAATATCATTTTATACATATTTTTGAATCCTATATGGTGGAGGACTTGTCCAAAATCTATATCTGATAAGTTTTAAAGATAAATTTAATTCCATTCTTGATTGTATCTAATCAAATCCTCGGGTTTATGTATCATTTTTTGGAAATACTTAAAAAAATCCATTGGGGAATGGTTGTTTATGAGCATGGTGTACCATCCTCAAATGGATGGATAATTTTTGAGGATTATCCAAATGTTTAAGGACATTATTAGGGCTTGTATAATGTATTTTGGTGGCTCATGGGATTATAATTTACCATTAGTGGAGTTCTCAAACAACAATAGTTATCAGGGCTCAATACATATGGATCCTTTTAAATCATCACATCGGTTATCTTTTCATTCACCAATTTATAGGGTGGAAATAAGTGAGACTTCATTGGTTGGACCAGGCATTGTCTAACAAAAAATAGAAAAGATTCAGTTGATCATGAATAGAATGGATAACGATCAGAGTAATAAAAAATCCTATATAGTTCATCATCGATGATTTTTTTCATTCAAGGTGAGTGATCATGTTTTTTTTAGAATCTCTCGAAGTCTTGTACATAGTCATTTTTCTATGTAGGTTAAGTTATATCCTTGATACATATGCCCATTTGAGATACTTGAATGAGTTGGTGAGGTATAATATTGATTAGGTTTTCCACCAATGTTTATTTCAGGGCATAATGTGTTTCATGTATCTCAATTGAAGGATTATAAACCTTATTTTGACCATGTAATTTTATGATAAAATGTTTATCTTGATCTGAATTCTACATTATTTTTTGTACTGATATGAATTTTGGATAGGGAAAAGAAATTATTTCATGGGAAAATCATCGGTCTAGTGCAGGTTTTATGGAAATATGGTCGAATTCAGAAAGAAATGTGGGAGCATAAAAAGGAAATGTTGAAGAAATGGTTGTAACTATTTTAGGAAAACTCAATTTTTCTATATTCTTGGGATAGAAAGTCCAATGGTTTTGAGAATTTAAAACCCCTTATTTCAGTTACATGACCCATTATTTATGTATTATAATATTATATAATGATTGGGTTATGTTTTGAGAGGTTAAATAGTGTTTTAGCACTTGTGGTAGATTTTTCTAAAGGTTAAGATTTTCAGAATGGTTAATATAAACTATGAAACACCTATATTAAACCATGAAATGGAAAACACAGGACACTAGGTAGGCACACAATTGGAACACAGTTTGGCCAAACCATGCAGATGCCTAGGAGAAACTTTATGAGCCTACTATCATTTGAGATAGTATCTCAATCATAGTTGATTCATGGTTTGTCTAACCATGAGATAAAATCATGTGGGGTTTTGGATTTAGACAGTGGAAACTACATGGTTTGTACATGGTTATCTAGACCGTATAGCCTAACCATGCGGCATACCTTCAACCCTCTGAAATTTTTGGATCTAACTCATTTTATCCCCTTAATCAATTTTTTTTACTATAATCCATCCATAACATGAATTCCTTTTTCTCCCAAGGTGTGAGATACATTTCCCTTAGGTCTGATAGTGATTTGTAAGTTGTTTAAGGGTTGTTGGGGATATAAATTCTCTAGTAAGGGCTTGTTTTTTGTCATTCTTCTTAATCCAAGGCTTCTCTCTCTCTTATAATCATAGATCCAATCTGTTGTGGATAGATATATGTTATGTGAACTTAAAATTTATGAGATATTATTGTTTTTATTGAAGTTAATGAGATCTAAGTTTGGATCTCAGAGATCCAATATGGGTTTTTGAAGTTGTTATATTGTTCTTCATTTTCACCAACATTTGAGAGGTAGGAGATTTCTTTCGCTTTTTCACTAGATTAGAAATTTAAGATTTTTTTTTCAAATTTATTGAATTTCATGAAATTTTTGTGAAACCCTTGCATGATTTTATCGAAATAACATTATTTATTTTTTCTTTTAAATTGTGGAAATTAGTTGGTTTTGTAGAAATTACATTTGTTTCATGATTTTTAAAATGATGATTTTAAAATTATGGATTTGTTTTGATCCTTGGTGAATATTTTTTGAAATATTTTAAATAAATGAAAGATTTGTGTGAAATGTTTTTGGAATGGTCTTTCACAGTGTGTTCATGTTTTATTTTATGAGGCCTAGTAGAAATATGGCATGGTTCTTGATGCCAAAGGTGTAATGGCACATGGGATTGGTTACCTTGTGATGACTTGGTAGATTGAAGAGAGATCTCTCATGAGTATAGAATTGTCACCTAGGAATAAATGTGTGGTTGTGTGTATACATGTAATTATGGAATGGATATTCCAAAAGGATTTTTATAAAAGGTTTTATAGTTTTGAAATGATTTTCCTTATAACTACCTCGATTTTGATATAAATTGTTGAAATACTTTTGAACTATTTTATATAAATTTTTCTCAAAATATTTGTCCAAGTGGAATTAGTAGGGAAGTCATTGGGGAAGTCGTATTGAGTTTAGACTCAACCCCCCCCCCCTCTTGAGAACTTTTGTGTGTTTTCATATTTAATCTACTGAGACATAGGTAAAGTAAAGGTATCTTACTTATTTAGTGATACTTATTGATACTTTGGGATGGGAATGTTGTCACGATCCCAACCCCAGAAGTCTGAAATCGGTGCCTGAAACATGGTGTGCAATTTTCTTCATAAAAACAGACTCACAAAAAGAAATAAATTGCACATATTGTCCCAAATACAGAGGATCATCTCGGTTTAGGTTCTTGAAAAATCAGATGTTGTCGAAGCACTTCTTCTGAAAACATAAAAGGGATAAGCTTTAACTTTGTGTTGTCACAAAGAGTACTTAAGGCTGGAGCACAACTACTAAAAACTTGTAAAACATAAATTAAAACGTGGGGTGAGCATAAAAATGCCCAGTAAGGGGTTTAAAAACATTTGAAGGAAATTCATCATTTTAAGAAAAACTACCACCTTGAAAATAAGTGTAAAACGTTTTATCAAGAAGAAGATATTACATTTCGAGGCACACTGTCAATATTTTCTGATGTTACTTGAAGAAATTTTTTCAAAAGACCATTTTCATGAAATATAGTTGTGCATTCTACAAAAACATGAATCAGAGTGCGCATGTGTATGTAATAAATGAGATGTGGATAATTCATGACTTGGTCAAGCCAACTCCGAAAGCATTGTCAAGAGTATAAGCATTCATATAATGATTCACTAGTGCATAAAAAGATATTCATACGACTTTAACATTAGATAATTTTCCCTTGTGTAACTTTCCATTTTCACACTTGATTAGGCCTTAATATTTCTCTTACATCATCTTAAAAGATTTTTAATTAAGGATCCAAAATCCTTTTGTTGATCATTTACTAATTCATAATGAGGAAATGTATAATTCTAGACATTGTCAAGGCCTTGTGCCAAGACCATACGAGTAAAAACCCAACATAATTGTGGTTAACTATGACACATGGTTGTCAACAAAGCTAGCATCATGTTCACATATCATTTCACTTAACTCATGATACTCTATCACTTTACCCAATGCATTGGAGTGCTGTATAATTCCAGGCGCACCCGTCAGATCATTTTAAGTCCAATACATTCCTCATATGTATTAGCGTGGTCTAATCTTCATAGTGCTCATGTTATATAGAAACTTACATTCTTAACCCATAATCCTTCTTTTATACATGTTCATACTAGAATGGATCATGTAAAAAGAACTAGACTTGTTGGCTTCATATTAAACAGTGACGTGTATGAACCAAAATGACATACTCTTGCATGTGTAATAAGAACTAGTACACATAAAATAATGGGTTGTCACATGAAATAAAAACTCTTGCATTTAAACCCTTAAGAATTTGGCCTTTTCAAAATCATGGTGATATGTTTTGGCTTTGAAATAATCATTTGATCCATGAAATGTTAATTTTTATATAAAATATTAAAACATAAACTTAAAGGACCAAAGGCATTTCTTATGAAACAATTTAAATACAAAGCATGGACTATTGCCTATGAAATATTTAAACATTTGAGCTCATGCATGAATATAAATTTATATTTGAACATGAAAAACCATCATACCCATTATCTGAGAAATCGAATTCGAAATGCATATGTATTCATGTCAATTTGATAATTATGGAAAAAATGTTTATGTATACATAAAGTGTGTATTTGGGATCTGTACAACCCAAAATGAGATTTAATATATACTTGCAATTGTTTCTATCTTCATAACCATGGTTTAAATTCAATAAGGATAAGTTTTTTGAAATCTCTGTTGTAATATATTTATATAACCATACATACATGAATTTTAAATAAGGGTATACTTAAAAACGAAAACATGAGGAACTAGACCCCTTGCATGTGTGTTATCTTCTGAAGACATCACTTAAATATGAAGGATCACCCTTCAGAGATCATAACCAGAAATGGTTTGTTGTATACATATATATATATATATATATGAATATACATACTTTTGTTTTGAAATTATAGAATGGGTTGATATGTAACCATATACATATACATATATCTGTGAGGTAAAGAAATTAGATAAGAAGGGTTCACATATAAAAATTGAATCATGATACCTCTTGCAAGTGTTGTGTATTCAAAACACATTTAGAAAATTCATCATGAGTTAAGATTTAGAAAAATATGAAACTGTATATATATATACATTTAAACCCATATATACATAAGGATAAAAGAGTTTTACAAAAGTGAAAATATAACAATTTGATCCCTTACCTGACTTCAGGTGTGCAAGAAGGATGGACAAGAAATGTTTGCACGTCCAGAGGAAGAAAAACAGTGATTTCGAGAGAGAAAATAAAGGGTTTATATAGGCAGTATTCATATATAACGTATCATAAATATAATATAAACAAATACTTGACCGAAATAAAATAACCCAACATGTTTATTAAGAGAGATCTCAAAGAAAACAAAGGTGATTATAATACATACATATATACAAAGATTGAGAAAAACTATACCGAAACAAAAGAAAGTAAACTCAAAATAAATAAAGTAAAAATAAGAGAGATCGGGGGGAATCTTTCAGGTAGTAGTCAAGGTTGTGAGGCCATAAAATAGTGGGGAAAACACTGAGGAGAATAAGATAAAGAAGGATGAGGAAATACCAGTCGGTGGCCACTGGTTTGAGCATGATGGGGAAGACATCGTGGAAGAGAAAACTGGGGGAGGAAATGGAGGGTTCAGATCGCATGTGTGTTCATCAGGTGGCTGGGAGGAGTCAATAGGTTTTAAAAGGGAATAATAGTCGAGATTGGATCTTGAATCAGATCGGACGGATGAGGCAAGGCGTGGGATTTAAATCTGAGTGAACGACTGTGATTTGATCACATGTATATCGAACGGTCGATAAAAAGCACTATAGTGCTCCGGGGCCATGGAGGGTTAGAAGCGAGATCGGGATCAACGAACTGGATCACGCGAGATGTGATACAATGGCCTAGAATTCATTTTTCCCAAAAACATTACTTCCCACATCGAAACGGGGAGACGCGCAGGGCTTCATTATAAGCTTGAGGCTCTGCTACACACTTCATAAATCACAGCACACAAGGAATGAGGGTCTTACACATGGGCTCCCGCTCTCCAGAAGGCCTCGGCCTACCTGATCTCTTCCATGACCTCATGTTCATGGTGGCACGCATGCTCCAGATCTCTTGTGCGCCATTCAGGGTACCCATGCTCAAGCTCGGCCAGCCTTTGCTAGGGCAAAGATCTAGGCTCAGCCACCTATTGTGTGCAGCCTCCCTCGGCCCAGCTATAAAGGGCTGGCCAATTGGGTGTAATTTTTTTATTAACCCCCAACCTTCAAAATAACAAACTAAAAAAACAGAATATTCTTACTTTTATAAAATTATATTTCATCATAACTCTGGAAAAAAACACAAAAAACTACATAACTTTTATTAATTATAGCATTTATAAAGAAAATGTTTTCAAATTCAAAATTCATAATTTTCTTTGAATTAAAGTAAACTTATGTACCAAAATGTTACGGTTTCAAAAGTCATGTTTCCAAAGATGATCTTAATTAAATATGTTCAACAATAGAATTTTAAATAACTCAATTAATTAAAACATTTCAAGGTGATTTTACACATAGAAAAATCATTAAAAATTAAGTCCAAAAGATGGAAATATTTATAATTGTCATACAGGTGATCAATTTACAAAACCATAATGTCTAAATATTTGGAGACATTAAAGAATAGTTCTTTAATTAAGTTTTGAATTCATAAAATATAAATAAGAGTTAATTACTTTAATTTATATTTGAAATACTTCAAAATCTTCAATATTCATAGTCAATTAAACCACAATACCTGATGGCTATAATTATACCCGTTGTAAACTCAACAGTTACTCAAATAGAAACAGTCAAATTTTAGGTCTTATAAATACATGATTAGGGTTTTCCAACTTCAAACACCAAGACACAGAAGATGGTGCTCTTCATCCCCCTGACACTTTGTACGATTGTTGCGGTTCTGGTTATAATGTTCTTAGTCGTGGAATATCCGAAGGAAATACAATTCTTTCTTGGCATGTTTTTGGTGATGTGGGATCTACTGGTGATCATGATTGGCCTACTTGTAGGAATGTTTAGGTAGTTATGGTCCTTAGTCCTTGTTTCCATGTATCCATTTCCAGTGTTTTGAATGAATAACAAGTCTTGTGTTTATTTTGCGGGCATTGCTTATACAAAAAGAAAATTAAGACAAATGTAATGATTAAAATTATTATTACTACAGAAATTAAGTTTGGGGTGTCACAAATGTGAAATTTGATCTTGGAGTAGTTCAAGAGTTGTTTTATGGTTTCTTATAGTTTTTTCATCTTTTGGTTCCCTTGGCTATGTCAGATTGTTTCCTATTGTACTCTGACATTATCATTTGTTTGAATTTTTATTGTCTTGTATTTTATTACTCATTTATCATGTATAGGTTTTGTTATTGTGATTATATTGGTTTGTTGTTTTATCTTTAAAGGTAAAATCATCACCCCAATTGTTTTATAAGGACCTAGGCATTTATTTCCATCTATTTGTGTATTTTGGATGTCACATAAGGACTAGTAACATCCTTCCACCTCTTCCCAAGATAATAGGTGAGTTGTAGGATGTTACACTTCTTGAATAATTCAAAATTAGTGGTAGCTAAACACTTTTAGGGAAAATATGTCAGGCTACAAAAATATTATAGAGTATGCTTGAGCTGAGAAGAAAAAGAAAACTAATATGGTGGGAAGTGTTTCCCCTGTTTAAAAAAGTTGATCTAGAAAAACTATATGGATTTCATCAAGTAATTATAGAGGCTAGTAATCCATTAGTGATCTTTAATACTATGTGGAGAGTCTGGGCCAATAAGGAATCTATAATGAAGAGAGACTCGAACCTGTGCATGTTCTTCTTTTTTTATTATTGAATGAAAACACATTTTTTTCATGTTCAACTATTCTTAATATTTTACTCCACTCAAATAATAACCCGTGTAATATTAAAGGGAAATATTGTGACAACCCAAAGCCTATTGTAAATTAACTTTGAATTAACAAGGCCAATCATGGTCCCAAAACAATTTAATCGGAAGGGGTTCCTTCTGGGTGAGTCCTCTATATAGATATAGGCATGATCACAATCACTATAACATTAGAGTTTGTTCATTTGTATAGATTTCTTTATAAACATGGATCACAGATGGGTACAGTCACAATTCTATATCTATTCACTTTTTTAGTCTATTTTTATGTATGATAAGTAGACTTGTTATTATAAAGATAGGGGTGATTTCTTGGAATGAGAATCCTAGTGTTCAGGAGGGTTAAAGTACCCTAATGAAATTCGTTGAATTTTTCTTGGCTTAGAGGTCTAGTGAGCATAGATTGGATTTTCCTAGGGTTGTGTTGTGGGCCCAATGGTTATTGAACATTATAATTGTATCACCCAAACTTTTTCCTAAGCTTAATATGACAAAGTCATGGTGTTTAGAGTCTTATATTTTTCTTATACCTCCCTTTATGGGTTTTTTCTATAAAAAAATTTCCTTTTTCATTTTAAATGCTAAATTTTTCTTAGATCATGTATGTTTCATATCTGTATAGTAGATACTTTATTTTTCCTAGACGACATTTTATGCTTTTTCAGCCTGACAAGTACTGTGTCTCTTTCCTTGAGTATTTTATGGTCATACAAGTCAAACCATTTCATCGTACGGTTTAGGTTCATGAGACTAAGACCATAAAAAGGTTAAATAATGAGGTGTTTCATCCTTACATGAATATTGAGTGTAACATTACAGATAAATATAGAATAAGACACTTTTCATATTTATTAATATTTGTGAATTAAATATTAATTTTACATTAAAGGGGATTCTATGTTCGATAGCGTGCCTGATACGTAACAATGATTTTCTTTAAAATCTTACGTTGCACACTAATTATATAATATTATTATTTTAAATGGTAGTTAACTCTTAGCCGTTGTATTGGCGGGAATGAACAAAACTAACTACAATATGATTATACATGTTTTTTAAATGTATTTACATTTATCCAATAAAATTTAGAGGCTTAAAATGTGAATGAATCTAATTTTAAGCATAATTTACATTAAAAGGTCAATTTACCGCCTTTTAATGGAGAAACATCTTTAAATATAGTTTTGGTCACTTTAATACATTATATTTGACCAAATAAAATCTTTCTTTAGAATGGGGATATCAAAATTTACGTTTTGTAAATTTTTATAAATTTTCCAATAAAGTTCATTTTTTAATGAATAGTGAAAAATATTGTATTTTAATTCAAAAATGTGTTTTAATATAATTTATTTATATGGTTAGATTATCTTTTTAATTAGTTTTAAAGTTTAATTAGAATATATTTTTACCATTTAATACAATTTTGGTCATTGGAATTGATTTAAATTTGAAATTGGACATAAATAAGTGTCAATATTTTGATAGTTATTGTTTCTTAAAAACACGGTATTTGTTTTAACAACGGGAATTAATTTTAAAATTAATTAATTTAACTTTTATGTTTAGGATTTTTAAAAATAAAGATCATTTTTGAATTCGGAATATCAAATAAATCTTAGGCTGAATTTTTTGTATTTTTCTGAAAAACTTCAATTTTTGATTAACAGTGAAACCACTTAGTAGTAGTTAAAAAACCAAATTTTTCATTTAAATGAAACATAACCACTTCTGTGAATTTAATTTCGAAAATCCGACATACATGGTTGTTATTTGTAAGTAAAATTTGGTTTAATAAGATGAAATTAATTTTTTGGTGAATAGTAATTTTTCACTTTTATTTACCTCGGTTAAAGGTAAATAGGGTAATTCAAGGTAAAAAGAATATTATAATAATTCAAAATTACCTTAACACTTTTCCTAACATTATTTTATGAGTAATGGCTGAACATGGGATTCCTTGGGTCGATTTTGGGACCCCATGGATCAACTTATGAATGATAATGACACTTTAGATTAATTAATTTAAAGTAAAGGAAAAAATGACAAAAACAAAAATCTTTCAGTAACTTAATTTTTTATATGGAGTTATATAAGTAATATTTTTGACTATAAGTATTAATTGGAAAGATAAAAAGATTTACTACATCATGGTATTTTTTTATAATTTTTTGACATCAAATAAATTAAATTATTTATGACACAATAATGATGCACTATTTACCTTATTAACAAATGATTTAAATAAATAAGATTATAATGATTAAAATATTATCCAAAACCTGTACAATTCTTATTAGAGGATTTTATTTCTACCATGAATCATCTTATCTTCTACTCTAATTATTTTCGGACTTTTAGAAACCGAATATCATTATATTATAAAATACAATTTTCACACTTTCGTAAAGAGCCCCTCCTCTCCCTTATTAAAGGAGACCACTTATAACCAATTCCTCACACCTCTCAAGACTTTAGGCTCGTCCAACATCTGACCAATTAATCTCCCTACATCCCTCCATTCCACCTAGAATCCTTACCTTAGGAATAAGGCACTTCAACAAACCATTTTGGTTCAAACCAAAGGGAGTTACCCAAATTAAAGGTAATGGTTTCTCTTAACTTATTTCCTTTTATTTTACTTCTCCAACCCATAAAATCTTTTTATTACTTTCATTTATAGAAACACCAATATCCTAAATATACTAGGATGTTTTTAGCAGAATTATTTGAACTACACTTACACACAGATCCATCTAATGGGTGAAGAACGTAATGTTTCTGTGGATGGAAAACTAACGCCTCACGAAATGATGATTGTTCAATTACCTCCTACCTCCTCTCATGGTGGCATTTATGATGGAACTGTATTTATATATGATATATATTATGTATATTTTTTCTTTATGCTTCTGTATTTTCCATTTATATCATACCCTTATGGTTTCCATTATGGTTAAACGTGATGATTTCATTTGAGGAATTGTGGACTACCACCCCCTCAAAATGATATGACTCGTTAATGCCATATGTGGGATGTATAAAGGATGGATTTAATGATATTATATATATTATATTGTAATTATACTATACCTATGTATCATTATGTTTTAATTCCATTAAAATAATAAATAGAAATGAAAGTAGCGTTCATGCGTACGTACGGCCTACCGTCTTTATGAACGGTGCATTTCATTTCTTATATCCAAAATGTTATGTACCCTTATAAATACATAAATACTGTATATATATGATTTATATGATATCTAAATCATGAATATAATTCTATAGATAATAGAATATTGACCTCATGGACAACTTGTAATTATAAGGTGTTCATTTTTGACTCAAGTACCAAATATCGACCAAATGATCATTATTAACATAAATGATTTCATAATGTTTATAACATGGTAATAAGTGATATACAAAGGATAATAAACTTGAAAAAAAGTTCTTTAGAAAGTATAAATTAGCTTTAGTTTATTATTCAAGAAGAACAAGTAACAAATGAGTCAAGTCGGGCACGATGTAAGGGATTTTCTTATCTTACTTTTAATTCCGTGAGATTTCCATTGTTCACCACTTATTCATTGCATGTGGTGTATTGTGTACTGCCATTTGATATATATTATAATTATTCTCATTATATTCATGGTATTTTGTGATTCATTTGGTGGTTATTAACTTTTGTTCATACGACTCAGTTGATTTCAACATGGTAAAGGGTTTCATCTCACTTTTTATTCCCATGAGATTCATGCTATATTTGAAACTATTTATTTTTCTATGGTGTATGTACTTCCCATGATTGTACTATTTTTGTAATATACTTTCATTTATGAGTATTTAAATCTTCATTGTATGATCCTTCTTTCATGTGGCGTATGTTTTGTAAGTTACCAAATCGGTAAGGGAACATTTGACCCTCCTCTTTTTAAAAGACTTCTTTTTGTTATGTCTTCAAATTTACATATTATTTTGTTGTGATATGTTATTCTATATCCTTATTTATTTAAAATTTATTTCCAAGTGATTAGATACCCTTTTTATCTCATCAACTAATTTTTTGAATTTTAAAGTGATGTCGTTAGGCAGTCGAATTTTTACGAGGGAACTTCTTAACCCAATTTCAATTCTTTGGGTTCAACTTGTACTTCTTGAATATGTTTTCCTATGAATTTGTGTGAATGACCTATGATTGTTTTATAATTAATATCCACTTATATTGGGTGTATTTATATTTTTCACACATAATTATGTAATTGATTTATCCTTAATTTAAGGATACCATCTTTATAAGGGATTTTATCTCAATTTACATTTCCACTGAGACTGCATTGTTTTTATACACCAATTCACTCTTATATGGTGTATATGCTATCCTTTGAAATATTATATCATGAATACCTTTATTATCATTATATTATAAATTTCTGATTAAAATTTATGCCTCAATTATTTGTATTCAAGCGTCTCTCTATTTTTTTAAAAACTCTTTAACTAAAATATCGTTTTAAATGTTTTAAAGATTTATTATTCTAAATTTTTCTCATTAATGTCCATGTTTTAAAAATGTGTTTTAGGATTTATTTATATAGACATTAATTTTCTCAAATGATAATTCATTTAAAAGCTTCAAAGTGGTATGGGACACTTTTATTCAAAAATCTCTTTTTAAATGGTTTATGAAAGTGGATTGATTATTTCAATATCCTAAAATTACTTCTTGTGATTGAAAATGAAATGTTATTAGTGAAATGTTTATATTTGAAATATTTTATGTGTTATGATTGTATTTGGACATTTGACGGGTGGTTACGTGATAAACCATATGAAGGGTGGTGTCGTGATACACCAGGACGGGTGGTTACGTTATAACCTCCAATGCATTGGGTATGGAAGTAAGCCGTATAGATATTCCATTTAGTAATGTGTGTGGAAGTCAACCGTATGGTTATTACACTTTACAATGTTTATGTCCCAAGTTACCTTTATATGTTATGTGTTCTTTATATGGGTTTTATGATAATATTTTGGTTACAAAAGGGTAAGAAATGATCTTTTATTCAGTGAAGAGTATTTTCTACTTCATAAAGGTGAAAAGTAGTACTTATGTCAAAGTATTCATGGTTTACTTGTTGTTTTGAAAAACTAATAGTTTTACTTCTTTTTGTATCCATTACAGAGCTTTTTATACTCATCCCATGTTTTTGAAATGTTTTTTACAGGACATAATGTGGAATAGGGTCAAGGATGGGATCAAGGAAAAGTCATGTTGTCTTAAACATGGAACTAGACATGACTCTTTTTGTCAAGAGTTTTTTTATGAAAAGATTGGAAATGGAGTATAAGTGTCTACTTTGTAATCTTTTGAGATGTAATAGTTATGTCTTAATTCTCTAAAACTCGAAACCTGAAAAGATCCTCAATTTGAATTATTCATTTGATTCAATATTATGTAATGTTTTAAGGTCAGGTCCTTATAGTTGGTATTAAAGGTCGGTTTAGACAACTTTAGGGATTATGAATTTTTGTTAGACATATGGTTTCTACCTATCTATTATTTCAGTTAAATCCTTGTTTTATAACTTTCTTAGATCAAGGAAAGTCAGTTACAAATGGAAGGAGGTGGATCTCGAATGACATTCCTATCTCTTCCTGATGACATGCTTGCAATAATTATTGCAAAGTCATGTTCAGATGATTGTGAAACTTTTTCTAGCATACAAATCACTTTCAAGAAGTTGTTTGAGATATCAAACACCTCCAATATACCTCGTTATCATCTTGGATCATGGGTTGTATTTAGAAAAAACCTATTTTCACAATATTATTATATTTTCAAGAAAGGTAAATATTATCAAGGCATTTTCAAATATTTTACCTTATCACAAGATTTTGAAGCATATTATGATTTTAAAAAAGGTATTGAAGAAGGAGACCCTTGAGTAACCTATTTATATTTGATTTTACAATATAGTCTCTCAGCACATACTTATGGTATTTTAAAAGGACCATTAATTGAAAGTTTCAACTCAAATTTGGTTCGACTATTTTATAGAAATCATGTTTTATTAGATGTTTTGAAATTATATGTCATACATGATTATTTTCCAAAACTATTTTTTTGTGAACACCCATATGACCCATGTTGTACAAGGTGTATTTGGATGGAGGAAGAAAATGATTTTGAAGGATCTCTAAATCATTTTTTCTATGCATGGACATTCTACCTATGTGAACAAGATGACGATGAAATCAAATGGACACCATGATCAAGGTATGATGTTCTTCATTTTGGGGATCGTTTTATTTTATCATATGGTGGTGAAATAAGACTTCAAGAATTAAGATGTTGAGATCATAATGAATTTGGATTAAAATGAGAGGTGTACGGAAACCATTGAGGTTAAAACATTTAAGGGTTATTTTTGAGTTTTATAAAAAGGACAACCCATAGGATGAGTGACAACCCGTCGCATCCAGCAAGGCTACAGGAATTGAACCCACAACTAAAGGGAGACAAGGGTGCATTGCCTACCACTAGCCTACTTGATGTCCCTAGTTAGTATGACTTATTATTTTAGTAAAATGATTTTATGGAACAAGAATAAGTTGATTTTTGTAACTTATGTTTTATCAAATGGATATACTTAGTATAGAAAAATGATTTAGTTATTATGTGATAAAGGTTTTTGTGGAAGACGTTCTCTCTTTTGAGGAAACACTATATGCCTAAGGAAGATAGAATACTATTGGATTTCTATTGTGTAATAATGGTTGAAATTTTAGTTTGGAAGAATCTATGTTTTTATTATGGACATATGATGATTTGATTTATTTATGGAAATGATTAACCTATCATGAAGAATATGTGATTAGGTTAATTAATTTTCAATATGAGACTTTATGAGTGACTGGTGTTACTTGGAGATAAATGTTAAGATGTATCTTGGAAGTATATGTAATTAAATCCTTATGATATTTGGGTTATAATCTCAGTTTGGATTACATTTGAAGAATTTTAGGGGAAATATTTTATTGAAGGGTCTTTTTTGAACTTTGGGTATTGTTAGAAAAATTTTGGAGATTAAGAGTAGTTTTTATTTATGTAAAAGTTTATCCTTTTGGGGATTATCTGATCTTGTACTAAACATTTTGGTTTTAGTTAATATCTAAAGAAAAGGGAAATATATAGTTCATATTTTGTGGATTATTTGATTCTCTCAATGTTGATTATAGCACTTTTAATGTAAACAAATCATCCGGAATACTCATCGTTTGGAAGAAATATGAGTTTGTGTTAGAAATCTAGTAAGGGATAAAACTCTACATGACAAGTAAGTATGTTTCCTTATGTTTTTAGTTCACCTCATAAATATATTCCTCAATGAAAAGTAACTTTAAAAAATCTTTGTCTGTTAACTTTTCCTACTGGGGAATCAAGAACCGTTGAACCCATCACATGTTTGTGATTTTCTAGTGGTTAAATTTCTCCTAATCATGTTTTCTATCACTCTCCATCAGAACATGACCATTTTTTCTCTCTTCCATATCCATATTTTCCTACATGGAATCCTAGTATGGGTTATCTCAGGTGAACTTTTTACTTCTCTTCCATTATTTTAAAGTAATAGTTTTATTGACTCTTTTTCGATGTTGGAATTTTAATGAAGTTTCCAAGCCCAGTTTAAAAATTGCGAGGACACCATTCCCAAAAGGCTGGAAGGGTGTAACATCCAGATAAATAAGAAATAGAACACTTTTCGTATTTATTAATATTTGTGCATTAAATATTAATTTTATATTAAAGGGGATACTATGTTCGATAGCATACCTGATATGCAGCAACGAGTTTCTTTGAAATCTTATGTTGAACACTAATAATATAATATTATTATTTTAAATGGTAGTTAACTCCTAGCCATTGTATTGGCGGGAATGAAAAAAACTAACTAAAATATGATTATACATGTTTGTTAAATGTTTTTACATTTATCCAATAAAATTTAGAGGCTTAAAATGTGAATGAATCTAATTTTAAGCATAATTTACATTAAAAGGTCAATTTAACACCTTTTAATGGAGAACCCTATTTAAATATAGTTTGGGTCACTTTAATACATTCTATTTGACTGAATAAAATCCTTCTTTAGAAAGGGGACATCAAAATTTACTTTGTGTAAATTTTTGGAATTGTTCCGATAAAGTTCTTTTTTAATGAATAGTGAAAAATACTGTATTTTAATTCAAATATATGTTTTAATATAATTTATTTATATGGTTATATTATCTTTTTAATTGGTTTAAAAGTGTAATTAGAATATATTTTTACCATTTAATCTAATTTTGGTCATTGTAATTGATTTCACTTTGAAATTAGATATAAACAAGGGTTAATATTTTGATAGTTATTGTATCTTAAAAACACGACATTTGTTTTAACAACGAGAATTAATTATAAAATTAATTAATTCCAATTTTATGTTTTGAATTTTTAAAAATAAACATAATTTTTGAATTCGTAATATCAAAGAATTCTTATGCTGAATTTTTGGTATTTTTCTGAAAAACATCAATTTTTGATGAATAGTGAAACCACTTAGTAGTAGTTAAAAAACTGACTTTTTCATTTAAATGAAATTTTACCACTTCTGTGAATTGAATTTTAAAAATCTGACATACATGGTTGTTATTATTAAGTAAAATGTGGTTCAATAAGATGAAAATTATTTTTGGTGAATAGTAATTTTGACTTTTATTTACCGCGGTTAAAGGTAAATAGGGTAATTCAATGTAAAAAGAATATTATAATAATTAAAAATTATCTTAACACTGACATTATTGGAAGAGTAATGGATGACTATGGTCATCCTTGGGTCTATTTTTGGACCCCATGGAGCCACTTATGAATGATAATGACACTTTAGATTAATTAATTTAAAATAAAGGCAAAAATGACAAAAACAAAAATCTTTTAGTAAATTAATTTTTATATGGTGTTATATAAGTAATATTTTTGACAATAAATATTCACTAGAAATATAAAAATATTTCCTACATCATGTTATTTTTTTAAAATTTTTTAGATATCAAATAAATTAAATTATTTATGACACAATAATGATGCACTATTTTCCTCATTAATAATTAATTTAAATAAATAATATTATAATGATTAAAATATTATCTAAAACCTGTAAAATTCCTATGGGATGATTTTATTTATAACATTAGTTATCTTATCTTTGACTATAATGATTTTTCGACCTTTAGAAACTGAATATCATTATATTATAAAATAATATTTTCACACTTTCCTAAAGAGCCCCTCCTCTCCCTTATAAAAGGAGACCAGTTTTAACCAATTTCTCACATCTATCAAGACTTTAGGATCATACAAACACTACCCAATTAGGCTTTATACATCCCTCCCTTCCACCTAGAATCCTTACCTTAGGCAAAAGGCACTTCAATAAACCATTTTGGTTCAAACCAAAGGGAGTTACCCAAATTAAAGGTAATGGTTTCTCTTAACTTCTTTTCATTTATTTTACTAATCCAACCCCTAAACCCTTTTTATTCCTTTTCTTTATAGCAAAACCAGTATCCTCAATATACTATGAGGTTTTTATGAGAAGTATTCTAACTACACTTACACACACCTCCATCTAATGGGTGAAGAACATAATGTTTCTGTGGATGGAAAACTAACGCCTCACGAAACGATGATTGTTCAATTACATCCTACCACCCCTCATGGTGGAAATTATGATGGAACTGTATTTATATATAATATATAATATATTTATTTTTTCTTTATGCATCGGTATCTTCCATTTATATCATACCCTTATGGTTTCCATTATGGGTAAAGGAGATAATTTCATTTGAGGAAGTGCGGACTACCACCCCCTCAAAGTGATATGACTCGTTAATGACATATGTGGGACATATAAAGGCTGGATTTAATGATATTATATATATTATACTGGAATTATAATATACCTATGTATCATTATGTTTTAATCCCATTAAAATAAGAAATAGAAATGAAAGTAGCGTTCATGCGTACGTACGACCTACCGTCTCCATGAACGATGTATTTCATTTTTTATCTCCAAAATGGTATGTACTATTATAAATACATATATATACATGATATATATGATTTATATGATATATAAATCATGAATATCATTCTATAGTTAATGGACTATTGACCGCATGGACAACTTGTAATTATAAGGTGTTCATTTTTGACTCAAGTACCAAATATCGACCAAACGACCATTATTAACATAAATGATTTCATAATGTTTATAACATGGTAATAAGTGATATAAAAAGGATAATAAACTTGAAAAAAATGTTCTTAATAAATTATAAATTAACTTTAGTTTATTATTCAGGAAGAACAAGGAACAAACGATTCAAGTCGGACATGAGGTAACGGGTTTTCTTATCTCACTTTTAATTCTGTGAGATTTCCATTATTCACCACTTATTCAATTAATGTGGTGTATTGTGTACTGAAATTTGATATATATTATAATTATTATTATTATATTCATGGTATTATGTGATTCATTTGGTGGTTATTAACTTTTGGTCATATGACTCATTTGATTACAACGTGGTAAAGGGTTTTATCTCATTTTTTATTCCCGTGAGATTCATGCTATATTTGACACAATTTCTTTTTGTGTGGTGTATGTACTTCCCATGATTGTAGTCTTTGTGTAATATAATTTCATTTATGAGTATTTACATCTTCATTTTATGATCCTTCTTTAATGCGGCGTATGTTTTGTAAGTTACCAAATCGGTAAGGGAACATTGGACCCTCCTCTTTTTAAAAGAATTATTTTTGTTATGTATTTTAATTTACATCTTATTATGTTGGGATATGTTCTTCTATATCCTTATTGATTTAAAATTTATGTCCACGTGATGAGATAAACTTTTTATCTCATCAACTCATTTTCGGAATTTTAAAGTGATGTCGTTAGGCTGTCGAATTTTTACAATGGAACTTCTTAACCAAATTTCAATTCTTTGGGTTCAACTTGTACTTCTTGAACATTTCATCCTATGAATATGTGTGAATGACCTGTGATTTTTTTACACTTAATATCCACTTATATTGGGTGTATTTATATTTTTCACACATAATTATGTGATTGATTTATCCTTAATTTAAGGATACCATCTTTATAAGGGATTTCATATCAATTTATATTTCCACTACGACTTCATTGTTGTTAGACACCAATTCACTCTTATATGGTGTATATACTCTCCTTTGACATATTATATCATGAATCCCTTTATTCTCATGATATTATAAAGTTCTAATTAAAGGGTATTCCTTGATTATTTTTATTCAAGCGTCTCTCTTTTTGTTTAAAAAACTCTTTAACTAAAATATCGTTTTAAATGTTTTAAAGATTTATTCTTCAAAATATTTCTCATTAATGTGCATGTTTTCAAAATGGGTTTTAGGATTTATTTATATGTAAATTAATGTTTTCAAATTATAATTCATTTAAAAGATTCAATGTGGTATGGGGCACTTTGATTCAAAAATCTCTTTTTAAGTGGTTTATGAAAATGGATTGATTATTTCAATATCTTGAAAGTAATTTTTGTGATTGAAAATTAAATGTTATTATTGAAATGTTTATATTTGAAATATTTTATGTGTTATAATGGTACTTGGACATTTGACAGGTTGTTACGTGATAAACCATATGACAGGTGGTGTCGTGATAAACCAGGATGGGTGGTTATGTTATAACCTCCAATGAATTTGGTATGGAAGTCGGCCGTATGGATATTCCATTAAGTGATGTGTGTGGAAGTCAACCTTATGGTTATTCCACTTTAGAATGTTTATGTCCCAAGTTACCTTTATATGTTATGTGTTCTTTATATAGGTTTTATGGTAATATTTTGGTTACAAAAGGGTAATCAATGATATTTTATTCATTGAAGAGTATTTACTACTTCATAAAGGTGAAAAGTACTACTTATGTTAAAGTATTCATGGTTTACTTTTTGTTTTGAAAAACTAACAGTTTTCCTTCTTTGTGTATCCCTTACTGAGATTTTTATTCTCATCCCAAGTTTTTTGAAATTTTTTTCACATGACATAATGTGGAATAGCGTCAAGGATGGGATCATGGAAAATTCATTCTGTATTAAACATGGAACTAGACATGACTCTTTTTTTCAGAAGTTTTTTTTATGAAAAAAATGGAAACTGAGTAGAAGTGTCTACTTTGTAATCTTTTGATATGTAATAGTTATGTCTTCATTCTCTAAAACTCTAAACCTGAAAAGATCCTCAATGTGAATTATTTATTTAATTCAATATTATGTAATTTTTTAAGGTCGAGTCCTTATATTTAGTATGATACCTAAGTTTGTGAAATCAAGGATATTGAATGCACTTCAATAATGGAATCACGGAATAGGTAAGTAATTACTCAAGAATCCTGAATCAAGGGTGATGGGATGATATAGGCATGCAAGGGATAACCATCGAACATATTTGAATGATGGTTTTCACCATGGTTCTATCAAAGAATACAGGGATTATAGGACATTTCACTAGGGAAGAAAAAACATATGTTTAATGGGAAAGATTGTGGCACATATACATGAGACAAATTGGTGCATGTATTCATAGCCAAAAATACATGTCGCTTAAATCCAGATACACTCATTTCCTATAGTTTTAGATTATTTATGGGATTAAAATTATCAATAAATAAATTATTTTAATGGGAGAAAATTATTCAAGGAGGTTTATTTACCCCAAATATCATGTCATTGTGTATTGAACAGATTAGTGAGGATAATATTTGGTACATTATTTCACTTAAATGTTTCTAAACTAGGGGGATCTAACGAGCATGGATCGACTTCTGATGGAGCTATATGGTGGGACCTATGAGCTTTGTGCCTCTTTTACTTACACATGTTCTTTTTTCAAAGCCTTTGAAGACTAAATCTTAGTGAGAAGAGACTCAAATTTTACTTAGGCTTCCCTTTTAGGGGTTTTCAACCTGAAAATTTTAGTGTCACTTTCACTAGTAGTTTAGGGCCATATGATCTAGACCATATGATGCTAGATCTTGAGGTCATACATCTTTACCCCAAAGAAATTAGTTTAATGTTGTGTATATTGTTTCACATGGGAAGTGGGAAAAACTATATGGAAATGGAGAGGTGAAAATTTATATGAATGGAGGGCCCAATACCAACATAAATTTTCTTATAGGATATGTGCACATAGTTTAAGGTCATAGTGATTATACCAAAAGGGTTTCAAACCATTCATTTAGTAGAAAAGGGGAAACTTGACACAATATAAATGGAGAGCCCAATCCCACTATAGACCATCATAAGGTGGTGCACATAGTTTATATTCATGATGTGTATACCATGTAAAAGGTGAAGTGTAACATAATGATCCAATTATGATTCCTAAGGCCAAGAATACTCTAAAATTATTTCAAATGAAGGATCAGGATTTCATAAATCATGGCTCAAGGTTCTTGGATCATAAGTGATAGTATGGGATAGACACACAAGAGATTACCACTAACTATATTCGAATTGTGGATTCTATTATGGAATTGTCATAGCATACAATAATTAAAGGACCTTTTCCTTTGGAAAAAAATCATCTATGGTTAGTTGGATGGACTAGGGTCACATATATAGGATCCAAATTATGGCATGTATTCATAGCTAAGTAGAGGTGTCCCTTGAAGCCAAAGATAATAATTACCAATAGACCTTAAGTATTTTTGTAAACCCAATACAATTACTACATGAAGTGTGATTTATGGACTTATATGCTCATTAAATGTTATGGAGACATCCCAAAACTTGGTTGGAAATAGTTAGGCTATTATGGTTCACTAAAAGGGAATGACAATGGTTATGGTTTGTGTAGTTTAATGTCATGTGACAACAACTCAAATGCCATGCAGTTTAACATCATGCAATAAGGACTGAAACTTCATATAGTTTAACATCATGTGGAAAGGACTCAAATATCATCCCTATGATGATCAAACTCATATATAGGGATGGGGTAATATTTGATTATGGTTTGGGTGAACCATGATGTTTGGCTTGGATATCATGTCCATAACCATCAAATTCCCAAGTGGTAGAGAAATAACCCCTTTTTAGATCATGTTTGTAAACAAGGGAATCATCCTTGTCGATGAATTGCAACTATACCTAGGATATGAAACTCGCGCATCACTATGTATCTCAAAGTATTAAGAATTGATCCCTATGTGGTGTTAAAAACATACCTGCATAGATCAAGTTCATATGTAGATGTAAGACAGAATTGAGTCTCACAACAGGTACTAGAGTGAGATAGATGATATTCTCTTTTGTTAGGGATTGCATATGGGCCTAGGATAGAAGATCCATATGTCACTTTATATTCCAAAGTGATTATAATCAAGTCAATCATGGTTATTAAAGATAAATATCCTACATTGATCTAAAGAATATTCATGGGGCATTTTTTATTTTTCATTGATATTAAGGTTGGATGTAGGATAGGATATTCAGGCGCAACTACGTATCTTATGCTTGTAGGAATCAAGTCACATGTAGTTCTTGAAGAGAGTGTCCCTTTCATAGATCTGACTCATATGTAAGGGTCATTTTTTCTAGGAAATAACTATTGGTTCCACGATTGGTGATTTGGGCCACACATTGTATCATTTGAAAACATGAATCAATCCATGCATAGTTCTTAAATAGAATTTCCTCTACATAGATCTGAATTTTATACAGGGGGATGGGGGTATTTTCATTGAATTTTTAGTTGAGACTAGGATAATGGATTCGAGTATCAAAAATTATCCTATCAAAATATAAATGAATCCACATATATCTCTTTAATGGTTCATTATGCAGATCTAATTAATACATAGGAAATAATTTGGATTGATGTAGGCACTTTAACAGGAATAAAACATACACCAAGAATTTTTGTTTGGATTAAATTCCCATGCATAGGAATAAAAATTTTATAAAGTGGGTAACTCTAAACAGTTTATTATTAGGCAGGATAAACTCTTTATGGTGAACTTAGTTTGAGGACCAGATTCCAGGACAAATTCAAGTTTCATTTGAAGGTCATGCAGTGAAAACATAGGTTTCATGTGGTTTAAGCTCATGAAACATGAACTTGTACCTCAAATTTTAACATCGTGAATCTAGGAAATATTTGTGTAGTTTTATTTCATGCTAATATGAAAATGACCATGTATTTTATAATCAACTGGTGAGTAAATGGGTGTTATGCAATTTAATTTTTTTCCTCTTAGAATTAGAACCATCATGACAATTATGAAAAGTATTTCTTAAGAAACCTCACATCAGTAGGAGGTGTAATGTTCTTCTTATCCATCATGTCCTTCGGAGTAAGTGTAGATACCCATACTTTTCATAAATTGATATTACATCTTAATAAATTAATATTCATTACAAAACATTTTGATCTATGCTAGAATTGTTTAGGTTTAGTATCATTGGATACTTGGAAACATAAACAACTGGTTTATAATATATCTTCATCATCTCCCAGTTATTTCTTCATAAATAGAACCATTTTTAGACATATAATACTTAATACCATTCTTCATAACCTAGAGAAAGTAAACATAATTAAAGAGTGAGATCAAATGCTTAGTAAGGGTAAATAAAGGAGATATTAATGATCATGTAATCATAAGATGGGAATAAGGGTAAAAACATGATCTTAAATGATAAAACCATTATCTACCTATAAAATAGCATAATCCAATGTCATTACATAAATCTTGTAAGTTAATAAGACATTAATAATAATGGAATCAAATAACATGATCCATGAAAGCTTCACATATGCATAAGACATTGATTTTTGGCATACACATAAGCATAGAAAATCATTTCCTTAGTAGTAAAGGTTCATATACAAGGCTATCATAATAGAATGGGTTCACTCCCCAAACCATATTAATAGTCGGGGTTTACTCTCAAGATTATCATATTGTAAATAATTCCTAACTGAATTGGATTCACTCCCCATTCCATTCATGTTTATCTAATGAGATATCAATCTTTACCCAATGCATTGCAGGGAGATATAGGTCCCACTCATCATATAATTAAAATTATACATGTGTCCACCAAAAGATCATAAATAATTAATCATATCATAACCCAATAAAATAAATGGGTTTTATATACATTTCATCATATCATAACTCATGAAAAAGAAATGGGTTTCATAAACATTTCATCATTTCATCATGGTATAACCTGTGTAAAAGAAATGGGCTTTATAAACAATTTGTTATCATAAAATTACACCATAAAAAGAATGAATAAGGATGGTATCATTGGATTATATCCTCATTAAATAATATGTGAAATGAAGGTTTTTTATTTTTTGAATATAAATACCATTAAAATATCATTAAAATATTCTTGAAGAAAATATCCTTTCCATTTTGAAATCACTTATTAAAAAAACTATATAGATATAAAAGAAAAATATTATTTGAAAATAACTTTGTAAAAATATAGAATAATTGTAAAAGTGAATATTATTAATGAAAGTTGGAAAATCCATTCATGTCATATAAGTTAATAAAACATTCATTTCTCACTATTGAAAAAAAACTTAAAAAGTACCTCATTAGAAAATACAACAAGAATATTCCTTTAAAAACATTTTGTAAAAAAAGAATAAAATGGGTAAAATGGATTAAAATATTTTGATGATATTAATAACCTTATTTAAAACATTTTTATAAAATATGGATTTCGAAGAAAAAAATTGACTGAAGAGAAAAATGAAGTTGATTTTCCTTAAAAATGTATTTTCGGTGTCTTGAGTACCTAAGGTGAGGAAAATAAAATGAAAATATATATTTTAAATAAATAACTAGAGGATAAGAAAATTAATTAGTATATTTATATTTTTATCATAATATTTCATCATTATAACTTAATCATAAAAATTCCTGACAAATAATGAGATTGTAACATAAAACCCCTCACCTAAAGTGTTCCTTGATTTGAAATCACTCTAACAACCTACTTAATAAATTTGAATTTATTATAATTTTATACCATAGTGGAGATAATACTTATAACGACTTATATGATCACTTAATTACATTTAAACTCCCCCTTTTATCAATAATTTCTTATTAAGATCATCATTTCTAGGTGTTAACTGTTTCATTTATCATAAGTATTTTAGCTCAGTAGTTCTCATCCTTGAAAATTAATCTTACTATCATAATATAAAAAATACTAATCATTATATAACTATAATATATATTCATTATATACATATTTAGTGTCATCCATAAAATTTAGAGATATAAAAATGAATAACACTTTTCATAGAGATGGTTAGTCATACGTACGCATGAACATCATTTTGATTTATTGATGGATGGAAGAAAAGAATATTAAATATTAATTAACCTTTATAGGATCATTATTATGTCATATATATTCAAAATATTATTCCCCATTTCCATAAAATTAAAATATAAATTAATAAAAAATCACATCGCTTCGTGGTGGTGGTAGTCCACACGTACGCACGAACGACATTATCATTTCCCAAAGGATTGGATGGTAAGTAGGTAGATATGAAATTTTTATTATAGATGTATATTTATGTCACAAATATTATATATAAACATTAAAACCATCATAGAACCATCCATAAAATATGGTGATGAAAAATTAATTGCATCGCTACATAGAGATGGTAAGCCATACATATGCATGAGTGATACTCTCACATCTAATTTGATGGAAAATAGGGTGTATACTGGTGTTTTAATAATTTTAATAACATTTAATAATATTTATGATAATTAATTTATTATTTTATTCTAAATTCAAATGATTTATAGGTGTTAATGAAGAGTAGAAAAGAAAGTGATATGTTAAGGCATATACCTCTTCTTTGAAATGACTCCTTTAGATCTCCTCTAAAAAGATCTAGGTTTGGTATTTTGGGAATAAAAAATATATATAATAGAAATAGGAAAGTTTATAAGAGAAATTGGTATATTTTATTTGAACTATATGGTGAAAAGTGGTGTGAATAAGTGAGGGAGGATGTTCCCTCTTATAACTGAGGTGAGGGAAACTTATAAAATTTCTCAAAATATAAATTATAATAAATTCATTCTCCAGAGAAATGCCTCCAAATTTCCAAGTATTTGAAACTAACATAGTGTATATGTTCTATAACATCAACCAATATAATTCAGAGAATTTTTGGTGCCATTTTAAACCTTATCATTTTTATTAACCCTTAGTCAACCAATTTTAATTTAACTACAGTAAACACGTTTTCAATATTAAAGGTTGTAATATTTAATTATAAGGTGAAAATTGGACCATAAATTTCTAGGTTAGGAAATTATTGACTATATCATATATAAATTATATTATTTAATTATTTTTATGATATATAAATAATTTAAAGAATTATGAATTTTATAATATATCATTATTGTCAATTTTGACACTATTTATTTGATTTGACTTAAAATACTTCAATTAAAATTATTAATTCAAATATAACATTTTAAAAAAAATATATTTTATATTAAACTATAAAAGTTATGTATTTCTATAACTTACTCAAATTATATCACTTTAAATATTTCAAAATAATTAATTTAATTTTTCCATTAACTGAATAAATATTTTTTTGACATTGTGTAAGCATTTAAGGACATTATATAATCCATAAAAATAACAAATAAATTACAATCATGAAAATAAGTTCATTATTAATAAAATTACAATTAATTTTCGTTCATAACTTGTTTTTTACTCTATGTGAACACATAAAAGATATTTAAAATTAAGAAAGTGACATTTTGTAACTTTCTTTGATTTAAATATTATATAAGTAATTTTTATAGAAAAGTGTCCATTGAAATAATAAATTTTTAACCTATGGTTATAAAGGTAGAATTAAATTCATTAAATAATAATTAGGATGAAAATTTATTGCCCTATCACTTTTTTAATATAGATTAACCTAATTTACCCATTATCGAGGTTATAATTTTTACCACAGTTACTATTAATATTGACCAAAAATTAAGAGGAATTATTTACAAAATTTGAAACACTTGATTCCAAATATGGAATCCATTTTATTAAATTCAAATTTTAAAAGTTGAATAAATTAATTTTAAAATAAGCATGCAACACACGATGAAAGCCGTTTTTTATAGAAAAAATACATTTTAAACATAAAATGTGGTTTACTCTTTCCTTGTGCTTAGAAAAAAATATTAAATGAATATTAAAACATTTTTTTTTGAATATATAATATATAAATTATATTAAAATAATTCACAAATAGTGATTAATTAAGATAAAAATACATTGTACACAAAATCAAAAAAATATTTCTTTTTCTTTTAGATGTTTTTTATTTTAATTTATAATAAATTGGTAAGAAATGAATTGACTTTATAAATATATAACCATGAATTTTTTATAATATAGTTATTACTATTCATACCCTTATATCCAGTGTATAGGATATAACTTTAATTTTAAATAATAATATTTTAATATTATATTGTGGTTCATCTAAACTCAGTGTTACATGTAACATAAGCTATCCAAGAAATTAAATTTATTTGAAAAAAATATTGCATAAAATATTGGGTTGTTACATTATACCCCCATAAAATTTAATTTATCCCCCAAAATTCATCACTCTAACACAAATACATAATGACAATTTTGTCTCATCACATCCTCAAGTTCCCACATAGCTTCCTCAAATTGGTGGTTTTACCAAGAAACGTTTTATAAGTGAGTGGTCTTGTTTCATAGCACTTTCTCTCTATAATATAGAATATCAACTAATATTTCTTAACAAGAGATATATTTCTCCAGTAGTATGACCACTGAGATCAGTACATATGAAGTATCAGTTGTACTTCCTCAATAGATATACATTAAACATATCATGAACTTGAGAGAAATTTTTTGGAAGTTCCAATCGACAAATTACCATCCTAATCTGATAAATAATTTCAAAAGGAATAATATACCTTGGGATTAGATTAAATTTATTTCCAAATATCATTACCCTCTTCAAGGGAGATATTATTGTAATACCTTTTCCTGAACATAAAAATCTATATCTTTCTAATGATTATCAGCAGAACTTTTTTATCGGCTTTGAGATGCTCTTATATGTTATTGAATAGCTCAAAACTTGTCTAATAGTTACTTAGCTAGATCATATACCAATATCTTTCTTTCCCCAACTTCATTTCATTATATCTGAGTTATTCACTTCTTACTATAGATGGATTCACAAGGATCCATCTGAATGCCAGAGTAAAAGTTATTGTTGTAAGAAAATTCCACCAAATGAATTTTTTAATCACAACCACCATTTAAATCCATAAATAAATATATCATAATGTATTTTAGAGTTTTAATTGTCCTCTCATATTGACCATAATTCTAAGGATGATAATAAGTGCTGAAACTTAACTTTATATCTAGTGCCTACTGAAGAATTCTCTAAAACATAGTGGTAAAACTCATATCCCAATTAGATACAATTAATAGTGGTAAACCATGAAATATTACAACTTAATTTATTTATAATAGAGTAACTTAGTCAATAGAAAAATATTCTCAAATGAAAATGATTTTTTCTGAATTCATAATTTGATCGACTACAACCCAAATAGAATTATTCCCTTTAGATGTTTTGGGGATTCTAATGAAAAAAACTTTGGTGATGTTTTACCATTTCTATTTTAGTATAGATAATGTTGGTAACATCCCCTTAGAGTTTTATCTCTCGTACTTAACTTTTTGACCTACCAAGAACCGATGAACATACTCTATAATATCTCTATTCATTATATCCCATAAAAAATGATATTTTAAATATTTATACATGTTTGTTCTTACAGGATGAATAGAGAATGAAGAACTATGAGCTTCATCCAATAGATCCTTCTTCAAATTTATTACCTAATAGAAACATACATGATTATTAAACCTTATTATTCAATCATAATCAAGTTTGGACTCTGGAACATTTATTACTTTGTTTTGCAGCTCTACATCTTTCTTTTATGACTCTTTAATATTCACTTTGATACATGGATGAACACACATTTTTGAAAGATAATATTTCTCCCCTTCCTTCAATATTTCAATATATATCCTAGAAAATTCCATAAATATTGTATCTATAGTGATCATTATCATAGATAATCTATCATGATCATTTTCATTCATAGAATCTTTTCCCCTGTTCACTTTCCCAAGGTGTTAATGTATTGAGAAAACATAACCATTAATTAGCTCCAACAATATTCTTTAGTGTATGTTCATATCTATTTTGAGTGAAAATATACTTTAAAATTGTGTGATCAGTATATATGTCACACCTTTCTCCATGGATATAATTCCACAATATCTTTAATTAAAAAAGTAATATTGCTAATTCAAATCATGAGTTGGGATGTTTTTTTCATAGACCATCAAATTTCATGAGGCATAAACTATAAACATATCATTATACAAGAGTAATCTTCCGAGTATCCTCATCGATGAATCACTATAGATAAAAACCCTTCTCTATTATAGGGATCATAAGCAAAGGTGCACTGAATATCCTTCTCTTCAGTTCTTTAAGACATTCCTCACATTCATTTGTCAAAAGGAACTTTTATTCCTTCTAAGTTAACTTAGTGAGTGGATTAAATATCCATGAAAAATTATCCTCTAATTTATAATAAATTAATCCAAAAAAACTAAATAATTCACTCATAGTGGTTGGTCTAGGAGAATGTTCAATAACATCTATTTGTTAAGGGTCTACTGATATTCCCTCACATGATATTATATGACCCAAGAGTGAAACTTTCCAAATCCAAAATTCATACTTGGTAAAGTTTTCATTAATATTCTCCTTCCTTAGGGTCTTCAACACAATTATGAAATCATCTTCATTCTCTTTCTTAATCTTTAAATAAATAATAATATCATCTATAAAGATTACTATAAACTGATTAAGTTAATCTCTATAAACTCTATTCATTAAATCCATGAAGATAATATTGACATTAGTATGACCAAATGACATCACTATAAATTCATAGTGTCTATACCTTGTATGGAATGTGGTATTAGGTATATCCTCCTTCTTGAACCTCAATTGATGATATCCAGAATGAAGATAAATCTTGGAAAAGTATTTATCTCCCTATAGTCAATCAAACAAGTCATCAATACAGGGTAGACGATACTATTTATTGATACTAATATTTTTATATTCTTTATAATCAATACATATTATCATTCATCCATATTTCTTATTAAAAACATAATAGTTCCACCTTAAGGTGATGAACTTGGCCAAATGAATCCCTTGTCAAGATTATCTTGTAGATTCTTTTTCAATTCTTTCTACTCAGTCAGGTCCATTCTATATAGAGTATTAGAAATACGTGTAGTACCATGTATGAGCTCTATTGAAAACTCAACTTCAGGATTCAGTGGAAGACTAGGAAACTCTTCTGAAAAGACATCAATAAACTCCCACATAATAGGCATATCTTCAATGTTGAGTTTCTCCCAGACTATATGAGATAAATTCCACATTTGAATAGGAATCATGACCCATATTATGGATGTAATTTCCATAAAAAATTAGTTTTTTTCATCATACTGATAGGTGATCAAGTTTGTTTGGTAATATTAAACATAACTTCCCATACTCCTAAATTTATGTGGGATTTATATAAATAAATCCAATACATACCTAATATTACATTGAATCCAACTAGAAGAATAATGACAAGATTTTCAAGAAACACATTCCCACAAACATCAACCGTTGAAGAATCATAGACTTAGGATGTGATCATCATACCATTAGGTATTTTCACTACTAAATAAATAACTAATTTATAAGGAGGTATTATTATACTCTTAGATAACTCTTTAGATATATATTAGTGGTTATATCTAGAATCAAATAAGACATTATCAGTTCTATAGTGGATAGTAAGTGTATATTTTAGCATGTTGTTATTGTAACTCTCATTAGAAATAGTGATCGCCTGATATTCCCATTTTTATATAGGATTAAGACATTGTTGATGTCTTTAATAAACATTATACTTTAGATTTGGGAACTGGTTATCATAATTCCCATATTCCTTGTATTTAAAACACTAGAATATGGGTGGTTTATTCTATGGATATTTCTATTTATTTATGTCATTAGATAACTACTTCCCATCACGTCATTGTTCGATTTCCCAATGATATTCCTTTCCACACTTCAAAAATTTACATGTTACCTTAATACAATTTCCCCCATATTTTCTTCCACATTTAGAGTATAAAGGAAGGATCATCTTATTCTATCTATGGTTTTTAAAATTGAATTTAAGTTCCATTTTTTTTCTTTTCAAAACCATGAGGATGATGGATAACTCTAATCTTTATCTCTTCCTTTAGACCACATCAAAAAAAATCATCATAGATACTAAATTCCCTTATGGATAACATCCTTTGGATAATTAGTTTTAATCCATTTAAAAATAGTGAAATTTTCCTCATAATTACCAATAGATTCATCATCGTTCTTCTTCAACTCATGGAATTATTTCTCAATTTTTATACAAATAATATAAGGAAAGTACTTGTTGAAAAATAATAATTTAAATTCATCCCACTTTATAGATTCAATTTCTTGTTATTATATAATGTTCTTGATAAGAATTCCCCATTTATATAATTTACCTTAAAAATGATAAACAACTTGAATAACTTTGTCATGTTCTAAACACTAAAGAATAGAAAATATATTTTCAATGGTACTGATCCATTAATTAGATACTAGGGGGTCAATGGATACATTAAAAAAGGTAGATGTTACCTTATTAAGGATTAAATAGTACATTATTCCCTCCTTGGTGATTTCTTATGCTCGGCGTGATTTATATATTGAGAATGTTTTATGATAATAGCAGTAAGATTTTTTATTCCAACTCCCATCACTAGTGCAGAAAACGTTTTTTACGTCACCATTTTTTACGTCGGTTATATAAAACCGACGTCATAATATGTAAAACGAGGTTTTTTACGTCGGTTATTTCTTAACCGACGTAAAAACCTGTGTTCGGTACACCTTTAACGTCGGTTATAAAAATAACCGACGTTATTAATCGCGCACCTTCGTTTTTTTACGTCGGTTATTTTTATAACCGACGTAAAAAACGCGGTTTTCGAAGGCCTTTTTACGTCGGTTATTGAATAACCGACGTAACAAACGCGGTTTTTGAAGGCTTTTTTACGTCGGTTAGAAAATAACCGACGTAAAAAAAGAATCCGCAGATATTTTTGACGTCGGTTATGGAATAACCGACGTAAAAAAAACGCGGATTTTGAGCCCTTTATAACGTCGGTTATTTTATAACCGACGTAAAAAATGAATCGGAGGAAGGTTTTTACGCTGGTTATTGAAATAACCGACGTTATAAATGTTTTTAAAACAATTATCACGTCGGTTATTGAATAACCGACGTGATAACTCATTTAAAAATTTACCCAGACCAGTGGATTGTCATTCGCGAGTTTACCTTCGACAGTCGCGACTCGTCTCTCTCGCGCGTAAACCCGAATCGGCTCGTCCATTTCGTTGGTTTAGATTCGTTTTGCGATCATCGTTTCTCATATTTAATCTCCTCGGATCAATCATCTAAACTCGCAGCACTCAGGTAATCCTCCCACTCATTCGTTTTTTTTCGCGGATAGTATATATATATGTGTTGTGTTTTTTTTGTTGAAACTAGCTAAGATTCTTCGATTGCGAACCCTTTTAACTCGTTTTGGCACCATAATCTTATTTATCATCCCTAGATCTATTTGTTCGACTTGCAATATTGATTAATTTTATGATTTCACTAATTTTTCATCGTTTTCTATAAATCCCCGAGAGGGTTGGGGCGTGTCCATTTGGATGGGTTGCCCTTTTACAGTTGTTACTACTTTATTCACACAAAACCATGGCATAGGTGCATGGATTTGGGGTCGGGGGGAGTCCAGGGGGGTTTACAAGGGGGTGGGTGGGTGTAGGGGGCTGTCCAAGGGTGTGGGTGGGTGTTGGGGGGTGTCCAGGGGGGTGTCCAAGGGGGTAGGGGGTGGGGGGTGGTGTTTAGGAGGGGTGGGGGGGCTGTCCAGAGGGTTGGGGGTGTCCAGGGGGGTGTCCAAGCAGGTCGGGGGTGGGGGGTTGTGTCCAGGAGGGGTGGGGGTGCTTTCTAGAGGGGTCGGGGGCTGTCCAGAGGGGTCGGGGGGTGTCCAGGGTGGTGTCCAAGGGGATGGGTGGGTGTGGGGGGCTGTCCAAGGGGGTGGCGGCCTGTCCAGAGGGGTCGGTGGGGTGTCCAGTGGGGTGTCCAAGGGGGTGGATGGGTGTGGGGGGCTATCCAAGGGGGTGGATGGGTGTGGGGGGCTGTCCAAGTGGGTGGCGGCCTCTCCAGAGGGTATTTGGGGTTGTCCGGGTGGGGGGGGGGGCTGCCCAGAGGGTTGGGGGATGTCCAGGTGGGTGTCCAAGGGGGTAGGGGGTGGGGGGTGGTGTCCAGGAGGGGTGGGGGGCTGTCCAGAGGGTTCGGGGGCTGTCCAGAGGGTTGGGGGGTGTCCAGGGGGGTGTCTAAGCAGGTCGAAGGTGGGGGGTTGTGTCCAGGAGGGGTGGGGGTGCTTTCTAGAGGGGTCGGGGGCTGTCCAGAGGGGTCGGGGGGTGTCCAGGGTGGTGTCCAAGGGGATGGGTGGGTGTGGGGGGCTGTCCAAGGGAGTGGCGGCCTGTCCAGAGGGGTCGGTGGGGTGTCCAGGGGGGTGTCCAAGGGGGTGGATGGGTGTGGGGGGCTGTCCAAGGGGGTGGATGGGTGTGGGGTCTGTCCAAGTGGGTGGCGGCCTCTCCAGAGGGTATTTGGGGTTGTCCGGGTGGGTGGGGGGGCTGCCCAGAGGGTTGGGGGATGTCCAGGGGGTGTCCAAGGGGGTAGGGGTGGGGGGTGGTGTCCAGGAGGGGTGGGGGGCTGTCCAGAGGGGTCGGGGGCTTTCCAGAGGGTTGGGGGGTGTCCAGGGGGGTGTCCAAGCAGGTCGGGGGTGGGGGGTTGTGTCCAGGAGGGGTGGGGGTGCTTTCTAGAGGGGTCGGGGGCTGTCCAGAGGGGTCGGGGGGTGTCCAGGGTGGTGTCCAAGGGGATGGGTGGGTGTGGGGGGCTGTCCAAGGGGGTGGCGGCCTGTCCAGAGGGGTCGGTGGGGTGTCCAGGGGGGTGTCCAAGGGGGTGGATGGGTGTGGGGGGCTGTCCAAGGGGGTGGATGGGTGTGGGGGGCTGTCCAAGTGGGTGGCGGCCTCTCCAGAGGGTATTTGGGGTTGTCCGGGTGGGTGGGGGGGCTGCCCAGAGGGTTGGGGGATGTCCAGGGGGGTGTCCAAGGAGGTAGGGGGTGGGGGTGGTGTCCAGGAGGGGTGGGGGGCTGTCCAGAGGGGTCGGGGGGTGTCCAGGGGGGTTTACAAGGGGGTGGGTGGGTGTGGGGGGATGTCCAAGGGTGTGGGTGGGCGTTGGGGGTGTCCAGGGGGGTGTCCAAGGGGGTAGGGGGTGGGGGTGGTGTTTAGGAGGGGTGGGGGGCTGTCCAGAGGGTTGGGGGGTGTCCAGGGGGGTGTCCAAGCAGGTCGGGGGTGGGGGTTGTGTCCAGGAGGGGTGGGGGGCTGTCCAGAGGGGTCGGGGGGTGTCCAGGGGGGTTTACACATCGATTTGTTTTATATTTCAAAATTGTTTACATTCAAATTATGATTTTTTTCATATAAACATATATTTGTCTTATCTAAAAAATATATATATTTTTGCTATTTGTTATAGGTAATAATGAGTCGAAGTTGGATTAGGGCACATCGAATGAGCAATGAATATGAGGAAGGTGTTGATGCCTTTTTGGAATTTGCTAAACGAAATGTTCCAAGTAGTGACATTTTTTTCTGTCCATGCCTGAAATGTCTGAATATGAAGAAGTTGAAAAGTAGAGAGATAAAAGATCATCTGATTTGTCATGGTTTCAATCCGAGTTACAACCCTTGGATTTGGCATGGAGAAACTGGACAGAATGTCACTGATGATAATGAATCGCAAGATGGTAACTCCGATGGAATTGAAGAAATGATTCGCGATATTGTAGCAGAACAAATTGAGATAGAACCGACAGTTGCACGTCTATATGGTGATGCCGAAAAACCATTATATCCTGGTTGTACAGATTTTACGGTTTTTTCGGCGGTGTTAAGATTGATTAACCTGAAGGCGAAACATGGATGGAGTGAAAGAAGTTTTACAGAGCTGCTACAATTGATGAAAGACATTCTTCCAAAAGATAACGATCTTCCAGATTCACATTATAAGGCCAAAAAAATATTATGCCCGATGGGATTAGGATACAGGAAAATACATGCCTGTCCGAATGACTGCATTATATATAGGAAGGAATATGAATTTCTGAAAGAGTGTCCTAAATGTGGGACATCACGGTATAAGGTGAAAGAAAAATCACAAGCTGATGTAGAGATTACAAAGCTCCCTTCAAAGGTATTTTGGTATCTTTCTATAATTCCTCGTTTCAAACGTTTATTTGCTAATTCACATGATGCAAAAAGGTTAAGATGGCATGCTGATGAGCGGGTATGTGATGGAAAAATACGTCATCCAGCTGATTGTCCACAATGGAAGAAAATTGATGCCCAGTACCCTACATTTGGAAATGAAATTAGAAATCTGAGACTAGGCTTGTGCACAGATGGAATGAATCCATACCGAACCCTCAGTAGCACACATAGTTCATGGCCTGTTTTATTGGTAATTTACAACCTCTCTCCTGAAGTTTGTATGAAGCGCAAATATGTCATGTTGAGTATCATGATCTCTGGTCCAAAGCAACCCGGCAATGATATTGATGTATACTTGTCACCGCTGATTGATGATTTGAAACTGTTATGGGCTGATGGTATTAGGGTGTATGATACTTATAAAATGGAATATTTTCAACTGCATGCAGTGCTTCTATTCACTATAAATGACTTCCCAGCATATGGAAATTTGTCTGGATACAGTGTTAAAGGGCATAAAGCATGTCCAATTTGCGAACAACAGACGTCATATTGTCAATTGCATCATGGGAGGAAAACAGTGTACATGGGTCATCGAAAGTTTTTGCCTATGGATCACCCTTATAGAAGACTAAAAAAGGCATTCAATGGCTCACAAGAATTTGATACTGCTCCTCAACCTTTATCCCTAGAATTGTATTTTGAGAGGGTGAAAAACCTTGATGTGACATTGGGAAAGACACAGAAATCTGGTAATGATAGACATATTTGGAAGAAAAGGTCAATATTTTTTGAGCTACCATATTGGAGGTATCATGAAGTCAAACATAATATTGATGTCATGCACGTGGAGAAGAATATCTGTGATTCTTTGATTGGAACATTGCTAGATATTAAAGGAAAGACAAAAGATGGGTTGAATGCAAGGTTAGACCTACTGTCAATGGGAATACGTTTGGAGTTAGCTCCCACTCCTAAAGGAAGACGAACATTTCTTCCCCTGGCTTGTCATACATTATCGAAGAGGGAGAAAAGTAGCTTCTGTCAGTGTCTTCATGATATCAAAGTGCCTCAAGGTTATTCTTCAAATGTAAAAAATTTTGTCTCATTGAAAGACTTGAAGTTGATAGGTATGAAATCACATGATTGTCACGTCATGATGCAACAAATTCTACCAGTTGCACGGCGTGGAATATTGCCCATCCGTATCAGAAAGACTATAATGAGGTTGTGTTATTTTTTCAATTCAATTTGCAATAAGGCGGTTGATGTGAATGCTTTGAACATTTTGGAAAAGGATGCAATTTTTATACTTTGTCATTTGGAAATGTATTTTCCTCCAACTTTTTTTGATATGATGGTGCATTTAATGATTCATCTGGTTCGATAAATAAGGCTTTGTGGACCTGTATATCTTCGTTGGATGTATCCTTTTGAAAGGTATATGAAAATATTAAAGGGATATGTTAAAAATCCATATCGACCTGAAGCCTCCATTATTGAAAAGTATATTTCTGAGGAGGTAGCAGAGTTTTGTACGAGCTACTTGGCTACGGCGCAACACATAGGTTTGCCTCCATCTCGCCATGAACGGGTTAATAATGAGGGAAAGGGGATTCGTGGCTTGAAAGTCAAATCACTATCAGCTGAACATATGAAGAAGTTAGAATCATACATCTTGAATAACATAGCTGATGTTCAACCGTATATCACATTGCATATTAATGAGTTGAAACAATGTCATCCAAAGAAGAAAGAAATGTGGATTTTGAATGAGCACAACAAAACTTTTTTGCCATGGTTTAAAAATACCTTGCTTGGTAGATCAGATGTATCAGAGACATTAAAATGGATAGTGGGTGGTCCATCTTTAAATGTGATAACATGGTCCGCTTATGACATTAATGGATATACATTTCATACGAAAACTCAGGACAACAGAAGTGCAGTTCAGAATAGTGGTGTATTGGTGTTTGCAGAAGCAATGCATTTTTCGAGTGCTAAGGACAGAAACCCAATTTCGGCATCAAGTGCATATTATGGAGTGATTGAAAACATATGGGAGGCTGATTACTTTAAAATTAAAGTTCCCGTTTTTAACTGTAAATGGTTTATCGGTAACAACAGTGTCAGACACGATGAATTTGGAATGACACTTGTTAATCTGAATAGATTGGAAGACACAGCTGATTCTTTTATAATGGCAACACATTCCAAACAAATTTTCTATGTAGTAGATCAATCAGATATGCAGTGGGCTGTTGTTTTACAAGGGAAAAACCAATGTGTTGGTGAGGATGAATTTGATGAAGATGCTGATTTATGTGAGATCCCTACTTCCATGGAAAGATTAACAGAACATAATGATGAGTATGTTGAAGACATGGTTTGTGCCATAAGGAACGATCACGACGAAGGAATTTGGGAAAACAATCCAACTGTACATTCCTAAAATTACAGGTAACACAAGTTTATTTCTTGTTTACATTTAGTTTTTTCATATAATGTTAGATACTGTAAATTTTTTACTTATTAAAACATGTATCAAAAAAAACAATAAAAACCTTAAAGAGGAGAAGTCCTGGGCGCACCGGCTGGCCGGTGGTGGATCACCGGTTGGCCGGTGGTCCAGAACAAAGCTCTGTCTGGTCCACCGGCCGGCCGCTGGATCACCACCGGCCGGCCGGTGGACCAGACAGAGAGCCTTCCTCTCTGTCTGGATCACCAGTGGCCGGCCGGTGGTCCAGACAGAGATGAAGGCTCTCTTTCTGGTCCACCGGCCGGCCGGTGGTGATCCAGCGGCCGGCCGGTGGTCCAGACAGGAAGGCTGTCTGGTCCACCGGTCGGCCGGTGGTGAGCCAGCGGCCGGCCGGTGGCACCAGGCAGTGGGCAAGTCTACTGCCTTGGTCCTCCGGCTGGCCGGTGAGCTCACACCGGCGGACCGGTGGACTCAGTGAGTCCACTTTTTAGCTTTCTTGGGCCAACTCCTTGGCAACCTTTTGCCTGTGTTTACCATGTTTATAATTGTTTAACATGCTTACCATATTACCAATGTTTACTATTATGTAATTTAGTACACTTTTCTATTTGTGAACTAATGTTTGTTTTTTTGATTTGAAGGAAAATGACAGATCAATCAGTTGATCAGCCACATGATTCTGTAGATGAGCATATTGGTCATACATCTAGGGAGGAACATTCACATGCTCCTATTACGAAAAAGAGTTCAAAGGTTGGTAAGCGTGGGTGCACACGTTTACCAAAATTATCACTTGCCCGTACGAAGGAGGAGAGGATAGTCGTGGAGTTTGATGATGATGATCTTCCTAGAGGTCCAAATGCTAAAGATTTTAAGGGTTTTGTAGCAACTCAGGCTAAGAGCAAAGTAAACATTCTCTATGATGATTGGAGAAGTGTGGATAAGGTGATAATTTCTCAGCTGTGGGAGACCATTTTGGTAAGATCTTTTGCTATTGTTTGACTGTTCTTTAAATGTTTCTAGTATATATAATATTTTTAACCTATCATTTATCGATAATTCCTTATTAAAATAATAATTTCATGGTCTTAACTCTATCATTTATCATGAGTATTTCATCTTAGTTGTCACAAACCCCTCCCTCCAAAGATGCCCCTCTTGAACTGGAAATGAAGGGAGAGAGATAATAAACCCTGAGTCCTGACTCCAATTGGCCCTGGGGTGGAAACTAGCACCAAGTGTATATATATATTCTCATAAAATGGGAGGCATTACACTTTTTATATAAAACAATATTGGGAGATAATATGGTTTATCCCAAAACAACCCAATGTATGATATTTAAAAGAAAACCAAAATCCATCGCACATTCATGGTTAAAAGTAAAATTGTTAAAAATAAAATAAAAACCCCAAAGTAAGTACCAAAAACAATCTAAATAGTGACACTGCAATTATCCCAATGTCTGATCTAGTAAGTTATAGCACTGCCTTTTTAATCAACCTGGAAACCTGAAAATAGTTTTATATACGTAGGGTGAGCATACAAATATACTCAGTAGAAAAAACCAAAGTCTCACATGCACAAGTGGAAAAGCATACTAATTACCCTTTGAGAAAATAATAGAAACCAACATCACCTAATAAGGTATACTAGCCACCCTAACCTCTCCAAGGAATGCTCACAAAATAATGCAAGTCAAGTAAAGTAATATAGTAAGAACGTCAATGATTTGGGTACCCTGCACCACTTACCACTAGTTATCTACTCATAACCTAATGTAAAACTTCTCAATGCTCCTACCTCTTCCACAGGACCCACGTCACAACTCACTCGCACACATCGGGGCCTCAGATCTAGTCCCACAACCTGGGAAAATGAAGCTCACCACATCCTTCCCCCACACACATGGGCCTCAACCACATCACATCCCACACATAGACACATGGTCCATCACCATATCACATCTCGCCCATAGAAACTTTGGCCACAACCACATCCTCATCACGAAGTCACCTGGTAAAGAGAAAAACATCTCATATTAAAGACACATGGGAAAATCAAAACTCACCAATAGACAACTGGGCCTCACAACCATATCAAAACCATCCCAAAGAGTATTAGGCTACCACTTCCTAGAAGAGGGAGCAGGGAAGAGAAAGTAAACATCCATCCATCCTCCCACTAGGATGTTGGGAAAATACACCCTCCCCTATGTTGATGGGGGTGTTCAGAACATAGTGCTCAACTAGGGTGGGGTGCATATAGAAATCACAAGGAAAATACATAGTATATAAATATATGATACCAAGAACTCAATCCCAAACTATAGTATTTCAACCAAAAACCGGCACAAAAAACTACCTTTATTGCTACCTCTAAATGCACAACTACACAACCATCCAGAAACCCAAATAATAACCCCAACCAATTCATTTAACCAATTCCCATTCTTTATTAAATAATCCATCCATTCGTTCCATCTCTACTTGGGAAACAACCAAACAAAAATAACACTAAACAGTACATAAAAAGTCACACAGAAGGAGAAGAAGAGGAACCATGGTAAAACAACCCACTTCAAATTCCCTCTCAATTTAACACCCATTTAGAGGCTCTAGTTAAACTACCTATACCGACCACTATCATCATCATTCTATAAAGTCATTCTGCCCAAACCATCCTCTCAATAGAGAAAACCACCAATTCACAACCACACCCAGCAACACCTCTCATCACAACCATTCTCCGCAGCCTTTCTGTACAAACATACCACACCAAAAACATCCATCAACATGAAAAAAATACAACCAGGTGTAGTCCCATTGCACAAAACTACTCAACCATTCTAGAAACAAACAATCTCTCAACCTGAGATTCTAGTATACCACCCAAACTACCCCATCCACAATTGTGCTCTCAACCCCATAACCACACAACCACACAAGGCACAATTTCCAGATTTAATGAGACATCCCGTATTTAATTAAAGTTATTTATTCAGGGGTTATCATAGAACAAGTTCAATCCTGGGGCATCCATTTATTAAACCAGATATATGTGTTTAACCAATTTCATATATACATAGTCATTCACACAAGATCAACAATAAGAATTCACAATACATCATAGATGAAAAAACAAATACCACCAACGGATATGTTTTTTAGTAGGCATATAGCCCATACAATTACCAATATCAGTAAAAATAAAACATAAGAATGTGTCACTTTTACAAAGCCCCTATTTTTTGTTTTGTAAAATGCTCAATTATCTTCATTAAATTTCGATTCAAACATATTCACAAGGAGAAATTCATACACCCACCTCGTGTGATACATGGTTAAGAGAGACAAAGAGATACCTACCTTAAGAAACAGACGATCAGCACCTCCACATTGTGCCAAAATAGGGTGCATGCAAGTAGTAGGAAAAAAACCACCAAGGAACTATGATCCAAAGGATACAGCAAAAATGTATGACTCATTGGGGAATAAAGGTTTGAGGCCTACCACGAGAAAATTGGGGTGCGCAAGAAAGATAGGATCTTGGATTTAGAAATTCCAAATCCTAAATTAATGGGAGAAATTGTTTTTGAAAGCCATTAAATCCAGATGTTGACCAAGACCATGTGGTTTAGCCATTTAAAAGCCTTAGGATTTTTATAAAATTCAACGATATGATTAAGTAATTTGAACTGGATCCAAAAAATTTTAAATACGGTATTAAATCCACTTCATGTTAATTAAAATGTTAAAGGGGATAAACTGAAAAAACATGGAAGATTCTGAAATTTTGAAAAATTGTCGAAAACGAATCACCATTAGGTGATTCGCCATCATGATTCACCAGTGTGAGCTACCAGTGGGTGAGATGTAGGTGGATGAGTCACCATTGGGTGACTCACCATTGGGAAAGATATCATTACATGAGTCACCATTGATTGAATCACCATTGGATGAGCTACTAGTGGTTGATTCACCATCAGGTGACTCACCATTGGACAAATAACTATTGGATGACCCATCATTGGATGGTTCACTATTAGGAGTCATTGTTGGTGACCTACCATCACAACTCGCCGGTGAAAGTAACCATTATGACTCACCATCAGTGACTTGCTGTCACGAGTCACTAATGCAAGTCACCATCACAACCTATTGTCACCACCTACCATTCATGACTCTTTGGTCTTGACCCACCATTGGAAAAACTGTATTTTTTAAAAACTCTGGAATTGAGTCATTGTTGCCTCCCACAACACCTCATCCACCATATTTTCACAAAGTAATGGACCGGGGAGGTTCAGACCATTACATTAGATACCTATTGGGCTATTCTCGCCCTCAAGAATTAAAAACCAAAAAAATAAGGAAAATAGGGGTTTGAATAACCACCATGTCAGATACCTCCCAAATATCTCATTATACATGAAACACTGATACTGACTTAGCACATCAAAGTTCAATGATAAACCACCCTGTGTTTTTCCAATGCTGGAGTGAAACCTCAAAATTTAAAAAAAAACCTCCTCCGACATCTGCTAACCCAAACAACTGGAAGACACACCACATAATCACAACAACAACACTATCTGAACATACAAATCAGAGGATCTTGTCCTCCATGTCTAGATATTATCCATTCTAGGTGGCACTGACTCACCCGCATGGTTTAATAGCATCTCAATTAATGCATATCGATTAGGAATCTGGTCTTCCCCTTTTCATATGTTAGTACTTTATCACACATCATGGAACAAGGAAATAACTTATCTCATCACAAACAAGGTTCAAACATTACATTTGAAAACAAAATAGAATTGGGAAAAACTCAAAACAACTCTTGGTACTGGGAATGCATCTGTGCGTCTCACTCCTGATAACTCTCTTCTAGGGAACCATGTCTCCACAACACTCGAACCAAATGGATGGTACACCCATGTATCACCTTCTCTTGATGATCTTGGATCTCTATTGGTCGCTCCACAAATTTCATGTTGTCTTTGATATATAACTCTCCCTAGTCAATGACATTGTAGTTATCTTGAAGATGCTTATGGAGTTGAGAGACATGAAATATTTCATGGATCCTCTCCTACTGTAGTGATAGTGATAACTGGTATGCCACCTCTCCAACTCGCCCCAACACCTCAATAGGTCTGATGAACCTAGGATAAAGCTTAATCCCTATACCAAACCTCTATTGCCCATGTCAAGGAGAAAGCTTTAAGAACACATGGTCCCCAGCCTCAAACTCTAAGGGCATACGCCTATGATTAGTATATGACTTATGTCATTCCTAAACTACTTTCATCCTCTCATGAATAAGTCAAACCTTCTCTGTCATGCCCTGTACAACCTCGGGGCCAAGAACAGTTGTCTCCCCAACCTCTGTCCAACACAAAGGTGAATGATGGTGTCTTCTATAAAAGGATTAAAATTGATCCATGCCAGTGGAAGAGTGATATCTATTATTTTAAGAAAACTATACCAATGAAAATTGTCATACCCAAGATCCACCAAAGTCCAAGATGCAGACTCACAAAAAATCTTCTAGTGTTTGGATAGTCTGCTCTTATACCCATCTATCTGAGGATGGAAGGTAGTGTTATGTCTTAAATGAGTGTCTAAGGAATGCTACAGTACCTTCCAGAATCACAAGGTAAAAGGGGTATCTCAGTCCAAGACAATGGTTCTTAGAACTCCATGCAGTTGCACTACCTCATCTGCATACCTCATTTCGAAGGTATCCATTACACCAAACTCCTTGATCGCTAAGATGTGAGCTGATTCTATAATCTGATCCACCACTACCTAGATTTCATAACAACCTCCTATATCCCTAGGCAACCCTGTGACTAAATCCATTGAGATTTCATCCCACTTCCACTTAGGGACACCTAGGGGCTGCAACAAATCATCATGAACACGGTGCCCAACCTTCACCTATTAGCACACTAAACACCTCTCCACAAACTCTTCCACTGACCAATTTATCCCGGGCCACCAAAACGGCATCCTCAAGACATGGTACATCATATAAACTCATGCTATCACCACTAAAGGTGAGATATGAAACACATGTAGGACTCGCTAGCACATATATACTGAAAAAAATAGCCTTCCATGGAACATAATTTGATTCTGACTATCCTCTGACTACCCCTTCAGAGCATCACCATGGTTAATGTGATAGTGCATCACCTTTACCTATGAGTCTCCCCACTAAGACTCCTCTACTTGTTTTAATAGAGAATACTACAAATTCATTTGAAACAAACATCCTCTACCACTGTCCACCCTTACATTCAAGTTCAAGGCTTCCAACTCCTCCATCTCCTTCCAAGAATCTGTAGATTCTCAAACAACCTCCTTCTAAAACTTCCTACTCAAGGAATCATCCATGAAATTACCCTCTCCTAAGGTATAGGATATCTCAAAATCATATTCTTGAAGAAACTCCATCCACATCTACTATATCAAGTTCATATCTTTCTAGGAAAACATATACCCTAAACTCTTGTGGTTTGTGAAGACCACAAAGCTCTCCAAAATGTGGTAATAAAACCAAAACATCAACTCAAACATGATCGTTTTCAGCTTGAGATCATGGGTGGAATAGTTATTTTCATGGGGACGTAACTGGATAGACCTATAAGAGATCCCTCCTCATTGTTTCATTTATACACATCCCCAGCCTAGATAGAAATCATCAAAAAACACCTTGAACATCACCCCTTCCTATGAAACCCAGAGCACTAGAGCACTGACTAACCTCCCCATCAAATATCTAATTGCCACCTGGCATTAATTTCTCCATACAAAAGCTTGGTCTTTTATGGTGAAGGCCTTCAATGGAGCTACAACTCAAGAGAAACTGGGTACAAAACTCCAGTAATAGATTTCTAGACCAAGGAAAATATGAACCTATACCACATTCTTGGGTGCTGCCCAGTAAAAAACCACCTCAACCTTCGATGGGTCCACTTCTACACCCTTCTAGGACACCAAATTCCCATATAAGTGCACCTATCATGTCTAGAACTTACATGTGGACAACTTTACGTTGAGTTGGTGGTGTTGAAGAACCTCCAAGACCGTCTTGAGATGCTCGGTATGCTCCTCCTCAGACTTCGAGTAGATCAAGATTTCATCAATGAATATAATGAAAAAACATCCTTGGAACTCAAGAAATATGAATTTCATAATCCCCATGAACACGACCAGTGCATTCGAAACACCGAATGGGATGACTACGAACTCGAAGCACCCATACCTACATCTAGAAGCAGCCTTCAGGATATTAGATTCCTTCACCCTCGACTAGTGACATCCAGACCACATATTGATCTTAGAAAGCAAACTTCTTCCCCTGATCTAGTCAAAAAGATCATCTATCCTTAGGAGAGGGTAACAGTTCTTAACCATCACCTGGTTTAACCATCAATAGTCTATGCATAACCTCATACCACCATCCACCTTCTTTGAAAACAATACTGGAGCACCCCATAGTGAAACACTGGGATAGATAAAACCCTTCTACATCATATCATCTACCTTAATCCTCAACTCCCACAACTCTAAAGTTGACAACTGATAAGGATCCATCAAAATCAAAGAAGCATTGGGCAGTAATTTTATCCTGAACTCAACATCGTGTCGAGGGGGTAGAGTCACAACCTCCTTAGGTAAAACATCCAAGTACTCCCCCAACAAATCTTGGAACCTCCAATATCTCAACATCCACCAATTCCACTGAAATCTTAGCCAAGAGGGAAAGAATAGGCTCCACATGACGAATACCCACCTGATAACTCTACTAACTGAAAAAGGTTGCACATTGACCATCCACATCTGAAAACACAACTCTTCTCCAAAAGCAATTAATACTGAAATGCATCGAATACAACCATTTGAAGCTAATAATGATAATGTATGGCTATATTTGTATCAAGTGAAGACCCCCATGGGATTGATGTGGTCCCATCATCAGTTTACATCCCTAGAATACATCAAACAAGTCGGTCTAACCTCGGACTAGCATACTCAACCCTAGGGGCACAGGAAGCCTCTCTATTTATATTGCCAGATCATGGGATGGACTGGGTGAAACAAAGGAGCATGAATCTCTAGAATCAAACAAATCACAAAAAAAGAGTACCAAACAAGTTGATCATGCCTCTAAAGATCTCTGGCCCGGTCAGAACTACTCTCTTTGATGAACATAACTGACCACACCCATCTTTTATTCCCCTCTACTGATGACCGTCTCTACAACCATGCTTGGGTTGAAGTCCATAAGTAACACCCTGAGGTCATCCTCCACCTACTCCATCTCCCCTCGTTGGAGCATGAGCATGTTGTCCCTACTACTGAAATAGTCTGGCCGATAAGTGCTACTAAGGTAGCACTAAACCTTCCCACCTTCACTATACTGAGCTTGACCAACCACCTGGAATTGAATCTGAAGATAGACCTAGGACCCATAAGTGAAACACCTTGGTCCCAAGTTCACGATAAAGGCAAAATGACCAAGAGGTCGAAATGGAAACTGCTGATGTTGGTTACCTGCTGGTCATAACCCCGAAGGCCTTGACGCTTGAGACATGATGTGTGTAACCCTACCCTTTGAATAACCCTACTAAATCCCCTCTCACATCATACCACCACATGATTTCATCTGATCAACTACCTCTTCCTTCTTTTGGACCTCCAAATATGTCAATAAGGTAAATAGAGTAACTGTGTATTGGAGAGAAGGGTGAAGTACCTCCTCTAAGCATCTCGCATGAGACTCCTCATCCACAAAGAGATCCAAGGAAAAATTAAGGAGATCCTTGAACATGATCCCCATCTCCCATACCAACATACTTCCCTACTTGAGGGGGTGTAACTCTCCCATATTCTCAGCCTTCAGGGTCATTGAAAGAAATTATGCTCATAATTCCTTCTCAAAACTGACCCACAGAACATCAGCCTCTTTCATCTCCCCAAGGTACCATGGCCACCACTGACACGTTGGTCTCCACACCTGTCTCACTAACAAAAGACTCCATTACTCTATCGGATCCCAGATCGAACTAAAGGTGATCTCGATCTCCTCAATCCAGATCACTGTCTCCATGTTCAAAACAGTACCCTTATACTTTCCAAAATCCTGAATCTAGAAAACGCGTAATGTTCTCTACCACTAGTCATCCTCCTCTGCTGGATCAACACTCTACCAATCAACTAGATCGACCTGTTGATCTTCAACTTACTGATCCATACTAAGACAACAACCGGGTTCCATAACTAAAAAGATAAACAAGGAATTACTAATCCTGAGTAGTGTGTAATTTTATTTAATTTTAATTTTAATTCATTTAACTCATTTTTGTCCATTTTGAAGTGCCAAAAACACCCAATTTAGATAAGAACACAAGTCATTATGATGCACGTACCTTCCCTAAGTACTCTACCCTATAAATAGTGTAGCCTCACTTTTCCATTCGGTAGGCTCAGAGTCCTTGCATCCGATCAGAGGGGGCCCTAAAATCCTATGTCCTAGTTGATCTTCCCTATCCTATGTCATGCACCAAGATCACCTAACATCATTTCCTTACAACCCATGCAATCTGCACTATGGATAACTCCAAAATCCATCCTATATCTCAACCATCAACTCTGATACCATTATGCCACTGCCCCCTCCCTCCAAAGATTCCCCTCCTTAGATGGCAATGAAGGGAGAGAGATAATGATCCTAGAGTCCCAGCTCTAGTAGGCCCTAGGGTGGAGACTACCACTAAGGGTATGTATATATTCTCAAAAAATGGGATACATTAACCTTTTTATAGAAAATAAGATCCGGAGATAAGATGGTTCATTACAAAATAACCCCAAGTATGATATATAAAAGAAAACAAAATCTATCCTATATGCACGTTTAAAAGTAAAACTATTACAAATATAATAAAAACCCAAAGTAAGTACCAAAAACATGCTAATTAGTGAGACGACAACTATACCACCATCTGAGCTAGTAAGGTCTAGTATGGTCCATGTAATCTTGGAAACCTGAAAATAGTTTTATATAAATATGGTGACTATACAAGTATACTCAGTAGAAAAAACCTAAGTCTCTCATGCACAAGTGGAAGAAGCAAACTATTTCCCCTATGATAAAATAGTAGAATCCAACAGCACCTAACAAGGTATACTAGCCACCCCAACCTCACTAAGGCATGATCACCAGTTAACACAAGTCAATTAAATTAATATAGTAATCACATCGATGATTTGGGTACCCCGCACCACTTCCCACTAGTTAGATACTCATACCCCAACGACAAACATTCTGCCACTCCTAACACTTCCACAAGACCCACATCACAACCCGCTCGCACACTCCTGGGCCTCAGGCCTTGTTCTGTGACCTGGGAAAAGGAATCTTACCACATACAGCCAGCACACACACTTGGGCCTCAACCACATCACATCCCACCCGCAGACACCTGGGCCACAACCATATCACATCCCACCCGTAGACACCTAGGCCACAACCATAACCTCATCTGAAAGACACCTAGTAACGTACAACACATCTCATCCTAAAGACACCTGGGAAAGTAGAACTCTCTCACAGAAACTTGGGCCTCACAACCACACCACAACCTACTTGAAGAGTCTTGGGTTACCAATTCCTAGAAGAGGGAGAAAGGAAGAGAAAGTAACCAGCCATCTATCCTCCAACTGGGATTTTGGAAAAAGAAACCCCCCCCCCCGACGATGGGGGTGTTTGGTACATAGTTCTAAACTAGGAGGGTGCATATAGAAATCATAAGGAAAATAGATAGTTTATATATATACATATGATATTAAGAACTCAAGCCAAGCCTATTGGATTTCAACCAGCAACCGACACAAAAAACTACCTTTACTACTACCTCTAAATGCACAACCAAAAACCCAAATCATAACCCCAGCCAATTGATTTAACCAATTATCATTATTTATTAAAAAATTCATCCATTAATTCCATCTTAACTCAGGAAACTACCAAACACAAAGCACACCAAATAGTACATCAAAAGTCAAGAAAAAGGATAAGAAGAGGAACCATGGTAAAACAAAACACTTCAAATTCCTTCGAATTTTAACACCCATTTAGAGAATCTGGATGAACTAACCATACCAACCAATGTAATCATCATTCTTCAAATTCATTCTACCCAATCCATCCTATAAATAGAGAAAAACACCAAATCACAGCCACACCCCACAACACCTCTCTTCACAACCATTCTCAACATCCCCACATCACAAACATACCACACCCAACACATCTATCAACATAAACAAAAAACAACTCGATGTAGTACCACTACACAAAACTGCTCAAACATTCCAAAAACAAACAATCTATCAGCCTGAGATTCCATTATACCATTCAACCCACCCCACACACAGTTGTGATCTCAACCCCAGAACCACAAAATCAAACAAAGAAAAATTTAAAAATTTAATAATACACCCCTTATTTAATTCCATTTTTTATTCATCGGTTATCATAAAACAAGTTTGATCCTGGGGTATCCATTTATTTAACCAAATATAAGTGGTTAACAAATTTTATATATAAAAATCTATTCGCACAAGATCAATAGCAATAATTCACAAGCCATCACATATACACACAAAAATACCACAAAAAACAATGATTTTCAGTAGAAATATAGCTCATACAACTCACAATATCAGTAAATAATAAAACATAAGAATGTATCACTTTTCCCCAGTCCCTATTTATTGTTTTGTAATAGGTTTGATTATCTTCATTAAATTTTGGTTCTAATATATTAACAAGGAGACATTTGTACACCCACCCCTACATGATACACAATTAAGAGAGATGATGGGATCCCTACCTCAAGAAATAGATGATCAACACCTCCTCCTTGCGCCAAAATAGGGGCGTGTAAGCAGCAGGAAGAAGCCTCCATGGAAACATGGTCCAAAGGATACAACAAAAAGTTTGAATCCTAGGTAAATAAAGGTTTGAGGTGTACTAAGAGAAAATAGGGGAACACAAGGAAGAGAGGATCTTGGCTTTAGAAAGGCCAGATCCAAAACTAATGGGAGAAACGGTTTTTGAAAGCCATTAAAACTCGGTGTTGACAAAGACCAAGAAGTTTGGACATTTAATACCGTAGGGTTTTTATAAAAGAAAAATATATGATTAAGGACTTTAAACCAGATCCAAAACCATTTAAATATGGTACTAAATACACTTCATGCCAATTAAAATATTATAGGGGTGAAACTAGAAAAATTGGGAAGATTATAAAATTTTGAAAAACTGTCAGAAATGACTCACCTTCGGGTGAGTCACCATCACAAGTCATCAATGGATGAGTCAACAGTGCTAGATTTCAGTGGGTGAGCTACTGATGGATGAGTCACCATTGGGTGACACACTGTTTGTCAAGCTACAAGTGGATGAGTCATTTTTCGGTGAATCATCATTGGATGAGATACCGATGGATGATTCATCCTCGGGTGACTTGCTATTGGGAGACTCATCGTTGGATGACCCACCGTTGGATGAGTCACCTTCATGAGTCCCCGCTGGCGACCTAACGTCGCGAATCACTGGTGTGGGTCACCGTTGTGACTCACCTTCAGCAACTCACCATCATGAGTAACTATTGCGAGTCATAGATGCAAGTCACTGTCATGACCTACCATCAACACCTACCGTTTCTGACTCACTGGTCATGACCCAACATTGTAAAAATTGGATTTTTGAAAAACTCTTTCAATTTGTCAGCATTGCCTCCTAGAACACCTCAGCATCCAGATTTTCACAATGTAATGAATCAGGGAGGTCCAGGCTGTTACATCAGTAGTTCCAGTCGTTGTATATTTATCTTGGTTTCATAATCTGAAAAATATTCATCATGATATTTATATCATATATATTCAATATATAAATATTTATATTCATATATAAAATTTGGGTATATATAAATGAATTTCACCATTCATTGAGATGGTAGGATGTACGTATGCATAAACGTTGTTTCCATTTTTTGACGGATGGAATGAAATAAAGGAAAAGTTTAATTCACATATCAACAATAATTATTATATAACATATATATTCATAAAAATATTCTTCACTTATATCAAATTAAAATATAAATAAAAAATGAATCACATCACTTTGCGGAGGTGGTAATCCACATGTACGCATGAACGACGTTATCTTTTCCCAGAGGATTGGATAGTAAGTTTGTAGATGTGATATTATAATTTCAGAATTATAATTATGTCATAAATATAATATATAAAGATTAAAACCATCATAATACCAATAAATAAAATTTGGTGATGAAAAATGAATTGTATCTCTACGTGGAGATGGAAAGTCGTGCGTATGCACGAGTGATACTTTCACATCTCATTTGATGAGAAAGAGGGTGTATAAGGGTATTTTCATAATAATAATAAAAGTTAATAATATTTATGAAAATTTATTTATTAGTTTATTATAAATAACATTTATTTATAGGATATAAATAAGATTAGAAAATAAATTGATCATTTAAAGTGATTACCTATTATTTGAAATGACTCTTTCATATCTCCTCTAAAAGGATCTAGGGTTGGTCTTTTGGGAAGTAAAAAACCTAAAGAAAGTGGATATAGAAGTTTATAAATAATTATTTAGAGATTTTTCAAGATATAAGGTTCAAATTGGTGTGAAGAAGTGAATGAGTAAGATACCTATTATAATTTAGGTGAGGGGAACTTCTGGAATTTCTCAAAAGATTAAATTATAATAAACTCGTTCTCAATCCAAATGCCTCAAAATTGAAAGGGATTTAAAGATAAGGTATTATAGGGTTTTAATCACATAAAAAATATAATTTATAAATGTTTTAGTTTCATTTTAAACCTTATCATTTTTATTAACCCTTAGTTAACAAATTTTAATTTTAATTACGGTAACAAATTTTTCAATATTAAAGGTTGTAATTTTTACTTATAAGGTAAATTTTGGCTCATAAATGGAAAATTAATGAAATTTTGGACCATTTAATATCCACATTATATTATTTCAATATTTAAATGATTTTTAAAAAAAATTAATAAAATATTATTTTGATAAAATATCATTATTCACAAATTTGACACTATTCATTTAATTTGACTAAAAAGGCACAAAGAACAGTTTAAATTTTAATGTAATATTTTAAAACAACACTAATTTTTCATATTCACCAATATAATTCATGTAACAATTTAAATTACTAATGTCATTTATTTTATTTTCCCATTAATTGAATAAAAACTCTTTTTGCGTTATATAAGAATTTTTGTTAATTATATAATACCTAAAAAGTATAAATAAATTACCCTAATGAATATAATTTTAATATAAAAAAAATTAATATTAATATTCATTTATAACTATTTTTTCCCCTATGAGAACAAATAAAGGATATTTAAAAATTAGAGAGTGACATTTTGTAACTTTCTTTGATTTAAATAATATATAAATAATTTTCATGGAAAATTATTCATTAAACTAATAAATTTGGAGCCAAGGGTGATAAGGGTCAAATTACCTTCATACAACAATTATTATTATGAAAATTTATGGCCTTTTCACTTATTTATAACTAAAATAAACACGAATTACCATTTATCAAGGTGATAAATTTTATCATGGTTACTATTCATATTCACAAAAAATTTATAGGACCTTTTTACCAAATTTGAACATAAATATTCAAAATATCCATTTTATCAAATTAATATTTGAAAATTGGAATAAATTAATTTTAAAATAAGTGTGCAAGACGCGGTGGAAACTACTTTTTAGGAAAAATACATTTTTAAGCATAAAACTTGGTTTATTATTATCTCATTCTTAGAAAAAATATTAAATTAATATTGAACCATTTTATTGAATATTTATTGTTTTAATTTGATTAAAATCATTCACTAATAGTGATTAATTAAGATAAAAATACATTGTGTGCATAAAAACTATTTTTTAGAAAAATATTTATTTTTCTTTCAGATGATTTTTATTTTCATTTACAATAAACTAATAACCAATGAGTAAATTTTATAAATATATAAACATACATTTTTCATAATCTAGTAAGTCCTATTCATACCCACCAATAAAAAATCTAGGAGATAACTATCATTTTAAATTATAATATTTTAATAGTATATCATGGCTCGTTTAAGCTCGGTATTGTTTGTAATACAAGATATCGAATAAATTAAAAAAATTAAAAAATATTTCATAAAATATTAGTGTGTTATAGTAATATCCATTATAATAGACCTTTTTTATGATTTAAGGTCCTTTATCATTTTTTTCAAGATTCAGAGTCTTCTTCCTTGGCATCATTAGGGTTCTGAGAACTATTACTAGCTCTCCTTCAAGGAATGAGTAGAGGAAGAATTTATTATTTAAGTGTTAGGAAATATGATTCTTATGTACTTGTAGATTTTACAGTGTATGAAACCACTTCTCTTAAAGTCATTCTAACTCATCAATTTTCTTCTTTAATTGTTCTTATTTTGAGAGATGACTAGAGATAGTGATTTGGAGTGAGATAAATTGATCTACGATGGGAAGTACCATCTTTGTTCTATAGATAGAAGAATATGGAGTTGCTTTTGTGGCAGTGATGGTTGTGGTATTATAGTCCCATAAGGAACACATGAGTTTTTATGGCCAATATTCCTTATCTTTATCCACCATTTTTTGGAGTATATTTGATATGGCCCTATTAAAAGCCTTTATTTTCCCATTTTTCATTGTGTGATAGCAGGATGAATAGTTATACTTGATGTTATACTCATGATAAAACATTTTCAACTCACAAGAACATAAATTTTTAGTTTTATTTATTAATTTCATGTTAGGTACATTGAATTTGATGATGAAATTTTTTTTCATGAAGTTATGATATTTTTCATCCCAACTTCTTTGAGGGGTGGGCCTCTACCCATTTGGAAAAGAAGTTGGTGATAGTAGGGATATATTTAAACTACCTAGATATGGCTAGGGGATATATCCCCATGTCATCCATTTCCAATATTATAAATATCAAAGAGTATTAGGTAGTATGAAACAACTTTTGGGGATGACAGATGAAATTGGAATTTATTTTATAGGCATGACAATATTTAGTGAATTATACAAAGTCTTATATCATCATTGGACAAAAAATTCAAGCCTCTTAATTTGGTGTGGGATCCTAGTTTTTGATTGAGATCATTGTATAATAATTCATAAACTTCTTGTATGATAGTGAGGGTATCTTTTTCTTCAATTCATTTGAGTGGGACTCCATCAAACCATTTATTATAGAGTAATTTTTGTTCATTCGGTCCAGCATGGAGGGAGAAATTTGGTACCCAATGTTGAACTTATTCCTTATTACCTCAGTCAAATGGAAGGATCTTTTTTTGAATGTATTATATTATGGAGCTCATATATTCAATGACAATATCAATTGATGAGGATATTATCTGATTGCACCTTGGGGAAGTGATAATCTAATTGATTTCCTTTATGTCATAGAGGATTAATGAGGGGAAAACCCTACATTGTGTAATGTGGATTATAATCTCATCCTATTCGGGGTTATCCAGGGTTGTGGATGTATTATCTAGTTCATCAATGTGAGCATTCTATGGGAATGGGATGTGATTCAACATTTTATCAAAAGGTAATTCCACAATAATTCCTATCATGTATCTAGGGAGAGTGGGAAACTCCTCCATATTAATGGAATATTCACCATTTATTTTCTTAATCACTAGTTTTAAATCTCCCTTAACATCCATGTGGGTTATATATAGTTGTAGGGATAATTCTAAACCCACAATAATAGCCTTTTATTCTTCCACTTTTTTTGTGTAGCTTTCATTTTGAAGGAAATAATAAATTAGAAATTCTATGGATGGGGAGACAAATACAATCCCTAGACCAAATAAATTGAGATTTGGTATTTGTAATATTTTCTGGGTGGGACTATGAGAGGCTTTATCAAAATACATCTCCCAAATTTTGGAAGTGTGGTGGGAATATAAAATCATTTTTTTGAAAGTTTGGAATTTATCAACTTGGTTTGTAGCGAAGGATGTGATATGAGAAAATAATATAGTGCAAGAACATTGATTTTATTCTACAATAATTGGATGTCCTATTGTTTCAAGATAATAATCCATCAATCTTGATATCCAGTCAATATCGGGCAGTTAAGGATGTACCGGAGTAGGTCAATGTAAGAGATTAGGGATCCCTCATGGTTATGAAATTATTTTCTCATCTTTTTCACCATAAAAATGAGTGAAAATAGTTATTCTCAATATAAAAATATTGAGTCTTGATATTTATCATTATCTTACGATGATATTAGATGCTATTTTATCTCCATACATCATTTTATAATGTGAGAAGTGTTCCAAGTGATCATTCTATAGTGTCCACATATATCATAAGTGACTTCCCGTATACTGGTAAAATTAGGACTTGTTGGTATTGTGGATATCACTTGATTTTTTTTAAGGATTCTTGGGGTTCCTCATCCAATTGGTAAATGACTACCTTCTTCATCAAATTCATGAAGGGGGGGGGGGCATTTTCTGACTAGATTTTCTATCAGATTCTTGATGTAGGTAATGCATCCCTAAATCCCTCTCAACTATTTAATGTTTTTAGGAGGTATAATTGTGAGTATTTCACTATAATTCTCACATTCAACCTTAATACCATAGTAGAATACAAAAAAACCAGTAAATTTTCCTAACATTACCTTAAAAACAAACTTTAGATGATTCATTTTTAAGATATAATATTTTAATTTATATAATATTGTTTTAAGATCACTGATAATATCATACAATTGTCAAGACTTAACCACCGGATCATTTAAATAGAATTATTAAATCCTTCCACAAAAGGGTTTGAATATGTGGTTTACAGTGCATTAGTAAGTGGTCCCATCATTATTTAAATTGAAGGGAATGACATGTTAGAAGAATACCCCATGGGATGCTCTAAAATTTTTTGCTTCATAATCTTTGGTTCATATCTTGATCTAATTATACCTTGAGAACATGTCCATAAAGTAAAGGTCTTGTAATCTAATAGTCATAATAATCAGGTTTTCCATAATTGGAATTGGGAAATCATCCTTTGATTAGTGTCGATTGAGATCCCTAAAATCAATGAAAACCATGATCCACGCATTATTTTTCTTAATGGTAACTATTAAGGATTTTAGAAATTTCGAGAATATGAAAAGTGTTAGTAATAGTTCATGGACCAACAATGAGGATCAAACAGATGAAAATTTTATTAGATTTTGGAAAAAGAGATAAGTATCTATAGTATCTCAAGTATTTAACATATCAAGACAATGTTATGTGAAAATATTCAATCTTTGTGGATACTGAAAGTATTTTACAAGAATCCATTCCTCCAAAAATAAAATTCATTTGTAGAGTGAGGCAGTGATTTTCATCCCTCCACAAATGAAATTCGTTTTTGAAGTGAGGTAGCCGTATGCGAGCCCAGCATATCATATTAAGTTCTATGCTGTGAGATATTTTGGGGAAGTGGTTTCTTTGAAAACACCTATAAATATCCAATTACTTCTCAAATCATGACACATAGATAGAGACACTGTGAAGGAAAACAAGAAATATTCATAGTGAGAGGAATACATTTCCATTCTTGGAGAATTTCTAGACTTTTATCTTATCAAAAACAATAGGTAATCAACTCCCCTCAAAGGAATAGATACTCCCCATAAAGGATCCCTTGGTGAAAGTATTATGTATGTAAATACATACTTTATGGAATGATAATATTACTTAGATATTCATGAAGTAGGAAATATCATTTATTAAAGAATTACTTTATGAAGTACCCCCTTTGTAGTTCCCCCATTTCACATAGTAAGACCTCTATGTGGGATGAGACATGCTAGGGTGTTTATCTTCCCACTCTCAATGCTCTCCTCATACATAGAATTTGGATTTATCTTAGCCCCTCCATGATTTTTTTTAATGATCCACTCTCATAAATTCCAAAATCCAAGAAACACTAAATTATATCATTCCCTAAAGCTACTAGATTCACATGGCTAGGGTATAGGGAACACTAGTGTACCCCCTTTCGATCATGAATTCCATTGGTAAAGGTTTTACCAACTTATAATTCCTTACAGATAGAGTCCTTGGGGTGTCTAAAATAATTCAATCCCTTTGTGATAAGATCCCAAATCATAGATGTAGGAAACTTCCTAGCTCGCGTAGTGTCACTTACTTCTTTCATGCTTCCTAAAATGTGAAGTTATATTGATAGCAGTTGTTCCTTATATCTTCCAATTAAAAGATTCATTAGAATCGATCATGGGTTTATAAATAGAAAGAAATATGGGATAGGGAATCATTTTTGTACTAAGAACCTAACCTTCTTTTTAGGACATCATATATCTCCTACCTTCTGTAGACCCTCCCTCATCCATCAGCAGACAATGGGTGAATTCATCATGAAAAAATCCAATGCATAATTCCCAATCAAATACAATTATGTATTCATGTTATGTGACTGATTTTACAACATTACTTGTTTCTCACATTGAGTATAAATCACATGTTATTAGGGACTTGAGTTGATCATGCCGCTATCATAATAAAAATTTCTCCTAATGGGCCTCCTCATTAGGTATAAGCACCCGCTTATCATAGGAAGCTCCAATGAATAATCCCCATCCAAATATAATTTTGAATTTATAAAATTTGATATATTTTATAATGTTACTTGTTTCTCACACTGAGTATAACCCATGTGTGATTAGGGACTTTAGTTGATCATGCCACTAGCATAATCAAAATTCCTCTTAAATGGTCCTCCTCCTTAGGTATAATCCCCAGATCCATCCAAAAGGGAAATCTCATACACAAAAGTCCTACTCAATCATCTTTTATAATACCTTTCATGAAACAACACATCCTATTCACATTACATTAAACGACACCACAACATCCTTACTGTATCAAATTAAACTACACGGTATAATCCCATCACACAACCTTAAACTCTAAAACAAAAAATATGGGGGATTTGACTTATATCTCAACAGGATACATAGGATGCCTCCGTGAGGTTAAAAACTAGCATCATAAATCCATTACCATACTTCTTGGGCTATATTCTTGATATAATAATACCCACAACCATAGGTATATATTCCTTATGGGTCATATCATTTCATACTCATCGAGCCACACTCCTGATGGGATCCATCTTTATCGGGCCATATTCCTTGTGATACTAACTCAATTTTGTTGGTCCATATTCAACATGGGATTAACTAGAAAGTTTATCTCATGCATAATTCCAATCCCAACCATTATAAGTATTTTTTACTAGTTTTCCATACCATATTATGTTAAATTAAATGGATCGATCCTGGTAACATAACCTTAAAAGGTACAACATGTCCTATTAAGTGGCACCAAACTACATGGGTTCTATTTAATTTTACAAGGATATATAGGAATACTCATCAGGGGCCTTATCCAAACAAAAAAAATGGTCACTTACTTCTTGGACTAATATAAAATTTAGAGTTCCTAACTATGTGGATTGAAACTATAGTTTCTTAAAACCAGACATCACCAAGTAATAATGAAACAAGATGGATAACCTATGATATATAGAGATGGTCTTATTGACGGATAACCTTTGATACGTACATATGGTGACATTTATAGGTATCTTATGTTATATATATATATATATATATATATATTTGTGTGTGTGTGTTTACATAGATGATATACCCCTGACACATAAAAATGTTCATGTAACATGGGGGTAACTAGTCTTATACTAGGATTTAGGAAGTATTCACTAACATGAATTAAATTTTTGAGCAAGTCTCAAAGTGGTAAATAATTCCCCCTAACATGGTGTGAGGATCTTAACCTCCCATCCTCTTGATCAATTTTAGTTCCCAAGTTTCATCAGTGAGAAACCTTAATGACTTACTATATTTGGAAATAAAGTCTATAGAAACACCTCTTTCACTGATGTGGGATCCATTTGATGTTTCTAGTTTGATAAATAAAACTAATTAGAAACTATCTGAAAATTAAAATAATTACACATGCACAAACTGTCACATTTTTAGGACAAAACAAAAACAATGAACCTAACGTGAATCCTTTAACCATGAAATCATTCATCAATGCATGTATTTTTTTACTTTTGATGTTTCTTGTATGGGTTTTATTGTTTGTGTTTGTTGATTCTCAAAAACATTTATAGAACTCTCTCAAATCCAAATGGAATCCTCTCAACCCTGAAAGACTTATGCATCAGCAGTTGCACAAGATGGGTCCTCATTGAACTAGAGTATTTTTTCACCCACCCAACACCTTCAGTGCTATGTTTTTAATGCATTAATCTAGGAGTACCACCTGAATAGTATTATATCAATGTTTTAGGTAGTGTGTGGATACCTCTATGACATGAATCCCCACCAACTATCTTCCCAACAATGAATGGTGGTGAAAAATAAAATAAAACCTATCCTAATTTTGAACCATTTCAAGATATTAAAACTATAATGTGGTAGTAAATACCTCTATTATATGAGTGAGGTAGATCATGAGGTTAACAGTAGCCTCATAATAACACATGAGTCACCCTAGAGGACTCCTACCAATAATAATTTCCCCCGACACTATGTGGAACAAATACCTTAGCATCCCATTGAGGATTCCACCCCATGGGTCCCAGATCAAGTTAATAAGACCAAAGAACCCATGAATTCCCATCAAGGGTGAAAGAATATAAGAAATCCGGAGCTAACACACATCCTCTCTTCCACTGAAGAAGTTCACCAACATATTATGTGGTAAATAGTGAGTAGGCAAACATATCTTCACACCCCTAAAAAGACTTCAAACATACTATGTAATAAATGGGATAATATTTTTAGTATATTTAGATAATTAATATGGGTCAATAACACCATCCTTCCCTCACACATGAATCCCATCAACGTATTTTGGTAGAATTTGGAGGATAGAAGTAGGCACAAATTCTCACTCCAACCAAGGAATGGATTCACATTCTTATTCCAACTATGGAAGCTCATTAGCACATACTAGAAGTAATAAAGGTTTTGGATAACATATTTCCCCACATTTTTCAAAGCTATCCACATATCTTGAAAGTTGTAAAATTCATGGGGTAGAAATATATCCTCTCCTCCACCACTATAGTAGCTCATCAACATACTTTTAGGGTCACTCAAAAGTAAGAACACATTCCTTATATAATTCAAGAGGGTCATCATTACACCCTATCTATGAATGGAAAATAGTATGAGGAACACATTCTCATTCTAACTAGAGATCGGTGTCCCATTTCAAAGAATAATTAAAGGTAGGAACATTTTCCTTCCAAAACCACATAAACTTTTCAGTATATTATGAAAAAAGTATGGAAGTATCCCAAGTAGGCTCACATACATGAAATTATTGTTCACAACACGAGACTCCATCCACCCAATAAAAAACATATAAAAATAATTCTCACCAAGGGAAATCAAAATTCCAAAATCATGCCATCATCCCTACACCTATTAATTTTTGTGTTCTTGAAACCCTAGAACATTTTTCAATGGTGTCCCAAGATCATGTTGACTCGTTTTCATATCAAAGAAGCGGTTTTTGGAGTTGTGGGGGTCATCATGAGGATTTTTCTACCAACGAACATGGAATTACTCCCTAGAGAGTTTACCATGGACATCCTATTCATAGAGATAATGAGATCAATCATGAGAATTTTTTTCATGATGAGCACCTTGGAAACCCTCATCACTATCAAAAGATCAGATGGAAAGAAGGGCCTCACTATACCATTTTCTACCCTAAAGGTCTTCCCCAGGGCATATATTGTAGGGTTCCTCCCTATGTACAGATTTTGATCCATGATGGTAGTCCTCATAATGATGGTATTCTCTCTAAAGTTACTCCCTTCCATGGTATTTCATTTTGTCATGAAGGTCCTCCCATTACCAAATTAACTATAAGAAACCCCTCATGCCATGGGGAACTTGAAAGTATAAGGCCAGTTACACATGATGTTTTGTCTTTGATAAGAGATATTCTTTCCCAACTAGTAGACAACCTAAGGAAATAATAATTCTCAGAATAATCCTTAAACCACATAGATTCCACTATAATAAGAATGATTACAATCAAATCTTCTCTCTACAACAACGAACCCAAGAGATGACCAGTTTGGTCGAAGCATGTGAAATAATAACTCATATTAGATTAAGAGAATACATTGATTATGAGAAAACAATTAGAATAGTCACTACTATAAACAAAAACCTCAACGTCAAAGATATGGCGTTAGTTTTTTATAAACTGATGAAAAATGTATCCGTGGGACCTTTTTGGCCTCAGTTTTAACATACACTGATGCCACCAAAATTTATATTGACTTTTGGAGTCGGTTTTTTAAAAACCAATGCCAAAAACACAACCGAAATAATTTATAGCATTGGTTTTTAAAAAAAACCAATTCCATAAATGAAAAAAATAAACATCAGTTTTTATAAAAACTGAATCCATAAATGAAAAAACACTCAACGTCGGTTTTTAAAAAAATCTGCATCATTTTTCAAAAAACCTGATGCGGAAAACATTTAAAAAAACACATGGTATTGCAAAACCCTCATTTTTTAGATATGTAAAACCCTACCTCGAATCGTGATGAGCCCAACAATGACCCAACAATCCCAATGACCATTTTTATTTATTTACTTCAATTTTTATCATAATATCACAATCTATGGTATCGATTCTTCATCCTCTGTCATTATTTAATAACTTATGGAATTATTTCTCTTCGGAATTCATTTTCCAGTTGACCACCATCCATGGTTTGATTTTTTTTCTTGTTTATTGGTCATTTCTACAAACATTTTTGTTAGATCTTACAGTGTTAGTTTTTCCAACAAATTTTAGGGAGAAAGTTAAAATTAAGGATCTATTTTCCTTGTTAAAATCATTATTTTTTATGTTTTTTTATTTTGAAGTTAAATTATTTATCATTTTTTTATATTTTTGAGTTATTGTTTTAATTATTTTTATATAGTTGATTCTTATTTATAAATTTTTTTCTTAAAGTTTGTTTATTTTGATAAATTTTTTATTTTATGAAATTATCAAATGGTCTTGATGATATATATTATGTAAGAAACAATGATATATTGGGTCATCGTTCATCAATATAATGTACATCATGTGCAATAACTCAATATTTTTTCACCCGTTAAATTAATAAAATCTTCAATACCTTTTGACACACGTGACACCAAACTAATGTAACAACTATATAATATGAACTAATACATGTAAGATGATTTAAAATAATTAAAATATAATATTAATAAACCACATGTATATAATATAAAATTAAAAAAATTATTTTTTTTAATTCATAAGATATATAATTTACATTACAATAGGATTTTTTAAAATAAAATATGTTAACACTTTGTGTAATTGAACATAATAAATTAAATTGACCACTTTTAAATGATTGAGAAAATATTTCCATATATGAACTAATATATTGGCATTAATTAATTTTTATATTATTTTAAAATAATATTAAAAAAAATAAATGTTCAAGTGGTCATATTATTTTGAAATAATATATTAGAATTAATTATTTTTCATGTTTTTTTGATATTTTCTATTTTATTGCCAATAATTTTTATTAAATGAATGTATGTTTAAAATTTATCTATATATATGTGTGTGTTTATATGTTTTAATATATTCATTGATTATATTGTGATATAAGGTATTGAATGGATTGTAATTGGATAAAATTATGAAGAACCACTAGTGAATATGAAAAAGGAGTTGATGAATTCTTGGAATTTTATAAAGGAAATCTTCAAAACATACATTTTATTTTCTATCCATGTGTGAAGTGTTTAAATATGAGAAAGTTAAACTCTAGAGAAATAAAGGATCCTCTCATTCGTTATGGTTTTAGGATTAATTGTGCATGTTGGATCTGTTTTAGTGAAAGAAATGAAAATTCAACATCTAATGTTGATGAAAATATTCATAATGAGGCATACGATTATATTGAAGAATTAATTCATAATTTATGTGTGGAAACCACTGAAAATCGTATCTTTTGAGTGGTTTTATGGATATTTTGAGAAACCATTATTCCCAGCTTATAGTAAATATATAGTGTTATCGATAGTTTTGAGATTAGTTTACTTGAAAGCAAGAAATGGTTGGAGTAATGAAAGTTTCTCCAACATACTTGATCTTTTAAAAGAGATAATTCTAGATAGAAACGGGATTCCAGAATCTAATTATGAGGAAAAGAAAATATTATTCCCAATGGGATTGGGGTGTAAAAAGATATATGTTTGACCCAATGATTGTGTGTTGTATGGGAAAGAATATAAAAAGTTGTTAAGTTATCCTACATGTGAGACATCACGCTATAAGATGGATGAAAAAGTAAACTTAGATTCATTCTTAGGTACTAACATCTAACCTGGTGAAAAATCAATTTTGTGTTTTTTTAATGATTTCATGTAGTTATTCCTTCATACAATTATGATAATTCTAATGTGATGCATTATTAGGTACCAGAATAAAATATCATGCTAAATCAATTTGGTACCTTCCAATAATTACTTGTTTGAAGCATCTATTTGAAAATTCAATTGATGAAAAAAGGTTAAGATGACATTCATATGAGTACATCTTTGATGGTAACATACGTCACCCTTATGATTCACAATATTGGAAGAGATTTTATAAAAAATCTTTTGATTTTGTAAGTGAAGTTAGAAATCTCATAATGGGATTTTTTTTATTGATATAATGAATCTATATCAGAGCTTAAGTAGCTAAAATAGTTCAAGGCCTATTTTTTTTGTATTTTACAACTTTTTCCCACATATATGTATGAAGAAAAAATAGGTTATGATGAGCTTGATGATTTTTAGAAAAAAACAACTAGGAAATGATATTGATTTGTACCTTTCACCATTTATTGATTATTTAAAACTGCTATGAGAGATAGGTGTTAATGTTTTTTATGTATACAAGAAAGATTATTTTCTTTTACATGTTATGATAATGTTCACTGTAAAAAATTTTCGTAAATACAGAAACTTATCTGGATACAGTATTAAGGAACATAAAGCATGTCCAATATGTGAAGAAGATACTTCATATCATCAATTTAAGAATGGAAGAAATATAGTGTACATGGGATATCGAATATTTTTGTGAATTGAACATCCTTATCGTAGATTGAAAAAAACATTTAATGGTTTATAGGAATACAATATTCCCCCATGATCATTTTCAGTTGAATAATATTATGATAGGGTGAAAATTATTTATTTTGAAATTTGGAAAGAAAATAAGTTCTGGTCTTCAAAAGAAATATCTATAAGAAACAGTCTATCTTTTTCAAACTACCTTATTAGAGATTTTTATAGATAAAAAATAACATTTATGTTATGAATGTTTTGAAGAAACGTATGTGATAGGTTGATTGGAATGCTTTTAGATATAAAAGGAAAGACAAAATATGGATTGCATGCTAGATTGGACTTGATATCAATAGGAATACATTTGGAATTAGATCTCACTATGAAAGGAAATAAAACATATTTACCTCTGTATTTTCACACATTAAGAAAGATTAAGAATATGAATTTTTTTAGTGTCTTCATGGTATTAAAGTACCCATTGGTTATTCTTCACATGTAAAGAATTTGGTGTCATTTAGGGATTGTAAATTAATAGGTATGAAATCTCATGATTGTCATGTATTAATGCAAAAACTTTTACCAGTTACACTGTGTGGTATATTGAAGATAACTATCATAAAGACTATCATCAAGTTATGTAATTTTTTAAAATCAATTTGTAGTAAAGTCATTGATCCAAATTTGTCATATGTGTTGGAGAATGATGCTTCCCTTATTCTGTGTCAACTATAAATGTATTTCCCACCTACATTTTTTGATATAATGGTTCATATAGTGATTCATTTAGTGCATGAGAAAAGAATATGTTAGCCTATTTATTTATGTTAGATGTATCCTTTTAAAAGATATATGAAAATTATAAACGGATATGTTAAAAATCCTTATCAACAGAGGCCTCTATTGTTCAAAAATATGTATCGGAAGAGTTTATTGAGTCATGTACTGATTATTTATATAAAGTGGAGCATATTCATCTCCTTATATCTCGACATATGATATTTGATAGTGAAGGTAGAGAGATTCAAGGCTTAAAGGTAAATATCATTCCACATGATGAAGTGATAGAGGCATATTTATATATTTTGAACAACACAAATGGGGTTCAATCATATATATCATCACATATTGTACAATTAAAGTTATGATATTTGAAAATAAATAAATAATCGTTGATGGTTGATCATAAAAAGACATTTGTTTCATGGTTTAAGGAGAAAGTCATCACAGATATATGTGCATCAAAAAAATTAAAATGGTTGGCAGGGGGAATCTCTTAATGTGATCACATGGTCTGGTTTTTATATTAATGTGTACACATTTTTCACATAGAAGTTGGATGTCTAGAGTACCATTCAAAATAGTGGGGTAATGATTGTCACTGAAGTGATACATTTTCGAGTGCAAAAGATAAAAACCAAATTTCTACATCATGACCATATTATGGTGTTCTTGAATACCTATGGGAAAATTATTATATTAAATTTCGAGTCACCATGTTTAAGTATAATTGGGTTGCAAGTAATAGTGGTGTGAAACGTGATGAATATGGGTTTAAACTGGTTGATTTGGAAAGATTTAGTTGTAATGAGGAACCATTTATCATGGAAACACATGCAAAGAAAATATTTTATGTCATTGATCCATCAAATTACCAGTGGTCCATCATTTTACAAGGGAAACGAATCTATTTTGCTGATAGGGATGATGATGATGTTATTGATTTATATGGGGCTTCTTCGTCTATTATATTATTTCTAGATAATAATGACTATAATGAAGACATGGTGCATGCAATACAAAATGATCATGATGAAGGGATATGGGAAAACACTAAATTAATCTCCTAATTAATCTGATAATTATTTACATTATTTTTATTTTTTGAAATTTACATGTGTAAAACTGTATTATTTAATAACAGTTCAACATTTAAATTTAAAAATGCTTCTATCATTTTATAAGTAATGATTATATTTAATAGTTTACCTTCTATATATTTCTTTGGTTGAGAATCATAACATCGTTATTTTTTCTTTAACTTATGCTTGTGTTCCATTTTTTACTTACATATTTCAGTTTTCCTATTTTATAATTATTTAATTAGATGATAATACATAGTTCCATAAGAATTTTATTATAATTTCATGTTTCAGTGACAGATATAGATACAGAGACAAAGGAACATGTACTGAGGTATTTTTATTTTTTTATATTATTAAATTTAAATTAATATGATTATTTAATGAAAACAAACTTTAAATTTATAAAAAATAATTGTAGGACTACTGATGAGACTTTAGCAGTGGATTCCTCTTCTTTTACTATTACAAAATCATGTTCTCGAGTTGGTAAAGTGGCATTACATATTTTCCAAAACTATATCTTGTCGAGATAAGTGATTACATATTACTTTTGATGATAATAATAATGCAACAGGACCAAATGAAAAAAAAATTATCAGCTATATCTCCATGTAGATCCATTGTAGGATTAGCATTTTATATCCAGATTAGAAGGTCGTCCATAATATGGTGAAAGATCAACTTTGGGAGGCCATAACGGTATTATATCTCAACTGATTCATTTTATCTTTTTTTAGAGTATTTTATATTTTAAATGGCTAATTTTAATTTTATTCAATTATAGATGAAATTCAATTTTGAAGAAACAGAATAAATTAATAAAATATTTCTTCCTTTGGTGGTGGTTTGATAGAGATATTTCAAAACGAAGTTGAAAAAAATATGTTTTTGGAAAGATACAAAATGAAAACCCTTGCTTCAAGTATGATTTTATAGATATAGATACTTGGAAGATATTTTTTTCCATCAAACATGATGAAGCCTTTGTGGTATGATAATTATATTATATTATAAAATTTCATATATATGTACCTATTTACTTATTAGTTTACATTTATTATAATAGGCCTCTAGTAAATCCCATCAAGACATCCAGTTGCAGAATTTATAACCTCATACTTTATCATGTGGAGGGTATAATTTATTAGAGAAAAAAATGATTGAGGAAACGTTTAAGCACTAAGAGCCCACTCCACTATTGGTTATGATGATGTCCAGTTTGTTCCTCCATCTCTCCCTAATTGCTATGAAAAATTGAAAAGAGTGACATGAATAAAAAATTAAAAGTATCTTACAGAGAAATCAAAGAAAGTAGCTGAAAAATTTGCAATAAAATATTATTTATTTTTCATGAAATTTTTTATAACATTTTTAGATGAACTTCAAGAGAAAGAGACATAGGGCACTTTTATCCCTAAGTGTAGGATGGACATCCTAAACACTACTTTAGGAAAGCTATAACACCCCAGCCACATTATAAGATGTTAGGAAGGTGTTTGTATTTGAAAAGTTTTTTGTCATAAAAGTATGAAATCAAGAGGCATATAAATTGAATCGTTAAAAGATGACTTAAAAGATATGAAAGAGTCTATGGGAGATCAAATTCAATCAGTTGTGTATGCTATGTTAGAATAATTAATGAGAGAGGCACAATCTGCACAGCCTTCCCAGCTGGACCACCCTTCCCAACCTGCTTACTCAGATCCTCCAACTCCTCACTCAGGCCCAACATTATATTGTGATTTGTATGATAGATATCCTCATATCCATATTTTAGTGTTAAGAATCATACATTTTTTGGCGGATTTTTTACATCACCATCCTATAAAGATGGGTCAGGTTGGAGTATCAATACTTGATATTATTGTTCCTACTGCTCTACTACCATTTCCTACTGAGTAGGTTATCAAAGTTGGGGATTTTTTGGGTCATTTTTTACTTTTTCCATCTACCCTTCTTCATTATCTTTCGTATAAGGTATTCCTTTTTTTAATATTAATTACATCAGATTGAAAATTACTTATAATTTTTTCTGAAATCTAAATTATATAAAAGTATATAAAAGAAAAAGAAATGGAAAAAATGAAACAAAATGTTGAAGAAAAAACAACTGTAAATACTTCTGATATTTCTGATTGGATACAAATATTATCATATAATTATTCTTCCTTGGGTAATATTTGTGAGTTTCAGATGATGTATGATATATGCAGAAGATACTATCCATTATGAATATTTAGAAAAGATATCATGGATCAAATTGATTTTGAAGATCTTGGTGTGAATGTGTTGAATTTTCTTTCTATCTAAGTAAATTGATGTTTCAATTTTTATTTATTTAATTAAAGATGATTTCAATTGACAAAATATATTTCTTTTAATGTTAGGTATCTACATAAACTTCTTATAAAAAATGAAACCACATGCATTCATGGTTTTATATATCCAGAATTCAATTCCACAGATGTGAAATATTTGAAGAGTCTTAATAGAATTACATATATATGTGAGAGATTATTGTAGATGGATATTGGGTGTTGGTTTTTTCCATTTCTTGATGGGTGAAAACATAAAAATAATTACCAACTAATTTTCATTGTAATGTAATTAATTTTTAACTTTTTGTATTGTAGGGGCATTGTATTTTAGGCATGTTTTTCCCAAGTGAATTCACCTTATATTTATTTCTCTCTTTACTAGGTGGTGTTTGTAAAAAAATTACCACCATGTTAGACAAGTAAGTTTTCTTGTTTTTTATAAGTTCATTATTTTTAATTATTATTGTATATACATGTATTATTAGTTTCCATATATGAAAATGCAGGTCATGGAAAAATTTAACCAAGATCACATGTTGATAAAGAAACCAAATGAAATCCAATATGTGAAGATAACGGTAATTATATTTTATATTTTATATTGTTCTCATTATATATATATATATATATATATTGGTTTTTATTATCAAGTTAATGTTTTATAACCATATTTTCATCATCAATAATGACATATTGAATGTGGTTATTATGTTCTATGATTCATGTATGAGATAATCACAACTAGCATAACTACTGAATTTGATAAGGTTGGTTATATTAAATATTTTATATTTTCTATCGTAGTATTCTGTTTTTTAATATCATATTATTCAATTTTATTGTATACATTCAATGATGTCGAGTCTTATATAAAAAATTAACTTACTGGTCTTCGATCTTTGTTTTCAAACTATTTGTTAAGTATAATTATGATTTAAGGTATGTATATTCTAATATTTATGATTAATATTACATTTTCCTAATAAAATGAGTTCAAAAAACTAATTCATTTGTTATAATAGGTTTTTCAACATAATGATATGAAATTAATGCTGCAACAATAACCAACAATGATCATGTTTTAAATTTCATGTATGTTTTTTTAATTCCACTTTATGATACAAATGTGTAGATACTTTTTTGATTAAATAGATAAAATTATGTATATTTTTATAGATTTTTAGTTCATGATACATGTTGTTTTATTGCTATATTTTTTTCTTTCATAGGGATTATGATTATTTTGGGGGTTTGTTATTCAAAATTTTCGAAAAAAATTAACTTTCAACATCAGTTTTTATCAAAACCCACACTGAATCATTAAAATAAATTATCAAGGCTTTCGGCATCGGTTTTTATGAAAATGGACACCAAAATCCAAATCAATTCAGATTTTTGGTGTCGGTTTTTTAAAAATTGACATCAAAATCAAGACTCTTCTTGGTTTTCTGTGTCGATTTTCATGAAAAGTGATGCCTAAAAGGTGGTTTTTGGCATTGGTTTTTATGAAAATTGACACAGATAACCTTATTTTTTACGTCACCTTTATAGATGTTGGTTAAAAACTGATGTTAAATCATGTTTTCTCACTAGTGAGGATAGTATACCAGTTATGTTGTGGTCTCTGGTAACCCCTTACTATATAATTCTAAAAACGTTTATTGAGGAATGAATACATCATATTCATCTAAATATATAGAGAAATATTTGTCACATAAAAGTAAAGTTCATACCTTATTAAGGATATGAAAATCATGCCAAAGAAATAGACTAATTTCACTGATAGATTGAATTGGTTACCCTTTTAGTTGTATGACATCTAAAATTGGGAAAGTAGTGTGGGAATCTTCAATTCGCATGCCTTGATGCTTTGATAAATATACATCAGTTGATTATTGATGCTCCATTTAATGTAAATATCAGAATATGGGGTGAATAAGGGTAATCGTAATTCACATTAATCTTTACCCATCAAATCTTTCCAAAGGTAACATTGCACAATACCATTACTTTGTGTCAATTCATGGAATCAATCTCTGCACACGATAGCTGGTACACTCAATAAGGATCTTCCATGACCAAATGTCAGAAATTTTAAACAAAATGGGAGCAAGCAATCAAAATACGCTTACATCAAGACTCTAAAAATTTTAATCAAGCCTCTCATTTGAGAAAATACAAACCTCAAGTAGCTTCATTCCCTCTAATAGTAAGTATCTCGCATTCAGTGTGTGTATTAAATGAAAATCATACCCAGACAAAGATTTGTAAGATTCATAGGGAAATAGTAGCAGTTTGGGAGCATCTCCATCCCGCCATCTTGGGTTAGTTTTACAACCACTATTCCCCCAATGTTTTAAAATCTTTAATGGGCCAAAAATATTACAACAATAGAAAATCATCAACCATAGACTATAGGGATGGGGTAATTTTTACCTCATCCTCCTCCTCCCCCTTGAATGTTGGTATTTTTCTTATTTAGATGTGTGTTATGAGATAAGTCTCCATAGTTCTTCTCATCCCACTGCCCTTATTTTTCCTTGGGAATGTGTAAGAAAGGTTTTTTGGAAAATCCATTTGGATTACCGTTCACAAAGTAGTTCCACGAGATTCTTAGAGGGAAAATATGAATCATCATAGAGGCAATAATCCAAAGAGACCCATTAAAAAGTAAAACATTTCAGAGTATTTTTACTTATCACTTGATAGATAATCTAAGAGGGACCAATCTTCTTATCATTCTGATGATGAAACGATACTAGAAGTACACTATGCTTTAGTAAACATCATCATTTTGGCCTTACAGATAACGTGGAGAATGAATATAGTGTAGAATAATAAGAAGAGGATGTTTTGTAATTAATATGAAACATACTAAAATATTTGAAAAATGTGTGCATAATAAAAATCAAAGGTAGGATAAAAATTTGGTATCTCCCTCAAATGATTAGTTTCCACCACTCTAGTAGGATTAAAACAATAAAATGGGTAAAGGTGTGTCTATATCCCACCCATTACCCACAGAATTTAAAACCCCTATATTTGAAAAGATATTTTATTAGTGTGAGGTAGAAATAAATGATTTAAAGAGACTCAATGTTGAGTTACTCATGGGTAATATTCTTTCTGGGTATATTATATAGGTAGATCCTCACATTACATTTTAAAAAAATCTCCCCAAATAAGAAGAGTCTTCTATACAAATATAAAGTTATCTCTATTTGGGCATAATCTAAGACTATGTCAAGTGAGCTACCCTAGATCCAACTATATTCAATATCAGGCATGAATGTAGGAAGTCCCACCATGTCCGGAAATACCCATCACTTCCCCTTCTCATATTCCTTCCCAACTAGTTGTCCCATCAGAACTCATTGACTTCATTGATCCACTAACAGCATTACTGGAGATGATGGAAGGGTAGTGTGTGCCAATGTGGTCAAAGAGAAATTTTTTCCCTAAATGGGTGGATAAAACTCATCCCCTCCCAGCAATAAGAATTATGTATTCCTAAATTTCAATTTGAAAAAAAGGACTCAAATCTTTACCCAATGAATTTCATGGATTGATGTTGTCCCATGATTGGTACCCTTGAGTTATAAAAAGTATCCAAACTCAGACGCTTCATACAGACTCTCGATTGACCATCGTTTGTCTGGTATAACATTTTTCTAGCTAGGTCATTCATGGGATGCGAATACCTTCACTGGAAATTTTTTTATCAATTCATATCTACACTGCGAAATACAACAGTCCTTTATCTCTAAAATTATTAACAACCTAGGAATGAGAATGTTTTGAACTTGATTGTTATGTATAAGGGTTTAACCTGCTCCTTGAACATGAAACACCCCCAAGAAGATTTTTTGGACCTCTATATAGAGAACCTTTATGATGATCATAAAATACCACTCATTCGAGTAAAATATCATGGAATATTATATGAACTTTCCATATTTTTTAAAATATTAGAAATTTATATTCATTTAACCAAAGAAAAGTGTTGACTAATTTTGGTAACCTAAGGAAAAAAGAACTAGAAAAGTAGAAACCAATACCATTATACTTAAGACAACTCTGACACTGGCACCATTTACCAATATCACATGGTATTACATGGAATATCCTACTGATAAGCAACAATGATGGTAACATTCGCATCTATATTCCAGAAAAGATTAGAAGCATCAATATCTTGAGGATCAAAAGAATAATGTTTAATCCTTCTATGATGAGTAGGTCTTTGGATACTTCATCACATCTATAGAGAATTATTTTTTGAGGTTTTCAAATCCATAAAGACCTAATAATTTTTTCCTCAATAATCACCTAAATTATTTCCCCTTTCACCAAATATTAGGCCACTAAATCTAGGAGTGTTTTGTTTTTAAATAATTTCTCCAAAAGATGGATGATTATAGAAAATTGAAATTAGGTAGGACACTGACATAAGTGGCATGTATTTTTTCACTGTAAAGGAAGAAAGTAGATAGAGAGAAATTAAAATTAAGGGTGAACAGTAGTTTGATAACTAGATGACCAAAAAGATGATCAATCATTCTTATTCCATCCTCTAAGCATAGCTAAACCAACCAGTAATTTCCCAAGTTTCTTATACTACGGTGCAACCAGCTTCATCAATGTCAAAATCATCCAATATCTAGTCTTATAAAATTTGGAATAACTAGAACAATGAGATTGAAGTATAATAAAATGAATTCATATAAATTCCCAAATCGGTTTGAACCCTCTCAAATTTCATGCCTTTAGTACTGAGAGTATAGGAACTACCATTTAAAATGGAACCCTCATCGGATGAAGATATACTCTTCATTTATGTTAATGTTATTCATTTAATATACTCATTCTCCAATGAAGAGTTTTTATATGAACTTGAGTTCCTCATACCTAAATGAGAAGATAGAGGTGGAGGCCATAGAGGCTGAAGGAATAGGGGAATGTACAATCATCACTATGTCCAATATCATGGCCATATCTCTACCAGATCCATATGTACGGTTGAGACTAGTGGGGAAAAACTTCAGTGAGGTTGGTAGGAGCATGGAGACACCCTAAAATCATTCAAGAATCATCCAAACCCAATTATTTTGTAATAAAAACTAGAGGGTGTGCAACTGTCTAATCAAACCAAATGAGTGGTAAGACTATTTAATCATAATATTTCAATGATGGGTATGCCTTTAACTTATGTTCATTTTCAAAATAAATAAACCTAGAACACTTAATTCCTTAAGGCACATGCCAAGGGGAAAGCCTAACCTCACATTGGGAAGCATGGATCTTTGTCTAAGAAATATGACATCTTAAAATAGTAGGTTGTGGTTCTAACCAAGATTTAAATCATTTTCACCCTTGATTTATCAAAATATATTCTAGAATCACTTATGGAGGCCCTGTTAATCCCTAAATAGTTTGAATCTAATGTCACTTCTGCTGAAATGTATCATGCAGAGACTGATCCCATGGAATGTCATGTTTTCTTTTCCTTCACCAAACAAGACAAAGAAAATATCATATGGGGACACATCAGACCCTTCTACATATGTGCAAAATTGATATACAATGATCTTTAATTGAAAATATCTCAATAATCAACCTCATTCTAGTTTTCATGCTTTATCAGTTGGGTCACATAAAAATTGTTTTTTCCTCCTCAACTTTAACACTTTAGGGTTACAAAAAAAGTGAGAACAAACCACTTGGATGAATTAAGCTCAGGTCTAAATTTGGTATCCTCATCTATGTCTCTAAATTATCGGTTGCTCAATACTATATAGCTTTCAATGTCTTGTTAGGGATACCATGGTTTCATCATCATGTAGTAGTTCCCTTATAATACCATCAATGCCTCAAATTATGTGTTGATGAACAAATTGGGACATTTCACAATGATAGGAATCCATTTGATTCATGTGAGTCTCAATAAATAAACACAATATTTATCAAAAGATAATGAAAACAACCAATTATTGATGATGTCACTCAGGTTACTGCTCCAACTAGTTTAGAAATGACCCTTAATAATTCATTTAAAGAGCTTATTTCCCATTAATAAAATAGAGGAGAAATTTTAGGATTTGGGAATGCCTTTATAAGTATTCATGATATATAACACATAATATGGACCTATTAACATGGAAATAGTGTATGATTCTTACAATAATAGAAATTCCACAGGTGAAAATTCTCTTTCCTTTTCTCTAGATTCTCAAAAGTCCCATACGTCATCGGATGAATCAAAAGAGACTATCATATAACCAATAGATAGTGAGAACATCCTTACTTAATTTTTTGAATATCGGGTTATCAATACCTCTTCTACCCCTAATGACATTGAAGATAAAGGAGATGGAAAATTCAACCAGAATCTCACTAATAATTTCACTCATACAGAGACATCCTTAGAATCTGGGAAAGCCTCCTCAACATCCATAGAGAGAATAAATTACCTCACCTTATCTTATAGATCTATATATTTCCATTCATTGCCCATTTCTCTTGAGATTTAGGTAGTGAAAGAATATAATAATGATATTATATATGTCCCTATAGTATTTGAGGAAGGTTCCTTCGCCACTATTGATGAGCTCAGGAAAAAAAATCTGGGTACATAAGAAGATCCATGACCCACATTCATCAGTGCTACTATGTAATATAAATAATAAGAGGTGTATATATATTTTATGAAGTAACACCAAGATGTTTTTTCCTGGTATTATGTAGAAAGTTATGTCCTTGATACCAATAAATCCACCCACCACTTGGGATTTCCAAAGGTTCCCCATAGTTACAAGAAGGTATCCATAAAAATAAATTCAACACATTCTACTAAGGTTGAATCCAAGGTAGATAAGGATATCAAATCCAACTTCATTAAAGAGTTTCAATACCCAAAATGTGTCACTAACATTATACCATTCAAAAATAAGAACATGAATATTAGAGTTTTCATCGATTTCAGGGATCTCAACTGGCATTATCCAAAAGAGGATTTCTCGATCCTGATTATATAACTTCTAATCGATAAAACTACCAACTATCAAGATATTTCCTTTATAGATGGATATTCAGGATACAACCAAATATTAATGGATACTGAATATTTATACACCACTATTTTTAGGGAACCCTAAGGAATATACTGCAATCAATTGATGTGTTTCATTTTGAAGAATTTTGGCACCATATATCAATGTTACATGCATCGTATTTTCAAAAACATCTTGGTAAATACCATTTAATGTTATATAGATGATTTGGTGGTAAAATATCAATAATTTTCTTATCATCGTTCCAAAATTGAGATTATTTTCAATAAGTTACGGCAGCATAGCCTAAAGATAAAACCCTTGAAATGTGATTTAGAGGTTACCTTGGTAAATTCCCTTGTCTTCATAGTTTTTCATCATAGAATTAATGTAATTCATAAGAAAACTAAGGATATCCTTGACATGTTTCTTCATCAAAACATAAAATACATGAGAGGGATTCAATAAAACCTTACTTACATTCGATAATTCATAGAACATTTTTCTTGAAAATTTTCACCCTTCACTAAATTGATGTAGAAGGGATATAGCTATTAGTGGAGTGATTATTGTTTGGAATCTTTTTAAAGTATCAAGAAATACCTTTTGAGCCCACTAGTATGGATGACCTCATTGAAGGAAAGACACACATTTTATATGTGACATCCTTGGACAATCACTATGTGCCTTTATTTCATATAAGAATGATGCAAGGAATGAAAATAGTCTCTATTATCTCATTAAAAACATGAATAATATTAAGACTCAATATTCGTATATCAAGAAGAATTTCCTTTCACTAATATTTATATTTTTGAAATTGAGGAACTAACTAAATAACCATAAGTTCCACTTGGACTTTCATAATGACCCACTCAAATATATCCTCAATCTACCTATGTTAACAAGATTTTTGGCATGAGGGTAGTCATCTTGTAGAATTTTGACGTTCAATTTATTCCATAAAACTCAGTAAATGGCCAGGAATTAGAATATTTTCTTATGGTTAATTATTCTACAAAAAATAAACTATTAGATACTGAGTTACCTGATGAAGAAGTATTTTATGTTCAAGACTTACCCTATACATGGGAGATGTTCTTTCATTATGATTCTAAAATCCCAGCATGGAAAACAATGGAAGACTCCAAACTTAATAGAGTCATTTTTAGATTCATATTTATCACTCCAAAAAAGGTAGTTTTCCTCTATTCCTTCATTTTTTCAGAATGATACACCAACAATGAGGTTAAATACCAATCCCTCATTGTAGGATTAGAATTGGAATTGTAGATACCAATATCCAACTCAAAAATTAAAAATAATTCATAGTTGGTAATCAAAAAGATTGATAGTGAGTATTCCATTAAAAAAGAAGAGTTAATTCCTCTACTTGACTATGTATAAATCTTGATGGTAGAATTCCCCTCAAAACAATACTAAACCACATCTTGTGTTCAAAGAATTCTAAGATAGATTCATTTTTTAACTCAATAACAACCTTGGAAAATCCATATCATGATGAAATATTCATCATCATTTCATATGACAAGGTGGTATCAACATTAATTAGAAATAGTATGGAAGAGAAAAATGAGGTTAATTACACTCCCTGAACAAGATTATTTTTTGAATAGATAAAAATATTCCATATTAAACAACCTCTAAAATGGGCTTATACTATCAGAAAGAAAAAAATATCAAATATGGTGATGGGAAGTCAAATTATCCCTTTATAACAACCCAAGTTATCAAAATTCCTCTATAAATTAGGCTTTAGTGGATTTATCCTTGGATGAATTGAATGATGGGTAACTCTCAATATCATTCAGGAAGTATATGTAGGTACTTGTTGTTCTCATTAGTCAGGTACCAATAGGATGCTCTAAAATTTATAGCTATCAATAACAATGGATTCTGTACAGTTTATTGAGTGATTTAATTCTTGTAAAATGTATGCCAAATTCATTCATCAACCCCCTGATTTTTTCATGACTCCAAATATTCATGGTTTTTTTCTATTGGGGAATAGATATCATGGGGCCATATCCCCTAGAAACATACAGACAGTTCATGTTTATCATTACTTCCACCGACTTATTCTCTAATTGGATCATGGTTATATACCTCAAATAAGTTGGGAAAATAGCTATAATAAATTTTGTGATGAGAAATATTATAACCATATTTGGTGACCATATTATACTATTGGAAAATAGTGGCACCAACTTCTACTCTTCTAAACTCAAAAGGTTGTACAAGTAATATGGAATTCAATCCAACCACTCATCTAGCTATCATGCACTTTCAAATGGATAGATAAAGGATTCCAAGAAAACCCTCTCTAAAATAGTCTTGAAGATGTTGGAAAAATATAATAAATCTTGTTCTAACAAACTTCTATTTGATTTTTAGTCTTATCACACCACAAATCATACGACAACACAATCAACCCAATATGCTTTTATATTGGACAGAAGTAGTTATACTCTATGAGGCCTAATAAATTCACTCTATATTTTCATTTTTAATCAATTATCCATGGATGATAAATCATAGAAATGATTGTATGATTTGGAATGGATCGACGTGAAATTGTTATGCACCCTTCATAACATAGAATTTCATCAAAACTGGGTAGTCCAGGCCTTCAATGAGAATGTTTTCGTTCATTAATTATTCCAAATGGAATTTTTATTGGATCTTGGAACCCCAATGATACCTATAAAAAACCTAAAAAACTTGAATCGAAGTGGTAAGTACCTTATTCCATACAAAATTTATACATAAATGGAGCATATTCCATGGTCATAATGGATGAATATCATATCAAACTATAAATAATTTTTATAATTTAGGTACCAATATTTAATGTTACACAACTTTAAACTGCCTAGAACATGTATTAGTTGTACAAAATAAAACTATATGAAAACATCCTTATCCCATGATGTTAAAGTGCATGGTAAACATCCTTACAACATAACATTAAACTGTATAGTCATTATCCTTATAATATCATGTAAAACTACTTGTCACTTATATACTAGTCAAATTACATTAAACTTTAGGACAATGTCCCCACCACAAAATGAGAAGACCATGTGGTGTGCATCAAAAATATCTCTAACTAGAAACTTAGAGTGACTTAAGAAATATTTTGATTCCCTCTTGTTTCTCAAACCAAGAATGAATCATGTGATCTTATAGGTTTGATATTATTCCTCCAACTAGAAATATTATGCTGAACTACATCCAAAGTTAGGGAATATTCAACCTATCATGTATAACCCTAAACTTATTAGAATGGTCAATGTTTCATGGTTTTCTTCTATTACATAAGAACCAAATCTATGTAAGGATTCTTTCCATAAAAATTTCTTATGTCTAGGAATAAAAAATTCCTTTAACTTTATATAAGATCATGATATTCATAATTTAATTTCATTATAACTATGTGTATATCAATTCTTATTTAGGTGAGATATGTAGTTATGTCAAGATTTCATATCATAGTCCCATTGGCATATTCAAAAAAATCCCTCCTCCTTATATATAAGCTAGATCTATGTGGGGAGTTTCTTATAAAGAACGATGAGTGGATTGATTCCCATTTTGACAAGATATGTAGTGATTCTCAGGAACCTTATCCTAGGCCTAGACATAAATTCAGAAAAATATACCCCTTCCTTATGTAGTAGTTCGATCCACAAAAGGAACGTCATCAGAACTACATATATCCTGATTCTCTTTAGGATGAGATACATAGTGAAAACTAGATCCTTTATCTTATAATTGGATGAAAACAAAAAAATCCCTTTCACTTGCATATGATCCAAATCTATGAACGTAATTTTATTAAACCTATGGATGGCCTAATTATCATTCCTTTGGGATATATAATGATGTTTGGGTCTTCTATTTTAGTCTTATACATGAATTTCAATAGAGATAATTCCCCCTTTCACTTTTACATTTTGGTCTATTTTTTCACACTAAAGGCCCTATGTTAAGGTATGTTCATCACAATTTAGAATTTGAGTCGATCAAAATTAATATCCCAAGTGAATTGTTGCATATTCATCAACATGCATTAACAAAAACTTTATTCATCTCTGATCGATTTCCGAGCATGAGAATAAGATCTACATGAGGGATTACAATATATATTTTTCTCTATAGGATAATATACCCCTTTTACCTTATTATCCTGGTGTCTAAGGCTTCCTCTTGTGACTAAATTAGGGAATTTTTTATTGATATATGATAGAGAACTATCACGAAAACAACCAAGGATCTTCTTTGAGTTTGAATTCTCACCAAGATTTGAAAATTCCCCTTTTTCCCACATACAATCTACATCTTTGTAGGTAAATACTTATGATAGACACATAGGGTTTAGTCCAACCTCTTGATAAGATCATAACCACCCAGTAGTGTAAAAATAAAGTCTAAATTTATCTATCATTCTTTCTGAACTTTTTCTTTTCATAAGCCACACTTCATGTACTGGGAAACATAGATTTTCATAAAACTTACTTGGTTTTTAGGGATAAGAGTATCTGACTATAAAGGAAACTTGTGTTTTGACTATGAATATTATACCCTTGATATGGCTCTATACATGTGCCTATCATATGGATTTTAAACCAAATGCATCTACATCCTGAGGATAAGGTCCTATAATCTTCGTATGACCTGCATATATCACGGTGAAACTTAATTTTTTAATATGGTCCACGGTCATCCCTTTCATACCAATTCCATAAATATTTTTCAATATCCAATAACCCCATGTAATAAGTTACAATCCCCCCCCCCATGTTTAAAAACGTTTTTTGGAAATTCTGAGCCTATGACCCCCATTTGGGTCATTATTCCTATATAATTAGTTCAAGAACCATGACCTTAAACTCTATACATCCCTTCATGGGATTGGTTTCATATGATATCTTCCCACACTGAATATGTGTTCTATATGAAAGGGTAAAACATTTAGGGTGATTGAACTATTATTGAATATTCCTTTCCTCCAAAAACATACTTCATGACACAAATGTTCAAATCCCCGCAAAAGATTTCAAAAACTCAAAGCAAGGTATGCACCAACTACCTTAGACTCATAGACATATGCAAGTATGATATCAAAGTCCAATTAAAAGTCAATTCACATAGATCTGAGTTTCCATCTTAAACCCTAAAATTGGATCAAACTGAAAAAATTATCTGTAATGTGAAGGATCCAGAATAAATAAGGGTGTGAGGGGTTAGCCTTATCGAGGTTATCCTATAGCTTCCGACGGATCGAAAAATGGATCATCGAGGAGGAAGATGTATTGAATCTAGTGGAAGAGGGGGGGAGGAGGGTTCCTCATGTGCATCATGTGACTAATAAGGAGAAAGGGGGAGAGAGGATAAATAGGAAATAAAAATAAATAAAAGAAAATATCGTATAAAAGTCGCACGGTTTACCCGCACGGTTTTCCAAACCATGTGGAAACCATGGGAAAGCTGCTACCTAAATATGAAGGTCTGCATGGGCTACTCGCATGGTTTTCCATACCATTCATAGACCATGTAGAAGTCACTTCCTAAGGATAAAGGTCCGCATGTCTATCCCACACAGTTTGACAAACTGTGCGGTAACCATGTGCTTGTACATGCAACTTCAAAATGGGCCTTTCAGCCTCCGATACTCCCAAAACAAAATTGAGACACCCATGAAACTCTCTAAGACCCTAGAACAACACAAAAAAACCATTTAAGTCTTACATAACTCTATGAATTGATTTTTTATCAATGAATCAAAAAGTACCCTAGCCACTAATTGAAAATTCAAACCGGGTGGGGATTTTGACCCGTTCCAAAAACCCAGGTCATTAAAATCTTCTCACCTTAACAAATCTCATCCCCAAGCAATAAAAAAATCACTATGATGATATCAAACATACCCATCCCATCTAAACAACCTGGGCTACCCTGGTCTCAAGGGTATAGGTCAAATTCCTCAAGGAGGGCTCCCCACCTTAGGAATTGCATAACCCAGTCAATCCCAACCCAAAGATCAAATCAAACAAAGGTTCATCAACCTATTTATAGAACGACGGTCCTCCCATGATGCTTCATCACTCTCGAGCCTCATCAGGTTCTCCTATGTCTATCTCGACACCCAACCATATCTGTCACTACTCGGTGCTTTCCTCGAGCCAGTGACACTCCTGGAACATTGAGGCCCTACATCCCATGGATGCTCAAAATAATCTATTGCCTTGCACCTCAATCAAAAACCACTTCCTCAATGACACGATGCACAAGGAACTCATGTAACCCACATCCCTAAAATTCCTCAATGCCTAAGAACCTCAAAACATGCATCCAATGATTATGCTGATGCTAAGAACCTCATATATATATATATATAATCAGTCACTCGAGATGGTGCCAACCTACTATCTAGTGTCTAGTTATTCCATGTAAAACTTGTGCACCTCACACACTAAAAACATACATTCCTCAATAGGTCATGCCAAAATAAAACAAAATTAAAGGAATTCACAGTTGTGCCTATGGCGTACCTTTGACCATTGTCAGCTCACCAACCTACTCAGCCCCTAGCAACTGCACGGTGTGCACCTGGCCTGACACATGGTTGCACGAAGCCTAGCCTCCCTACAATGATTTACCATCCATCAACCACTTACTCCACAACAAGGTCCCACTGTCTATTCCATGTCATCCTCATGCACCTGAACCTATGTTATGCTCACCTGGTACCGATCCTGAACTGATATCTAAATCCTATGCCTACCTCGGTCCCTGCCTGATGGTTGTCTGAGAAGGCATCCTGTAGAACATCTCGAGATGACCGAACTACCCACATGAATGGAAATCTTTTGGAGGCTGATCACACTGAGTTTGGACATGATCTAGTTTCCCAAACTGAAATCAAACCACTACTGAACTACCACAAGGTGGTCTAGCTATGTCTTTTCCTAGACCACCCTATTGAAACTCATCTCAACCCCATTTCTTGCTATATGAACCATCACCTAAAGCTTCCTCCCAGCTTAGCCGAGACATGTCCTTCAGGTTACCCTTGTCTATGAGCACCTGATTCACCACCTCTAAGAATGAAGTTATCTTAAATATGTTTACCTACACCTGAATGGTGTTCCATAATACATATTCAAAGTGCCTCACCCTTGAGGTGTCATCGCTTACCATACCTGGTGAAAAGTGATACATCTCGGTGAAATTAGTTTCATAATCCATGATGGACATGTCCTACTTTTTAAGGCTCAAGAACTCCAGATATCACTCCATCTTCAACGTCTCAGGAAAAAAGTTCTTGAAGAACCTATCCTCGAAGTCCTTCCAGGACAAGCACTCATATCTACAAGATTGAACCTTCACATCCCACCAGTGCTTTGCTGGTCCTCTGAGCATATACATCGCCAACTTGACTCTCCACCCTATAGGCATCTCTAGCTGCTCAGAGATCATCTTCATGCTCTCTATCCAATTCTCATTCTCCTGTAGACCACCCTCGCCCTAAAAAAGTAGTGGGTGTTGTGACTAAAACTCTCGTGTCAGATAATCCATCGATGGATCTGCTTCTTGATCACTTCTTTCAATGCCTTACAAGACACATACAAGACTAGATCAGAGATGCTCATCGAGCCCCAACCCAAATTTTTTTAAGCCTGGAAGTTTTCATGCCTGCACTGGATCCGGAACCTGATCCTTCCCCTAAGCCTGTATTTGCGGCTCATGCTCTACCTAACCCTTAGGGGTCTAAACCTGATCATGATCTCATGGAACTATTCCATCACCTTCCTGACACTCCATCTGATTCATCTTGGAGGAACCCACAGAACACCATCAAATGGTCAAACATCCCATATTTATATAATAATATATTCAACGCAGATAGGGAAACAGTAAAGAGGTGGCATATAATAACTACCCTCACTCTCCCCTATCGCAACCATTCTCCATGGCATCCTGTCTTCATGGCCTCCTTACCAATCCTCAACAAAGCCATGTATCACAAAATACTTAGGACATGCCCATCCTAATAACCACATTGCCTCAAAGTGACGACCTAGTTGCCTAATCCTAGTGATCAAAATCACCTCATCCATAACACCTGCAAGCTCCAATAAGATCTAGACTCAAACCTCAAGCCACATGAAATTTCATATATACATATAAATCATGGAATATCATAGTCCACGTTTCAAAAGCATTTAAAGAATGGAATTTCTCATTTCCACATGGAATTTGATATTATTCACATAGTATTATCACTTCATGAGGCATACATGCATATATGAAATTGAAATACCCTAAAAATGTTCCTATTAAAATCCAAAACAACCATGTCTCCCCTTACCGGTCTGAGGTCTAATTATTCCTTACCAGATCGGGTCAAGGGTCACATATCACAACCAATAATCATCACAAAAAAATGTAAGCAACTAATGTTTAAATCAAATAAACTGTTATCTGAGAGAAATAAAAAACAGTATAACCCACCTAAGGTAACTCAATCCATCTATCGTACATGGGGATGCAAACACCTAATAATGAGCTCGAAATCCAGTCCCGAAAATAGCATATCTCTATTATAACATAACCCCAAATAGTAATACCAAGAAAATAGGTAAAATAATACCCTCTAATACCACTTGTGGCATCCCCAACCCTAACAGGAACTCGAATTGTGCTAATGAGCCTAGATCCACTAGCCTTAGGTGCACCTCCCCGAACGCCAAAGGGTGTCGACTAGTAGTGAGGGTGTAAAAGGTATAGTGGGGAGGATTTACCCTCTAGTAATAGATAATATACTAGTCCAAGCATAATAATAACATGTAGCTGAAATAAATAACTCAATAGACTCCAACCAGACCCACAGAGAAGAAGCACATCCAATATCAGTAAACAACAGAAGCGATAAATAAAGAAAAACAGTAGAAGAAATTAAATAGATCAGCATTCCAAACACCACTTGTAAACACTACTAAAACAAACAAGGCATGTATCCATAGCAGGTCATACATGTCAATACACAAAAAAGGTGTCAATGGATAACCATTCTAGCTATATATATACATAATAATGAAGAAACCTAAATAAGACTAAAAAAGTACATCAAGGAATGACCTCAAGGTCTATTCCAACCTCCATTCCAAATAGTTCTATGATCCAGCACCTGAAGCTAATATTTACCTATACATAAATCCATAAAGGATACATGTGTCCTGAGGGTCCTATGTAGGGTGTGCGATGAGTCTCAGTATGATACCACCCAATTTTGTGTACCTAGTATAAGTGTTTAAGTATACATGAACCTCTAAGAAAAGTAAACCATACAATGAAATAATAAACACAATCTTCACTAGTGCTCAGAAGCCAACCGAGAGTGTCACTTGCTTCGGCCAATGTCGGAATCTCAGAAGCAAACAGAGTCCTTGGCCCCTGGCCCAAGGTACCCCTATAGTCATAAAGTCTTGGTGAACCCTCAGGTTTCACCTAAATCATATATCCTGGTACCATGTGCCTCCTAACACCTCGTGTCTCAAAGTACTGATGTCCCATAGGCACATCCAAAAAAAAGTATCCCAGTCCCACATTCCCCTACTCGGAAGCTCACATTGTCTCGTGGCATAATAACTAGAGTAAAAAAATGTTTTTCCTTAAATATATATCCAGGCACATGCCCTCAATCATGGTGATCCTCAGCCCCCAACTTGATAGCCTCATTGTTATCAACCAAAGGCTCCTCACATTCCATGTGGATTTATACAGAAAGCACCCCCAAACCATAAATATCTAAACTGAAACTATTGGGGGCCTTTAACCACAAAAGTGGTCAAACCCACCTCATTAGGGAATCAACATGTGTCTACATGACTCAATTGGCTCTTTAGCCATCATGGTTGAGTGGAAATCACCAAAATGAACCTAATCCACAACTATCTCTCACACCTCTTTCTCATGTGACCATGTCGCTCAAAACTAATGTCTTTTCTATCCTAATATCATGGGTCATTCCCAAACCGGTGACCGTGCCACCTCAACTGACATCCATGACTTCCAATCCCAATAGTCATGTCATACCAATACATCATGGTCCATGCCTTTCATGACCCCTTGGGTCTAATTACATGAAATTCATCAATTACACATATATCTAATTCAAACCATTCCCTTTAATAAAGAAATTCAATTTAATAATATTTAATTATAAAATCTATTCAATATAACAAGTCAGTATAGAGAACTTGAATGCCTCTAATTAATTTAATCAATCCAGATTAGATTAAAAAAATCATTTCAAAGTAAAAAAATCAATTTAAACAATTTTGGAAACCTTGCCAAAATACCCTAAGGATAAATGGCCTTAACCTAGCCTTTCTCAAGAGAAATAGGTATTGGGAATTCCTAATGGCATCCCACGGGTCTCACGGTCATTTCAATATGAAACAGCAGATATAGTGGGTCCTCACTCAAAATACCCAAAAATGTGTCATAGGTTTCACCAACCGAAATTCTTGAAAAACTCAAAACATGGTATGAACCACCTACCTTAGACTCGTAGATGTAGGCACATCCAATATCAAAGTCCAATTAGAAGTTGATCAACATAGATCTTATTTTCCATCTTAAACCTTGAAATTCGTTTATATGGAAACAATGGTCCACAATATGAAGGATCAATAATGAAGAAGGGTGTGTTGGGTTAGACTTACTGATGCGATCCTATATATTTCGAAGGATAAAAGAACGGATAACTAAGGAGGAAGATGGATCGAATCCAGTGGAAGAGGGTAGGAGTAGGGTTCCTCCTGTGCAGCGCATGACCAAGAAGGAGAAAGAGGGAGACAGGAGAAATAAGAAAGAAAAATAAATAAAATAAAAACTAAAATAAAATATCATGTACAGACCACACAGTTTACCCTCACACTTTTCCAATTCTTGCATAAACTGTGTGGTTGCTGCTGCCCAAAGATGCAGGTCTGCAGCAGCTACCCACACGGTTTGCCATATCGTGCACATACTATGTGTAAGCCACTATCTAGATTTGCAAGTCCTCATGGCTATCCTCCACTATTTGAAAAAAAAAATTGGTAACTGTGTGCCTACACCTGCAACTTCAAAATAGGCATTTTGGCCTCTGATGCTCTCAAAACCAAACTGAGACACCTAAGGCACTCTCCAACCCCTATACCAACCCAAAAACTCCATTTAAGTCCAAAGGAACTCTCATAATTTAGTTTCGATTAATGAATAAAAACGTATCCTAACCACTAATTGAAAATTTAAACTTGGTGTGGATTTTGACCCATTCCAAAAACTCATGTTGTTACACCTAAAAATATAGGTCCGTAAGAGGCTTATGTGTCCTTATTATAATTCCCTCTAATCTATGTTATCCCTGACACCATTGCAGTGGAATCTATCTTCCAAACATGGTTTGCAGTCTTCCCCATCATACATGTCCCTCTCCATCACTACTAATTTAAATTTCCTGATTTTTGATATCCATAATCCATAATCTAATTATTAAAGTATATTTAGAACCCTTAATGTTAAACTTGTGTATTATACTAATTTTCAAGATAGAAATTCAATGCTCGTAAAATAATTTTTATTAGTCTTCATTATGTTACCTTAAATTGTATGACACAATGGTCTGAAATTCATAACCCAAAACTAAATTACACTTTGTATTTAATTAATAATCACCATATCATGTTTTCCATCTGATTTCAAACCATGAAGCTCTGGAACACTCTTGTAGAATGCATGTTTTTCATCATTGATAGAGATGGTAACTCTAATTGGGAATCATGCCTATGAATTATATGTATCTACCTATAAGGTTTACTAAATCGATGACATCATACTTTATCAATTCACATCACGGATACCCTACTATTTCTATTAAGTAAGTCACCTAATACCATTGGTCAAAGTTGGTAAACCTTAAACATATACTATATTGGTCTAACATGAATGAACTTGAACTGATCAAGGGAAAAAACATAGGACTCTTCAGAATGAAAACCCACAAAGGGAATTTTAGATAAACATTTAGTCTCCACTCACTAGACATGTGCTTTTAATGGTATAGAAAAAATCAATAACTTGGATTTGAAAAGGTAGAAAACTTTTTAGGTATAAAAAACCAAAGTAAATAATATGATAAATCCAAGTCTTTCCCGCTAAGTCTTCTTTGTATCAAGATTAGGAAAAAAATTAGAACAATGATATAAAAGGAAAAAATTTCATGCACTAACATACAACCCTTAAAAAGTTAAAAGTATACTCATTGGGTGCCTTGGACTAGTAAAAAGTTATAGAATTATTCTATTCCTAACATATTGGTTAAAATATTTACAAAAAAAATCTTAGAAAAAGTGAAATACATGATCTCCCATCCAAACAGAACAACTCTAGTGTTTTAGTGGTGAAAGATTATAGTTATACCCATCTTTGAGACACATCCAAGAGGAGATCATTTTGACTCAAGTATTTAAGAATTATGAACAATATGATTATTTAGATTTTAGTGTTTGTATGATCTGGTATATCTTGATATTACTTTTAAAATCATTGTAAGTTATTTTGAAATAGATTTCAAGATGAGATAATATATAGATAGATAATAACAAAAAAAGTTTTCATTTATTCATTAAAATATGGTTGGGGGAAGATCCATAGCTTGAAGTCTCACCCATATAATAGAACTATTATTATTATAAATAATTCTCAGTAGATTCTTTGTTAGGTCTACTAGATCAAATACCTTGAGAGGGGGGTGAATCAAGGTATGACAGATTAAAACTTTTCCCCTTCGGATCTTGTTTCATTGTTAAAAAACTCAATTCTCTCTTCCTCCCATAGAAATATATGAACAGATATAAAATCATGCATAGAACACGGTGATTTTTACTTGGTTCACCCTCACTGGGCTACATCCAAGGAGTATATGATGGAAATATTCTGATGTACCAAATTCACTATGGCTCACTACCAATATGAGTACAATGTTCAGGCTAGATATTTTATACCTAGGATCACTGCCTTTATAAGGTTTATGGTCTTCTCACTGCATTCCCAAGGGTCACTACCTATGCTTATTTATCTGGATCACTTCCAGTGGAAAGGGTCACTATCTTCCTCTTCCTTCACTCACTGATCTTGGAAAAGAATCCACTCACAGTTTATGAACGTGTATCTCAAACACAGTTTATGGACATATAGCTCCTTTAATTTTCATGAGTTCCCATATCCTCAACTTTAGGTAGATGCACTGTTGAAGTTCCTTTTTCACCCATATATGAAGTCCACCTTCTCAAGTACTACTAGGTATTGGAAAATACTTTCATAGATTTATTTGAAGCTTTTGAAAGCTTCCTTGTAAAAATTGTGAACCACCTTCTTCTCCAATGTACTGAGTACTGGGTTTGGTATACAGAACACCTCCTTCACGTACCGCTTCCGCTTCCATGAACCTCCCTTCATTCTCTGATTTCCTCCTCCTTCCCCACTGTGTACCGCCTCTGCATACTGATCCTATGAACCTCCTCTACGAAACCCCTCATGTCTATAAACTATTCTTTCTTTGTGGACTGCCTCTGCGAATCACCCTATGTCCGTAAACTATTCTTTTATTGAAGACTTCCTTCGCTAACCGACTACGTACCACACTTTTTTCCTCTATGTACCATGTCTTATGCGGGTTACAACTCTCTACAAAAATGTTTGGTGGAATTTCTTATGTGGGAAAGACTTCATCATTCACAGAATTATCCTACACAAACTACCTTTGGAATTTTCTGAATTCTCATATCAAAAAGATTTTCTATAATGATATTAGATCTCAATAGTAATCGGTGTGATTAGAAATTCTTATATAGGAAAAGATACCTACAAAATCTTTTAATCTAAGATTTACCAAGTCTTTAATCCAGCCTTCACTGCATACCTCTCCTTCTGCTAGCGTGAACAGCAAGCCACCTGTGAATCGTTTTGTCTATCTTTTATGCGTACTATCTTTTTTCCTATGTGGTCAATCTCCTCTTTTGATGTCAATCCATCTTCATACCACACCACCTTCTGTTGTGAACCATTTTCGGTTTCGCAAACCGCTTCGGCGTATCGTTCCCATTGCTCTGTGTAATGTTCCTGTAACATGGTATGTAGTCCATGAATTGTGGTACGTCGTTCTCATTTGTTTCCAATTTTCTTCAATGTTCTTCATACCATTCACTCCTATGAAGAAATCCTTCCTTTTCCAACATCAAAATCATGATTTTTATACCTAAAAATTTGGCAAACACTGAGAAACTACATCACCTTAAAAACATATCTTTGGAAAACACCAACCATTCTCATTCACGGTCATTTGGCTTTGTAAACAAACACAATGACACCCAAAAAAACCAAGGGGAAACCTTGAGGGATTTTTTTCTAACATTCTCCCTCTTTGGGTTTGTTGACAACTCTTCTCATAAAAATTCTTCACTTTTTGATACCTCATTAAAACTCTTTATATCTTCATCTACCATTCTCTTTATGCAATTAAGATAGTGATCACGGATTTAATCAACCCATACACTAAGCCCACATGAGCCATGATCGACATGAGAAATAAGAGTTTAATGAAAATTTCATCAATGAATCACTTCATTGCTAATCACCAATTGTTGATACCATACCGATACACTGATACCAATGAACTTCTTGTATCACAAACCTTAGCTGTCATGATATCTAATCATTGAGAGATCAGTTCTAGCATCATAAGATTTAATTCTCCCCCTATGTTATATCTCCTCTAAAAAGCTTCAAATCAACCACAACTCCCCCTATCTTGCTGATCCACATAACATATTATCCTTGTGTCTTTTCTCCCCCTAGAATAGTAACACTCTCTCCCCCTTTTTCAACAAACCTGAAGAGAACTTCAAGGTTGTCAGCAATAGGGTAAAGAACACATATCAACATATTATGGAAAAAAACACATCATACCTCAGGGAGAGGGGGACCCACATCCACACTTTTTCAAGTGTGAGAAGTCTACTGGACTCCCAGAGCCTTTCAATACCTTTCAAATGATTATTTGAGTAAGTCATTTGTCATAATGTTTGCAACCTATTTTTCTATAGGCACATACTCCAATTTGACAAGATCTTTCTCCACCTTCTCCTTGATAAAATGATATTTGATTTCAATGTTCTTTTTCCATGAATGATGGAGTGGGTTTTTTCTAATTTATAGCACTTGAATTATCACAATGGATTCTGATCAAAGATTTCACTTCAATTATAATATCTTAATGTTGTTGCTTCATCCAAAATAGTTGTGTGCAATCTTGAGTAGTTGCAATGTATTCAGCTTCTATAGTGCTTAATGAAATGCAATCTTGTTTATTGCTTAACCCAAAAATGCACAATCGTCTAAGATAAAAGGCACCTCCGGATGTTGATTTCCTATCATCTGTTGATCCGGCCCAATCTGCATCTGTATATCCCAATAACTCTGGCTGAGATTTGCCATTATACATTTTTCCAAAATCCATTGTGCCCTTGATATACCAAAAAAATCTTTTTATTGTAATAATGTGGATCTATTTGGGATTTCTTTTATATCTTTCTTCTTGGCATGTGGAAAATACAATGATAGTCCTTGTCATAGTCAAGTATAGAAAACTTCTAATGATTTTCCTATATTCTGTGATGTTAACTACTTTTCCATTATCATCTTTGGATAGTTTCATTCAGATAGAAACCAGAGTCTCCATATCCTTTGAATTATTCATTAAAAACCTTCTTAAAACCTTCTTTTCATATTTAGATTGAGAAATAAAAGTTCCATTCCTTCCTTGTGTCACCTGTAAGCCAAGGAAAAATTTCATCTCACCAATCATCGATATTTCAAACTCTCTTTTCATATATTCAGAAAACTGTCTGCATTTTTCTTCATCTACTCCACTAAAGATTATGTCATCAGCATAAATCAGCACCATCATCTTTTTACTGTTTTCATTGTTGAAATACAAATTGTAATCAACTCCAACATGCTGAAAACTGAGCTTCTTTAGAAACGGATCAAGCTTTGAATACCATGATCATGGTGCTTTCTTCAAACCATATAAATTATTCTTCATTTGACAGACTTTGTTCTGATCTTCATGAATGAGAAAACCATCTGGATTCTCAATGTAAACTTATTCTTCTGTAACTCCATTTAGAAATGCTGACTTTACATCCATCTGGAAAACCTTAAAATTTCTTTGCACTATTATGGCCAAGAATAATATGACTTTCTCTAGCATTACAATAGGTTCAAATGTCTCATAAACATCAATACCCTCTATCTGGGAGTACCCTTTAGACACTATTCATGCTTTGTTTTGAATAAAAACATCATCTTCATTCATTTTGTTGTGAAACACCCATTTTTTTATGATGAAATTATTGTTTTCTGGTCTTAAAACAATTTCCCATGTCTGATTCTTCTCAATTTTTTCAAGCTTTTCATTCATTGCTTGAACCCAATTCTCATCTCTAGCAGCTTAATCAAAGCATTTAGGCTCCACCTATGATAAGTATGATTCTTTCTATAGATAATTCATCCTCCTTGTCTGTATTGGTGTTGTCTGATCTCCGATTATGTTTTTCCTATCAATTTCAGCTCTTCCCACTGGTCTTTGGGAAAACACTATTTTATTTTCAACATTTGAGTCTTCTTCTGAATCTACCTCTGGAGCTGGAGTTTCTCCTGACCTGCTCATCTCTTCATCACTATCCTCCTGAGTTTGATCATGTATTTGTTGAATATTCTGCACATTCTCCACTAAGGTCACATCTTTACTTTCAATTATCTTTCCCATACTATTATTGAAGAATTTATATGATTTTCTTTTCTTTGAGTAGCCAAGAAATATCCCTTCATCTCCATGGGATTAAAGCTTCCAATGTTTCTCTTTATTGAGAATGAAACATTTTCTTCCAAAGACTCAAAAGTAATTCAATGAAGGATTCATTCCATACTATAACTCGTATGGAGTCTTCTCCTTTTACTGACAATGTAATTCTCTATTTAAAGTGTAGACTACTAAAATCACTACTTCTTTCACAAATTTCTCTAGAAGATCTCAATGAACATTGTTCTGAACATGTTGTTGAAAATCCAATTTCTTCTCTCAACAACTCTACTCTATTGTGGATTTCTTACTGCTGAAACTTGATGCCTTATCCCATGTTTATCGAGATAATCCTCCACTAGTATATTTATAAAATTTGTTCCATTATCTGATCGAATCATCTAGATTTTCTGACCGATCATATTTTCACCTTCCTAACAATATCTTATAATACAACTGAACACTTCAGATTTGTGAGAGATTATTGATACCCATGTCATTCTTCAATATTGATCAATGAAGAGAACATAATATATCCTCCCATCAATAGCCCTTGGTCAAATTGTCCCACACACATCAATATGCACCAACTCAAGAAATCTTGTTAACCTTCTCTCCTTTGTATTATATGTCTTTCAAATGATCTTCCTTTATTGAAAGGCATCGTACGTATGAGTACGATCATGTGATAATATAGGTAGATTTTGATCTATGTCATATTTCACCAAATCTTCCAAGGATGCTTGTCTTATATGGCCAAGACACTTATGATATAACTTATTCTCTTCATCCTTGGATAGAAATCACATATCTTCTTCTCCACTTATGAGGTATATATTCCCTTTTTATGCTTTCCTTGCAACACAACAACACCATCCTTTGCTTTGATGATACATAATTTCTTGGAAAATCTTATGGTATGTCCCGAGTCACAAAATTGACTAACACTAAGCATTTTGTGACTAATCCCTTCAAAAACCAAGACATATACTCATCTCATGTCTTTTCCTTCAAACATGTATTTTCCTAAACCAATGATTTTCAATCCCTCATCATTGCCAAATCTTATAATACCTTCTTTATCATACTAAATTCCAGTCACTAGATTCTTATTTCCCATTATATGGGAAGTGTATCCACTATCAATAATCCATATCCTAGTGCAATATAATGCCTTGAATAAAATTTCTATAACCACTTCCTGCTCTGCCCTTTTCTTTTTGACCCAAGTATTTGACATCATATCTGACATGGAATGATATTCTTGATCTTTCTTAGTATATGAAGATCCGAATTCAACCTGCAGAGCTGGAAATCAATTTAAAATTTTCATCTCTCTTGAAGATACATTTGGTTGCTTCTTATGAACAAATTCAGTCTTCCTTGCCACATTCCTCTACATTGTTGATATGAAATATCTTATCATATGTCTGATTCCTTTACACCAGAAATAATGACCATCAAATAATGACCTATAATTTTGAGCTATTTACAACCACCTCTGTTGGTCTTGTTTCCTTTGGTACCTCTTTGCTATGGAACATACATTTTGAGAGTTTCTCATCTTACCACAACAATAGAATCTTATGTGAGGTACATTCCTATGTGACAATGATGCACCACTAGTTGTACCTTCGGTTCTCTGAATCTTCGGATTATTCTTTATACCCAAATCAATCTTCATTCTTGGAGGGGATGCTTGTGGTTTGACTTGAACCATAATTTCTTTCTATTTTAGATCAAGCCCCATGTTAGCCTTATCATTTAGAGTTGATTTTTTCTTCTGTTATGCTGGACCACTATGCTCAAATATCATCATATTGGTTTCATGTATGATCTTCATTCCTGATGTTGAACCTAGAGTTAACTATTTCTCCTAATATTTAACTATTAATCATACACCGAAGACTTCCTCTTTTAGTTCTTAGATACGTTTGATTTGATTTTTTCTAGTTTCAATCAAAATTTTGATTTCCATTTTTTGTTCTTAAATTTTGAGTTTGTACTCAACCACCTTTTTTGATCTTTCTGGCATTGAAGACATCAACTTTTCCATTTTTATGTTCATCTCAAAATTCTCTTCATCTTACTACTGCATATAGAGTTTGGAACCACAAACATCTTTGTTGTCTTTATTTGTTTTGGATCTAAAAATATCTACCTCTTCTAGGGAATCTTATAATTCATCTTGAAAATCAAATCTTCCTTCAATTTCTCCTTTTTCATCGTCACTTTCTTCTCTTGTTAATGAATTTATGACAAATTCCATAAAAACATTTATTTTATGATCCTTGCAGTCCACCAACTCTTCTACCTCATATTCTTCTGAACATTCATCCTATTTTGAAAGCAAATTATTATTTTTGAAGAACTTTCTCCTAGTACTTATCCTCCTTTATCATTTTATGAATACCTATTTTAGATAATTTCATCATTTTCTTCATTTTCATCATCAAACTTCTTAGGACACTTAGCTACAAAATATTCAATCTTTTCGCATCAAAAGCATGAAAATTGAAATTTACCTTTGAAATTCCTTTTTCCCCTTTGAAGATTAGAGGATAGAAATGACATGACATCACCTATATTGTCCTCCTACGGACTATCTTCAACTGAGATATTATTCATGGCCTTTAATGTCACTTCCTTAGACTTCCCCTTTTCCACTACATCATTATCATTGTTTCTCATTTCATATGATACAAGGGTACTATGTAGGTTATCTAGTGTCATATCTTTCAGGTATTTTCCTTCCAACACTAAAACTTTCAGATTCAACCATGGTGGAAGTTTCCTCAAGATACATTTCACAATATTTATATCTTCATTGACTTATCCAAGACCCTGCATGTCTTCCACAATAATATTTATCCTATCAAATAATGAATTGACAGTCTCATTTGGATCCATTCTAAGATCCTCATACTTGTTCCATATAACCTGTAACTTTGCTTCTCAAACTTTTGTGTCACCCTCATAAATGTTCAATAATTTTTCCACATTTCATGTAATTTTTTATAGAACGTCACCGTTGTATAAATTCCATTTGATAGGGATCCCCCTAAATCATAGATCTCTTTAGAATCAGAATCCAATTCTCTAATTTTAGCTTCTGATAAAGCACGACTATTAATGTCAGCTGATATTCCATGCATAGCTGCTGTGAAGACATCCATCCCTACTAATCAGAAATAGAGATGCATTCGATTCTTCCATAGTTGAAAATTATTTCCATCAAAGATCGGAATTCTTTTATGATTGACCACCTCCATTTATATTTCTTGAGATAGAACCACTGACTTTCAACCTTTTTCTTTGATACCATTTGTTAGGTCTACTAGGTCAAATACCCTAAGAGGGGGTGAATCAGGGTATGATAGATTTAAACTTTTCCCCTTAAAATCTGGTTTTTTTGTTAAACAAAACTCAATTCACTCTTCCTCCCGTAGAAATATATGAATAGATATAAAATTATGCACAAAACACAGCGATTTTTACTTGGTTCACCCTCATTGGGCTACGTCCAATGAGCATACAACGACAATATTTTGGTGTACAAAATTCACTAAGGCTCACTGCTAATAATGAGTACAACATTCAGGCTAGATCTTCTATGCCTATTCTCACTACATTTACAAGGTTTGGGGTCTTCCCACTGCATTCCCAAGGGTCACTCCCTATGCCTATTTCAATGTCTCACTACCGGTGGAAAGGTTATTCGTCTTCCTCTTATTTTCCTCAATGCTCTTGGAGAGGAATCCAATCAAAGTTTATAGATGTGTAGGTCAAACACAGTTTACAGACATATAGGTCCCTTCATTTTCATGAATTCCTACATCCTCGACTTTAGGTAGATGCACTGTTGAAGTTCTTTTTTCACTTGTAGATGAAATCCACCTTCCTAAGTACTTCTAGGTACCAGAAAATACTTTCGCAAACTGATTTGAAGCTTTCGCAAGCTTCCTTATGAAAATCGCAACCACCTTCTTCTCCTGCATACTAAGTACCAATTTTGGTATGTGAAACACCTCCTTTGTGTACCGCTTCTGCTTTTGTGAACCTCCATTCATTCACCAAATGCCTCCACCTTCCCTACCACGTACCGCCTCTGCATTATAATCATATGAACCTCCTCTGCGAAACCCCTCCTGTCTGCGAATAGTTATTTATTTGTGGACTGCCTCTGTGAATCACCCTATGTCCAAAAAAATTCTTTGTTAGAAGACATACTTCACTCAATGGCCACGTACCGCACCTTCTTCCTTTGTGTACTATGTCTTATGCAGGTTACATATCTCTGCAAAAACCTTCAAAGGAATTTCTTCTACGCGAACCACTTCAGCTTTCGCGGAATTCTCCCTCACAAACTACCCTTGGACTTTGCCTAATTCCCAGATCAAAAATATGTTCTCTAATGATATTCAATCTGAACAGTAATCAATGGGATTATCGATTCTTATATAGGAAAAGATACCAACAAAATTTGAAAATCTAAGATTTACCAAATCCTCAATCCAGCTTTCACTGCATAACAATCATTCTACTTCCGTGAATCGCAAGCCACCCACGAACCATTTTTTCTTATCCAGTCCATGTACTGTCTTTTTTTCCTATGCGGTCGATCTCTTCTACCGATGTCAAGCCATCCGAATACCACACTGCCTTCCACTGCAAACCGTTTTTGGTTTCTGGAACCGCTCTAGTGTACCGTTCCCGCCACTCTGTATACCATTTTCTTGGAATATGGTACGCAGTCCAATAATTTCGATACACAGTTCTCATCCTTTTCCAATTTTCTTCATTGTTATTCATACTGTTCACTCCTATGAATAAATCCTTCATTTTCCAACATAAAACTCTGGATTTTGAGGCCCAAAAATATGGAAAACATTGAGAAACTGCACCACCTTAAAAACTTGACTTCATCAAACACCAACCATTCTCATTAAAAATCATCTGTATTTGTCAACAAACACAACCACACCCAAAACATACTAAGGGTATATGACAACCATGCACTTTATTACACACTAAAACTTGATTTATTACATAAACTTCACTTGATACAACATAGAAGATCGAGAGTTCTAGTGTCTTTGGGGCTTAGGATCATTACATAACAAATTAAAACATTAAATACCACATATTTATCGAAAACATCCATTACATGACCGCTGCATTTCCTCGTACTTAGCATTGCATGGGATAACCTGAGGACATGCATAAGAAAAGGGTGAGCTATAAAGCCCAATAAGGGAATAAACACAAGATAACATGAGGAATACAATACATGTTATACAATAGGCATATCAATGGATCACAATAGAAACATGACCATAAAGGCATGATAAAGCATGATAATCATTACATGGAAATGTGGCAACAACACTTAACATGGAATTAGCATGATCCAAGGCTCATTGCACATGGAGAATGAGTAAAACCTCATTGCACATGAAGAACAAGTAAACCCTCATTTCAATTGAATTATCATGATTCAACACTAATTTCACATGACGTATCATGATACTATACTTTACCCAAAGCATTGGAGTGCTATCAGGGCGCACCCTTCTTAAACATTTCATTTCATGCATAAGTGTGTCACATGGATCATATAACATGGAATCAATCAACATAATAAGTTATTATACAATTAAGTAATGTGGAATAAATACATTAATGTACCATTCAATATGTATATCTACATAAAGGTGAATATCCTTGATAGAAACATGGGTATGATATTCACTACACAATGATCTTGGCTTGGAAAAACACGGTGCAATTTCGGCAGCATAACGACGTGACATAAGGATTCATGAAAATGGTTGATGAGAGAGAAATGGGTGTATCATAATATGTATATAAAATGGAAATTAATGGGTTCATATAGATACATTTCCCAACAAACTTAATAGAATTTAGATACGTAATACAAAATAATTGCTTGAATGTAAATGAGGAGAGAGAAATTTCTTATGGAATTTCGGCATGGGTGTACATGGGAGGAATTAATGAGGGACAAAGGGGATATATCATTATTAAAAAATGAAAAGAGAATTATTGGGTAGGTGTGAAACCATACCCCCAAGATTTTTATTTGAAAGCAAAAGGATATAACAATATAAAGAAACTTCGAAAATATTACAAAGGAAGAAATCCCTTACTTGGAAATGTGATCCCAAAAGCATAGAAGAGTCTTTAGAGAGGCTTCTTGGGAGCTTGGGGAACCTTTGTATAATTATAGATAGAGAAGGGTAGGGGTTGATCAAACTAAAAAGGCTTTTAGTGAAGAGTAAGTGGGATCTTGGGTGGGTTTATATAGGAAGGTAGAGGGAATTCTTTATTATTTAGGTTTGGGACACCTCACCTTAAACTAATCAAAACCACAAACCAGACCATGGTTTTTGTCCATGTTTTTTTCCAAAGGGGAGTGTAAAATAATATTTTATAAGGCCAATGGACGAAATTATTAAAATAATAGGTTTTCTTATGTGGAGGTGAGTCACACTCTCAAGTAAAACAATTTAAAAAGACAAAATATTTTATAAGTCTTGAAGGGTCCACTAAAGTTTTGTAAAATAAATAAAACAAACCCAAAATAACATTATTTTAATGGTAAAACATATATTGGCCGAACATAATGTTTATAATATTTTATTACATCACTATTGAGTCATTATGATGTCATAAAACACATTATATATTTAAACGGTATTTAATTTTTACCCAAAAAATCGATTGTCTCAGAAAATTATGAAAAATTAACCGTTGGATAATATCAACATCCTGATTCTGCAAATAATATTAATTTTATCGAAATAATTTTTTAAATATGTGAAATTTTACTTTTAAAATAAAAAACAACATTTATAAAAAAATTTATGGTTTTTGACAAAAACAGATTTCAAACCTTAATAAAAATTACAATTGCATTCATAAAATTATACGTTAATTTATACTTAATAAAAATTATTTTAAAAATAATAATATTTTATTAAAATAATATTTAATTAAAAAATCCATTAATTCATCAAAATATATTTCTTAGTTGAATATTAACTAAAAATATTATTTGTGCTTTAAAAACTATTTACAAAGTAACAATAATAAAATGAATGAACATTATTTATAAAAAAATAATGTACATATTCATAGTGCTAGGGTCTTGTTACATAACCCCTTATAACACCGGAATAAGACCAAAGGGTAAGGTGTGTGATAGTGATAGACTCTTGGGGTGGCTCGGATAACATCACTCGGGTGGTAATCTTTATTAACTTCCACTTCTCCCGTAGTCAATTCCGCTCAAGATTAACATGTTCAAGCTCAGCCTGGGCTTGGGAAAGAGAAAATCTCAATGATTCCACCTCCTTTCTGAGCTCCAACAAATGGGCTTCTTATGGGGCAAGTCTACCGGATGAGGCCATCACTTCCTTTTTCTGAGTAAATTAGATTTTTTAAAGCCCTATGTTTATACTAATCATGTGATCACTGTTCAATGGCTGCATTAGAAATGGTCACAATTCTTAATAGTATTTCAAAATCCCAAAACATAAAACCAATGAAGTTCACATTTTATATTACCATAATAAGAAATTTAATTAGATCAAGATAAATTTTCATTAATGAAAGTTTGGGTTGTTAAAATCTTCCCCCCTTAAGAAATTTTACCATCAAAATTTCATTTTCCCACACTAAAACATATGTGGGTAACTTTGCTTCATCACTTCCTCTGATTCCCATGTCACTTCTTCAAACTTGTGGTTCTTCTACAACACCTTGATAAGGGGCATTTTCTTATTTCGTAGAACTTTTTCTCTATGATATAATATCTTCACTAGTTTCTCCTTGTAAGAAAGATCATCCTCTAGTTGTACTACCTCTGAAGAGAGTACATGTGAAGGGCCTGGTATGAACTCAAGGTCTTGTCGATGGTTATTTTTCTAACTCTTCTATCGACTCTGGGCTGCCTTGATATGTTGTTGAATGGTTTTCACCTTCCCCACTATTTCTTCGACCATTTATGGTCCTAGAAGCTTACTCTCACCAACTTCATCCCAATATGTTAGTGTTCTACCCCTCTTCCCATATAGGGCTTCATAAGGTGCCATTCAGATGCTTGAGTGGAAACTATTGTTGTAGGAGAATTCAAACAGTGGAAGATTTCGATCCCATCCTCCTTTAAATTACATTGAGCATGCTCTTAACATGTCCTCAAGTATTTGGATAGTCCGCTCAGATTGGCCATCAGTTTGAGGATGATAAGCCATACTGAAGTTCATCTCAGTATCCAGAGAATATTGAAGACTCTTCCAAAACTTTGAGGTGAATCTTGGATCTCAATCGGATACAATAGATAGTGGTACTCCTTGAAGCCTTACCAATTCCCCGATATATATCTACGCTAGCTGATCCAATGATAAATCCTCCCTAATAACAATGAAGTGTGTAGCCTTTGTAAGATGATCCATAGCAAACCAGGTAACATTGTTTCCTTTGGAGGTCTTTGAAAGTCTGGTGACAAAGTCCATGGTGATGTTCTCCCATTTCTATGATGGTATAGGTAATGGTTGCATCATCCCCTTAAACTTCTTCCTCTCAGCCTTCACTTTCTGACACACCAGGCACTTTGATGTATACTCAGCAATCACTTTCTTTATGTTATCCCAAAAATAATGCTCTCAGATATCTCAATACATCTTTGTGTTTCCTGGGTGAATAGAGAAGTTCGAACTATGTGTATCATCCAAAAGATCCTTCTTCAGCTCCGGACTTGATGGTACACATACTATATTCCCAAATCTCACAATTCCTACTTTATTGACATTGAACTCTAAGTATTTTCCTTTTCTGATAGTTTCCACCTTCTTCTAAATTCCCACATCATCCTTTTAATAATCCTTTAACTTTTCCAAAAGAGACGGTTGAGAAGTCATTTTTTAAATGATTGATGATGTCCCCTTCTTTATGATTATCATGTCCTTCTTTATCAAATCTAAGAAGATTGTATCCTTTTAAATTCTTATCAATGATAGAATCACTCAGTTCTTTCTACACAGAGAATCTTCCACCTTGTTCGCTTTCCCATGGTGGTAGTGGATTGAGCAGTCATAGTCTTTTATCAGCTCTAACCATCTTCATTGGCACATGTTCAACTATTTCTGTGTGAATATATACTTGAGGCTTTTGTGGTATGTATATATTTCACACTTCTCCCCAAAGAGATAATGTTGCGAAATTTTTATAGTGAAGATCACCACAGCCAACACTAGATCTTGTGCTGGATAATTCTTCTCATGGAATTTCAATTTCCTTGAAGCATAGGTAATGACTTTGTCATTTTGCATCAACACGCATCCCAGGAACTTCTTCAAAGCATCACTGAATACCAAAAAATGTTCTCCACTTATGGGTAAGTTAGCATGGGTGTAGTGATAAGCCTCCTTTTCAACTCCTTCAAGCTTTATTCACATTCACCACTTTAGAAAAAATTTACTCCCTTCCGAGTTAGCTTGGTAAGAGGGTTGGACAATCATGAGAAATTTCTCACAAATCATCGATAATATCCAGCTAACCCTAATAAGCTATAGATATCAGTTACCGATGTTGGCCTCAATCATCCCTCTATTGAAGATGTATTAGAGGGATCCATAGATATCTCATTGCTTGTGATGATATGGCCCAAGAATGAGACCTCCTTCAACCAGAACTCACACTTGATGTACTTGGTATAGAGATTCTCCTTTCGCAAGGTCTCTAGTACAGTTCTTAGATGGTCCCCATGATCCCCCTTGGTCTTGGAGTATATTATAATATCATCTATAAAGACTACCAGAAATTTGTTGTGGTAATCTCTAAAGACTTTTTTCATCAAGTCCATGAAGATTTCTATAGAATTAGTGAGTCCTAAAGGCATTACTATGAATTAATAGTTCTCGTACCTTGTACAAAAACCAGTCTTGGGAATATCTTCCTTCTTCACCCTTACTTGATAATATCCCGACCAAAAATCTACCTTGGAAAAGTATTGTTCTCCACATATCTGATCGAATAATTCATCAATTAGTGGGAGAGGATACTTATTATTTAAAGTGATTTTATTAATCTCATGATAATCGATGCAAAGGCGCATTGACCCATCCTTCTTCTTGACGAAGAGGAGTGTTTCACCCCATGGTGAAGCACTTGGGCATATAAATCATTTATCCAGATTCTCCTATAGTTGTTTCTTCATCTCCTCAATCTCTACAACAGTTATTCTATACGGAGTCTTTGATATTGTCAACTCCCCTGGTATAAGGTCAATTGAGAATTCAACATCTATTCTAGGATAAATACCAGGATATTCCTCAGGAAACACTTCAGTGAATTCCTTCACAATAGGAATGTCTTCAAGGATGGTTATCTCCTTAGACTAAATCATCTGAGCCAGATACGTGTGCTTATAGGGTAGTAATATCCACACTTGAGATGCTGGATCTAAATAAGATTCATCTTCCTCATTTCACTTGTATAGAATCGGGGGTCGATCCTCCACATAGAGAGTGATTTAATTCTCATGACAATTTATGTTGGCTCTATATATGGAAAGACAATCCATGCCAATAATTGCATCAAATTCCACCAGAGGGAGTATGATGAGGTTTGTTGGGAAGTTCAATCCACCTATTATGATAGGGGAGGAGTTATATTCATGAGATGAAATTATTGACCCATTTTCCATAATCACCGACATCTTTACTTCCATGATTTGTGGTGGTGTTGGTATTGTTCTACTAAACTTTTGGGATATAAGAGAATGCGTAGAACTTGAATCAAAAAGTATGTTTTCTATTCTTGAATGAATATTTAGCATACCTATCACTACTTTATTTTCGAGGTTCCCTTCGGTGGTAGTGATGGAAAATGCTCACCCTTGCTTCCTTGGAGGTTTTCAGTTGCCTCTGAAAACCCTTGTCTTAGGGAACTGATTTGAAAGATTCCCTGTTTCTTTGTAGTTGAAGCAATGAACAATGCATTGAGAGTTGAGAGAAGCATTCCTCTGCTCTGTCCCAGCCGCGGGGTTTTCTTGTCGACATATAACAACTAGGTTCCCTTCTCTTCCACACCTAAATCATTTCATCATCCCCTTCAAGAAATTACAAGGGTGCTTCTTTCTACACCTTTGACTGGTGGGGTGCTGTATTTTCTTAACATCGTTGGATTTATCCATCAAACTGCCAGAATTTAAGCCCACCTTACATTTCTTATCCCCATGATACCCCTGATATTCTCCAATCTCTATTTCGACCTTGAGGGCACATCATAAAATTTCTTTATAGCTGTCGAAGTCACGGATCGCCAGGTCTTTCCGCATTCTAGGTTTCATCCCACCAAAGAAGTGGTCAACCTTGCACTTGGGGGTAACGACAAAGTCGGAGGCATATCGTGCAATCCTTGTGATGTTTGTCTTGTACGATCCAATAGATTCACCATCTTTTTTCTTGGGGGAAGGAAGTCCCTTTCCATTTTAAGCCAGAGGGTGCGCAGAAAATATTTTTCAAAAAACATTGTCTGGAAATCCTTCTATTCCAGCGCCTCAATCTCCTCCTTAGGCTTCGTATTTTTTATCAATTTCCACCATTGATCGGCTTCACTGCCCATACAATAAGCACCCATAAGAACCATCTCTTATTCGGAACATTGAAGGATGGAGAAGAAATTTTCAATGGATTTGATCCATTGTTTGGTTATTGAGGGATCAGATGATCCATTAAAATTAGGAAGCCTTTGTCTCATCAAGCTCTCGATAGTGACTTGTTCTTTCTTAAGGGGGGTTGAACGTTTCTCTTGACCTGTGTTTCTATTCTAATCATGATTTAACTAAGAGATAATTGGGACAAAGTTCATGATTATTGCTCTCATGAGATTGGGCATCTCATTAGCACAGTCATCACATTGATCTTCAAATTAGTTGTTAGCCTGAATCCTCCTATTACCAGCCATTGGATGGAATAAAAGGAAATTTAGGGGTAACACATAAAGGGTAGTCTAAGGACAAAACAGATAACATATAAATAGCTTTTATTTCCTTAACTTATGAATCTATAGGCTTCAATATATGTTATCCAGCATATATTCTTAGGGGATTTTTTAAATTCCCTTAATAATGGTTCATAATAAGATTGTGAGTTTAACAAAGCATATCCCCTGGGAGTGTCATAACCAAGATTATATCAAGGACCATTTTCATGTACCAGGATACCCCAGGTCAAGCCTGAAACTCCTTGTCAAGGTTTTCACCCCTAGGTACATCTGTGCCAGAGCCGCCTCTACCTGCTCATATCCAGGCAGGGATATATTTTCTTGATAAACCAATTAATCAATAACCACCAAAACTTAGGGATGTTTTTATTATACTTTGTCTCTAAGGATTCACTAGGTTTTTTTAATCCTAATCCCAAAAATAACTAAACATATCCCATGATACCAACTATAACAACCCTACTCTTTATTACACACTAAAACATGATTTATTACATAAAATTCACTTAATAAAACATGGAAGATCGATAGTTCTAGTGTATTTGAGGATTAGGATCATTATATAACAACTTAAAACATAAAATAAAACATCATTATTGAAAACTTTCTTTACATGACCACTATATTCCCTCGTACTTAGCATTGCATGGGATAACCTGAGAACATGCATAAGAAAAGGGTGAGCTATAAAGCCCTGTAAGGGAATAAACATGGAATAACATGAGGAATACAATACATGTTAGACAATAGTAATATCAATTTAGAACAAGATAAACATGAACATAAAGGCATGATAAATCATGATAATCATAACATGGAAATGTGGCAACAACACTTAACATGGAATTAGCATGAGCTAAGGATCATTGCACATGGAGCATGAATAAACCCTCATTGCACATGAAGCACGAGTAAAAACTCATTGCACTTTAATTATAATGATTCAACACTCATTTTACATGACTTATCATGATATTATACTTTACCCAATGCATTAGAGCACTATTAGGGCGCACCCTTCTTAAACATTTCATTCCATGCATAAGTGTGCCACATGGATCATATAACATGGAATCAATCAACATCATAAGTTATTCCATGATTAAGTAATGTGGTATAAACACATTAATGTACCATTACATATGTATATGTGCATAAAGTTTAATACCCATGATAGAGACATGGGTATGTTATTCACTACACAATGATCTTGGCTTGGAAAAACGCGGTGCAATTTCGGCAGCATAACTGCGTGACATAAGGATTCATGAAATGGTTGATGAGAGAGAAATGTGTGTATTATAATATGTAAATGAAATTTAAAGTAAAGGGGTCATATAGATACATGTACCAACAAATTTAATGTAATTTACATATGTAATACGAAAGAATTTCTTGAATGTAAATGAGTATAGAGAAATTCCTTACAGAATTTCGTCATGTTAATGGGTGTAAATGGGAAGAATTAATGAGAGAGAAAGGAGATATATCATTATTACAACATGAAGAGGGAAGTATGGGGTCGGTGAGAAATCATACACCAAAATTTTTAATTGAAATCAAAAGGATATAACAATATAAAGAAACTTGGACAATATTAGAAAGGAAGAAATCCCTTACTTGGAAGTGTGATCCTAAAACCTTGGGAGAGGCTTGAAAGAGGATTATTGGGAGCTTGGGGAACCTTGGGAGGATTCTAGAGAGAGGGGGTCATGGGTTGGTATAACTCCAAAGGATTTGAGTAAAGATTAAGTGGGATCTTGGGTGGGTTTATATAGGAAAGGAGGGGGAATTATTTATTATTTATGTTTGGGACACCTCACGTTAAACTAATCAAAACCACAAACCAGACCTTGGTTTTTTCCCATGTTTTCTTAAAAATTGAAGTGGAAAACAATATTTTATAAGTCCAATGGACTAACTTATTAAAATAATAGGGTTTATTATGTGTAGGTGAGTCACACTCTCAAGGAAAACAATTTAAAAAGGCAAAATGTTTTATAAGCCTTGAAGGGTCCACTAAAGCTTTGTAAAATAAATCAAAAAAAACCCAAAATCACATTATTTTAGTGGTAAAAAATATATTGGCCGATCATAATGTTTATATTATTTTATTACATCACTATTGGGTCATTATGAGGTCATAAAACACATTATATATTTAAACGGTATTTAATTTTTAGCCAAAAATTCGACTGTCTCATAAAAATATGAAAAGGTCACCGTTGGATAATTTCGATGTCCTAATTCCAAAAATAATATTCATTTTATCTAAATAATTTTATAAATATGTGAATTTTTACTTTTAAAATAAAAACTGACATTTATCAAAAATTCATGGGTTTTGACAATAATATCTTTCAAACCTTAATAAAAATTACAATTGCATTCATATAATTATATGATAATTTATACTTAATAAAAATTAATTTAATAATAATAATAATATTTTATTAAAATATTTTTAATTAAAAAATCCATTAATTTATCAAAATATATTTGTAGGAGCTTGTAAGGTGTGTGATGGTGACAGACTCTTGGGGTGGCTCGGATAACATCGCTCAGGTGGTAATCTCTTTTAACTTCTACTTCTCTTGTAGTCTGTTCCATTCCAGATTAACGTGTTCATGCTCGACTTGGGATTGGGAAACAACAATGCCCAATGACACCACTTCATTTCCAAGCTCCTACAAATTGGCTTCGTATTGGGAAAGTCTACTGGATGAGGCGATCTCTTCCTTTTTCTGAGTAAATTGGATTTTTTAAAGCCCTATATTTATACTAATCATGTGATCACTGTTCAACGACTATATTAGCAATGGTCACGGTTTTTAATGGTATTTTAAAATCCAGAAACATAAAACCAATGAAGTTCACATTTTTTATTACCATAATAAGACATTTAATTAGATCAAGAGGGATTTTCATTAATGAAAGTTTGGGTCATTACAGGGGACACCTTGAGGGATTTTTTCCCAACATTCTTGATTTTGAATCACTACCTAATCAGAATATTCTACATATTGGTATGGTTTGGTCAATGTTTCGATTCCAAATTCTACATCAATCTGTAGTTCATCTTCCCTCTCAGTGGAATCCAACCATGATTTCTATACCTTATCTAGTAATAGTTACTTCCCATTATCTGCTACTTTAACGTTATCCAATTCTTATTTGAGTAGATCCTACTCTTAGTGAAGTCGGTATGACTCTTGAAGAAACTGTTCTTCTAGAGCCTATTTCTCCGTATCACATCCCTTCCATCTTGAGACTAATATTTCCTATTTATATTATTCACTAAGTAAGATATTTATAGCTACCAAAAAATTCAACATGGACCCCATAGTCACAAGTTTTTATTGGAAAACACTCAATTTATCTTGATTGGTAATAACTTATTTCACCAAACCATGTATATAATGGAATTTGAACCCACCATATCCAAGAAGATAGAACATGAAACTTAACCTGGTAATTTCACTGGAAATCATAGAAGGTAGTTATAGGAGTTCAATTTCCATAAATCTATCCATATAGTTCACAGAGTGATACATAAGCTATCAATAGTTTTTTTATCTACTTTAGATTCACTCTTAAAAGAGAGTACATACTCTTAGACTAGCTTGATTAGAGAATAAATGGTCTCAACACCTTCTAAATTATTTGGTTCTATAGTAGTCAATGTCCATGTAATCTTTGAATATTGTGATATAGAAACAATACCTTTAACTTTAGAGGTTTTTCCTAGTATTCTTGAAATATACATTTAGATCAATTCATGTTATACAAGGATAAAAATGAGATGACCAAAGAGGTAGAAGAATCATGTTCACCCACTAAAGTTCTAACTTCTACAGTCGTCATTACCTTATTGATAGGAATTTCGGTGCTATATTCTCTACTAGAAAAATAATCCTAGAATCCATCCCTAATATAATCATTTAAATTTATCACTATCAAAAAAATTATATGGAAATTGACATCGATCATTATAAAAAAATATTGGTGTGTCCCTAGATAATTGACCTTATTCCATGAACATAAGAATGGAATTATGATTAGAAGTTGTATATTCAGATAGATATGTGCCCCTTAAGATGTAACTTATTAGAAATAAACTCATAATAATGAAAATAAGTGAAATTGGATCAATATTTAAGCTTCAATATCTTGGGATGTTGGTTTTCATTTTTTCAATATTTGTTCCTTCTAGTATAATGGGATCAAATCACCTCAAGGAATTTAGTATTTCATACTCTTAAATCCTTAAAGAATTATCTTCCAACATCGATTCTATAATTTTGATATTTTTCATAGATAAATCTAGTTTCTTCTTCCATTCACATGTATTAACCCTATTAAAAACCTATTCTAGTAGTGTAGAGGTCATTTGATCCTGGGGAGATGACATCCCTAGATCTACTATTTTCATGGTTTCATTTACTGGCCTCGGACCCATTGGAGGAATGATCGATATAATTGGGTCCTCATTTGATCCTTAACTCATATAAATTTCTCTCATCATTTCATCCATTTTTAAAAAGGAAGGAGTTATAAACCCTTGGATAATTGGTACTTTTAAGCTTATAGAACATACTCTGATATTTTCACAAGCTAACTCATTAGCATGATACCACCAAAACAATTTTAAATTTAGGTGAAAACGTATAATAGTCACCTAATATTCCTAAATGAATGTGTATATTTAGATTATTTTATTGACTTCTACTCATGGTATCCCATGAGTATACTCTTAGAGGATTAATAATTGGTGGTGGAGGAGGTGGAAATGAAACCTCAGGATCAGTAACCACTACATGTATATGCTATGTTGTGCTAAAAGAGAATTCTTTTATATACATTTCATTAAAAGGAACATCCAATCCAATGGTTATTCCCCTTTAATATATTTTATATAAGGAATAATTGATTTATTATCTCCATCCTACTATAAAATATTAAAAAGGGTTGAGAATCATAATAATAGTGAAATAAAAAATGGAATGAGAACCCATTCTACCTATTACATGGAGTTAGTTTCTTATTATCTCAATGTTATCATCTATTTTACTTGATTGGAGATATGAATACTAAATTTTGAATAGTGTATCAAAGATTATATCACTTCATGATACCCAATAACTTACTCGGTTTTTTCTTCAAAATAAATGTTCTTGGAAGCAGTGATAAGCTCAAATCTAGGAAAATCAATATCCTCTACCTGAATTACTTTCCAACCTTATTTTGAATATTCATTCATTATCTGGGTATCCCACTCCTTTCATGCCTTTTTAAAGCCTATAGTGATGGTAATGGATAATATTTATGGTACCACTCACACTAGAGGAGTGGAATATAAATGCCTTTCTTGTTTCATAGGAATATCTATTGCCAAAGTGTTCCTCTGAGAAGGATGTTTAAGTGGTATCAATATTTAAGGGTAAGATACATCCACAATTTCATTTATAATAGGTGAATATGTCTCATTAGTATCATTAATATAAAGATAAAATCTTAGTTAATATCATTAATAAAATATATATATATATATATCATAAGGATGTAAAAAAATAAATCATCTCACCTCTTCTTGGGAATCATTACCAATATATTCTCCTTCTTTAATCTCACTCTCATAAGGATTATATATTTCAATTACTCACCTTTAATATATGTATTTAATGAGAAGCAAGTGTATGGAGGCCTCAAGTTCTATCATATCAACTCCCACCATCTTAGGTTGATTTGCATAAGAAAATATTTTAGATGTAAATATTCACCAATATCAAGTTAGGATGAGATCCTTCCCTTGAAGAAAACACCATATACCCATAATAATCATAAATATATTCCAATAATATAAATTATTATAATATAGTGGATATGTATCCTCAGTAGGGATAGATGATTAGAGAGTGGAACTAGTATTTTGGGGAGTGGAACCTTGAAACCTTAACCGCTTTATTAATATCTCGTAAATAAAAGGTTTTGTTGGTAAAATTTCTTTTCTAGGCCTTACTGCCTCAGTTTTTCACCTCACTTCCTTCTCCATTCCATTCATAGGTGGACCATAAACTATGGGTATCAATTTATCTAGCTATCCATTTGGATATGAGTGAATCCAAGCCTCGATATAAGTCTTCATAAGTATGGGCATGGATATAAAGGGTGGAATTTTGATCCAAAGGCCCATCTCCTCCCATGTAAACATGATCCAAAATTAAAGAGAATTTATCAAGTGTATTTCCTTTCACACATTAGTCATAGATACAAGACATATTTTTGGGATTCATGATAATTTTATCCCAAACCTAAAAGGTGAATATCCTTTTCAAAGTAGATTCCCATTAATCGTTTTATCCAAAATGCCTTCTCTAAAATAAATAAGGTGCCCTTATCTTTCATGAAAACCATATGCATCATTCACCAAGGTACTATTTTTAGGTTAATAAGGATCCTAGATAAAATGATAATGATGGTTAAGCATACCCTACATGTCATTTGGCTCTAGAGACAGTAGGTTAACTCTACTAATTCATAGAAAATATGGCCTAAATCAATTATTGGTGAATGGTTGATCATTGAAAAATTCGTATCTTCCTATTTGAGCTATTATACAACCCTAGAGAACAAAAAATGGAATAACAGGTCTATAAGGGAACCTCCCCTTACTGGTTCATCCCTGAAGAAAGTACAATTTCTTCAGTATTGGGAACTCTGGATTAATACACCTCATAGTTTCCAATTGGGATTCCATTAAAAAATTTATAACCCTAACCCAGATATATGATTCACACATTGGTAATAAAAATTCACTTAAGAACATAGAAAACAAGTTTTCCAGTCTTACCACCTGATCAACCCTAGGTGTAGCTTGACAACCCCACTGAGTAAATTTGCCTTAATCCAATATTGTTCAATATGAAATGGTGAGCCTCTAAGTTCGGTGGGTCAAGAAATTCCTCGGTCTCCTCACATGTGTCTCATGACCATTCAGTGTGATAAATATCTATATATAATTAGAGAAAGAAACATTTATCCAAGGATGAGGATCCACTTACAAAAGAATTTATTCCATGGTAAGAAACTCTTTCACAAGTGGAGGTGTCCTCTAGACATTATCCCATACTGAGGAAGGAGGGAGGAACACATCATACATGTCTCCCCTGATTGTCCCTTTTATGACCATTTGGACATCCCAAAGGATTATCTTGATTTCTGAAATCAATAAATGGAACTTATTAGAATTAATACTTCATATGATATGAAAATCTAGAAGAATAATCATTTTATGATGAGAGAAATTTCATGATACCTAGGAGGCTTCATTAAGACCAATAGTTTATAACTCATTTGTAAATTAATTATAAATTTAATGGACCTAAAAGGGTTTCCCCTATTAAAGGCCAAATGAACCTCCATGGTGAAGAAACCATTTTGGTGACCACCCTAGCCTGTCATTTGTTGTAGATTTTGCTATAATGGATTGATAAAATGGTTTTCTAACTTGAGAACCTATAGTTCTTCCTGTAATGACAAAGGAGTGTAACCTAAAACAAATACTTCATACTAGTATTCTGTGATATATACCCCCTTTGTTGAGATCATCACTTGATGTGCATATTTTTAGCTATTTATCTAGGGGAGGGGATGATTTCCACATCATGGTGTAGGAATGGAAACATTGGACAACAATCTGAATCCATAAATAGGAATCCTACATGAGATGTGATAATCTTAGAGGGTAACACCAATGATATGTAAAAATAATAGATTTATTATAGGAACACTTTTCTTCACATAATCCTAAACCATCTTGATCATGGAAGTACTCCTCTCATCAACATCACTAATGAATTGGGTAGAAATCATTTTCTAAAATAAATGAGAGTTATTAAGATTTTTAAGCAATTTAAATATAAAATTTGATAAACTAAAATATTTAACATGGCACAATATGTGTCATGTGAAATGTATATCACATATATCACTATCAAGACTATGAAGTTTGTATGTGAAGTAATAATTCTATCAAAAATCATTATAAATATATTAGAAAATAAAAGTATGTGTGGTACATTTTTTAGTTCTCAATAGAGGTAGGCTAAAAGGGGAAGTCACTATGTGGAATGAAATATTGACCATGAGATTATAGATAATCATAAATCATATCGATTTTAACTTTTATAAATGATGCCCACTTATAACCATTACATAGGTGGACCTTGTACCTTGTAAATATCCAACATGGAGTAATATTCTTCCTTGGAATTGACTTCTTTTTGTTCCAAATAAACCCTATTCTGAGTAAGGGTGTTTTTTAAGGCTCATAGGATTTGAAAGATTCTAAAAATTATTAGTAATAGTTTTTGGACAAACAATTAAGATAAACCAAATGAAAATTAGAGTATATTTTAGTAAATGAAAGTAATTTGTATACCATCTAGGGTATTTTGTAGAACAACACAACACTATGAGAAACCCTTTAGTTCCCATAGAGACCAAAAGGATTTACAAATCACTATTTCCTCCAAAAATGAATTTCATTTTTATAGAAAGACGTCCATATGTGACTCATTTATAGCATATCAAGTACTATGTGGTTATCCATTTCAATAAATCGATTTCTTCAAAACCATATATAAATACCAAATAACATCTTGAAGAGAGACACATAAAGATAGGTAGAGAGAAATATAAAAGGTAAATACTATGAGTTGATAGAATAAACGTCCATTCTTAGAGAACCTCGATGAATTTATCTTACCAGAAACTGTTAGAAATCACCTCAATGTAAAGGAAGAGATACGCTATATAAAGGAGTCCTTGGAAAAAGGATCTAGTTTATAAAGAAATACTTTATAAAAGGATAATCATTATTAGTCATTTATAAAGGAGGCGTTCTTCTTCATTAAGGAAATGATTTATGAAGGGGTCCCTTTGTGATTATCCCATTTAACATAGAAAAACCTCTATTTGAGATTGGGTACTCTATGGTGTTTATATCACTGCTCTCAATATTCTCCTCCCACATAGAGTTTGACTTTATCTTATCCCCTATATGAATTGTTCAAGTGGCCCTCTCTTTTCAATGCCAAAATCCAAGGAAGACCAAATTAAGGCCTTCCCTAAAGCCACCATATTTTCATGGTCAGGGTATAAGGAATAGTAGCATGCCCCCTTTTGATCATGAATTCCCATGGAAAAGGTTTTCCCCCACTTGTCCTCCCTAACTAATGGAGTCTTTCTGGTGTCTAAAATCCTGCATCCCCTTGGTAACAAGGTCCCCAATCCTGGTGATAGTGGTGGGAATCATCATGGATTAAGTAATGAAACTTACTTCCTGCATACTTCCTAAAACATGAAGCGATATTGGTAGAATTTGTACCTTCTATCTTCCAATCAATGGATGCATAATCCTCAATCCCAGTTTTACAAATAGACAAGAATACTAGCTTTGGTACCTTTTTTGGAGTAATCCCATATCCTTACTTGAAAGATTACACATCCTTCCTTACTTCTATAGCCCCTCCCTCATCAATCAATGGATAGGGAGTGAATTAATAATGGGAATCTCCAAAGCATAATATCCATTAAAATCCAATTATGCATTCATTTTATGTAACCAAATTTCTAACATTCCTTGTTTTTCATAGAGAATGGCTCACGTGATCTTAGAGGCTTGAGTTTATCATGACACTAGTATAATTATAATTCCTCCTAATGGGACACCTCCTTATGTATAAGCCTCATATTTACCATGGTAATCTTTGATGCATAATCCCTATCCAAATCCAATTATTCATTTTTCAATGTGACCGACTTTCTAATGTTCCTTGTTTCTCATACTGAGTATAACTATTTTGGGCTAAGGGACTCGAGATGATCATGCCACTAGAATAATAAAATTTCTTTCTAAATGGGAATCCTACTTAGTTATAATCCCTAGATCTATAAAAAATGGTAGCCTCATATGAATAAGACCCACTCAATCATATGTTTTTGTACTTTCCATGAAACCTCATATCCTAGTTGCACGACATTAAACTGCACGACAATTTCCTTACTACATGATGTTAAACTACATGGTATGGTCCTGTCACATGACATTAAATTATGATACTCAAACCATGTGGTCTTTGATTCCTCTATCAACAAGATATTTATGATTCCTTCTTGAGGTTTAAACCCATAATCATCAATACATTACCATCCTTAGTAATTCATATTCCTAATATAATCACACCCCCACAAAAAGGATTATATTCTTTCTAGGTATTATCATTTCATTCTCATCGAGATATACTACAAATGAGATGTGTCTTCATAGGTCCATATTCTTTGTGATTAAAACTCAATCTCATTAGGCCATATTCCATTAGGGATCAACCATAAAGGGATAATAATGTATAAGTATCATGAAAATAATTACTATAACACCCCAAAAATTCCATTATGTTATTAATATGACTCTTTTTTTATAATGAATGTTTTATTATAATTATATAGAAATTTTTTTACATTTAATAAGAACATTACACTTATTTATAGATATAGAATAATATAATGAGGAATACTAAGGTGATATACACATGGAAGAATAATAAATTCATTAAAAAACTCTATAGTATTGAAATCTCCCAAGAATATAACCCCTACCATAACGATTTCAAAAATTAAAAGAAGTTTTAGGAAAACAATATACATTATCAAAGGATGTGTAAGAACCTTTGTATGTGATGTAGTGAGGGGTGAAGATAGAATTATGGTGTATTTATAGGGAAATATAACCATTAGGAATGAGTAATATTGGCCAATATGGTTTATGGTCATTATGACCATTAATAAATAAGACAGTTGGTCATTATTGTTGTTGTTGGCCAAATAAAGTGATTGTTATGATTATTTTATAATTGTGTTTTTAGAAACTATATAAATATTTAAATTTTTGTTAAAATTATGTTCTAATAAAAATTTATAAGTCTTAAAAAATGTTATTTTACTGGATTTATCTTATAAAAATCTTTTATATGATAATAAAAATCAACAAAATCCAAAGTGATTTTTATAATGACCTGACAGTTTATTATATCATAAAAGACTATTAATTTTAAATAAATAATCATTTTTTAGAAAGTAAAAAATCTCATATTTTTATAATTATTTTTATAGAATAAATATCATTTTTGGATTTGGTATATCAAAAAATATCTTAGGGTTAATTTATAGTAAATTTCTAAAGAAGCTGATTTTTTGGTTAAAAAGGGAAAATATTGTTTTTAAAAAAATATGAAAACTATTATGATATAATTAGGATACAATCACGATTTAAAATTTATTAATCTTTATTATTAATAGAAAACTATTTAAGAAACAACATAGTGAATAATTTGTTACATTTAGAAACACATTCTTAGCATTTTGAAAACCATGATTTCATCCTTTCTAAAAATATTATTTTTAAGAGTTATATGAATATCATATTGGAATTGATTTAGTTTTTATAAATTGAATCAAGTAAAATGGATTGAATATTTGGAATTAAAATTCATAAATTAGGTAATAAGGTTAATTTAATTTTTACACGTAAAAAATTTACCATGGTAAAAAAAGAGTTATCGTAGTATAAGTAAAATAATATAATGGGTTAAAGTTAAATGGTAAAAGCTTAAAATACATAAAAACTAAAACATTAAATTGGTTTTTTATTTATTATAATACCATAAAAAAGTTGAAAAAGTTGATTTTAAACCAAAATTTTTGGAATCAATGCCACTCAATAGTGTTTATCCTTAAATATAAAAGAATAAGTATTTAATCACTTAAATCCACCACTCTTCAAGTATAAATACCCCATTCACACCCCTAATATCCACTAAAAATAACTTAAACACAAATTTATGGTCATTTAGCCTTATTAATAGTCCCTCCAAGGTTCCCTCAAGGTCTCAATGTTCCATCCTCAAGTTTTATGAAGAAAATCTTCAAGGTATGGGAATTATCCTCTTTTTCCATTTCATTCAAGTACCTCTTTTATGTGAGTATTTTTTATGTCAAATATTATTTATTTTTATGAAATTTTGATCTTTACATTACTATCTAAATGTTTTTTACAAATTAAATGCCTCTATTTTCTCTCATTATTCCCTCCCTTTAATCTATGTTGTGTATTGTCATGTTTCTAAACTCATTTCTTTAATTTATCTCTTTTACATGAGAAATTGAAATATAATGAAAGCCTAAACTACTTTCTATTTAGTGGGTATTCACCTATATGAAAATATAACTTATTTATCAGGTATTTATATTTATTAAACCCACATTCCCTTCTCATGGGTTAAAAATTAAGGGATGTGCGTGTTTTTAAGCATTTATTCACTTGATGATTTTATATGAAACTTGTTCTTTATTATTCTTAGGTTATTGGTAAAATGATTTATTATTATTGATGTGAATCACATGAATTAATACATATGAAGTTTGTACCCTGATCGTGATCAAATATATTGGGTAAAAAACAAATCTCTAGAGATTTCATGTTTTATGATACCTCAGTGAATAACCTTGGTAATTATGATTTATGACACCCTGGTGATAAACCTTGGTGATATGATTTTGAATGTATCATTTTTTATATTGCATCCATAGTTCCATGTTATGATTCATGTTCTTTATATTATTCTATACCTCATTTTTATATGATCATTCCTTATTGGTATGTCTATTTTTCATATTCTAAGTATCTCATTTGATTATTACTATGATGGGATTTATGTTCACCCCGTACTTTGATGTATGTACCCAACATATGAAATATTTTTATGTTTTTTCATGGTTTATATTCATATTTCAAAAACAATAAACCCCAAAAGATCCTCTATTTTGTTAAATTTTCTACCATGAAATGAAATTTTTATGAAATAGAAAATGTGGTTCACTATAATTACTATGTACATTTCACTTAGTCATACTTACTGCATGATGTTAAACTACATAGATCAGTCCCTGTCACATGAACTTAAAAGTTATAATATTTCCCATTAATTGGCATTGAACTATTTGGGTTCGGATTCCTTTAACAATTTATATTTAGGAATCCCCATCATGGTCCCAATACCAACACCATAATAATAACTTTTTTCCTAGATGGATATAAGCTCTAGAGTGCCTAGTTATTGAGATTTAAACCATAGTTCCTTAAAACCAGGCATCACCAAGTAATGATGAAATAATATGAAGAACCTATGATACATAAATATGGTGTCATTGATGGATAACCTTTGATACATATAGATGGTTCCATTAGTACAAAACCACTTATATATACATATGTTTACATTGATGAGATGCCTCTGACACATACTGATGTTCACAGTAACACATGATAATAAATGATTACTGACATGGGGGGTAACCATTACCATACAGATATTTAAGAAGGATTCGTTAACATGACTTAAATATTTGAGAGAGCCTTGTAGTATGAAATAATTCTACCTGAAGGGTGTAATGAGGATGATCTCTAATCCTCTTTACCAATGTAAGTTCCCAAGGATCATTGATGAGAAAACCCAACGATTTCCTACCTTTGGAAATCAGGTTCATAGAAACACCATAGTCAAACATGTAGGAGACATGGGTTGTTTCTGGGTCCATGAATAAATCCCATTGGAAGAAATCTGAAAAAATAAATAATTTTCTTACACAAACCACCGCATTTTAAAGTTGAAACAGTTTCAATGTTGCGGATCCATTTAGAGTATTTCACCTATCAAATGAAATTATATTTAATAATATTATCAAATTTTTATTCTATCTTGGTAGCATCTAATTGATAAATTCTATTAGTTTCCTACTTGAAACCTCTATAATCATTTGGCAGACCCAGATGATGGGTGGCCACATCAAAATATAGCCTATGCATCTCTATATAATTTCAATAGAACAAGTAATAGTGATATTTTAAGAATGTGATGTACATAGACTACTCTTTTATAGGCATATAATCAATAATCAATGTGATATGTGGGTCATATTATACAAAAAAAATACTTTTTTGATCTAATTGATGGTATTAGTGACACCTTCATCAAATGATAGAGGGGTTCATCTAAGGTAATCATCTTCCTCTTCCATATCAATGTTATAAAAAATGTTCCCAGGATAGGTAGATATTATGAGGAAATATTTATCCTTTGTGAAGGAATGGTATTTATTCTTGGGCCATGAGAGTGTTAATGTATGGGCATCATGATCAGGAAAACTCCATAGATTCTCACATTCTTCTCCATTGTCATTAGGGGCAGAAGAAGTATTAAAATCTTAAGATTTAAAAGATTTAATAAGGTCATTATCAATTTCCTTTTATGTAATAGGGTATTTATACAATCCATATGGTAAACTGAGGTTCTTCTAGGGTTTAAATTATGTAAATGGGGTACTCTTGTTTAGGGAATTTCCACATATTTCATTAATCTCCCTAGGTGTGATCTGACTACCTCTTAATGGTCCTACTTAATCTAGCATAGTTTTTATTATATATACATGGAACACTAAATCTTTTGAACTATAGTGGATCTTTGGGGAATTATTTTTTCCTCTATAAATTTTATATTCAATAGATAATCATTATTAAGAAATATCCATGGGTTTTCAGGAGTAGTTCCCAAACGATTGAGAGTGGAAACTCATTTATCACCCTCTATCATCAATTTCTTTCTTTATCTCTTGTAGAAACCCGCCTCAGTGTACTAGGATTTACAACATTTAAAGGAGGAATTATCTCTATATAACACTCAAACCTTTTCATTTATGGAGTAATTTATGAATTGATTGTATGATGCTTTCACTACTGTATGACTATGAATCCAAGGTATTCTAAGTAGAACATTATATATTATGTACATATAAATAACTATAAACATGGAGTTAGACACCGGGTAACTGAATTGGGATTTGAGTTTCATCTTTACAATTGTATTTTTATTACTCTTTTCACACCCCTAACTATTTAGCTTTCTGGGAGACAAATCATACTAATTCTATCCCAAATATTGGAGATTCTAGACTGAGATAAGATTAATCATAGAATTATTTCTAATCAAAGAACATTTGATTTAAACATTATCTATCACACCTAAAACATATAGAGATCTAATATGACCCTGAATGGAATCCTATTATTCTTTCTCTATTAATGAGATAGTGGTATGTCATTTTATTAAATTAGTTTTTCCTCAATATGCCTCAGTTGGGGAAACTTCTATCTCAAACTTCCATAGGCACTAGAGGGCCTCGATAAGAGCTCCCCTAATATCCTTTGAAAGGTAAAGGGAATCCATAATTTAAATATTGGATGTAATAGCTACAAAATATTTCAATATTTCATACTTATTCACTTGGGGCCTATGATTTCCAATATAGGATTGCTTCTTGGCCTTTGTCATAAATTTTGAAGTGCTTTAGGTATATAGATATGGTTCTTAGATGGATCTGATCTTAGATATGATTGTGTCCCCCATATTCCCTCATCTTCTATGAACACTACCTCTTGATCCCTATTTAGGTATGAGAAACCTTATTTTATATGTTTTTTCATCATCAGAGAAGTGGTTTTCTATTTGAATGACATTAAAAGACCTAAAATTATCTCTTCATCTGATGATGATCCTAGTTGGTGGGGATTTTCCCATGCTCTGAACGATGAAGCAAGTAAATCTTCGAGACTTTGGGATGGTTTTGGAATCAAATGAGGTTCTTCTTATTATATCTTATTGTGTTTCTTGTAGTTTTTTTTGCCTCCATAGCATAGATTCAATGGTTTAACTTTGAATAATTCGAGAGGAGATGGGACTACACTCGGTTAAGAAATTTATACCATGAAAGTGAAATGATCTCGATCAACTGTTTTATGGTTAATCTAGTCATTTAACTATAATTCACATCTATATGGAACTTATTTCCAATCACTTTATTCATTTTATTGAATAGTGGACACATGGTCCAAATGTGTTGAGATTTTCCTCGATACCACCTATCGGGAATCGACCATTTTCTAGAGTATTTCTTTGAAGATAAATAAATCTTTGATAGTGTGGCCCAATATTTGGGGAAAATTTAAATGTTCATGATGATCATTGAGGAAAACTTTATAGGGTCTATTGGGATTATTTATCTTGAGAATATTATTTTCCATGGCTATGATGAAGTAACTAGGAACTTGTTCTTTACGAAAGGAATAGGTTTTTTTAATTCCTCATATTATAGGAGAACTTGATATTTCCTTGCCACCAAACAGAAGTAGTTTTTTTATGTACCATAACATGAGGTGTCGAGTTATGTGGATATTTTTTGGGTTCTTTCGTAATTGTTAGTTTTTTTGGGTTTAATAGCATCAATTTCTAAATTTCCAAATCTTTTCACCTATGTAATGGAGGAAGATTAAGATTTGTCCCTAGTTTGTTGAATAATATCCTTTAGAAGTTGGGTTGTGTCTATAAACCCCTAGAACCTACCCTTTTATTTCAACTAGATCTGTAGTGTCTATATTTTATCATATAGGATCTCTACACAATGTTCCAATAGCTACTCTTGTAGGAGCAGAATGTTGAGATAGTATGTTAAGTCTTTCCATCTAGAGATAAATTCATAAACCCTCTCATTTTTATGTTATTTATAGTTTGTTATGTAAATGACTATTTTTTCCATATTGTGGAGCTAAATTGGTAAATTAACTAAAGGCGATGGTCTTCCCAGCCTTCAATCAACCCTATTGGTAAGTTCCTATACTAAAAAAAGTTGTTCTTATGAGAGTTTTTACAAAGAACCTCGGTTTCATTTCCTCTTGTGGGTCCCATGGACACATAATGGGACCGTATTGAGAAAAAATGTGAGAAATACAACTCAATATATCTTATTCCATCAAACTTTGGGAAGATAGGATTCTAGAAATTGGTTAGAGGAGGGGCGGCATCCACCCAGTTGGGATATGGTTTCTTTTCAAGATACACTAGTGAACTCCTCTCTTCTATGGACTCTATTAGAGCACCAAGAGACTAAATGGTGTTGAGGAGTTACAAGGAAAAAATTATCTAATCCATCTTCTGATTAAGAGTAGTGGTAAAATCTTTATGCGGTCATCATGAATTCAATGATTTTTTACTGCTAGTTCATGTTGGATTGGATGACTATTTCAATATGAGGGTAGTTGTTGTAATAATGGAGGTAAATCCTAATATTTCTTAATTTCATTATTCAATTATATTTTCTATTTAGATATAAATCCCACCCTATTTTTGAATTTTGTTTTTGTGTAATATTAACCCCCTCCTGATGAGTGGGAGGTGAAGTATTCACTTATACTTAAAGGAGATACCATGTGAGAATGTTTTCCCTGAGTACTTATTCATTGATCCACTTGATATATAATATCAAATCCTCATATTGCACCACCTTCTCTTTAACAAGGAGGATTTCAATCTCTCTTAGTGGTTAGTGTTATGCAGTCATGCCTTTCCCTTTATCTTTTGCAGAATGCTGTTGAAAAAGTAGAAACTGCTTGATCATAGGTGTTAGGTTCTATTTTTGCCTCTGATTCTGGGTATACACACCCTCAATATGTGTTTTTCTACAACCCACTTCTAAAGAAAATATTTCCCCATTACATGAATCTATGTCCATGTCTTAGTATGTTTCATCTTCTGGATTGAAAGTTATGATGTTACCCAAGGCATATCAGGCAGAAGGAATCCATTCTCTGTCATGTGAGTAATAGAGTGACTATTTGTTGCTTGTATCCACTTTAAATGGTATATTTAGGCCTTCTCTTAAGCCCCCTTCTTCATTTGTCCATTTAGTCTTATGAACTTTGTGATATTTTATCTTCTTTATTAGATGTTCCTTTAGATTTGTTCTATGGATTGTGTTCTTGATGGAATCTCCAACCATACTCACTAAAAGTACCTTGAATGATAAGGGCATGTCTCATGGTGGTAGGAATGATCAGGGTGTTAGCTATCAGAAATTATTACTCATCTTATAAAAGACTTATTTTCTTGTATGATATGATAATAATTCCCCATCCCTAAGGGATTTAACTAATGTAGAGCTACCACTAATTCTTCTTAAACCTTCTAAGGATTTAATAACTCCATGGATGGAGAAGATAGTAAAGATATCCACATACATTTTTAACAGGGTTGACTTGAACTTTCCATTGATATCATCTAAGTACACTAGTGATTTCATGACCCCAGGGGTGTAAGTGGTGGTAAAACTACCCCCATCCCTATCGAATGGGGTTTCTCCCAGATAGACTCCATGGTGGTTTCTAATATAATCTTCTTAATTTGGATCATTTTCACTCGAGAATGATATTTATGTAGTTTACTCTCATATTGTTATTTCCTTTATATAGGGAGTTTCCCCATGGTTTTGGAATCTTATTTTCTCATATGAGACTCTTTATTGACCTTTTGGGATGCATGTCTCATGATCCTATCATTGGTTTGTTTTCTCTAGTTACATTTCTTCTATACCTTAGAGATGAGAGGGTTTTTTTGGATCAACCAACTAGTGTGCATGATTTTTGGGTCTATGACCTCACCTATGGTAATAAAATTATAGGATTCCATCTTTGAGGGACTCTAATAACCTGGGAAAAAATTGAATTGTAATGCTTTATACTCACCCCATATCTGTATACAAACTTCAGAAAAGGGGTCAACAATTATTTATTGAAGTTCCCCCAAACTATAGATACAAGAATTTTGAAATCTCTTGGAATGATTTTATGACCTTAGGTTCTAAGATAAAAATAAAATATCAAGTTTTATCTGATCGTAAATCTTATTCACTTCCTATATATGACCATCATATTCCTAATAATATATGTTCTTAACCTTTAGTCATTGAAGGGACATGCACAAGTTCTATAATATGTAAGGAATGCATTCCTCCTTCAACACATATGGGATGTCATAATGGGAAGTGGTGATGGTCTAGAATATATTCTAGATATTTTTATCAACTAAATCTTTCCATGTATCCATGATATATTCATCATCTCTAGAGAAACCATCTTCCACTTGATTTTTCCATCATGCTTTATTTCCCCATTCTTTATCAAATAAGGGATGATTACCTTGTACTAATGGTGGTAGTGTATTGTGGGTGATAATTGAGGTTATGGGATTGATTGACCATGATCGTGTAATTGTTTCTTGATGTGAGGACACTCTAGGATTGGATTTAATGAGTGGACGAATTTCTTATTTTGATGGAACATTATTGCATGTAGGACCTTCAAAGTAACCGATTGGTGTGCTGAAAAGGGGAGGACCTTCTTGACTTTTGATATTATCACTATGAGGAGTATTTTCAAAACTATATTTCTAAGGAGATCCCTCATGACCAATCCTGATATGTTCATGAGGAATACCTTCAAAACACATGTTTGAGGGAGGGCCTTTAGAACTACTGGTTATAGTTTCATGGGGAGGACCTTCATGTATGTGGTTGATCTCACTTTATGATGAGGAGTGGTAAGAGTATTGATATACTATATATAGGAATTATAGGTTCTCAAGAGTTTTAATACTAATTAGTATAGGAATATGGATCTACTTCTGGTTTTTTTCATCACTTGGTGAGATCTTATTTTATATTTTCTCCTTTGGATAGGTTGGTGAACATTGTAGATTTAAGTCTTATTATATGACTCAAGTGTTTTTTTATAGCTAGTTGATAGGATTATTATTAGCAGATAATAATATGATATTTTCCCATATGTTCCACTAGAATATACTGAATAATTCCTTAAAACTAATTAGGAATGTGTGCCAACATTTAAGTATCCATAGAGTTGTGGAATTTGTCTTCTTCAAGCTATGAGTGATCATGAATTTGTGCCTTCTTCTAAGATTTTTTCGATTTATATTGATAGGACTTCAAGACATATGTGAGAACATGAAACCACTTTTGTGTTCCCATAAAGATATGCCAACTTTCCACTTTAATGGGTGTGGGGATATGGGTCTGATCCAATATAGATTTTTGGATATGTCGATTATCTTCTTTAGAATTGATGGGAGTAAGAGTATGGGCCTACCCTCAGGTGATTAAAGTAATATATTGGTTACCACATTATTTTGATGCTTAAATGATCTACTATAAACTATATAGGACCTGGGTAGGACATAATCATGTTAATCCATTGAATTTGAGATATGATAGTGGGTTTCCTCGATAGTAATGTGAATGTTTGTCTATTAGTGGAAGTAAGAATATGTTCCCACTCATGTCCTTCATTTTTCATTAGGATATTCTGATAGGCCTCATGTATGGGGATGGAAATATGAGCCAGCCTCTTTCTTGTTGTCAGAATATAATGGAAAAATTGTTGTGTGTAAATCAAGAAATGATACTACTCGTTTTTCACCACAGTAGTCTATCGGTGGGATTCATCGATATAAGTGGGTATATAAGCCCACTCCCTATGGTTTGCATCTATCTACACTTGGAAATATCTTTTATATGCTTGGATCTCATTAACCAGGGGAGAAATCTAATGGGTATTTCCCTCAACAAATTTCTGAGGGTTTTTCGTTACATGACACTAGTAGTAGAGTCTATCAGGATCTCTCCTAGGATACCCCTAATATGAAGTGAATTTATAGTGAACTTCCTAATCCACCTTATTAATATAAGGAAGTTATTGTTCATTTCACTCTAGGGATAAGCTCCCAAAGTGGTTGTTGGTGGTGATAGGTTTCACTAGCTTCACTGTGACTCTCCTTATATGGGATAGACTTGCAGGATTCAGTTCTTGGAGACACTTTTATATAGATTATAGGATTATGAAAGTTCCCTTTCTATATAACTCCTTTACCACCATATTTTCCACTTAGTGCTAGATATTCTAAGTAGGTGATATTGTCCTCCTATTTTTGGGGGTCAAAAATTTCATGGTAGTCAAAGAACATGAATTCTTACTAGATAATGAAACTATCTTTTTAGAAATAAGTGATCTATTGATAAGGGTTAATAAATTATAAAAATAAAATAAGAATATTAATCAGTGAAACATCTTAAATAGGTGCATATTCAACCATTCATTTTTACATATGAAATATTCATTTCAGGTTCACAATTTTTGTTTTCAGAGAATATGTTAAACAAAATGGCCCAATGTTTAAGGTAACTCATTTTCTTTTTGGTTATTGAAATATTCACATTAGTTTCATTGTTTTATTTCACCTGAAATGGGGTAGCTTAGTACTTTATTTTGATGGGATGAGTGTGGCTTCACAATCTTCACATCAGGTCACTATTGTTATTTCTAACATTTTCCAATAGGATTTATTCATGGAACTAGAAACACCAAATGGATCCCACCTCTGTAAAAAAGGATTAACTACGGACCTTCTTTCAAAAGGTGGAAAATCACTGGGATTTTTTACCAATGATTCTTAGGAACTCAAATTAGTCTAGATGATGGGAGGTTGGGTTCACCTCACCTTGTTTAGAGAAATTATTTCCTACTCTATGAATCTATTATGGATTTAATTCATTTTGTGAATCCTTCCCAATTCCTAGTATAGGAATGGTTACCCCATGATAGAAATTGGTTATTGAAATGTGTTAATGTGAATGTATATATATCATAAGTGTCCCATTGATGTGAATATTTGTATGTGTCATAGGATCTCCATCAACCAAACCATTTTTATACATCATAGGTTCTATATCTTTATCTTACACTAACTTAATGATGATGGTTTATAAGTCTCTATGGTTTAAATCTACATAGTTGGTCATTATAGAGTTTATCATCATCTAGAAAGGCAATAAATGTTTATTATGTTGGGATCTGATATAGGAAAAGGAATTTCTACATATCCTTTCAAAAGGAATCAAACCCCATGTATGTTGGGGACACTTAATGGGTAATTTCATACCTTTTAAGGTTGTGTGAAATAGATCAATCCATGTAGTTCAAAATCATGTAATTAGAATGAATATATGAGAGATGTCTATTAATGGTCAGTGTGAGACGTACGCATGAGTGGCCCTTTTTTGTTATGTTTTTTTGGGAAGGGATATATCCTTGTCTAGATAAATGTGGCCTCATCGGGAATATATCTCATATGAGGAAGATATGGTTTTCACTTTGAAAGAATATGTCCCTCAAGGTGGGGGTATGATATTATCAGTAATATGGCTCAATGAAAGGTTGTTCTATAGAGAATATGTCCCTAATGAATAGGATTTATATTTTTATTAGAATATATCCAAGTAAGGGAAGGACATATGTGTTCTCATGAGAAATATAACCCCTTGAGAATGGGTATAGAGAATGATGATGGGTTTTAACCTCTATGAGGAATCCTATATATCCAATTTAATATGAATCAAATCCCACATAGTTTGAGATTCACAGTTTAAAGTCATACAACATGACCATACCATGTACATTAACATGATGTTGTGAGGATATTATCATGAAGTTTAACATAATGTGACAAGGATATGGTCCATGTAGTTTAATGTCATGTTATGGGTAAGTATGTGTCATGAATGATGCAGAAATTAACGATTGAGTGGATCTTACACATATGAAGTTATTATGAAACAATAGTTGGGGTTATACCTTGTAGAAGGCCCGAATTTTGGACATTATTAATTTAACCAATATAATTATCAACTCAGATCTCTAAGACCACATGAGTCATGATTAGTGTGAGAAATAAGAGATAATGGAAGATTTAGAACATTTTATGAGAGTGCACAGTTAATATTGAATGGGTATTATACCTAAGAGATGGGGCCCATATAATGTGGGGAATTATCTAGTTCTTATCACATGAGGAATCCTATGCTCATAATATTGGGTTTTTTTTACATATTTTAAGTTTGTATTTCAACATCTTATATTGAGTATGTTGTCATATGGTTTATTATCATATGACCAAGATATAGTGCTATGCAGTTTAAATTCATACATCTAAGGCATAATTTCAGTTATTATAACTTAAGCTACCTAATTTCACTTAGGAGTAGAGGGGAGTAGGTTACATGGTGTTCACCATCTAAATTTCCATCATCAAGGATTACACATTCACTACATAGGTATGACTGGAATGAAGAAGGTTTAGATACCAAAAATTTTAGGGAGTATACATGGGGCCTCCTTCTAGTAAAGTGACTATAAGGGTATATGTAGGTGTTATGATAATTGTGGTTTCCCCTATCCTTAGGTGGACTCAATAATTCACCGGGAACCCAGTTCGATTGAGCTCAGGCTTGGGTCAGCCAAGTATTACTGCATGTTCCATGGGAATTCTCACTGATTTATATAAGATTATGACCCTAATTATCAAGGGAATATAGGATTAAAAAACTTATAAAGACCTTATTTATTGAGGGATACACATGGTAGATACCTTTTATCAAGGTAATGTGGGATTAAAAGGGTTACATACTGGAGTAAATGCCCTAATTTTGATTATGTAGTGGTTCTAAAAGAGGTTTTTTTGATGTAATATCCAAATAGGGGCCTTGGGTAAAGGGTTGTCATGTTTTATGGAATAATGCATTCATTCTATACCATTGTGATTATAAATAAATAATATCACCCTAGAATAGGACCCTAGAGATATTTCTTTCTAGTAAGGGATCAAGAAGAGTGGATCTACCTAGTGTAGGGCCTAGGGTATGTTTCTCCCTAGTATAAGTAAATAACCTTGGGCAATGAGTCACCCAAGTGGATGACCAAGGGTGATGGGACACCCAAGTGGATGACCCTAGATGATGGGCCACCCAAGTGTAGGACCATGGTTGATGGGGCACCCAAGTGGATGACATTGGGTGATGGTTCTCTAAAGTATATGACCTTAGGTGATGGGTCACCAAAGTTCATGACATTGAGTGATGGTTCACTCAATTGAACGACCTTGGGTGATGGTTCTCCCAGGTTAATTCCCTCAATCGATGCCCTTACTCAAGTGGCTCACCTTGGATGATGGTTTACCTAAGTGAATGTGGAAAGATGGATCCTTCTTCCTAGTATATGAATACTAGGGACAGAGTGATCTTTTACAAAAAAAAAATTACTTTTGGATGACTCTACCACAACTTAAGTTATGTTCCATAGGTATTAGAGTGTCATAGGTTACCTGAATAAGGCTATAGAAACTTAGGAAAAGAGGCTTCTAGTGGATCTCACTCTCTCTTCCCAAAGTTAGTAACTCATGATCTGGTGAGTGGATAGGGGTTTATTTATAGACATGGATAGAGGCCTAGGGAAAGTGGGATTGGGAAAGAGGGGTGATACATGAAAGGGACTCAATAGAGATGGCTCGAGTGTCCAGAGGGGGCTCTAAGAAAGTCCACCTGAGTGACTAAGGGACCTTCGTTGAGGTAGCTTATGTCACCAAGGGGACCCTAGGAATGGAAGTCAGGCCAACTAAAGGAGACGTAGGACAATACAATGGTAATTACCTTGGGGGAATTTTCCTTATTATCTCTACCCCTTTTTTCCAAAAAATGAGTTCCAATATTCCAGTTCATCTTTAGTTATGACTTATGAAAGGGTACCTAAATTGTATACTTATAATTCATAAATAATTTTTTTAAAATTATATTCATAAAAATTAAAAAATACTGTTTATATCATATATATGTGGTAAATATTATGTTGTTTACAGCCAATGAAACTCGTTTTTCCCATATTATAATTGAGGTTCATATCATTCCACTACCTATAATATGGATATTACACCATTTTCATAATTTTTCACCCCATCCTTTGATTGTACCATATCTTTGATGTGATGGATTTTATGGTGTACTTATGTGTGATTTCATATTTTTCAATCACCAACTCATTAATTCACTTGTTAGGAGGTTGAGGCTGGAGACACATAGTTTTCATCTATAGGAGGGAGATATAACCATCACTCTAGAGGATGTGAAAAATGTGTTAGGACTCCATGTAAGGGTAATTATTTGATAGGATGAGTTTTTGGGGATTGGTTTTCATTATTAGTGAGATTATTTAACATAGAGGTTCACTGTGATGGTAGCTCTATCATCGGTAGTCTTGTAAAAATGAATTGGATATATGATCACTTTACTCATCTGATTGATGATATTATCAATATAATTATATTAGGATACACATATTATTTAATTATATATATTTTTGGAGGAATTTTATTTGTTTATCATTCTGTGAAATATTACCATCTTATAGAAGTTTATTCACTTAATAGCCTCGAGCAGATAAAAAAATATAGTTAGGGTTCAACTTGTCTCATATACACATATAAAGAACTATATATGGCATGTATCATTGATAAAATTCACATTTTAATATGTTTTATACTTATTCAAATGTGGTTGTGAGAGGCAATCCCCCACTTTACTCCACATGTTCACACACCATTACCCATAGATATTTTTCATGACTACCCATTCAAATGATGGTATGTTTATATATCCTTTTTATTAAGAATTAAATTTTATAAATTTATATATATAACTAAATTTATATTAATTTTATTTACATATAGAGGTATTAAAATAAACATTCTATCACTACCTGATATGATGTTCACACTTACTAGCTTATGATCGACAATCTTTGACTAGATGATGTACGTAAATTTTCATTATTTAATTAAATTATTATTTAAAAAATAAATGATTTATATTATAGATTTTAAATTAATTTTTTGTTATTTTAGGTTTCATAGATGGAATATGTCATAAAAATTCTAAAAATACTTCAAAGTTATTACATGATGATGCTTTTTATTAGTAAATAAATGGAGCCTCTAATACATTTTCACATCATTTAATAGAGATGCATGGATCGAGTTATGAGGTAGTCTGAGTTTATATAGCCCATTCTGATGCCACTAAGAAATTTTTCATCACTCCATTCCATGAATCTATCATGGATGAATTATGTGTACTTGATTAAATTTCATGCATGATATATAGAGATTTGAGGAAAACCTGAGGAGTCCAATTTATAAGGGATATCCATGGTGCATATTCATTTATCTAACCATCTCAGATATGAGACCTAGTATTTCATGGAATAATTATTGTATATTATGTGACACAAACAAGACTATCATGAATTGGTATTATTTATACTCTATACTAAATAGATCTTCTTTTAATTACAATTTACTTTACTAGTTTTATTTGTAGGATGATCACATCACATGTTTATTGTACATATCTGATCCTATAAATATATTAATACTAAACTAGGGATTTTTTTCACACATCAGGGGGAGGTTTGTTCCAACCCATGGATGAGGTTTATCATGATATTTTCTTTGATATAACATAGGATTTTAGTTCCTGGGTCAATGTGTCATGGGGTGATCAGCCTCAAATTAATGTGTTATATGATGATGTGGAATAATATGAGGATGTTGAGCACCATCATCCATATTCCCTTCCACTTCATACTACTAATGTCCCAAAATCTCGATTTATATGTTGTAGTAGTCTTTGTACTATAGCTATAGTTCATCATATAGAGGTTCCAATTTTAAAAGTTGCGATATATGTTATGGTTATAGGGTCTCACTATTATTTTTCTAGTGATTATCTTTCATTGTCTCTATAAATATCATATTATGAAATAGTGATATCTAGGACAATTTACTGGAGTGTATTTGATTCTCCATTTTCCCATAATGGTCATATGTTTGTGGTACAATAATTATATTCTTTCTATGTGGGGGAAACATCTAGCCAACATCCATCTTATTACCGTCTATGAGAAGGTTTAAGTCAATGTATATCATACTTGTATATAGAATAGGGTAAAAGTCATGTGCCTTTGGATCCACCACCTATGACATAGAATGATGTGGAGGTAAATTTAGTGGATGTTACATAGGAATAACATACACTATAGTATGATCATTGATGGAAATGGTCTAGGCATATTATTTATACACCATGATGTGACATGGAGTATCCTATGATATATCAACTGAGATATAATTGATAATATTTCCATTGATTAAGTATTTATATATATATATATATATATATATAATTTATTTAAAACATTTATACTTCTATATCATTTCAAAAACTACTCAAATATCTTTATTTTATTCATAAACTTAAGGAACAAGCGAAGAGGGAGAAAAAGGAAAAGACACACTTCAAGGGTGTATGAAAAAATAAAGTTCTAAAGAGGAATCCCTCTCAAAACATTTAAATCTTGGGGAAGGATCTAAAAATGATAAAAGATTTTAAGTGATTCTTATAATCCACCAGGTGCTTCAATATAGTTTGTAACTAATTTACCTTCCCAAAAAGTGTGTTCAAATCTTGAATGTAAATGCTAAGACACTGAATAATACGGTATGTGGTGGACTAGAAGGCATTATCTAGAGATGAAATATCCTCTATGAAAATGTATGATTCAAGTTCCATAATGTTATGAATATTTCCTTTATCTTTGTAGATAACAAGTCCCATCAAGATCATTTTAGGTTTTCAAAAATGGGGTTTCGAAAGAAAAAATAACTTCACCCACATTATTTCTTATCAAGTCTCCCCCAAATATCAAACCTTTAATAAAATTCCCATTTGTGTTGAGTTTTAAACTGTGACTCAATAGAAACCACTTAACCCAATGACCTCTCCCATAGCTCTTGATGGGAGGATAGATACAAAGTGATTTACATATGAGAAGCCCCACAAATGAAAATAGATCTTTAGATGATAAGGATAAATTGAAGTCCCTGTAAAATAAGAAAATCCTTTATCAAATTGTCCTAATATATTTTAGTTCATCATCATATCCAACATCATTAAGGATAATCCAGATGAACTAGAAAATACAAATTAAAACTAGAATACCAATCTTACCATCATGTATACTTTCCATACAATTGAATGAACCAATATTGAAATTGTTTCCCAAATGATAAAATGTATAGATATAGGTCCTATAATGCTCCAAAATATCTCCAAATATCCCTAGAGTACACTATATACATAAAAATGAACAAGTGAATTCATTTTCAGAAACTCGTAGAATATATAACATGGCACATGAGAGATATATCTTACCTACAAGGAAAGACCAGTGAGAAGCACCATCAATTGAATCGACCATACTAGAAAACCAATCTTTTTCAAAATTATATAACTCCATAACTCACCCCCCCCCCCACCCCACCTAAAATTATTCCACGTAGGATGGTTAATGATACTATAAATAGTTGCATAGAAATAACTAATTGGAAATTTTGAAGAAAAAGAGATAATACCCCACTAAAAAAAGATTATATCCAAATCCAACTACTTATCATGGTCATAAAGGACCACATCCAACAATGCCTTGAATATCTAGGGAAATTTAAGGTCGAAGTTCGAGGAAATGAAAAAATAGAATAATAGAGGTTCACTATCCTAAGTATATTCTCAAAAATAAATGTTATCAACACCAAAAAAACACCTATAATTACTAAAGACATCAAAGAGGTGAATACTAATATACTTTTAAATTCATGAGTAATTTATAACACTTTCCTCCCTGATAAGATTATGAGGATGGTTGAATCTAGAATGTATAAAAATTTTCAAAAGAAATATTCTCACCACACACTCCCATGTTATTATAATATGAGCTGCATGAATTTTCCCTGTAAGGTTAGGGATGTTCAACCCTCCCTCATTAAAAGGATAATAACCATGCTACCCACTTACCCAATGTATACAAGAATCAAAGTGATTATTTTAAATAAAGCTGGAAAATAACTACTTCAGACCCTTTATCATGCCCTTTGGGATGTAAATCGGGGAGAGGGTGTTAATAGGCATCGATTAAACCACAAACTATATAAGCATAATGTTCCCACCAAATTATAGAAATCAATTTTTCAACTATAAATATGAGCAACTATTTCATTGATGAGGAAATCAAAATAAATTATTTTTTTATTTCACTAAGAGATAATGGAGTGCTAGGGTGAAGAAAGGGAAATATTGAATTAGGAAAACTAATTTATCTCACTACATCTTCAACCCATTTGTTACATAAGAATTTGGTCACAAAAACATCTCTCTTAGAAGTATTATAATTCTACCCAATATAGCCACTATACTCACTCAGAGTGTGTGTTTTTAAAATATTTAATTAATGGATTTTCATCATTGAAAAAACAGAGCATGTCATATACAAACAATATGTGGTTTCTTACTATTATTAACTACATTATTATTTAATAATTATATTAGAAATAACTATTATTAATTTTTCATTCTATTAATTTTAATATTATTTTTCATTATATTGTTAGTAGGGTTTTTTTAGTAATGTAATAAAATAAAATAATTTAAAAAATAATCAATTAGATTGTGTAAACTCCATTCATATAAGTCATTTTAAGAATTAAGGTCATGAGTCGTTTCTAGAGAAATGAGTTTTGGTAGAGGCTAAAACTGGGCGACCACCTATGGTGGTCACAGATAGTGTGTACTAGTGATTTACAATGGTAGTCACCCAAAAAAATATTTTCCTTAAATAGGGTCTTTGGAAACCTCCAATAGTGTTTGCTAAAAATAAATGAAATTTTAGGGAATATATTCCCACTTTTTTTTTCAAATTATCTTCTTAATCATCCTCTCTCCCTCCATAAACCACCCACCACCTTGTACATTCTACTCATTATCACTCTCCACCTCTCACACTAATGTACTGGCTCCTATCACCCTCATTTATTTATTTCATTCCATTGACTACCCACTATCACCCACCCCTATTCAAGGTCTTCATCTTTTACTTACATGCATCATTTTCCATCACCCCCACTCCTATTTAATGTCATAGTTCCATCGGCCACCCTCACCATAACCCACACCAACTAATGCTCACCATTATATTCCCCCACTTTTATGCCACCATCAATCCCCCCCCCCCATCATCTCTTTCCCCCATGTCACATTTCTTTCTCCTAATCCCACTTGATAGTCCACCACCCTTACCACCTCTATTATATTTCATCATCTACCCTCAATCTTTCATTTCTTAAACCTTACCCCACATTGTCTCTCTCCTTTATGTCTTCATCTCTCACCCACATATAATCGTCACTATCCCACACTATATATCCTTCTCACCATTGCTTGAAACTTGATGACACTATTGTAGTCATATTTACCCACCCCCACTACTTCATACCATAGATTTCCCCTATATGTATATTACATATTAAAACACCCCATGAGGCAGACCAAGCATAAAATGAAAATATTTCATATCATTTTTATGATTTAGAAATTAAATCTCATAAATAAATTCACAATCTAAGAACCCAAATTGTTGGTGTCTTTTTATATTAGCTATTTAAATGTATTATTACACATTATTCATTTAATATTTCCTATAAAATTATCTATAAATTACTTACTTATAAACATATTTTTGTATGTAATTCCATAGGTAAATGGGAAACATAAAAAAAGTTATCTGAAATTATTGGTAATAGGGAAAAACTTATCAACGATTCATAAAAGTTAAATCATAAGTATATAAGAAAACCTAAACATGGGGAAAATATCTAATTACAAAGAACATGGAATCATATGATTTTTCAAAAAAAAATCATGATAAAAGTACATATAACCTCAAAGGATTATAAATATACCATGGTGTAATAATGTGAATATATGAGAAAATAATCATGATCCATGGAGCATAACTTAGGAGTGTAGCATAACATAGAAATATAGCACAAGAATAAAAATAGGAAATCATAACATTATCAAAAAATCTAGCCACAAAAAAGTCTATGATAAAGTTATCAACATGAAATAAATTCTATATATAGAATTTTGGACATTTATAAACACAAATATGTACATGCATAGAGTTTTGAACATGTAATTTGTTCCACATATAGATTTTTGAACATGACTAAATGAAACCAGGTTCACACATAACATCATTATCTCATGAGATATAAAGATTCACCCAACTAATTTGAGGGATATATCAGAATCACTCATCATATAATGATAAAACATACATATATATTCCATATGAAGTCAATTATTCATCTCAACATAAAAATACATGGAAAGAAAATAAGCTATATAATATTTTCAAATGGTGTCACATAAAATGAAATCAAGAATTGGATATATTGAATATAAAAATTTAATCACATAAATGGAGTATATAATAGGATAATTTAGATGATAATTTCTGAAACATAGTCTATATGAGATATATATTTTAGATAAAGAGAATAAAATAGAATAAAATCCATAAATAGAATTTTTTGTAGCTTTTATAATGTTTCCATAAAAATGAGGTTATGAGTCACTTTCAAAAATAATTTTTGAGAAGGTGATAAGAAAAAAAATTAAAATATTATTTTAAAATAATCCATAATATTGGAACATTGAAAAAAATGAAGTTAAAGTAAAGAATTTTTGAGTGAAGGTTGAAATAAGAATAAATACCCTTTATATTTTAATAACATTGTTTTAAAAGGGAATAAGTTTTAAAAAATGATAATAATAGTTACATTAGAAACCCATGATAAATTATAAAGTAGTGTTTTTTAATAAAATTAAAGGAAATTTTTAGCATTTTTATCTTATGGTAGGGGTTAAAAAAGATTCCTTTCACACTTTTTAATAAAAGTTAAATTCAATAAATTATGAACTATGTAGAAAACTAACATCAATAAAAGAGTTTTAAAACATCATTTTGAATAGAAATAAAGAGAAATATCAATGATATAGAAGATAAAAACATATTTGTATTTTAAAATAATGGAATAACATATTTTTATTAAGAAAGAATATGTACATGGAGGAAAAAGAGTTGATCAAGAGGATAAGAATTATTCTTAACAACATTATATTTTTATGAAGAAATAAATACATCAAAGAAAAAGATAATAATGTGAAAATGTAATTTATGTAGATATAATGACTAAATACCATATGAAATAGATAAATTAAAATATTTAAAAATCTTAGAAGAACATAGTCAAGGAATAAATATTATGACTTGGTGAAATGATAATTGAGTCAAAAAAAACCCTTACAAACATCTTAATTTTGAAGTCAAAATAATTTAGAAAGGTATTTATGATTAATAAATGTGAATAAATATTAAATAAAGTGAAATACAATATAATAAAATCAAGGAGTGTAAAAACCAAACTTATAATGATGATGTGCAATAATAAATATTATAACATAATAAAGGTGATTGAGTTAACAAGAACTCTTATGGATTTAGTATCTTTTGAATAAAAAGAACATTGAAAGAGATCATAAAATAAAATTTAAAATCACGTGAAAAAAATTTATTTATGATAAAATAATTCAATATTGGGGTAGTATTACACCTTGATAAATAATAATAGGTGTAAAATTTGAAATATTTATCAAGTAATTGAAATTGAGATAAATAACCCTTATAAATTCATATTTTATGATGTAAGAATCAATCAAAAATGGGATTATGAGAAGGAAATAAGAATCCAAAAAATAAAGGGGATATAAATAATAATAAAATCATATGGGGGAATAAATAAAAAATGTAAGAACATATTCAAATAATAAGGTGTATGGATCGTTGAAAAGAGATTGAGTCAATATAAACCTTTATGAATTTGGTAAGGATTGAATAAAAATACATTAAAAGTTATAAATGGTATAGAATTTTAAATACCATATATTAAATTAAAATTATTAAATAATAAATAATTTGGTAATTATTTATTCCATATAAAAGAATACAGGTGGTGATCATTGAATATATCTCAATTAAAGGAAGAATTGATATGAGAAACCCTTACATTGGATTTCTGATTGGACAGATAAAATCTAAATTCATGTATAATAATCTAAGACTCATTAAAATTATATTTAAGAACATTATTTATATTAATTATCCTTTTTATTAATTCTTTTTATTCATTTATTATATAATTAAAAATAATTTTTAATTAATATTGATCGTTGGTTATTAGTTGTTTCAACTGTTCCTTATCAATTTTGGATATCATTCCATGTTCATGAGTTCATCATATCAAAAAATTTAAATGTATTGGAATAAATGTTTCATAATGGTTTATGAAGTTCCAGGTTCATTCCATGTGAGTTTCTTATGTAATTCATAAAGATTAAATCTGTAAAAATCTTATTTTGATAATTTTTAATGAAAAAAAGGTGATATATTTATAATGAGTTTGATATTAATATTAACAATCCAAAAAAAGTAAAAAATTATATACTTATTAATATCCTATATTGCTAGAAATTAATTTTTTTTATAATTATTCATGATAAAAATTTATAGCATCATACCTGTAGGTGGTTAAACTAACCCAAATAAGAACATGTTATAATCAATGGATGGGTACTATTATGAAGTGATTTTGTTATAATATAAATATTATAGAAGTATAATTATCTTATTTAAGTTATATTAATGTGATAAATCATAATTTTTAAGATTTATAGGAATAATATAAAATAAAATTAAGGATAAGAAGTGATTACTTACAAAGATGAAATTGTGTCTTCTCTTAGATGCATTCTTGGAAATAAAGGATTTGGGTCTCCTACTTATTACCAGATATTTCCAAAAAATAATATATTATTATTATCGATATAATTTATGAAAGGATTCAAGATAAAACTTAAGTAAATTTGTGCATTGAGGTGGGTATTGGAGGGGTCATTTTATAAGTGAGCTTGAGTGGTTTTTTGGTTAATACTCCTTCATTAATGAAAAATGAAAGTAATTTCTTATATAAAAAGGATCAAAAGTGAAAAAATAATTGAGATTGGATAATAAAAGGTATATTTTGACCTAATATACACATTATATATATTTTTATGATATTTTAGGTCATTACCCCATAGTTAAACCCTTTTTAACTTATTTTACCTTCACTTTGGTAACTCAATTTTTACCTGAGTGACTTATTTTATTACATAAAAATAAAATTACACTTCATATATAATTCTTACCTTATAATTAAAAATATGAAATTTATTTTATTTGATTAAATTTATAAAGGTGATAAAAAATAATTTTACTATAATAATGTATAACACATAAAAAAATTACAAAAAAAATATTTTTAAGCATTAAAGTGAATCTGTTTTTATTAAATTAAATTTAATAAAAATTAAATGAATTTTATTCTATTTTATTGTATATATTGACATTATATTTTATTAAAATAATTCTTTAATAGTGTTTGTTTTAATTTATCAATACAAAAATACATTACACACATAAAATTAATTATTTGGAAAAAAATTATTTTCACAATGAATGGTTTTATTATTAATTCTAACCAATTAATAATAATTATTTAAATGTTAATTAATAATTATATATATAAATAAAACATTTAATTTATTTTATACTCCAAGTAAAATAAATATGAATTTTAAATGAATATATATATAATATTATTACAGTACACGCACCCAAGTAAAAAAATCAATCTGGGAACTCAACCCCGTGACTCATGCCCCAAACCTCACCCCCCTAGCTACCCCACTTCTTGTGGGGGAGAAATAAAGATATATAATATATAATAGAAATAATTTTTTTATACAAAAAAAATTATCCATGAATAATTAAATAAGTATTCCTCATAATTACTTAATTATTTATTTAGTGTTATTGATTTATTTTACGAATCGTAATTTATTTTTATAAATACATTTTATTGAAATAATTTATTATAAATTTAATAAAAATTTATAATTCAAAAAACTAATTGGATCGACCTATAATCCTTTTAATTTAAACTAGGTTTCCATAAGTTGTGCCCTCTTAATATCAATAACATAATCCCAAAAAATAATTGAACTGCATTATGATACCAAATAAGGAGAAAAATCATAAAATTCATGTATTTTACATCATTTTAATAATTTAAAATTTTCATCTCACAAATAAATTTAAACTCCTAGAACCCAAACCTTTATTTTCTTTGGATATTAGCTATATTGATATCTTATTACAAAATTATTCCTTCAACATGTCTCATAAAATTTCCAATACAAAACTTCCTTATAATATAATATTTCATGTAATTATATATGGAAATGGGGAAAAATAATTATTAAGCTCAAAAGATCAATAAAGGGAAAACTTATCAAAATTTTATAGAGATTTAGACCATAAGTATGTAGGAAAACTTAAATATGAGAGAAATATTTGATTAAAAAACATGGAATCATAAGATTTTCCATAAGTCTTGATAAAAGGATATATAAACTCAATAGATCATACATATACCATGGAATAATAGTGTAGAGACATAAGAAAATAATCATAAGTCATAGAGAATAACATAGGCATGTACCATAACAAATAAATGTGGAACAAGCGTAAGCATAGGAAATCATAACATTATAGACAAAGCTAACCACAATCAGGTCCATGAATAAAGTTATGTACATAAAAATAGGTCTATGCATAGAATTATGAGAATATCTAAATGAAAATAGTTCCATCAATAGATTTGTGAATATGCAATTACTTCTATGTAAAGATTTATGAACATGACTAAATGTAACCATATTAACGCATATAATCATTTTCACATTAGATACAAAGATTTTGCCAATTAGTTGGAGGTATATATTAGATCCACCCATATCATAATGATAAACCATATATATTTATTCCATATGAATTCAATTATAGAATTAATCATAAAAAAATTAGGAACAAAATGGGTTACATAATATTTTAAAATGGTATCACATAAAATGGAATGAAGAATTATATACATTAATGCCAAAAATTTGATCTCAAAAAATAATTATACTATAAAACCAATTAGAGTAAAATTTATGAAATATAACTCTATAGGATATATATATTTTATATTTATAGAGGGAAATGGAAGAAAAAAACATAAAATGGAATTTTCTTAAAGCATTTATAAAGTTTTTGTAAAAACGAAGTGACAAGTAACTTAAAAAAACATTTTTTATATGGTTGAAAGAATACTTTTTAAAATATTAATATAAAATAATCCTACATAATTGAACCCTGAAAAGGAGTAAATTTAAAGTAAATAAATATGAAGTGGAAGATAAAATAATAAGAAATACCCTTTGCATTTTAATTTCATTTTTTAAAAGAAAATAATTTATAAAATAATGAGAATAATAATTACATTGTAAAACCATGAAAACATATATAGGAAACTTCATTAATAATATTTAAGAAAATTATTCTAAAATAATATCATATGGGAGGTGTTAAAAAATAATTCTTTCAAACATTTATAATAAAATTTAAATTCAATATAAAATGAAAATTTATAAAACTCGTATCAATTAAAGAGTTATAAAACCTATTTTGAATGGAAATAAATATAAATGTGAATAGTATAGAAGATAAAACATATTTTTATTTTAAATTGATATAATAATAAAATTTTGGTAATAAATAATATAGGCATAGAAGAGAAATATCCAATAGAGAGGATGGGAATTATTCTTACCAATGTCATATTTTTATAAATAAATAAATCCATCTCAAAAGAAGGTTTTGATGTAAAAATTTAATTTCCTTAGAGAGAAATATAAAATACCATGTGAAATATAAAAATTTATAAATATAAAAACCTTATAATAACGGAGTCAAGGAAGAAAGTGTATGACATAATGAAATGAAAATTGTGTCAAAAAACCTTACGGTTATCCTAATTTTATAGGTAATAATAGTTTAGAAGAATTTTATAAGAAATAAATTTAAATACATATAAAATAAAGTGTAAATATAATATAATATAATCATAGTGTGTAATAAAACAACCTTATAAGTATGAAGTTCAAGAATAAATATTATAATGTAATGAAATGATATTAAGTTAAAAATCTCTTAAAAATTATTAAACTTTAAATTAAAATAACATAGAAAGAGATCATGAAATAAAATTTAAAATCAAAAAAAAATTACTTATGGTAAAATAATTCAATGAGGTATTAAGCACACCATATGAAAGAACAATACATGCATATTTAAAAATATGTCTCAATGAATTTAAAGTAAGGAAAAACCCCTTACAAAATTCTATTTTATGATATAAGAATCAATCAAAATGGGGATTATAAGAAACAAATAAAAATCAAGACAAAAAATTAAAAAGTAAAGAATAATAAAATCATCTAGTATAATTAATAAAACATATAATTTCACATTCAAAGAATAATTTTTATAACTCTATGAAAATAGATTTGAGTCAATAAAAGCCCTTAAAATATTGCTAATGATTGAATAAAAATAAATTTAAAGTGATAGCATGAGTTGTTTTTTTAAATAACTTATATTTAAAAAAATTATGATAAAATAATTCATTTTGGAATTATATACTCTATATAAAATAACCTGCGTGGTGATCATGGAACATAAATCATTTAAAGGAAAAAATGAGATGAGAAACACTTACTTTAGACTCTTTCTTTGTCGTATGTGCTCTAACATAATTTATAATAAACTAAGAAATAATAATAATATATTTTAAAACCTTATTCATGTTAATATGTTTTTAGTAATATTTTATATTCATTTATTACATAGATAATACTTATTTTTAATTATTATTGATCATCATTTGTCAGTAGTTTTAATAATTGCTTTCCTTTTTTAGTATAATGGTTTTGGTTATCATTCCATGTTCATGAGTTCATCATATAAAAAATTGTAAAGGTATCATAATAAAATTTTTATTATGAGTTATGAATTTCTAGGTTTATATCATGGGAGTTTCATATATAATTTGTAAATATGAAATCCATAATGAGCTAATTTTGAAAAAAATTAATGAACAAAAGGTGGTGTATTAATAATGATTTAAATATATGTATTAACATTCCAAAACTAAAAAAATAAAACATTATTTACTTATTAATATCATTTATTAAAAGTAATTAAACTTATTTAGTCATCCATAATAAAAACAAATATAGCACTTCCATGTAGTTGGTTGAACCGACTCAAACAAGAACTTTCTATAATCAATGGAAAAGTATGATTATGAAGTTATTTTGTAATAACATAAATATTATATAAGTATAATGATATTATTTAGTTGATATTAGTATGGTAAATAAAAATTTGTAAGTAGTATATCAAAAATATAGAAGAAAATGAAGGATAAGTAGTGATTACTTACAAAGATGAAATTCTATATTCTCTTAGATGCCTTTATAGAAATAAAGGATTTGGGTATCCTTATTATGATAAGAGGTTAAAAAACATCATAAAGGTTTTTTTGGAGATAATTTGGGTAGTGATACAATAGTATAATGAAATAAAGGTATTATTTGATGTGAGTAGAGGAGGGGACCTTTTATAAGTGAGCTTGAGTGGTATCTTTTCAAATACCCATTCCATAATGAAAAAGAAATATAATTTCTCCTAAAAAGTGGATCAAAAGTAGAAAATTTATTGATATTGGATAATTTTATTTTTATAATGTCATCATCCATTCATTAGATATATATTTTTATGATATTTTAGGTCTTTTCCCTTAGTTAAATGTTTTTTACCTTGTTTTATCTTCACCATGTAAACTCAATTTTTTCCATCATAACTTATTTTTATCCCTAAAAAAATTAACTTCACTAAATAATTTTTTTAATTATCAATATATATATATGTTATCTATTTTATTAGATTCAATTTATAAATATGATAAAAATTTATTTTAATATAAGAACACATAATATATAAAAAAATTAAAAAATGTATTTTATATAGAAAAAGGAATTTATGCATATTATATGTAATTTAATATACATTAAATGCATGTTAATTTATTAGTTTTCATGTATTATCAAAAATAATAATTTAAATCATTCTTTATTGGTGATTAATTTAATTTATTAAGATAAAAATACATTATACACATAAAAAAATCTTTAAAAAATACTTATTTTAACATTAAATGATTTTATTATTATTTATAACAAATTAATAATAATTACATGAATGTTGATTAATTTTTATATATAAAAAATACATTTTATTAAACCCTATCCCTTATATTTAACCCCCAATTTTGGGGGGCGGTGATTCTTCTTCCCACCTATATGTGTGTGAGAATAGAGACTATCAGTGTCAATATGCTGATGTCAGTAGTTGCATGAAGGCAGCCCCATGCATGATATCTTGGGGTGGTGATCTAATGATGGAAAGAAACAAGAGGGGGCATATGAACTAGCTCAGAATATTGATGTGTTGGGTAGTAACCTCCAGTGGTGGGAGCAAGCGAATTCGTGTACTGCGTACTGATTATAAGAGAGAAAGTGATATAAGTCATTGGTTCCCTCTAGTTAGATTGAGGAGAAAAGGTGCACTGTGTGCAGGGCTTAAGCTGGTCTTTGGCCTTCAATCTAGTTATGAGACCATGGGCCAGGGGCCTTTAGGTAAATTTTCATGGGTTTAGAGGACTTGGGCCTTTGGGATTTTTTTTAGGGGTCATAGGGATGATTGTTAACCCTTTGGGTCATGTTCTTTATGTGTTGTTCTCCTAGGCCTATGGGAAATGTAATGGTTTTCCCTCTACCTAGATATTTAGAGGTGTTTCCTTTGTTTAAATAAAAATGGGCTTGACCCCATCCTGTTAAAAAAATTAGTACTCCTTATAATTGAATAGTTATTATTTGATATTATTAATCTATTTTACTAATAATAACTTTATTTTTATCATTCCATTTTATTGAAACAATTTATTATAAATTAAATAAAAATTAGAAATTAACAAAAAAATAGAATAAAAGTTGTTTTCATAAATAATTTTTTAATATTTTATTCTATTCCAAAATCATTTATTATATTTAAAATAAATTATTCATATTTAAAATACATATTTTTAACATTTAAATAATGTTTATTTATATCAATGGTATTCTAATAATTCTGAACCGGTGATGATTTTACAAGTATAATACTAAATAACCATTTACCCTTTTATAATGGTTATATAACAGTTATATTACCCCATTATATCTGATAAATTAATTCCAATATAAATTCTCAAATCATACTTCTCATTCTTTTAAGTTATATTTATTATTTTACAAAATACTTTCTCATTTCATGATATTTTTTTATTGTAGGTTAAGTTCTACTAATATCGATTCTCAAAGGTGAAGATAAATTGAGGGATTTTCTAGTTATAAATATATTCTTTTCTTCTAGTTATTAGACCATTTTAATTTATGTACTTTTAAAGGAAGTAATCATTCATAGTATATAATATTCCATAGTATGAGATATTTAGTTTCATATAATTTTATAATAATATTCCATTATGAGTGAATAAATTGTGTTTAATTTCATTTATTTATTATATGATTTATTTCTTTCTTATATCTCAATTAATTATAAAGTATAAAAATTAAACTCAAGAAAAAAATAATAATTAAATATAGTATGTTACACACCCACTCCTATTATCACTCACCATCTCACAAACCTTGAAATTTTCATTACCATTAGAAACCTTGACCCCGATCATGGTTCACCGAACCACCATATTAGTAGATTTATTTTAAAAATAAATAAATTTATAGTGACTTGTAACATCAATCACTTGAAACACTAAAATAGATTAATAGTCCACTTTTAGTGATCACCAAAACCATATTTTCTCCTAGTGAGTGGAAGATGTTGTAAGAACCTCGAATTTCCTAGATCCTTTGTTTTTTTTCAAGTGTGGTAAGTGTTTGAGGGGGTAAATAGTAATTAAAGAGAGGGGTAGAGGATTCTGGATGGTTTTCCTGATATATCACATCATGAAGATTATATTGATGTGTGAGGTTTATTATTTAGCATTGGTTTAATGCCATAAGAGTTAGGAGTTTCTTTATTTTGTGGGTATTTGTTAATTTTGGAAAGATATGATTTTCTACAGAATGATAGATTTTCTTATATTATGGGGATGAAACCATGTGAGTTAAGAGTTTATATGTTTTGTAGGTATTTTTGGTTCTGATATGATGTGTTTTTCTATAGTTTGAATGGTTCTTAGTTCTCTTGGGTCATTCTTACATAAGTGTTATTCTATTGGTTAATATTATGTTAATTTATTTGAGTTAATATTACATGGGATCTATTACATCAAGCAGAGTTTTTTCATGGAATGAATATTTGAAGAGTTTTGATTTAATCTTGCATGGTGTTTGGTTTAACCTCGTGTGAGGATTTATTGTTCCATGATTTTAGGAATTTAATTTTGAATCTGTTTTTAAATTATTTGGTTTTGTCTTCGTAGAGATCATTATGTCATGGTACATAGGTTATTTCATGGTTTGGTCCAGGTTTATTGGGTCTAAGGTGGAGATTCGAGGTCTGCATTGTGATTTTTAAAAATTTAGATATTGTGATGCTATAATTTTCATTATTCCATGACCAGCCTTGGTCATGTCATATTTCAAATATTTGATCGATTTTTAAAAGGGGTGAATTTGGGAGGATCGTATTGTGATCCTTAAAGGAACACTTAAAGCCGACCCATTATTCACATTATAATTGTTTGCATCGGAATTTTTATTATAAATATAGGGTTCCCCATCCCTTTTTCTAATCTTACTCATTTCTATCAAACCCTAGGTGACTTAGGTGGCTCCTTTGGAGATTGTTGGATGTACATTTCATGGTTCTTTAAACCTTATATTTTAATGTTGTTTATCATTTTATCCATGGTTCTCTTGTCATATCTCTTCATTCATTCTTTATTATTCCTATTTTAAGGAAGGTTTGAGTAGATATTATATTTGCTTTTAGTGGATTATTTAATGAAAATTGACATAAATTAGTTTTTTGGGAGATAATAATAGATTTAAGTGTTCTTGAATTTGGTTCTCTAGATATAGGATTACTCAACTCCATTGATGTAGGGAATTTATAATATTTTATTCAATCATATGGAATAATATGTTTTCTTAGAAAGTTTTGTAATATTTTAAGTTACTATAGTTAGTCCTTGAGTATTTATATTGTAACACCCGATATTTTTATGAGAAATATTTTGTTTTTATGTTATCATCAAAGGAATCTTTCACTACACACAACACTAGCTTGGATTTCTTTACACGCAGTCGCGACCTTCCTTGATAGCTTGTGTTGTACGCAATACCGAGTTTCACTAAACAATGATATGCTATTAAAATATTATTAAAATTAGCCGTTATGATTGGTAATACCCACTTTTTGACATTTTATTTTTCAAAATTGTCTTCACTTTTGGATTCATAATATCAAAATTAGCCTAGGGTGAAATTTTGGTATTTTTCTGAAAACTTTCAATTTTTGATGAATAGTGAAAACATTGGGTTACTATTTAAAAACCGACCTTTTATTTAAATAATTATTTATTTTATTATATTTATTTTAGGTCAAAATTGATACATAATACCTATATAAGTTCAATGTAATTCATTGGAGTCATTTTATAATAATTTTAGATATATAAAAATTTTATTGAACTTTTCACCATCTTTTACCCACCTCCTAGGAGAATTTGAAAATTCACATAAAACTTAATTTTACCACTTCTGTGAGTAGAATTTTGAAAATCCGAGAGACATGGTTAATATCAAGGACTAAAATGTGGTTCAATGAGATGAAAATAATTTTTGGTGAATAGTAAATTTTTACTTTTATTACCAAAGTTAAAAGTAAATAGGGTAATTAAGGGTAAATATGATATTAGTATTATCCTAACACATGTCCTAATTCTATTGGATAAGTTTGATTCGACCAAAAACAGCCTTAGGAATAAAATATGACCATTTAGGTCCACTTGGATTAGATTAGGACATTTATTATTAATTTATTTAAAGAAGGGTTAAAATAGTTAAAATCAAAGTTTAATAACTAAATAATTTTTAATATAGGGTTATAAAAAATATAAATTCAACTATAAATATTCATTAGAAATATAAAAAGATTTCCTACATAATGGTATTTTATTTATAATTTTTAGACTTTAAATAATTTAATTTATTTATGAAAAAATGATGATGCAGTAATTAACTTATTAAGGAAATATTAACATAATTGATGTTATAAATACTGAAATAAATGTAATTTGAGACTTTTTATGAATTACAATAATTTTATAGGTTAATATAACATATTATTATTAATTTAATTAACTTTTTTCTAACTAATAATTCTGTTATAATTTTCACAAAAATCAATTACCAAATAGTGTCAAAATTGACATAAAATAGTTTTTAAAACAAATATAATATTATTAATTGCTATTATATTCCTAAAAATATAATTTTCGGCCAAGATACTTATATAATGATAGTTGTATCATTAATGGACCACTTGGGGGTCTTTTGGATGTATATGGTTCGTTTATTAACTATATAATATAAAAATTCAAACTGACATGGTAAATGTCAATCTAATTAACTAAGAGTTAAAACTAAAAGATACAGTTAATATAATGACCTAAACTTGTCTAAAATATATTGGTTGAGATTATTTTGACCCATCCCCACCTTATCTTTGAAATAAATCAATTTGGAGCTATTAAAGACTGAATATGACTTTATAATAAAATAATATTTTAAGTTTTTCCAAAGGTGCCCCTCTCCTCCCTTATAAAAGGGAACCTCCCCCCTCTCCTCCTCACTCCACTTTTAGCCTTCAAAATCGTCCAAACCCTGAATATTTCTCTTCTCCAATTCCCTAGAAACATCCTAGAGGTCCTGGTCTTCTTCAAAGACCAATCTTAGTGCCCTAAGAGGAGGTTTCAAAGAGGCGTGTCGAAGAAGAGGTAATATCCATTACCAATTCTTTCAACTTTATTTCTTCTTCTACTTATTCTTATTTAGTTGTTTCATTATGAAGTAATACCATAAGTATCACTCATATACTTATATGTTATTATAAATATGAAACAACCTTATTTCACCTTCTATCCATCCTACAGAAAACGAAATCACCGTGCGTGCGAACGTATGGAATACCGTCTCCACGCCGTGGTGTAATCTGTTTTCCACCACCACCATACTTGGATGGGTATAAAGGTGTAAATAATAACTATATATGATTATTGTAAAGTGATATTTATTCTAAAATAGTATAAATACACTTCAATAAAATTCCACGATCATGGGAACGATATCATCACTCGTGCGTACGTACGGCCTACCGTCTCCACGATGTGATGCGACTCGTTCTACATGATGTTAATTACATAATGATTATATAAATGAATTGAATGAATAAATATGATATATATTACACTAATACCTTTCTGGAAATGAGGTAACTATAACCTAAAAGAAGAATAAGAATTTATTTGACAAAACACGAATAAGAACAAAAAAGCAATAAACACCCGAATAACAAGTAAAAAATGAAATATTACTAATAAGAAGTAAATAATATGACCATATATGATATAATAACAATTATTAATATTCTGTAATAAGTCAATAACATTATTTAAATCATTATACAGGAGTTTCGGACACGTACAAAGCAAATCAGACCTAAGGTAAGCGAAAATCTCGCAATCTCATTTTGTGGATCCAGTAAAAACAGAGGTTATCGAAAGATGGTCGAGACCAACAACAGTAACTGAGATCTGAATTTTTCTTGGTTTGGCTGGATATTATTGACGTTTTGTGAAAGATTTTTCATGATTATCTAACCCACTCGCCAAATTGACTCAGAAAGAAGGTAAGTTTGTTTGGACAGAGGAATGTGAAGAGAATTTCAAGGAGTTTAAAAGAAGGTTATCTAGTGCACCTGTACTCACACTGCCTTATAATGGAGAAAGGTTTGTGATCTATAGTGATGCATCCAAGAAGGGATTAGGGTGTGTTCTCATGAAAAACGATATGGTGATAGCTTATGCTTCACGACAGTTGAAAATCCATGAGTAAAATTACCCAACTCATGATTTGGAGTTAGCTGTGGTAATCTTTTCATTAAAGATTTAAAGGCATTATCTTTATGGAGAAAGGTGTGATATTTATACTGATCATAAAAGTTTAAAGTATATTTTCACAGAAAAGGAGATGAATATGCTCCAAATAAGATGGTTGGAGCTGATTAAGGATTATGACTACTCAATTAATTACCACCCAGGGAAAGCAAACAAGGTGGCAGATGCATTAAGTCGACAAGACCATGCTAGCTTATCCATGATGAGGATCACAAAATATCCAATATTTATGGATTTACAAAGGATGGATCTTGGAATTATAACGGAAGGGGAAAATCAAATCTTTCTCAAATGAATGTTCAACCATCTATACATGTGAAGATTAAAGAGGCACAGAAAGAAGATGTAGAGTTACAAAAGAAGGTGAGAAATGTTCCTGAATTCAACCTTGATTGTGATGGGATAATAAGGTTCAGGAATCAGGTTTGTGTTCCTCCCATCCCAGAATTAAAGAACAAGCTGCTAGATGAGGCTCATAGTTCTTCATTCTCTATTCATCCCGGAAGCACAAAGATGTATAGGGACCTGAAAGAGTACTTCTGGTACGATGGCATGAAAAGAGATGTTTCTGAATATGTCTCTTGATGCTTGGTTTATCAGCATGTTAAAGCTGAGAGACAAAAACCTAAGGAGATGTTACAACCATTACCAATACCTGAATGGAAATGGTAAAACATCACTATGGACTTTGTCACTAGACTTCCTAAAACATCTAAAGGTAATAATGCTATATGGGTCATAGTTGATCGTCTTACAAAGTCTGCACACTTCATTGCTATTAGAGAGGATTTCTCTCTGGATAATCTTTCCAGGATATATGTAAACGAAGTGGTAAGATTTCATAGAGTACCACTTTCCATTATATGTGATCGGGATCCAAGGATTACCTCAATGTTCTGGAAAAGTCTTCAGCATACTCTGGATACAGAGTTGAGTTTCAGAACTGCTTATCATCCTCAGACAGACGGTCAGTCTGAGAGAAAAATTCAAACTCCAGAAGATATGCTAAGAGCTTGCTCTATGGATTTCAAAGGTGGTTGGGATCAACACCTACCTTTGGTGGAATTTTCCTATGATAATAGCTTTCACTCCAGTATTCAGATGGATCCTTATGAATATCTCTATGGAAAGAAATGCAGGACTCCAACTTGCTGGGATGAAGTTGGGGAAAGAAAGCTATTAGGACCTAATCTTATTGATGAGATGGAAGAAAAAGTCCGATCTATTCAACAACAGATAAGACCAGATCAGAGTCGACAAAAAAGTTATGCCGACAACTGAAGAAAAGACCTAGAGTTTGAAGTGGGTGATAAAGTGTTATTACGAATATCTCTTTGGAAGAGTGTAATGAGATTTGGAAAGAAGGGAAAGTTGAGGCCTAGGTATATCGGTCATTTCAAAATACTGAATCATGTTGGGAAGGTAGCTTACTAATTATAGCTTCCACCGAATCTCTCTCAAGTTCATTATGTGTTCCATGTATCGCTCTTGAGAAAGTACATACCTGATCCTTCACATGTACTCAGCTCAGAAGTTGTACCACTAGAGCAAGATCTTTCTTATGAAGAATAGCAGATAGAGATTCTGGATCGCAGCGAAAAAGTTCTACGGAACAAGACCACTCACTTGGTGAAAGTTTTATGGAGGAACCACCAATTAGAAGAATCTACATGGGATCTTGAGGATATGATGAGGGAGAGGTATCCTCATCTGTTTGTTACAAAGTGACGAATTTCGAGGGCAAAATTCATTTTAAGGGGGGTAGAAAGTAACACCCGAGATTTTTATGAGAAATATTTTGTTTTTAAGTTATCATCATGAGAATCATTCACTACACACAACACTATCTTGGTTTTCTTTACACGCAGTCGCAAACTTCATTGATAGCTTGCGTTGTACGCAATACCGAGTTTCACTAAACAACGATATGCTATTCAAATATTATTAAAACTAGCCATTATGAATGGTAATACCCACTTTTTGAAATTTTATTTTTCAAAATGGACTTCATTTTTGGATTCAGAATATTGAAATTAGCCTAGGGTGAAATTTTGGTATTTTTCTGAAAACTTTCAATTTTTGATGAATAGTGAAAACACTAGGTTACTATTTAAAAACCGACTTTTTATTTAAATAATTATTTATTTTATTTAAATTTATTTTAGGTCAAAATTGATACATAATAACTATATAAGTTCAATTTAATTCATTGGAGTCATTTTATAATAATTTTATATATATATAAATTTTATTGAACTTTTCACTGTCTTTTACCCACCTCCTAGGAGAATTTAAAAATTCACATAAAACTTAATTTTCCCACTTATGTGAGTGTAATTTCGAAAATCCAAGAGACACGGTTAATATCAAGGACTAAAATGTGGTTCAATGAGATGAAAATAATTTTTGGTGAATAGTAACTTTTTACTTTTTTTGCCACGGTTAAAAGTAAATAGGGTAATTAAGGGTAAAAATGATATTATTATTACCCTAACACATGTCCTAATTCTATTGGATAAGTTTAATTCGACTGAAAACAACCTTAGGAATAAAATATGACCATTTATGTCCACTTGGATTAGATTTGGACATTTATTATTAATTTATTTAAAGAAGGGTTAAAATAGTTAAAATCAAAGTTTAATAACTAAATCATTTTTAATATAGGGTGATAAATAAGATAAATTAGACTATAAATATTCATTAGAAAGATAAAAATATTTACTACATAATTTTATTTGATTTATAATTTTTAGACTTTAAATAAGTTATTTTATTTATGACACAATGATGATGCAGTAATTAACTTATTAAAGAAATATTAACATAATTGATGTTATAAATACTCAAATAAATATAATTTGGGACTTTTTATGAATTACACTAATTTTATAGGTTAATATGACATATTATTATTGATTTAATTAACTTTTTTAGAACTAATAATGCTTTTATGATTTTCACAAAAATCAATTACCAAATAGTGTCAAAATTGACATAAAATAGTTTTTAAAACAAATATTATATTATTAATTGTTATTATATTCTTAAAAATCTAACGTTTTGCCAAGATACTTATATCATGATAGGTGTATCATTAATGGACCACATGGGGGTCGGTTGGATGTATATGGTAATTTTATTAACTATATAATATAAAAATACAAAGTGACATGGTAAATGTCAATCTAATTAACTAAGAGTTAAAACTAAAAGATACGGTTAATATAATGACCTAAACTTGTCTAAAATCTATTGGTTGAGAGGTTTTAGACCCATACCCACCTAATCATTTAAATAAATTAATTTGGAGCTATTAAAAACTGAATATGACTTTATAATAAAATAATATTTTTAGTTTTTTCAAAGGTGCCCCTCTCCTCCTTTATAAAAGGGCACCTCCTCCCTCTCCTCCTCACACCACTTTGAGCCCTCAATCTTGGCCAACCCCTGAAAATATCTCTTCTTCACTTCCCTAGAAACATACTATAGGTCCTGGTCTTCTTCAAAGACCAATCTTAGTTCCCTAAGAGGAGGTTTCAAAGAGGGGTGTCGAAGAAGACGTAATATTCGTTACCGATTCTTTCAACTTTATTTCTTATTCTACTTATTCTTCTTTAGTTGTTTCATTATTAAGTATTAACATCAGTATCACTCATATACTTATATGTTATTATAAATATAAAACAACCATGTTTCACCTTCTATCCATCCTACGGAAAACGAAATCACCGCGCGTGCGTACGTACGGAATACCGTTTCCACGCCATGGTGTAATTTGTTTTCCACCACCACCATACTTGGATGGGTATAATGGTGTAAATAATAAATATATATGATTATTTTAAAGTGATATTTATTCTGAAATAGTATACATACACTTCAATAAAATCCCACGATCATGGTAACGATATCATCGCTCGTGCGTACGTACGACCTACCGTCTCCTTGATGTGATGTGACTCGTTCTACATAATCTTAATTACATAATGATTATATAAATGAATTTAATGAATAAATATGATATATATTACACTAATACCATTCTGGAAATGAGTTATCTATATCCTAAAATAAGAATAAGAATTTATTCGACAAAACAGGAATAAGAACAAAAAAGCAATAAACACCCGAATAACAAGTAACAATTAAATATTACTAATAAGAAGCTAATAATATGACCATATATGATATCATAACAATTATTAACATTATGGAATAAGTCAATAACATTATTTAAATCATTATACAGGAGGTTCGGACACATATGAAGCAAATCGGATCTAAGGTAAGGGAAAATCTCGCAATCTCATTTTTTTCTGAGATTGTTTATACTTCAGAATTTACTGGGGAATATTTCTCATCCACATCCATGTTTCCTCAATATGTAATATTATTTCTATCCTAATACAATTGTTTAAATCTAATTTTACCCTTTTGTGAGTTTTTAGTAAAATATATGAAAGGAATATTTTGTCATTTTTTGTATGAGGTACTTTTTGACTTTTCCGGCAAAAGTACGAGAAGAATGTTCTTTTTTTAACTTATACGGCCTGAATGGATTTTTATAACATTATTTCCATGAATCTTCCTTTACAAGTTTTCAAGTTTATTTTTAATCAACTTCTTTTAGTTTAAAATTGTATGACATGTTAAGAAAGGAAAAATGTTTTTGAAGTAGAAAGGATATTTTCCTTAAGAATGGAGTTCAAGTGTTTTATCAAAATTATTTTCCATCTAAGATAATATAGGGTTCTATTTATATCCCTATTTTTACATTGATTTGATTTTGTTATGATGGAATTATTTTTATGATGTCCTTTTATCTTATATGGATTATGTTATGATGGCATGATGTTTAAGATTCCCATTTTTATTACATGGGTTATGCTATGATGTATGATTTATGATTTTGTGGCACACATAAGAATGTTTTCATTATAAGATGGGTGAGACCTATATCTCCCTCCAATGAATTGGCTAAATATTTATATATGATGAGATAGACATGGTTGGAACAGGAGGTTAATCCAGTTCAGTGAAACATGACTGAAATGAGGAGTGAAATCGGTTCAGAAATGGACTTTGTCTGCTAAGATAGTCTTGGCAATGAGTCTTGAATACTAAGAAATTATTATCTATGATTATGTGTGTATTCCACAAAGTTTCATGTTTTAATTTATGATTATTGGGATTACATTTCACTACTATGATTTATCCCATGTTATGAAATTATGATTTCTTTTGCAGGTTAAGATTTCCAAAATGTTATGTTCTTGTGAATATGATGTGATTGATATTTCTTTTGTTTACCCTTACTGAGCATTTGAGATCACCCATTTGTTTGTTTTCTTTCCCCGGGTCAGGAAGAAGGTTATTAAGTATGATATTACAAAAGGGACTCTAGATATGATGAAATAAATGGGAGACAATGTAGATGCTTTATGAACTAGTTGTTTATGTTTCCCAGTTTCTAAAGACACTATACCTATACGGTCCTTTCATTGTTTTGTTATATGTTGTAATAAGTATGCTTCAACTCTGAAGTAATAACAATTTATCTAAAGAATGGGTCGTTATATATATTTTAGCACCCTTTGAATATAATAATCAAAACACATTTTTATCATTCCTCTTAAACTCTTTTACCATCATCATCTCTGATTAAAACCCTTCTGTTGAATTATATAAGTATTAACACTTTCTGTGTATCACTAAAACCTTTGATAACATACCCCTCTCCATAAATTTTGGATATGATTATATAACATGGTAGGCTTTCAATATTCCATCAGGCTTGGTGTTATTGTTTGGTTGTGAGGAATGGGTTATTTTATGCCTTCTTTTATCCCATGTATTACTCATTTCCCTCTGTGTTAGAGTTTCAGTTTTGGTCTAGGGTAAGATCACATTATATGTTTCTTCTTTCATTTAAATTATTCATTGGTTAGTTTTATCATGTATTTTTTTCATATATATTCTTTTTTCATTTAATTTCTATTTTATAATATTATTATTATGTTCCATGGTTTTCTTGTGAAGTGTAAGTTGATGTAGTAATAGGATGAATGTGTAAATTTAATCATGTTAAAATACTACTTTAATATTCCATGATATTATAATGATTAAGAAATATATGTATGCAACTGATATTATGTGGCATCTCAGGTGAAATAAGAATTTTTTTTGAAATTGAATTGAAAAGGTAAATCTAGAATGATAATAAAGAATATGGAAGGATGAACATGTTTAGAAAAATTCTTCCTTAGATCATCATTTTTGATTTTATGTTGAATTTATGTTTTTTTATTGGAACAAAAAGATGTATTTATTTCAATTTATCATGAAATCCATGATGTGTTCCTCCCTCAAATAACACAAAGTCAAGTTTGGAAAGGAAATATCTATGTATAAAAAGGAAGAAAATCGGATCTTCATGTTTCGTAAAATTTCTCACTCGCCAAAGGAGTGATATTCCTTAAAAATATTTCCTAATATAGTGATGAGGTAGTGGGAACATCTCACTGGTAATATTCCATGTATTCTTCTCATTTCTAATGAATTTTTTTGAAATCATAAAACCCATTTTATAGGGTATCCAAGCACTTTTTGTCCTTTAAAAAAATTATAGGGTAAATATTAGAATTTATGAAGTATTTCATTTAATAGTATTTGATTTGACTACTCATGGATCTAAAATGGACCTACAGATCAAAAGTTGTGATTGTTTTAAGTTGTTATTCTATTTATACTAAGATAATATTGGAGACATCATAGAAATTTTTTAAAATTAAAAATAATTATGTGGATATCAATTATTTATAGCCGAATAGAGGAAATCCATTTCACCCTACATAATAGTTTTGAGACCAAGAAATTTTTCATGAAGATAAAATTGAAATCCTTCATGGATGATAAACTTATTTATGGTTGAACATAATTTTTTAGTGATCTGATGAGAATCCCTTGTGTTCATGGAAAATATTCATATCCATGCACTATTTAAGGAGATGAGTTGGTGATTACACATGATTATATAAATTCTTCACAATCCAAAATCTATTTATAACTATAGGATGATGATGTGTCACTATCACATAACATCTTTATGATTGGAATCCTTTTATAGTAGTATAATGTTTATTATTTACGTTTGTGTAGATCCTATGAAACCATATATTCTAGGAAGATAGTTATAGGGAATTTCTTATAAACACCCAAGCATGCACATTTATGAGGAAGGTGTTTTTTCTATGATCAATTAAAATTTGAGAGGAAAATTTAATCATTTATAAATAATTTCCTTTGCATGATTCTTCAAATAAAACCCCATCAGTTAACTTCTAAAGTTTGAGTTTTACAGGAATGTTGAATGGTTCCATGAATGAATTTCAAAAAAATATATGTCAAATAAAATAACTTCACAAGGACTCTAAATTCATATGATATTCATTTATTGTGGATTCCTATAAAACTCATTCACATAGGGTTTCTCACATAACTCCTTCAAAAACTAGTAACCTTAAACTCTATAAATTTTGTAGACCATATTCACTCATATAGAAATCTAATATTATATGAAATTTCTTTCTTTGTAGATTTTTGCTTCCCTATTTCCAATAGTTTATATCTACATAATATTTAACTAAGGGAGTCACTGTTCATGAAATATTATTTTTAAATGTTCATACCTAATTTTATTTAAAATCATCCTTTCAAATGAACCAAATATTTTGTGGGACTCTATCATTTTTTATCACATGTTACCACCTTTTCAAAAGTCTATAACTATGTAATATTTGGGATGGTATAACACCTTTTTCGAAATATATCACAAATAGGAATCTCATGAGTTATCCCCACACAACAACTTAAGTCGAGATACTCCTCTTTTTTTCCTAAAATATACCTTGAGTCAAGATACTTCTCTTGGTTTCCTCAAATATACCCAGAATCAAGATTCTCCTCTTGGTTTTCTAAAATATTCCTTAATTCAAGATAATTATATTGGTTTCATAAAATATTGTAACACCCTGACCCCTCTAGACTGGAGTTGGTACATTACTTCTTATATTTTCATGGTTAGAAGGAATAAAAATCCCAAAGGAATGATAAGTTTAGTAGTCTTGAAGAAACTTGATATATAGACGTAACTCAAATTACATCGGAAAAGGTTACAAAATAAAATACATAAAAAAACTAAAAACGGTATCCACAAGAACTCAATAAACGATATCATCTTGATCACCTGTTGAAATTAAAAATTTAAAGGGGTGAGATAAAATGCTCAGTAAGGGTTACAAATAGAAGAAGTATGAATCAATAATAACTGAATTGTAAACAATTTGACATAATCAATATGGCATGGTGAATAAATGAAAAACCCACGCCATTAATAAACTGACAATGAAATTGCATCCATAGATTTTGTCATAGTGAAAACCCCATGGGTAGTAATAACTAATAATGAATAAATAGAATTATTATTAATTGGATGTCATGTATCTGGAACATGATACCATAAAACTGTAAAAACGGTTTAGTTCTGTGGGTAGAAACCCGTCTGATTTTTAGAAACAAACTCAAATGGTTTGTCGCCAAACTGATTTGTCTCATTAGACCTATCGATGCATCGAGGGGATATAGTGGGTCCCACCCACCACTACATGTCCAAAAAATTCTTTATACATATATTCAACACAAGATCAATATTCCTTTACATTTTCTGTATAGAATAGAGGATATGGATTCATCAATATTTCCATAGTCAAAACAACATTCAAAATAAATACCGTATATAAAATGGTATAAGGATTAGACAATAATCATATCCATGATATGAGAATATGGAAATTTAAATGTAATATAATTTCAATTGAAAAGTAATCTCAAATGTTCATTAGGTACACCACATAAGAAATAGTAGGTGCACAATACTAAACAAGTCACAATGAAGTGAAAATTGAGACAAAGCTCGTTACCACATTGTAATCAATGAGTCATATGACCAAAAGTTAATAAACACAAAATGAATCACAGAATACCATGAATATAAACATATTATTGATAATATATATCCAATGGAAATACACCACATATAATAAATAAGAGGAAAACAATGGTAATCCCACAGAATTGAAAGTGAGATGATAAAACCCCTTACAAACATTTTGGCATGGTAACGAGTGTTCTTGCGAGAGATTAATGAGTGGTAAAGGGTTATCCCATTATTTATATATCATAAGGGAGGTATGTAAGGGTGAGGAAACATACCCCATAATTAGGTATTAAAAATAAAAGAGAACAACCTAGGGGAGATTCTTGAACAAAAGTGAGAGAGAGGATCCCTTACCTTATGCTTGAAGGTGTTCTTGATTGTTCTTAATGACATGAATAATAAAATTTAGATTCATTAATTAATAATACCAGAACCTCATCAACATATAATTGATATGTTATGAACTTATTAGGTTCATTAATTTACTTTTGATGATTTAAGAGATTCAATTTTATTGTTTTGGTAGCATTTTCTTCTTTGGTTTTCATGATCCGTTTACTTGTATTCATGAATGGATGTTTGTTTGAAATATGGTTAAAAATAAAAAATTGTTAATATAAATTATTAGTGACATTAAAGAGATATAAATTATTTTATAATGATTCTGTTTATATACCATGAGGATGACTCATTTGATGAGTTAAAAATAAACTCTTGGATTTGACTTGGCAGTTTTGTGCACAATAAACTTGTTTTGTATTATTATTCCATATTATGAATGTGTAAGGATTCCAAAACATTAATCGAGATAAAATACATATATAATTACCTTTTTCAACAATTTAAAAGGTTTTATTACCATTATTGAAAATATTAATGCAAATTGAAAACCCATCTTCCTTGAGTGTGATAAATTAACACATCTCAGATAGTGCTTGAATTTATTGTATAAAATAAGGGAAAAAAGAGAGATTATGATGAAATATTATATTAGCACAATGAAAATATAGTACATGTAATTTACTAGAATTATCCTGTAAAATTTATGAGGTTAGGTGATAAGGGAGAACAAAATAATGGAACTTTGTAAAAGAAATTGAAAGAAAAGAGAAGAAAGGTTCACCTCTTGAGTACTCCTCCTTGAGAATCTTTTTAAGGCCTTTGTTTTTGGCCTTTTGGTGAGACCAGAAGGTCTTGGACGTGGGGAGAGGGCTTGGGAAAAGTATTTGGCATAATTTAGGCAAGTCTTGAACCTTGAGTGGTGTGAGAGGAAGAGGGGGTGATGGATGATTTATATAGTGGAGGACAGGAGGGATTTCATACTTTTTTAATCATTAGTTTATTATGTATTCACAAGACAAGGAATAGTAAGTATTCCATGACCAAGAATAGTAATAAATTCATGTTAATTCGAACCAATTGGGCTTACATCAACAGATCATCATCAATGACTCAATAAATCCCTTATTTAGCATTTATCATAAATTATCGCATTTTACTATTCATCAAAAATTCAAGTATTTCAGAAAAATCACAAAAATTTACCCTAACCATTTTTCAATGTGTAGAATCCAAAAATGAATTCCATTTTTCAAAAATAATATTCTAAATATGATTATTTTAATATTTAATTAAAATCATTATTTAATCAAAAAATATAAACACTTAAATTATTCATCTTCATTTTTAAGGTGCCTAAATTTATTTATACATTCATGGGTGTGGATACCATTCATAAGAGTCATATTACTATTCATAAGGGTAAGTCACAATTCATAAGGGTAAGTTACTATTCATAAGGGTATGTTACTATTCACAAAAAATTAAGTTAATTCTATCAGACTCTAAATATCATCCTAAACACAACCGTGTATGTCAGATTTTCAAAATTCAAAACACACAAGTGGATAATTTAAGTTCAATGGCTAGGATATGACAATATCCTAAATAACCAAGTGTTGTTTCAAAGAAACTTGGTGCTTTATGAAATATAGGCTATGACTCATTTGTATTTAATAGGAACATACCATAAAATGTTTGGGGTGCTACTAATATATCTAGAGTAGAGATTATCCTCTTGGTTTCCTAAAAAAACCTTAAGTTGAGATTATCCTATTGTTTTACTAAAATATGCCTATAATTTGATTATCCTCTTAGTTTTCTACAATATTCCTAGAATCCATATTCTTCTTTTAGTTTCCCAAAATTACTTGTGTCAAGATACACCTCTAGATATCTAAAAATAACTTTATGTGGATCATGTTCTAGAATAACCTAAAAGGTTTTATTTAGAATAGGTCCCACACCAAACCATTATTAGGTACCATTCACCTAGTATTCCTAGATACATGACTTTAAACTACATAATACATATCCTATTTTACATGGCATTAAACTGCTTAAAAAATATTGGTTTTTTTAACTTAAAAGGCATATCATGAACCAGTATTTATGAACATAAAATTCATGTCATGGTCCTAGACACATGACATAAAAGGAAATTCATGGTCTTGGATGAAAAATGTTAAATGTAACTTTACTTGGTTTGAGATGTATGACCTTAAAAGAAACCACATTTATCCTTATAACATGAATTAAAAGGTATGGTGAGTCCTATCAATTGTATGTGAACTACATGGGTTCTAGTTCCCCTTATAGGGATATGTAGAAATCTACTTTAATAGGCCTAATCCAAACTCCATAACACCTCTAACCACTTTTCACAAGATACTCATGCCTCCATAGATGGTGATGAATTCCAGAGTTCAAACCTATATGGCTTTAAACTTTAGAGTGACCGAATAATTGGATTAAATAAGAGATTATATAATTTTCAGATATAGTGTCCTCCAAAATTCATGTTATTTGTTAATCAGTTTCTTAAGGGTAACTTGTATTTTTACTCTTAAGGATTCATGAAAATGTCATAAATCTATAAGATATCCCTAGAATATGTAATAAATCCCCTTAATGGATGACATGACCTCTCATCCTCTCATATAATAAAAGGATCCATCTTCACTTCCCTAGGTGATTGAGAGGTCGCCCACATTTGGAAAGTGAGGGAGTTACATGAGACCCAAAACAACCAAAATATGTACACAATGGATATAAATCCATTAGAAACAATTACATTATGATGTTGATATCATTTTTAAATTGTATGTAAAAATTTAATATGATTTAATAATAGTAATATGGTGTAAATAAAAAAATAATCCTATAATGAAAGATTAATGAACATAGAAATTATTTAAGTAGTGTAAATCAGGTACTCATAGATTCAAGAGTGTTTCTTAGGTTGAACGAATTTATTTTCTTGTTATGGGTTAGTATCTTAAGATAGATTTAGGGGTTGGTTTTTGATTAAAGAGCCATTTATTTCCTCTTTTTCTAAATGGCCAGTTTGGATAAGGGAGGATTATAATATTTAGGAGATATAAAGTGTTTTTTTATTAGCTTCTTGATTATATTTTCTACCTTAAAAGTCCTTTTCCTTACCTAAAATTATGTTTTTATGTTTTTTATTGGATAGTGAGTAGTTAGAGGTATGGAGAGGGGTTAAGTGTTCCTTCATAGAGGGATGTCATCGGTTGTGTTTTTAGTTATGGTATGTAAGGATGTTAAGTGGTTGTGTGGGTTTTTTGTTGAAAGCATTTGGGTAATTCCTAGATTTGGGAGTAATGGGGCATTATTGTTTTGTTTTAGAAGTTCAATTTGAGGTGTTGGGTAGTTTTTGGTATTTATATAGTGTTCTTTTGGTAAATTTTGGGGGTTGTAAGGTTAGGTATGGTTGTGTCATGTATATTCATATTTATGTGGTTATGTAAAAATAATTAAATAATTAATTGTAATTTTATAACGATGTGACTTGGTGAAATAATTATATGATTTTTAATAAGTTAATTGAATGGTTTAATTTACTGTATTGATATGAGCCTAAGTTAAATATGAATATTTTCATAAGAATGATATGCTAATACAAATAATGAATTAATGATGAAAGGTTAAATAAAAAAATTGATAGTTAACAATATTTGGTGATTATAGTTTTTTTCAATTTCACATTCCTATGTGATTTATTGATGGATCATGATTTAATGTTATCATTATATTATTAATTATGTTGATGTTGTTTCTCTATGATACCCTTTAATTTTTCATTGCTTATAATTATTTTGGTTTTTTTAATTCTTATCTATTAATTGGTTGTTTTTTTATTTGTGATCTTATGATACTATACATGTAGGTAGTAATGGATTTAAGTTATGTATATACTTACATGAGAAATAATTTCTTAAGGTATAGTGCATATATTCATGGGCTATAAGGTCTTAAGGTTATCATATTTATATACTTGGTGGGTTTAATGGATTATGATTATGATTTACATATATTCACACACACACACACACTAGCTGTAATGGATTAAGGTACAATGTATGTATAAATACATATGAAAGCTATAATGGATCAAGGTTATGACACATTCACCTATTTAGGGGATTTAATGTCACAAGGTTGTGACATGTACACATATCCTATAAATACGATGGATTAGGTTTATGTCTTATATTTTGGATGTGATGGATCTCAATTATAGCATGAGTTAATAAGAATTTGATTTGTTGATTTGGTGGTGGTTGTGATGTGGTGGTGGCTATGGTGATATGGTGGTGGTTATAGCTATGGTGATGTGGTTATGGTTCTGATAAGTTTATGGCTAGGAATATTTAGTGGTGGTTTTGATGTGGTTTTGGTGATGTTGTGGTAGTTACGATGTGGTTATGGATATGGTGATGTGGTGGTGTTTGTGATGTGGTTATAGTTTTAGAAATTTGGTTGTGGTTGTGATGTGGTTGTGGATATGATGATTTAGTGGTGGTGATGTGATTATGATTGGCTAATGATAGGAGGATAAAATGTGATAGCTGAAAGAGTGGTGAAATATCTTTTGGTATTTTCCATTATTCTTATATAAATCTAAAAATATGATATCACCCTCATTTATTTATACTAATGGATTATAATTGTAATGTGGTAATTGTAGGTAAAGAAGATTAAGTGGTGGTTTTTTTTACCTTCATCTATGAATGATTTCATAACCCTACTATTAATTTCAACTTTATCCTTTGCTTAGTTGATTTAACTCATGTTTATCCTAGAAAGTTTATTTCTCATATATATATATAATTATTTATGAAATACTTATTGGATCATATAGTCGCACTAAGAGAGGTCACAATTAGTATTAACACATTTTACTTAATTATTTCAACTTAAACTCTTACCCCCTTTTAGTATTCAAACCTATACCACATGTTAATATGTATGGATTAGTTTATATACTACTAACACACATTCACACCACATGAAATTCATAAAGTAAATAAAGTATATCATGCAACATTTTTAAAAGGTTCTCCCCCAATGTTGGTGACTACACCCTTATTGTGTTTGGGCCCAGTTCAAGACATAGATTTTACATTATTATAAATAATGATTACAAGTGGTGTCGATAAGTATCATCCTTATCCCAAGAGGATATATCCCAAAAACCGCTACTATCTCCTAACAGGTTCTTTATACTGGCTTCATCCAATTTACAATAATAACTCAAATGAAATGACTAAGATCCTTCGCCTATAGGTTGCTTTCACACTTTAGTTGATTCTATAACAAATGATGATCTTATTTTAAGACTCTATAATAATCTGAATCAACACTTAATCCCTTATTTAAGATCTTAAACTTATAAACCCCATGCATTATACAAATATTAATCCTTGCTTTCTAACATCAAGTCCCCAAACTTTCTAACCATATATTGGATACGGATGGTTGTTCTTTCTCACTATCTTCTAGTTTCTTAATCTCTATAATTCTACTCTTCCTCAGGTACTCAAACATTTGTAAAGTTTCCAAATCTCCACTGAATTTAGGTCTTTATCACTATCTTTTAGTTTTCAAAGTTCCAAATACATCATCTAACTAATTCCTCGTAACAATAAGTTTTGGATCCTTAGACTCTTCAACCAAAGTAATATTCATAACTTATTGGTTGGATTCTCTATCTTTTTATATTTTGAGTTTTTCGGCACTGATCAAGCACCCCATACATTCTCTCTTGAGTCTGGTGATAAAAATGTTTTATATTTTTTTACTAAATATAATATCAGACATCATTAAAATATATATACTCCTTACATTTTTTATTATCATTTAGAATAAATATTTGGAGTTTTAGAAAAATTAAAAAATCATACTATCTTTCTCGCATATTTTTTTGAATACAAATTCTCTGATTCCAAATTCTGCTATACTCTGACTAAATTAGAATAATCAAGACATATTCTCAGAGTAAATCCCAACCATTCTAAAGCACTATAAAAAACATTTTTAAAACATGGGGTGAGAAAAAGGCTTAGTAAGGGGTTTTAAAAAAATTGTAAAGATTTCTTGGAAAATACCAAGAATATTTTTGAAATTATTTTCCTCTAAAACTATAAAAATTAATTTTAGAAAGACATTTGTAAAAACATAAGAAATTCACATTTCCATTTAAAATCCATAAGGGGATTTTCAGAAAATATAGATAGAGAGCATACTTTGAAAATATTTTAAATTACTAGAAATATCATTCTTTGAATATAATCCTTTAATTTTGAAAATCCATGAAAAGTAACATTTTTTAATGTAAATATTAACTTGTAATTTTGAAAAAAAATATCAAAATAAATCTAGTTATTTTGAAAAATAAACTTATAAAACATAGGAAACAAAACCATGAGGCAACCTGAAACATTGAAGGATGTATATGTCCTATCTATCACATTGTGGACAAAGTACCATGATGTTTAAGTTCCCTCATCATCTCTAGTCATGTATACAATGCCCTGGTTCCAAATTTAATCAAAAAAATTTATAGATTTTCCACTCTTTCATTGGATTTTTCCATAAAAATTAGATTTAAAAAAACTTTATCAGTGGATATATATATATATATAAACATATATATTTATATATTTAAATAAATATTTTATCAATTAATTATAAATTAAAATTCATGATACTAAAAATTTATACTGAGATGTTCTTTTCAAAACCTACATGGATCACCAACAGAAAAATAAACTAGTGCATGAACGTACAATAATTTAAATATAAAAGGAGTCCATAAAAGAAATGGTTTTAGGAGGATAAAATATTTCCAACGTTAATAATACTTTAAATAAATAAAGAGGATGAGGGTTTTATAAATGAAAATTTTAAGTATGAAATGATAATTTCAAAAAAACTGACACCAAATTTTAAAATTAATAAAGATAGTGAGTATTATTTATGAACACTAAAATAAACCATCTTAAAAAATTTCCTTTGCACATAAAATGAAAAATTAAATTTCTTAAAATAATTTGAAACCAGAATGTTTTTAAAAACACTCTAAAAAGTGGGTTTTATTTTTAAAACAATAATTTTCAAACGCTTTACATGAAAAATGATAGTTTTTAAAGAGTATTCCAAACTACAAAGAGTGTTTTAAAAACAGTAATTTGTTTAAAAAAATTCTGGTCAGAAACCAGAATTTATTCACAACCACCGCCTCTCTGTACTCATTTAGCTGATGCCCATTCCGAGCAGATATGGTCTGAAACCAGATTTGAACTATATCTGAAAGGGCTGACACTATCAAGGCCAAGCAATACTTCCCAAGATTCCTCGAAGCCATGAGAGTCAATTCATGTTGTCCGCACACCACTGACGACCACTAAAGATCAAATTTGGCATTCCCAAATGGAAGTAACATGGATCAATAGGTCGATCTATCATATAGTCAATGGTGTGATGGGGGAGCTTGGGTGATGATAAACTAGGCTCAAGCAGGGTTCCTCGTGAGAGAGCCTATTAGTATTTGGGTTTTTGGGACTATCTGGTCCAGTTATGTTGACGGACCATGAGTTTGAAATAGTTTTTTTTACCAATGGGCCTTTGGGCTTCCGATTTTTGGCCTTCCAACTATTGGGCTTTCAGCCCATGTTGAACCATTTCCTTATTTGGTTTGGGGATTTATTCCATGTAATGGGTCCCATATTAGTTAAAAGGGTATTTTTTATTTTTAATAAATAGTGATTTTCCCTAAACTTTTCGGTAAACATGTATTTTTCATGAGGCTGGCATGGTAGAGTATTAGTCACTTCTTACTTAGAAAGGAAGATAAATGGATTTATATAACCCAAATTACTTCAGTAAATTACATAACCAAAATAACTTAATTATATGTATTTTTATAACCTATTTTTAGAGACCCGTAAATAGGGGTCCCTTTGTATTCTTCGTATACTTTTCCACCAAGTATAATAAATTCAGATACCTCTACTGATTGATCTATCCATAGATAATAATTTTTTTCTGACTCATTTTTTGGTTCTAATGTAAAAAAAATTACAGATCCATGATAGGAGAAAACAACATTAATTATGGTCCCCAAATAAAATATTCACCTTCTCTCATGTTGGTGATTGTCTTTAAAGGGGTACTAGTTTCATATCATTTCATATTCTCTCATATAAACTAACTCAGAACTCTTCTTCTGAAAAAACCAAAAATATTGTGAGCTCGGGTTTGAAAATAATGGTGAGATTATGATCTAACAACCCTACTCTATAAAGAGGTTGAAGATGATTCCTACCTCGCCTTTATAAATCATAAAATAGAGGTAGGGGTTGAATACTATGGTCAAACCAATCGTTGTGGATCACATGATGCAACCTACGTATGGTTATGTGGGCATGGTGGTGGTAATAATGGAAATGTTGCATCAAGTGGGGGAGAAGGGGATGAGGATTATTAAAGGGTGTTCTTTGAGGAATACATAGTGAAATCAGTGGTGGAAATGGACTTAGTGCAGTGGTGATGGAGTCTTGGAGGCGGAGTTGGGGAAAAGAAGGTGATAGCCCCATTTTTCTTTTTTTAATTCAGTTGTTTTTTTTATTTTTACATAATATATATATATTTTAAAAAAAATTCTAAATTAAATATTTATATATATATATATATTCACTTAAAATTTATTAAATTATAATATAATTCTTTCCTTTTTTATAAACATAATTTTTAATTTTTAATTAATTAAATATTTTTTTATTAAAACATTTTTTCTATATTATTACATATATATATTTACTTGTACTTAAAGAATAACATATTCCAATTCATATATATATATATATATATCTTAATCATTTGTGTTCACTATAATCATCATTGTACTTACAACACTATTTATATTATCATAGAATCACAACCACAAAATAGGGTTTTATCGGTGTTAAAAAAAGGCTTTATGATCGCTAAAAAGACCTGATAATTGAGGCACTATTGAAATGGGGACCCTTTTATCAACTTTACAAAAGTTCTGATAAAGACCCCTTTTATAAAAAAATGGTAAAGGGGTCTTTTATTAGTGCTAAAAAAGAGCCAATAAAAGGTTCATTTATCAGTGATTTTTTTAGCACTGTTAAAAGACCCCTTTTATCATCACTAAAAAAGCACTGATAAATGTCATTTTTTAATTCTAAAAATATTAAGGTCGACCACCCCCCTTTTATCAGCACTTGACCCCCCCCCCCCCCCCGTTAGCAGCACTATCCTTCCCCGCCCCACTTTATTAGGGCTAGGCAACCGCTCACCCCTGCCTACGCAGCCATGCCTTTGCAGGGTTCCAAACCTGAGACCTCCTACTCATGCGCTCGCGACTCTGCCACTCACCTATATTGTTTTTTTCTTTCATTTTATCATATATCTATATATTTATATATATTTAGTTTCACATTTTATCCATATATATATATATATATACGTATATAATTTTTTTGTGTGTCTATTTATAAATACATAAATATATATTTATATATGTTTATGCATCTATAAATATAATTATACATATTTATATTTAGTTACATATATTATATATTAATATTTTTATACATATATTATAATATGTTGGTAAACATATATATTTTTTTCAATACACACACAAATATATTTATATATATGAAAACATTATATATACATTAATTGTATATGTATATTGATATAAATATTCATACATTTGTATTTTAAAGAAAATGGGTATTATTTTTTATTTATATAAGGTTAATATATTCAGCAATATATTTTATATGAAAATATGTTTAATTATTTATTTATAAAATTAAATTTTTATTGGTGAATATATAAAAAATTTGTATATATTGTTATATATTTGATTATAAATAACAATAAATTGTGAAAAATGATAAAATTTAAAACTCATAATATCAATATGAATGTAATCCCTTGGAATAAATTCATTCTCTACTAAAAAAATGCAATGAGACCCCCTTAAATGATGCTGGAAATCCATCAAATGTTAAATAAAATAGGGTGCCCTGATAAAATACTCATATTTGGAGGACTTCTTGGCTTTTTATGCCTAAAAAAATGTGATTAAGGTTTACCTTTTTCCCAAAGGGTGTAGAGATCATCGCAGGCTTCGATTAGATATGTGGTAGAGCTCAAATGGACACTCGGATCAAAAGTTATGGTCGTTTGAAGTTTGAGTTACATTTTCAACTTATTTTTTTGTCTTTTATTATTTTTTAATTTTTCAATATTCAAATTGTTATTAAATTAATATTAATCGATAATAATTATCAAATTATTAATTAAAAAATATTTTTAATTATTTTTTAATCCATTTTCACTAATTATCTTATATATTAAGTCTAAATACCTATTTAGCTTTATCTAAAACATATTTAAAAAAATATATATTATATTTATATAAATATAAATATATAAATATATTATTTTTAATGAAATATAATTTTTTTTGAAGTATACTTTTATCAACACTTGTAAAAAAGCACTGATAAATGGGGGTTTTATTAGCACTTTTAAAAAAAATCAATGATAAAGGGGGTCCCTTTAACAGTGCTTAAAAAGAACTGATAAAGGGGGTACCTTTTTTAGTGCTAAAAAACACTGATAAATCGGTACTTTTAACAAAGATTTTTAGCGCTGTTAAATGTGCCCTTTATTAGTGCTTTTTTTAGCGCTGTTTAAGGGTGGCGTTGTGAAAACCCGTTTTGTGGTGGTGAATTTTTTAACTTTCATGCATTTTTATATAATCCACATATCATATATATATAAATATGGATGTATGGATGTATATATGTATATATACATTAGTTTTCTTATTTTATTATCATTATTTAATTCATTTAAAATTACTACCATAATAAATTATATCTTACCTTTTTGAATCATTATCATTATAATTTAATTTAATTAATTTTAATTTTTATTATAAAATTATTTTAAATAAATATACTATAAAATTTATTTACCTCTTTAAATAAAGATTTTCTATTAAATTATATAATTATTATTAATTACATATTTTTTTATTATCATTATGTTATATATATTTATTAATGTATTTAAATTGTATTACTATTAGCATTTATATGTTTATTTTAATTAATAATTTTATATATCATAATATACTAAATTCATTAATTTTCTTCAGTATATGTTAAATAGCTTAATTTTATTCAAAATTAAAATATAACTCATGAATTATTAAAATATTTTCAAAGTTGTCATTTTGAAATTAAAATGTACTAAATATGATTTTATATTTAATAAAATCTTTTCAAATTATTTCTAGGTTAATATAATTATATCATATGGTATATATACATACCAAGATTAATGTATCAAGATAAATGTTTTGTTATTAACTCCTTAGTATCTTATAAAATAAATACCAATGTTATTAAAATATAAATTTTTACTGAAAAAATGTAGTTTTAAATGTAATATTTATATTATTTCTTGAATGATAAAAATTAAAATATATATTTAAATATATATTAAAAACTTTGGTCATTACACCCCCCAAAATAAATTACATCCTCATAATATTAATTATCTATGATAAATTTTTAATTTCTAATTAGTTGGAGAACAAATGTATATGTTTTTTTCTAGTTGTGACTACTTAGTTTTTTAGAGATGATTTTTTAAATAAATTATAGGAGATTAATCTATGAACATTTTTTCATTTAAAGTGCATTTTACTGAATCCTTGATCTAAAACACTAAAACCCTTGAAATTCCATAGGATTCTCCCTTAAATCTCAAGGTCTCTAATTTTATGAATTTCCTAAAATATAATAACCTAAAACCTCAAAAAATACTTCTAAATATTAAATTATCCTTGATATCTTAATCTCTAAAGTTATCTAAACCATGTCTTTGATACCAATTAAATCACCTTAGACCCCCTCTCTCGAGTCTTGTGCTAAAAATGTTATATTTATTTTTCTATTTATAATATATTATATTGATAAAATATATACTATCCTTCCATTTTCAATATCATTTAGGTATAGATATTTGGATGATTAGGAAAATTAAAAAGTTATACTATCTTTCTCACTTTTTTTTAATAAAAATGCTTTGATTCCTACTCCCCCTCTGCTCTAACTAAAGATATGTAATCAATACCAGTTCCTAGAGTAAATACTACTCATTTTGAAGCCCTATTTAAAACATTTTTAAAACATAGGGTGAGAAAAATTCTTAGCAAATGGTTTCAAAAATTGATATATCATTTTCTTGGAAAATTACAGAAATCTTTTTTCAAACATTTTCCTTTAATACCGTAAACTTATATTTTATAAAACATTTGTAAAAACATAAAAATTCACATTTTCCTTTAATATCTATAAGGTATTTTTCAGAAAATATATATTGATTTAATACTTTGAAAATATTTTGAATTACCATAAATATCATTATCTAAATAAAATCCTTCAATTTTTTAAACCCATAAAAAGAAACATTTTTTAAGAAAATATGAACTAATACTTTTTAAGCAATTCTAAAAATAAATCTAGTAATTTTTTGAAAAAAATTGAAATATTATAAAAAAAACATGATGTAACCAGGAACATTGAAGGATAAATAGGTCCAACCCATTTCATGGTAGATAAAGTCCCTTAAGGATTGAGTTCACTCTCCACATATCATCATGTTTACGATTCCCAAGTGTGAACTTTTATCAAAAAATTATTATTTACTCTATTTTTCACTGAAGTTTTCCATTAAAATCATATTTATTTTAAAGAACTTTTTCAATGGATATATATATATATGTGTGTGTGTAAATAGATATTTTATCAAATAATTAGAAGTTAAAATTCATGATACTAAATATTTATACTGGGATGTGTTTCTCAAAACATACATGAATCGTCACTAGAAAAATTAAATAGAGTATGGATATATAATAATTTAAATACAGAATAAATTCATAAAAAAAATAGTTTCATGAGGATAAAATATTTCCAATGGTAAGTATACTTTAAAAAAATAAATAGGCCATGGGTTTCCGAAATTAAATTTTTAATCTTGAAATGAAAAGTTTAAAACTCTTAACAAAAAATTTTGAAATTAATTAAGATAGAGATTGTTTTATTTAGAAACACTAAAATAGAGTATCTTATAACAATTTTCCCTTATGCATAAAATGATAAAGTAAATTTCTTAATATACCTTGAAACCTATATATTTTTAAAACAAAACACAAAAAAATGGGATTTTTATTTTAAAAAAAAAATCAAGCACTTTCCACATAAAATGATAGTTTTGAAAGGGTATTTTCCCCTATAGAGATTTTTTAAAATAGTGATTTTTTAAAACAATTTCACATAAAATGACGATTTTAAAACTACATTTTATTTTTTTCCAAAAAATAATTCAAACATGATCTTCTTATAAATAATTTCTTATTTACAATTTTAAGGATAAAATTTTTAAAAAAACATTACCCTTAAAATTTTGAAAAAAAAATTGTGTTAATGTTAAAAAAATTGGTTTGAAACATTTTAAAAAATTAAATTTTCATAAAATAGCTCCCCTTATATTATACTATGGAAAAACCATATTATATTTCTCCTAATTGAAAGAAAACTCATTTGGAATCGATCTTCTTCACTCACTCTACCTTTTTAGAAATGTGTGTATATATATATATATTGATGAGTGAAGTATTGTAGAGTTTCTTTCACTACCCACTTGAAAAGGAAGGGAAATGGATTTATATGGGAAAAATACCTTTGATGAACTACATAACCAAAATAACATGAAAATATGTATTTTTTCTATCCTTTTTGTAGAGACCCATAATTAGGGATTCCTTTATCTTCTTTTTATACTTGTCCACCAAGTCTAATAATGTTGGATACCCCTACTGATTGATCTTCCCATACATAATAATACTTTGTGTCTAACTTATTTTTTTGGTTCCCATGTTAAAAAATATTGACCCATTCCATAAGAAAGCAACTTGCCTTGTGGTTCCCAACTCAAATATTGTTCATCTTTAGTGTTAGTGATCATCTTTGATAGGCTACTAGTTTTGGATCATTTCATCTTAACCAATATCAACTAGCTCAAAAATTATCTTATGTATAAATTTAAAGATCCCATGAGCTCATTTTCAGCAAAAGTGATGAGATTCTATGCCAATAACCCTACTCCTTAGTAATATTGAAGATAATTCCTACCTTACCTTTTTAAGTCATGTGATGAAATTAATGGTTGAAGATGGTGGTCAGACCGAGATTTTGGGATCGCATAATACAGGATATGTATGGTGGCATGGGTATGGTGGTTGCAATGTTGGAAAGGTTTCATCAAGTGGGGGAGAAGGGGATGATGCAGATTGAATTGGTGGTCACCATGGAATACACAGAGACACTAGTGATGGAGATGGAGATAGTGTGATGGTGATGGAGGCTTAGCAATGGCATCGGGGGAAACAGATGATTCCCCCTTTTTTTCTTTCGTTTGTTTTTTCCCTTTTTATGTTATATATATACATATATATTGTCTAAATTACATAAGTATATATATATATATATATATACTTAAAATTTATTAAATTTTAATCAAATTATTACCTTTTTTATAAAAATAACCTTAAATATTTAATCAATTATATATATGTGTATATATATATATATTATTAACACATTTTTTTCATATTATATACATATATATATATATTTATATATACATAAAAAATTTATTCCATTTCATATATATATATATATATCTTGATTTTTTTTCAATATAATTATCACTATACTCATAAAACTTATTATGTTATCATATCATTTTTTTAACTTTCAAAGATTTATGTATAATCCTCATATCAAATATATGTATGTATATATGTATGTATGAATGAATGTATGTATATATCTATGTATATATATTTATATACATAAATTAGTTTGTTAATTTTATTATTATTTTTATTATGTTTGTTTTAAATTACTTTTATAATAAATTTAATCTTACTACTTCGGATCATTATCATTATAATTTAATTTAATTATATTATAATTTTTATTATAATTTTTTTTCAAATAAATATACTATTAAATTTATTTATCTCTTTAAATAATGTTTAACTATTAAATTCTATAATTATTATTAATTACATATATTTTTTCTCTTATCATTATCCTATATATATTTATTAATAAATTTAAGTCGTATTACTATTAGCATTTATATGTTTATTTTAATTAATAATTTTATATATCATAATAAACTAAATTCACTATTAATATTCATTATAGGTTAAGTAGCTTAATTTAATTAATAATTAAAATATAAATCATTAATTATTAAAATATTGTCAAATTTATCATTTTAAAATGTGAACATATTAAATATTATTTTATATTTAATGATATATTTTTAAATTATTTTAAGGTTAATATAATTATATCATATATTATATATACTTACCTATATTAATATATGAAGATAAATTTTTTATTATTAACAAGTTAGTATCTCATTAAATAAATACCAGTATTATTAAAATATAATTTTTTAATGAAAAAATATAGTTTTAAGTATAATATTTATATTATTTATTGAATGAGTCAAATTAAAATATAAATTTAAATATATATTAAAAACTTGGTTCGTTACAACCGATCTTGGAATGAAGTATCCCCTTTATATAGGTATACTTACTCTAATAAAAGTGGGGAATGTGAACTTCAATTTCAAAATATTTCAGGTCATTCATATTTTTATCAACCACCTTTAATGATTCTTAAAATATTAGATTCAATCTTTCTCAAAGATACTAAAAATATCAATGTTAATGATCTTCAAGGATTTCATAAATCTCATCCAAGATCATGAATTTAACTTTATGAATTTTGAATCTTGAAGTCCAACTCAGCATCTTCACAATGTGTTTGACTTTGCATAAATGTTATGTGAAATCCATTTGCATCATTTGGTTCATTATATTTCAAAAAATATAAATTTAACTTCACTCAAATTCCAACTCTAGTTATTTGACTTCTGATTCTACCTCATTATAATTTGAACACCCCAAGCCTTTAATTCATCAAATTAAGCCTAGTATTCCTCTTGAGATCATGGTGTTCACCTTCCTCTACTCCAAAAAATATCTAGAACTTTATTTCTTGGAATAATATAATATCAACTTTTACTTAGCATAACAATAAATAATTTGATCTTCCAATCATCTTTAATTTTGATCTACATTAGGTTCTATCTCCTGAGACTCTACTTCCACACATATCAACTTCATCATCTTTTTTACATATAAAATTCTTCAATTACTAGATCAGTAAATTACACAAGAATTACTTATTATAATTTTGATTTACATAGTCTAAAGTAATCATCATTTTAGACTTCTTCAAATTCAATTTGATCACACCAACCTTCATAATTCCCATTGCTTTAGATTCCAGTCATATTTGGTTCATTGTACTCCAAGAGTTTCCTTAACTTACATTTCATTAGTCTTTTTCAATTCCATATTCTATCAATCCTAAACACGCCCTTCATCTATAATCATTCAAACAATTTCATTCAAAGTTTATTCTAGAAAACATCATGATTTTACAAACTATGTTATCTTAAATAAAAGTTGATTCTCAAACCACTCTGGTGTTTATTGCATTTAAAGATCAGTGAAGCATTTTCTGACTTAAATTTTAGATATATCTTTCAGAATATATTTATCTTATTAAATGATTCCAATTTGAAGACCCTTAAATTTCATGTGTTACCCTTTACATAATTGATTATTTACTTATATATATTATAATGAGTATCTTCACTTTTCTAAATTTCTCATCACCAAATCTTATATATGAGTTTAATAAATATTATCTATTTTAGTATGGCTCTTAACACTACCAAATATTCAAAATGTAACTTAGACTGACTCTTATGTATGAGTAAAAGGACTCTTACATATCTTAGTATCCCTCAAGAATTTATTAATTTCAACTTCAACTCAGTCTAGAAAACATTTATATATTATAGTGTGTTTCAAAAAAATTTCTTTATTTTCTATATCCTACTTAAGGTCACTCTTTTATGTTATTAGAGTTACTATTACGTGTTCCTTGACTACAAATATTTTAGTCCAAATATTTTTCATTCCCCTTATATATTTAGGTAACTTTAATTTATAATTTTTCCACCCTGAATGCCTTTACATATTCATCAGAGTTACTTTTAAAAATCTTAAGTACTATAAAATATTCAATTCTTATAACTATTAAACTCCTTAACATTCAAACTTCTTGAATTAGGAAACTTTTCATCTTGAATACCTTTTAGGATAAACATGAAAAACTTCAACCATCTTAAATATTCTCTTCATCTATTATCTTTTGGATTTTATTTATCTTAACATCCACTTCCCTTCTAGTATTTTCTAGATAACATCATTCTTTAAATAATGATTATCTTCTTTAAATAGTGATTCTAAAATAATCCAAGTATCCAAGGATAGATTCAAACTATCATTTTCAATATTGATTCCTCTTTAACATATTCATCTTTCTCAACCTCAATAAATCTATTATATATAGTGATATATCCTTCATCCAACACTTTTCATTGATTCATTAAGATCGGATATCCAAAAATATGATGCAATTGCTTCCTAAAATATTCAACTTCACACAACAGTGGTATTGAATTTATCTTTAACCTTTACTCAACTTAATTACATCTAAAATCTTTATTGGTAAATTCTAGAAGTATATATGGACTTCCCTTTTGTTTTAGAGTATAAATTTCAATAAAATACCTTTAATAATCTCTATGTTCACCTTAAATCACACTTTCAATGCTCATTGACTTCTCATTGAATTTAAAAACTATTAATAATAAATAAAACACTAATTATCACAACCCATTAGGCTCTTCAATATCACCCTTTAGATTTATTATCAATTCCCACTACAATCTAAATTTAATCACACATTCACATATAAATTAATTCTCATTGAATTTACCAACTATTTAAAATATATACAACACTCATTACCAAAACCCATTATGTTATTAAATGTATCCCTTTGGATTTGTTTTCAATGCCCACTACAATCTAAATTCAGCGATGTTTCTATATCCCCTTTATTGAAAATAAATTCAAAGATTTTTCTGTCTTTTTATTTCAAGATTCTTAAGTAAGGGATAGATATACTGATCTCATGCTCCATTCACCAATGATATTTTAGCTTCTCATCCTTTGTACAAAGTAAATTGTGTTTCAATTTTGAGAAGGATAGAATCACTTTCCTTAAATTAATGAGTTATTATTTAATCAGGTCTGAGTCTATATGAGAAATTATTTAGAGTAGAAAACAAGAGTAACTTACATAGACATAAAATTTTTACATGAGTGATTCATCAAGTGATGCAAACTCAAACATATTCTTTGTGGGGATAATCAAAAGATATTTCTTGTAATCCCTTACATCCAACTTAAAAAATATATTAAAACATTATACACAAATCATATTTCTCCCTCTTCATGTTACCTCTTTATTTGTCCTCAACACACACACACACAGATATATATATATATATATATCCTTTAGTTTTAGAATTTATTTTTTACATGAAGTTAGGATAAAAATAAATAACATACCTCGTTAAAGGAAAACTTTAATTTCTAGAGTTTTAATATTTGAAACATCACATCATCATCATCTAGATCCTATATATTTGGAATTATAGTGTCTATATCATAATCTTCTGTTTGAAAAAAAATAGGCTCTTTCACCTCTACTTAATATGTTTTTAGAACCATTAGTTCCAATACTTATTGTAATTTTAATTATATATAAACTAAATATATATTGTAATTTTTCAATATAACTCCCCTCTAAGGGGTAAAATTCATCAATCATTTTCATTATGGTTGGTACTAACTGATAATTCTTGGTTTATACCATTTTAAGTTCATCAAGGAGTAAAAAATAGTGACTCTTAATATCACTCTATGTTTAATATCTTGTACCTCTTTTAACTATTTACGAATCTTCAGTTATCCTTAATTCCTTCCTTAAATTGCATCACATTACATGCATAAATAAAATAAACATAACATGTATGGGAACAAGGTGGTTTCTCTTTTGCTTCTATATTATTGAAAAATGGTTGATATATTCATTCTAACACAAAAACTCCTCTAAATTTAGGTATATATATATGATAACTCTTCATGAATTAGTTCTCATTGATTTTTCAATCTTGAAATTTCATGGGAAGCATGAATTTTCTATTACCTTCAATTTTCACCTTTTTTAACTCTCTTTTTCTTGTCAATTAGAAATACATGCACATATGTTTTTGTTTAATTTAGGAACATGTTCAACTTTATCCTTGTGTGAAAACTTATTTTTCACATAAACCATTATATTACATGAATCCCTTGATGCTTACTTCCTTTTATTCACCAATTTCTCCTATCTAGGTAGTAATGTCATAAAAGATTCAAGAGTGTGAATAGATTATTTACATCTTCCACATATCTTCTAAAGAGTACTTAAGTTTCCTACTTTAGGTAGCTTCACATTAGTTTCAGATTTTTCATCAATGATGTCTTCCACCAAACCAATCCACTTGCTTCTTTCTTGAATCAATTTATGTTGTTATTCTATCTTGATTCCTTAAACTTAAATATTCATGTCCTACTTATACATGTTCATGATGTGTCCTTTTATTCTATAATATAATCATATATTATTTGGTGTGACATATTCTTTTACCTCCTTGGGGAGGTTATGTTTTGTATCTCCCTTTTCCTTATACCATAAGGTATACATTATCCTTTAATTATTTTTCTTCATATAGTGTGGTCTAATTTATTTAGTTGTAACTAAATCATTCTTGGTAGGTGTAGAACAATACTCATTATCATAATGAACAATTTTATTACAACTTACATAGAAACTCTAAGGATATTAAATTTTGTTATATATAAATAAATTTACCACTTTTCATTTAAGTTGGTTTTACTTAGAAGTATTTCTCTTAGTTTTAACTTTTTTCACCTTTAATGTAAACCTTATAAATACTTAAATAATTGAAATATTATTACAACAGTCAGTAACCATGTGTAAAGATATTCTACAGCACCATAAATAGCCAATGAATCTTGGTTTCTTCCTTTTTGTTGTAATCTCGTTGTTATAAGTTTGTTATTTTTCTCATTTAAAACCTCATTTCTTTTAGAAACCATCTAGGAAATAACTTATTCCTTCATTTATTTCTTCAAAATTTACATATATGGTGGGATGATAATACATGTCACACTAGGGGCCCACCTAGGCTAGCGGTAATCTAAGAGTTTCACCCCAAACCCACCTCTAATAGGCTAGAGATTGGTGGCGAGCACTAAAAATGAATATCTCACAACATGGGAGGCCTTAACCTATATAAAACTAAAAAAACACATCTTCAATGAACACGATAATTAAATAAACCAACGTAATATGTATATAATCAACTAAATTGAACTTGGTACAATTCATACATGAGACATTGAGTATAAATACATCTCCACATAGACAAATACCATGGAAAACATATACAACACCCCGACCCAAATTACTAGGTCTCAGATGAAGTGAAACATAAACACATGTGTGACTCCCCATATGTAAGATGTTAGGGAATAATGGTAAGAGGATAAATTGACATGAAGATACTATACCCTCAATAAACATAGCCACAAACCATAAAATAACAACATAAACATAATCTGAGAAAACAACACAATGGAAGATAGCATTAATAAATGCTATAATATATGTCATGTTAGGTCATACAATAATAATCAAATGGGCCTCCAATGTGGTATGACAATAAGAAAAATTAGCATAACTAGAAATGATAATAAATAAAAGTGTTGTGAAAGTTATTTGAAGTATGTCCCAGAACTGTGTCCATCAACCAACTCCAAGTTCCTAAGAAAATTACAGTAGAGCCATTTCCCTTCCTTGGATCCCTATTTATGAAGTTTGTATGTGAACCAAGATTCCTGTGGAGCGTGTTATTATAAACTCAGTAAGTCACCACCAATGAATCCTAAACATAAATGTGCATGTATATAGAGTTATATGTTATTATTTAAAGCTAAATACACACACAAGTATATAACCAATCATGTACTGAGAAATCATGCACTAACCAAGATTCCAAGAATCCAAACTATATCTACTTTGGAAGCATGTTGAAAAAATATCATAACTAGTTATCACATGACTTAGATCATGATATGTAACATTATCTACCTTAAAGTATAATTCATGTTCCACCCTTAAGTAATAACTCCATGCCTTCCTCTAAGGGCATGTCATTCCCATGACTCATGGTTACCTGCTCACCTTCGATGGTATACATAAGGATGTTTCTCCATTGGTAGATCATACTAAAATATGGACCCTATTTTAATGGAATATGAAATTTTTCCATTGGTTAAACACAATAAAATCTCAAGCATTAGATATCCTATGCAAATCCATAACCAGTGAGTCAAGTCATATATGTTCCCCCTATGAGGAGCCATCAAAGTATGTCAGGGCCACCTATCAACCTAAACATTGAACAATGACTCCACTAGATATGTAAAATCCATATGTAAGTTGTAACATATAATGGAACAATATATCATAATGATTATTCCACATGATGTAAAATATTACACAATTAATACACAACATATAAAGGAAAAACATGGCATATCAAGCATTCCACTGGTTATGAAATAATCACATATAAGATGCAACATAGCAAGGAACACACAATTCATAACCAAGAAAATGTCTCATGGTCCACCCTACACACATAAATATACCTATAATTATAGGTTATATACACTATGCACTTACACAAGTACCAAACATGGAAAACAATTTCATACAAAGGCCCAATATGGTAAAGACTTCCTACCATTAACATGTTGATTCCAAATTCCAAGATCCATTGAGGAATGATATCCAGATCATACTTCCACACTAACATTCACTAGAAAAATAAAAAATCAATCATAATAGAGTTTCTAGATTACAATTCATTGATTGATTCATTCCAAGGGTTGAAATCCACATCAACTTACCAAAATATATTCCCCATCAATGGTGGATCGAAATCCTCTCGAGAAAGAGATGAAAAATATCTAGATAGGACGTTTATCCAATAAACAAACAAGAATTATCCAATAAATTATGATATAATTTGTAACATCCCTGACATGAAATCAACTAAACAAGTGCCTTGATACGGGTTTTCATATGATCTCAAGAACACCTCCCCATATGCCAGAGATTACTATCTAGCATTGAGGGTCTAATAGGTCACATGGGGAGACTATACCCTCTTTACTAGAGTAATCCACAATAGTAAACATATTACAATAGAGGAAAAAATAATCAATAAACCAAAAAACATGCATTGCCAACAATTTACCAAAAAGGTTATAAATCACAACCAAATGATAAATATTTCATGTCATGCAAACATTTCCAAAAGTTAAAAGAACCCAACATAAAGACAAATAGATGAATCCAAAAAATGGGTCCTAACTTCGATTCTGGGTCCTCATCCATGCACATCCCAAACCCAACTTAACACCCTAGCATTGGTACTTTTCCCCTGTCCTGACTTGCAACCATGAAATATGCTTGGGTACCCAATCGCACTCTAGTAGGGTGCGAGTACAACTTAGTATGCCATGACCAATGGTGTCTATAAAATATCCAGTCTAAATAGATAGTTCATGAAAGTACTAAGTAAATTAAAAGGTAAACAAAATACAACCCAAGTTCCATTAGTTAACAATATCTAATTTATCCATTTTCATTAATTACGAAATGGGTTAGGCACATTTATCAATTAAAAAGATTAATGGAATTAAATCAAGTTCCCTATCTCACTAGTGATGTCAATTCAAAACCATTTCATCACATATACCTTGGAGTGTTAGTAAAGGTAGTCTATCACACTTACCTTGGAGTTTCAGTCTATTTAGTCTCATCCAATGCAACTGTTAGGGGCATACAGCCTCAATCTGACTCCCTAACCCATGCATTCTAGGGTTGGGGTTTAGATCCTTTTCCCAACTAACCCATGGGAAAATAACCTGAAGTAAATACCCCATAACCACCAATCCATGTGTACATTATTATTTATCCATTTACCACATATCCATATCACAAACCATATAGAAATAAATACACATAACATTCACATATTATAAATGTTTAACATGTAAATTAACATCAAGCCTTAACCCATTAGTATACTCAACAATTATCATACCTTGGCCCATTTAACATATTCATCAATTCATAAGAATTTAACCATTTAATATGTTCATCATTTCACATGCATTAAACCAATTATGCATTTCAAGTAAAATTATCTAGTCATTTACCATAGTCACTTTATTTCACCTGATCCATTTCATATAAAGCCAAACAATCCTTTATGCCCTTATCAAGGTCTAGACACAACTATCAATATTCCCTTTTCAAATCAACTAACACTTCCACATGTTCATCTTGGGATCTACATTATCACAATAAATTATACACTTAACATTACAACTTCCCATGTTTGGGAATGTTGGCACACCCCATGGGTGGCCCTAAACTGGTATAGTCAACCTCCATGCATCCCATGAAGATCATGAAGGGTTCAATTTATCATTCAACCAACCATTTTTTCAATCTATTTAAGGGAATAAAATGCACAATAAAATAGAACCATTAACCCAACCACACATGAAAAAATCAACATAAAGTCTATGGGATATAACTTATAGACCACCTACCATGATTCTATAGATGAACACTCACTTAGCCTTAGCATTATATCCGGATTCAAGAACCATTTGAATCCCCAACCTAACATCATCTGGAAAAATTGGGTTTTAGGGATTTGGTAGATGAATAATGAAATTTCAATCCCTAATCCATAAAAGAGAAGCAAGAGGAGAATTAGACTTACCCTAACCATTGATATGCACCCAAAGACACTCCAAATGGACTAGAATCAAAGGAGATCCACTCCTGGGAAGATTGGGTCGAAATGGTTCATTACTAGGGTTTTTGGAGAATAAATGGGGGAATAAATCAGGTAGGGAACATAAAATACTGAGGGGGTAAATGGTGAAAACCCACTTTTAATGTGGTGTACGGTTTGGCCACATGGTTTTCCAAACCATGCACTAACCATGTGCCAGCCTCTGTCTAAGAGGGGCCTAAGTTGCATGGTTACCCAATAATCTTGCATGATTTTACAAATTGTGTGCTAACCATGTGAAATTTCTATATCTAGGTTTTCATGGTTTATATCTCCCCCTTACACAATTTTCTTAACCATGTACCCTTACTCCTGGATAGCATGGTTTGAGGGAAATATTAACTTTAATCATGCACCAAACATGAAACATGCACAGAATGGCCAAATTTCCATTTATTTCATGTCCCAAACCCCCAAAATACCCTTGAGACTCCTCATACCTTTAGTAAAAATTACATTAACCAAATTTAAGATATTTAAACCAAAATTTAAATCGGGATATACCTCCATGAAGTTAGGTATCTTACAACCTCCCCACCTTATAACGGATCTTTCTCAAGTTTCACTTCCAAGCATTAATGAGCTTCCAAAGTAATGATATTGTAATAACCCAGATCTTCGTTTCAGGTATGTTTTTCCTTTTCCTGGAGTTTTGGAGAAAATAGGAGTTTCTGGAAATTTTTGAATTACGCGTCGTGTACTTTATGAGTACACGCCATGTACTTCCTTTCCATGCCAGGCCGTGTGATGGACGTCTCCGGGCCACACACATGGTGTGTAGGGGTGAAGTGGAGGCTTCTTAAAGTGGAGTACGGAAAAATGGAGTACACACCGTGTACTCAAGAAGTACACGCCATGTATTTTATTTTTTTCATTAAACGCACCGGGGTCACGCCTGATGGACAGAACACCTTTCGTCTAGGTTTTGTTCGTACGAGATAAGTCATACGGCCGCAGATCTTCTCTGAGCTCCCAAGCCTCTATCTGTTCTCTGAATCGACTATCGTCGATTGCGTTGTAACCGTAGCGGTAAGATCTCTCTTCTCCTAGAGATTTGTTTTCCAATTCCTCCTCTTCCTCTAGATATCGTTGGTTGAGAGTTTTTGACGTTTTCTCAGATATTCGACGTTATAAGGAGAATCAATTATCGTGGTTCAGGTATATCGATCTTCTAGCATTGAGGTAGGTGGTTTGTGCCTTTCTGTAGGAAGTCTTTGAATATTTTGTGTGTTTCCACCAATTCCCTTGAGTAGGGAATTGTGTGTTTCCTATTTTTCCCCTGTTGTTTTTCTGCTTTGCTTGATTGATTAAGTATAGGTCAATGCTTGTGAATTGGGTAATTTTTACTATGCTCTGGATGTTTTTCCTTGCATGTTTTGCTTATTAGGCATTTTTCCAGTTGACATGCCTAGTTGTAGGATAGTGTAACTAGTGTATTGTTATGCTGTTGTGCCTTAGAATGATAGACAATTAGTTCTTGAGGTTTACTTGGGGTGAAACGCGCACTATGAATGTTTGTTTTATACACGGCTAAGAGAACCTAGTGTAGTGGACCATAGGGAGAATGGACGTAAGGGCTTCTCCAGAGTGTCTTTAATTTTACGATGTGAGACCACAGGGGGAATTAACGTTGAGTACTTCCTCAGAGAGTCTGTAGTTCCTCAACGCGGGCCATAGGGGGAATGAGATGTTGAGTGCTTCCCCAGAGATCCTTTAGTACGATACGATACTATAGGGGGAATTGACGGTGATTGCTTCCTCAGAGAGTCTATTCTATAGATGAACCAGAGGGGTGAGACTATGTGTGCTTCCCAGAGGGTTGCTAGTGCTTGTAGGTTGAAACATAAGGGTTAAGCTGTGAGAACTACCTAGGGGGTTACCTGTTTTCCTACTTGTTGTTTGGATATTACCTGTGTACTTTATATGCTAGACACTGGATTGTAGTTGTTGTGTGCTTTTCTGTTTACTGCTTCTTGTGTTTTTACTGCCATGTATTCACTGACTATTAGGCACAAATATTTGGGTGGTTTCCTACTGGGACCTTGTCTCACACCCTGTTTGGGTCATGCTTTTGGGCCCAAATAGATTATATTGTTGCAGGTATAGATAAGGGAAAGCGCCCTTCTACTTCAGGTACCTGACTTGCAGTGGAGCTGGAGAGCATGGGACCAAGCTATGGCTTGCGATGTTGAGGATTTTACCTATTTTCTTTTGCACTTTGGTTTAGTTTTGTATTCAGCATTGTGACTTTTTTGGATGCTTTCCTAGACATATGTATCAAGCATCATTTATATATATGTAGGTGTGCTTCAGTTGTTTATTGTTAGTCTTCCATTGTTTATCGTTTACTCTTGTATGGATGGTTACAGTTTCTACTGTCGTCTATTTTTTTTTCTTCCGCTGTGTACTCTGCCACTGAAAGCATAGTTTCCCCACTATCACACCCAAGGCCCTCACTGCTAGTCGGTAGCCTCTGGAGTTTGGGTAAATGCGCTTGATGCCATGTGACCAACTGGGTACGGGGCGCCTCTAGGTGGCTTCCAGAACCGAGGCGTTACAAAGTGGTATCAAAGAGTTTTCTTTTATCTTGATTACTGTTTGGAGCCTTTAGCCAGGGATAGGACGTATTCGGTACTTGGTATTAAGTTGTTCTCGGGAGTAGCTAACCCGTGTATAGGGAAAAGCCGATCTACCTCTCTTATTACAGTTTTCTAGTTTTTCTATGTTACAATTGATCTGATTTCACCTAAAGTGATTCACATGCTTGTGTTGTTATTTTTGTTGATATTTTGGTTCTATTTCTGTCGCAACCCAATGAGATGAGGGTATTCCATCTCATGCATCATATAGGCACTTGTTATAAATCGCATTCCATTCATTCTTTCCATGCCATCTAGGGTGCATTAGCGATTGCATGTTGTTGTGATAGACTCTGTGTAGATTATGCATGTTGTTGTGATAGATGCTTTGATATAATCTCTGTTGTTTGATAGAGGACTGTTTGGATTGTACTTTGCTTAAATGTATACCAAATTTTGGTTCTTGAGGTGTTACGGTCCCTCTTGAATCGGAAATTGGTGAATCATTGACCTGTTTTCCTTATATATGACTGTATTGGATGCCAATATTTGATTTTTGAGGAGTATGGGCCCTCACGAATCTGAATTTGGCACCTTTATGCTTGTTTTTTGAGTATTTTCTGTGCTTTGGTGCAGTTTCAGAGCTACTTCCCAGAAAAAACCCAGAATACACGGCGTGTACTTCATATATACATGCCGTGTAGTTTTTAAACCATGTCACTGACCATGTGAGCAGAAACACGGGTTGTGAAAAATCTCCAGTAACACGTCGTGTAGTGATGAGTTGAGTACCCGGTCGTGTCACTAACAACACGGGTCGGGGAAGCTCGAGTAGAAAATTTCGTGTGGGTAAAGAACACGTCGTGTAGTCTTGTTCAAGGTATCTGTCCGTCTCATGGATAATGCGGGACGTTGTTCTCTCCTCTTATACAAGTCGTGTTTGTTTGGAACATTCCATGTACTTGGCTGTGTCGCCAACAACACGGGTCGGGAAAAGTCTTCGATTACACGTCGTGTTTGTTCGAAACACACTGTGTAGTCTCATCCGTGTAATTGGTCGTGTAACTAACAACACAGGTCATGAAACCTTGTCTACTACACGTCGTGTCCACCAGGAACACACTGTGTAGTCTCAGTTAAGAAGACTGTGTGAGTTAGTCGTGCAAGGAGACATGGGCAGGGGAATAGAGTTAAGTACACGCCGTGTAGAGTTTATACACGCTGTGTAGTCGTGTTTGGTAAACTTGAATGTTTCCTTCTCCTGTTTCTGTTTTGTAATCCTTTGTTCTATGTCCTTGTTTTCCTGATCTAAGGTATGATTTTTATCTTTAATAGTTATGCCTCCGAGACTTCCTCCAGTTGTACGTCAGTTGCAGGATAGTGATCAGACGCCAGATATGGCTGATCAGGGACTTCCTGTCGATCCTCCAGTTGGGCCATCCTTGGCACCGACTGTCATACCTGTTGCAGGAGCTGATGCACAATTCAGGGAAGGATTTATGAGGATGATGCATACCTTTCAGGAATCATTGCCTCCTTCCACGACTATGGAAGACTTGACGCAGTTTTTCCAACAGCAGCATCCTCTTACTTTCTCAGGGGAAGGAGGACCACAGGCTGTAGAGTCATGGCTGGAATCCATGATGACTATCTTTGAGCATCTGGAAACAACTCTAGAGAGGTGGGTCAATCTCACCACCTATATGATACAAGACTTCACCAAGAGGTGGTGGGACGTGATCTCATAGGCGGGTCATCAGCAGGTTATGTCGTGGGAGGAGTTCCAGCACGTGTTTTACGACTACTTCTACCCAGAGACCCTGAGGGCCGATCGATCCTGAGAGTTCATGAGTTTGGAGTAGGGTACTCTTTCTTTTATGTAGTATTCCTCTCGTTTCACCAAACTTCAGCATTTCACACCCCTCCAAGATGGAGATGGGATGTTCTTAGCAATGAAGTTTTAGGATGGTCTCGGGTGGGAGATCCGTTCGCAGGTGAATATCTTCTAGATGACTTCCATCAATTCCATCATCAACCAGGCGCTGATTAAGGAGCGCAATCTGAGAGACTCCGGAGCTGCGATCCATGGCGGTTCTGCTCCCAGATCTAGTGTTCCTCTAGTTGACAGTAGGAAGCATCGTATGAATTCTATGCGTGGTGATCCGAAGAGGCAAGATACGTCTTCCGGTAGCCAAGTAGTATGATACCAGTGTGGAAGGGCAGGGAACATGAGTCTATAGTGCCAGAAATACCTAGTGGAGTGCTGATCTTGTAGCAAGATGGGTCACCTTCAGCGTTTCTGTCAGGTTTTCTCACCAGTAGCTGGTGATGGGGGTTCTTCCATGACTCCTCATTCAGGAGAAGCACCACCAGTTTCTCACCATTCGGGAAACTGGAGTTCTTCCAGCCATTCGGGTCGAGGTGTAGGTCAAGGACACGGTGGTCAGTCACTATTCTTTCAGTATCAGTAGGGAGGATCAACTCAGAGTGGTCAGGTAGGGTCACAGGGTCGTGGGGCAAGCCAGACTTTTGCGGTGGAGTAGACCTACCAGGAGCAGGATCTCGTACCTTCTAAAGTTCAAGGTACGATTTTAGTGGCCTCAGTTTTATCTTCATCCCTTTTTGATACCGGTTCTACGCATAACTTTATCTCTGTTGCTGTTGTGGAGAACCTTGGGCTCTGTATATTTTCTTCTACCAACTTGTTGACACAAGAAACACCTTTGGGGATGAGGACATATAGTGTATGTCAGTGTAGAGATTTCCCTCTCGAGGTTGCAGGGTATCGTTTCTTATGGGATATCTATGTCCTAGAGATGACAGGCTATGATTTCATTCTCAGGATGGACTGGTTGGTTCCCTTCCAGGTAGTCCTCAACTGTTATCGTCGTAGGGTGAGTTTCATTTCACCAGAGGGTGAATTTTTTCTTCATAGAGGCGAATGGGATGTTCGGGAAAGTCGAACAGGACTCGAGCATCATGGTCTAGGAGAGGTTACGGACCATATTGGTAGTCTTTATCTGGATGATCAGGGGACTTTACAGTTGGACTTTCCTCTAGTGGTGGATCGTTTCAGAGATGTCTTTCTAGAGGACTTTTAAGGTTTGCCTCCAGAGCGTGGGGTAGACTTCTCTATCGAGCTCGTACTAGGAGCGGAACTGATGTCCATTAATCCCTATAGGATGGCTACACCTGAGTTGCAGGAGCTCAAGAAGCAGTTAGAGGAGTTGTAGGAAAAGGGTTTCATCTGACCCATTACTTCTCCTTGGGGTTCTCCTATCCTGTTTGCGAAGAAGGCAGACGGTACCCTTAGGCTCTATGTGGATTATCGGAATTTGAACCAGTTGAAGGTCAATAACTGATATCCCTTTCCAAGGATTGATGATATTTTTGATCAGCTTCGAGGATCTCGGGTGTTATCAGAGATCGATTTGAGGTATTTTTATCATCAGTTGCACGATAGACCATCAGATATACCTCTGACAGCCTTCAGGAGCTAGTATGGTCTCTACGAGTATATGGTTAAGCCATTTCGTCTCACGAATGCGCCAGTAGTTTTCATGGCACTGATGAACCGAGTGTTCCATCCTTACTTGGACTCCTTCATTGTGGTCTTCGTGGAAGATATCTTAGTGTACTCTCACACTCAACACGACCATGCTACCCACCTTGAGATCGTTTTGAGTACACTGAGAGAGCATCAGATTTATACTAAACTCTCAAAGTGCCACTTCTGGATGGATCAGATTCACTTCTTGGGTCACTTCATCTTAGAGGCAGGAGTATCTATGGACCCAGAGAAAGTGAGAACTGTAGTTTCCTGGGAGCATCCGAATAACGTTTTTGAGGTATGGAGTTCTCTAGGGGTGGTTGGATACTACAGACGCTTCATTCAGGACTTTTCACGCCTAGCAGCACCATTGACAGGTCTGACCAAGAATGGGGCAAAGTTCTTATGGTCAGATTCTTGTGAGTCAGCCTTCAAGGAGCTGAAGTGAAGGTTGACGGAAGCACCGATACTAGTCTTTCTAGATCCAGGAAAGACCTATACTATTTTGTGTGATGCTTCAGGTGTCGGACTGGGCGTTGTGCTCATGCAGGGAGATGGAGTCATTGCGTACGGGTCTCAGGAGTTAATGCCACATGAGAGGAACTACCCGACGCACGATCTGGAGTTGGCAGCTATCATTCATGCCTTGCGTTGTTGGATACATTACCTTCTGGGAGATCACTTTGTGGTTTTCACCGACCACAAGAGTCTCAAGTACATCTTCCCTCAACGTGATCTGAATCTGAGACAACGCAGGTGGGTTGAGTATCTTCAGTCTTTTGATTTCAAACTCGCCTATACGCCGAGAAAGGGAAACGTAGTGGCAGATGTGTTCAGCAGGGGAACTCAGATTCAGGCAATTCAGGAGGCCAGCAGTGAGTGGCATCTTATGGCTCTGTTCCTTGAGATGCATCTGGAGGTGCACGGCCGACAGGGACATACTTTCCTATCTTCTGTAGTTGTTACCTCTACACTTATTGATCGGGTACGGATGAGGCAGCTATCAGACTCATAATTCTTAGTCCTGTGGGAGAGTGTGTCAGGAGAGGACCCTATTCCTGGATGGACAGTGGGCAAGGATGAGATCTTGCATTTCTAGGGATGCGTATGGGTGCCCGCAGACATACGCAAGGAGCTGATGCGGGATTTTCATTCCTCATTTTGGGCAGTTCATCCTGGCGTCACTAAGATGTATCGGGATCATCATCACCGGTACTGGTGGCCAAGTATAAAGAGGGATGTTTCTGGTTTCTTATTAAGGTGTTCTACTTGTTAGCAGGTGAAGGTGGAACATCAGCGACCAACAGTCCTTTTACAGTAGTAACCCATTCCTGAGTGGAAGTGGAACGATGTCTCAATGGACTTCTTGACTGGGTTACTGAGGTTACCTCAAGGGAAAAATTCTATTTGGGTTGTCATCGACAGGCTTACGAAGGTTGCTCACTTCTTACCAATCAAGGAGACCTTCAGTGTTGATGATCTGGGACGACTATACATCTGAGGGATTTTGCGTCTACATGGAGTTCCACACTCCATTGTTTCAGACAGGGATGTGTGCTTTACTTCTTGGTTCTTGAAGGGACTTCAAAAGGCTTTGGGTACACAGGTACTTTTGAGTATGGCATACCATCCCCAGACAGATGGTCAGTCCGAGTGTACGATATAGGTGCTTGAGGATATGCTCTGATCTTGCATTCTAGACTTTGGCGGTTCTTGGGAGAAGCATATCCCTCTTGTGAAGTTTTATTACAATAATAGTTTTCAGGATACTATTTAGATGGAACCTTATGAGGCCTTGTACATTAGTCAATGCCGATCACCTTTATGCTGGCTGGAGGCAGGAAAGGCATCCTTACTGGGACCTCATCTTGTTCAGGAGACCTCAGAGCAGATATAGTTGATTTGGAAGAGGATGTCTGTAGCACAGTCTCGACAGAAGTCTTATGCTGATCAGTGGAGATGACCTCTGAAGTTCGAGGTCGGGGATCCAGTTTTCCTGCGTGTCGCCCCGAGGTTGGGACACAAGAGGATTCAGAGACAGGGTAAGCTTTCACCACAGTACGTCGGGCCATTTGAGGTATTGGAGAGAGTTGGGCCAGTTTCCTATCGGTTTCAGTTACCTCAGAGGTACCGGGACATGCACAACGTCTTCCACATATCTCATCTCCGACGTTACTTTTCAGACCTGTCTCATGTCTTTCATCCCGAGGAGGTTGAGCTCAAAGCAGATGCATCATTTGAGGAACATAATATCCGGATTGTTGATCGTAGTAATAAGGTTTTCTGTGGGTGGTCTATTCCTCTAGTACGGGTTTTATGGCAGCATGGGCGAGTACAGGACAAGACCTAGGAGAGGGAGGTCGATGTATGATCGCAGTGGCCGGAGCTGTTCGGGGTTTCTTCTTCTACGCCTCGCTAGGGAAATTCGGGGATGAATTTCTTTAAGGGGGGAAGTTTGTAATAACTCGGATCTTCATTTCAGCTATCTTTTTCCTTTTTCTGGAGTTTTTGAGAAAAGAGGAGTTTCTGGAAATTTTTGAAGTACACGCCGCGTACTTCCTTGCCACGCCAGGACGTGTGATGGCCATGTCTGGGCCACACACACGGTGTGTAGGGGTGAAGTGGATGTCGCTTAAAGCAGAGTATGGAAAAATGGAGTACACGTCGTGTACTCAAGAAGTACATGTTGTGTATTTTCTTTTGTTTCATTAAACGCATCGGGGTCACGCCTGATGGACAGAACACCTTTTTTCTAGGTTTCATTCGTCTGAGAGAAGTTATACGACTTAGGATCTTCTTCGAGCTCTCGTTCCTCCATCTATTCTCTAAATCGACCGCTTTCAATTATGTTGGAACCGTAGTGGTAATATCTCTCTTCTCCTAGAGCTTCATTTTCCAATTCCTCCTCTTCCTATAGATATCATTGGTTGAGCGTTTTTGACATTTTCTCAGATCTTTGACGTTCTAAGGAGAATCAATCCTCCTGGATCAAGTATATCAATCTTATAGCATCGAGGTGGGTAGTTTGTGCCTTTCTATAGGAATTATTTGAATATTTTTTGTGTTTCCACCAATTCCCTTGAGTGGGGAATTGTGTATTTCCTATTTTTCCCCTGTTGGTTATCTCCTTTTCTTGATTGCTTGAGTAGAGGTCAATGCTTGTGAATTGGGTAATTTTTATTGTGCTCTGGATGTTTTGCCTGGCATGTTTTGCTTATTAAGAATTTTTTCAGTTGCCATGGCTAGTTTTAGGATAGTGGAACTGTTGTACTGTTATGCTGATGTGCCTATAATGATAGCCAAGTAGTTCTTGAGGTTTAATTGGGGTGATACGCGTGCTATTCATGTTTGTTTTACACAGGGCTGAGAGAACCTAGTGTAGTGGACCACAGGGAGAATGGACGTAAGGTATTCTCCAGAGTGTCTTTAATTTTACGATGTGAGACCACAGGGGGAATTGATGTTGAGTGCTTCCTCAGAGAGTCTGTAGTTCCTCGACGCGGGCCACAGGGGGAATGAGATGTTTAGTGCTTCCCCAGAGAGCCTTTAGTACAATACGAGACTATTGGAGGAATTGATGGTGAGTGCTTCCTCAGAGAGTCTATTCTATATCAGAACCGGAGGGGTGAGATGGTGTGCGCTTCCTAGAGGGTTGCTAGTTCTTTTAGGTTGAACCATAAGGGTTAGGTTGTGAGAACTACCTAGGGGGTTACCTGTTTTCCTACTTTTTGTTTGGCAGTTACATGTGTACTTTATCTACTAGACACTGGATTGTAGCTGCTATGTACTTTTCTGTTTACTACTTCATGTGTTTTTACTGCCATGTATTCACTAATTGTTAGGCACAGATCTTTGGGTGGTTACCTACTGGAACCTTGTCTCTCACCTTGTTTGGGCCATGCTTTTGGGCCCAAAAAAAATATATTGTTGCAGGTATAGATAAGGGCAAGCGCCCTTCTACTTCAGGTACCTGAATTGCAGTAGAGCTAGAGAGCATGGGACCAAGCTATGGCTTGTGATGCTGAGGATTTTACCTATTTTCTTTTTTACTTTGGTTTAGTTTTTTATTCAGAATTGTGCCTTGTTTGGATTCTTTCCTAGACATATGTATCATGCACCATTTATATATATGTAGGTGTGCTTCAATTGTTTATTGTTAGTCTTCCGTTGTTTATCGTTTACTCTTGTATGGATGGTTACAGTTTCTTCTGTCATCTATTTTTTTTCTTCCAATGTGTACTCTGCCAATGAGGGCATAGTTTCCCCACTATCACACCCAAGGCACTCACTGCTAATCGGAAGCCTCTGGAATTTAGGGAAATGTGCTTGAGTACATGTGACCAACCGGGTACGGGGTGCCTCTGGGTGGCTTCTGGAACCGAGGTGTTACAGATATTATGCCACTAAGCCCACATATCAAACTCTTACTCCCAAGTTTCTTCCTAAAAATTACCATGCTTCCAAAAAACTCAAACCAAGGTCATGCTCTTTCCCTAATAGACTTTCTCACCATAATCCACAATATGAATTGGATGCTCTTCAAAGGACGCATTAGCCTCATGCTCAAAATCCTCAACATCAATCACATGAGATGGGTTAGAGTGATACTATTGAAGTTTTGAAACATTAAATAAACCATTCATACCACTATACTACTGCATAATATCCAATCGATATGCCACTAGTCTGATACTCTCCATAATCTCAATTAGCCCCACATAATTGGTCACCAACTTACCTTGTTTCCAAATCTGATGGCGACCCAAACTTGGTGGCACCTAAAGAAACAGATGATCACCCATCACAAACTCAATAGGTCTATGACACTAATCCTCATATGACTTCTGACTACTCTGAGCCATTTCCATACATTTATGAAACAACTAAACCTTTTCCATGTCTCCTATACGAGGCTTGGTCCAAGCAACTCTGACTTATCTATCTCTAACCAACACAATAGAGATCTACATGGTCTACCATAGAGTGTCACATATGATTCCATATGAATCATATCCTAGAAACTATTATTGAAGTAAAACTCAACTAGCGCCAAATTATTTTCCCATGACCCACCAAAATCTAGGACACATTCCCATAACATAACTTCTAGTACCTAAATAGTATTATTTGTTTTCCCATCCATCAATGGGTGAAAATATGTACTAAAAAACACATTAGTACCAAGCACCTTCTATAATCCCTACCTAAAGCATGATGTAAAACGTGAATCATGATCCGAAACTGTATTTTTTGGTGCTTCATGCAACCACACTATCTCTCAAACATATAACTCACCAACTGGTCAAGAGTGAAAGTATCTCAAATTGTCATGAAGTGATCCACCTTGTTCAACCAATCCACAACCACCCATATTGTATCATTATTTTGAGGAATCCTCAAAAAACCCACCATGAAATCCATCATCACGTTATCCCACTTCCATTCTGGAATGGGAAATAGATGAAACAAACCACTCAATCACTATGCTCAACATTAACCTGTTGATAGGTAAGGAATCTTACCATGAAACCTACAATTTATTTCTTCATCCATGACCACCAATACTGTCTATGAATATCATGATACATTTTGGTCAACCCAGGATGCACTTCCCACCTCAAGTCATAGAACTCATGCATCAAATCTTAATGCATACATGTTGTCACGACAACATGGACACAAACATAAATGATCTAATCACCACCAAAAGTTCAACTGAAAGGTGACTCTCCGCCTTTAAAGATTTCCCTCAAGTTTAAACACTCTGTATCCTCAAGATTATTCTCCTTGATTCGGCTCAAAATCATTGAATCAGCTACTAAGGATGAATGGGTCATCTTCTCGGTCCATCTTGTACCTCCAGATGCATATCAATAAACAACGCCATCATCTTCCACTTGGAGTTGGATTCATGAACTTCCTAATTTTGATTATTCCTACTAAAATCATTTGTAATGATATTTCCCTTTATCGATGTGTGAACTAACTCAAAGTCAAAATACCAAATGTACTCACCCCATATTCACTGGTAAAGATTCAGATCTCACTGAGAGAATATGTACTTAATGATTTTATGATTGGTATACATGGTAAACTGTTCTGCCAACAAGTAGTGTTTCCAACATTAAAGGAAATAAAACATCATCACCAACTCAATATCATGAGTAGGGTAATTTCTTTCATGAGGCCTCAACTTTTGTGACCCATATTCTACTACCTAATCATCCTGCATCAACATTTCTCCAAGCCCAACACCAAACACATCACAAAACAAGGTATACTTATTACCTGGCTTGGGTAATATTAGAATTGGTGTGGTGTTAAACCGCTTCTTTAACTCTTGGAAATCATTATCATATTCCCCAGACCATTCTAATGCCCTTATTTGTTAATTCTGAAAGTGGTGCATTCAAATTGGAAATGTCTTTGATGAACCTTTGGATCCCTCCATTCCCAAAATACTTCAAACATCATAAATATTCTTGGGATAATCCCAAGATACAACCGTATGCACTTTATCTAGGTCCACTGACACACCTTCCTATGAGATGTTGTGACCCAATAAATTCACCCTATCAATCCAAAAATGACACTTTGATAGCTTGGCGTATAGCCTATGTGTTGGATTTGGTACCCTAGGACCACCTTCTGTATAGTTTATGATAACCTGTATTCATATTTTTTAAAATTAATAAAATCATTATCACATAATGATTTTTATTCTGTGTAACATAATATGTGATAATGTCCTAATATTAGTTGCCACACTAAAATGTCATAGCAGTTCCCTACGATGATGAGAACCCGGAATTTCTATGACACTATTCTTAAATATATGTTCTATATCTAGATTATATCATTTGAGGGACAAAAACTATACAATATATCAAGGTTGGAGAATCATAGGAATTTGCGTCACCTTCTCATGTTATACACCCTTGGTAATATCCAGTGTGGGATATTATGAGAATGAGACCCACCAGTAGGAAATCCATATTTATAAGTGTCATTAGATGTTCTTATCTACGGGCATGTATACTGATCCTTAGAATTTAAGATTATTATTAATGAATATTATAAGTCGCATACTTTGATGTATTGATGAAAACTGTGATGACATATTTTCATGGAAAGGTAGGATACATTGGGTGCATCATGAGTAATATTTCATTAATGAATAATGAGAGAAAGTATTTTTCCGTCCTATTCTTTAATAGAAGTTTATATCTCAAGACCTTTAATGGAAATGATATTTCCTAAATAATTCCATGGCCATTGTGTTTTATAAACAAGTTAAATTTCAGGTACGTCAAATAAACAGACATCAAGAACATAGGTTGATGGAACTAGCATGAAACATACTTGATTAGAGATATCATGATAGAGGTATTATATTATACAGTAATAATCTTTATGAAGTATCATGTAGTTGTTACATTAACTTATTTCTCTATGGGTTTCATGGTGTGTTGCTAGACGCTAACCTCGGACTTTAGGTTACTTTGCATAATCCCACTAATAAAGAGGCCTAGAGGGTCACACACTATGTGTATCCATAAATCTCAATTAAATAATATATTATTATTTAACAGGTTAAATAAATATTATTTATGGATGTGGATTAATAATTATTCATGTATTATTGATCGCATATAAATATTTATTTTCTATTTAGTAAATATAATATTTATTTATTTATTGGTAAAAAAGGAAATTATATTTAATTAATAAATAAATAGTCATTATTCAATGCCCTATAAATATTATGGAGGAATTAAAGACCATGATTTAAGGTATAATAAGAAATAAGAAATATTGAATATTATTTATTTAAATAATATTTAAATTAATTTGCAAGTTAAGTGAATGTCAAGAAATAATAATATTATTATTATTATTATTTGACATGGGGTTATTCAAGGGATTAAATAAATAATAATGGGAACTTGTGAAATTATTTATTTATAACCATTGTAATATATAAACCCAGTTATATTATTTTCTTAATGGCTAATTCATTTGTTTTTGTTGTGCATAATGAATTTATATAATTATATCAAACCCTATGGAGATCCTTTCTCTAAGGATGCTCCCAAGAATGGAAATCTATATTCCTCCATTGAATCATCTAAAGTCAATAGAGGTCAAGGAGAATGCTTTGGAAGTGGTTCTCATGGCGATCAAATTTTGAAAATACAAGTGATAGGATCTGTCATGATAGCACCCAGAAATTCCTTTGTCAACATCTAGAGATTCAAGGAACACGTGTAAATCACCACTAGATGAAATATACACTTGATTACTACAAAGAAATGATGGTTAAATGCATATCTATTACTAGATCTATCAACAAAGAAATATTTCCCACAAGGTAACTATTATTTAATTAAATTAATAGTAAATAATATATAATGATCCTCTCTCAGGTTCCGATGTGATTAACATTGTCTATTTTATTTGATTTAATTATGTTTATCTCGGTGTTCATAATCATGTAAATATCAGATTAATCATTGATCATGACAAAAAAAGAAAAGTTTGGAACAACCCATCTCACTCTTGCGCTATGCTTGGAACCTTCACTATGGTCTCTTAGTGTACTTAGGATGATGTCAAGATGTTTGGAATGATCTTCATGAGTCTTTGAGTACACAAATATGTCATCAGAAAAGACAACTATGAACTGATCTAGGTATGGGTGAAAGATCTGATTCATTGTTGCCATAAAAATCAACGGCACATTGGTCAACCTGAACAACATCACAACAAAATCATACAATCCATATCTGCTTCTAGAAGCAGTTTGTGATACATCATAAGGTCTCACCCTCAGCTGATGATACCCCAATATCAAATCAATCTTAGAGAACAATAAAGAACCTATCAGTTGTTCATAAAGGTCATCAATTCGAGGGAGAGGGTATCAGATCTTAAACTCCATCTAATTCACCTTTTTATAATTGACACATGATTGCAATGATCCATAAACATTCTTGGAAAACAACACTTGATATATTGAAGGTTACATAATAGGATGGATAAAAACTTTATTATATAACTCCTCCAACTAATTTTTAAGTTCATGTAGTTTTTATGATGCTATTCTATATGGTAGAAAGGAAACTGGTTCATCCCCCGGCAGTAACTCTATCATAAACTCAACATATCTCTCAGCCGTCAGCCCCAATAAGTCCTCATGAAATACATACTGAAACCAATCCACTATAGGAGGAAATACATGCTACTCTACTCCTCCATCATCAAGCATAATACAAGGGACTTGGGCTGAGAGCCCACCCAACTTCTGACAAACTGACCCTTCACAGCCTACTCGGGTGTCCCATTCTCCACGATGGACATAAGTGTCTCCCTCAAGAGACATGAACATTACCCTATGATGGTACCATTCAATATGGGCTTATTACATCACCAAAAAAATCATGTCCAAAATTAGATCAAAACCTTACATCTTAAGAATAAGCAAGTCCCACATAAAATGGTACCCACCAACCTCAAGAGAACAACCCTTATATTGTCTGATATTTTATGCTCATACCCCTAATGGTGTATTAACCGACATAACCCCACACACATGTTCCAATGTTAGACCGAACACAACCGCAAATTGAGAATAAATAAAATAATTTCTGGCATATGTGTCAAATAAAACACTAAAAATCATGGAATCCATAAAGATCATAACATGAACAGTCAATGGCCAGCCTCACCACCTCCAATTGTATACTAGAATGCATAAATCTAAACTAACCCTCTTCTCTGGGCTCTAGTCTAAGTTCCTAGTGTTGCACTTCCATACTGATATGGATGCTCTCACCCCGGAGTACCATGTCCACCACCACTACGGTACAGCCGGTAGTGCTCCAACTACCTGTCTAATAAGAGGTAACTGACCCCCTTCTTGAACTCAAAATTGACCTTATTCCTTCATTTGTTCCCAACTATTGAGGAACCTTATATATACTCTGCACATTCCCTAGCCTTCTGCATAACTAGGACTCAACTAGTGGTTAGTGATACTAACCACGCCTATGTCCCATCCTACCACACTGATAAAAGAAAACTCAGTCGTCACCCTAAGAGGATAATTATCTTTTCTGGATACTTTTTCCACTACTGACCTAGTGAAAACTCACAAAATGATTCTTCCTACCATCGGAAGTCGCATCACTAGATCGCCTAACTCAGGATGCATTTCCACTACCAGAAGCCTCCATGAGATTCCCTTATGAAATAAGGGCCTAATCCACCACTTTAGAAAATCTCATTAAGAGAAAGGTATTTACCTAGGACTTGATCTCATGTCTAAGAATATCCTAGAAACATATTTCAATAGATACCTTGTCCCCTGCCAAAGTTGGAATGATGCATCACAAGTCAATGAAACAACTAGCATAATCCATCACCAACATAGTCCCCTGGGCCAACCTCATAAACTCTGCAGCCTTCTCCTATCTCAAGGTATCTAGATATAAATTCCTCATAAATTTTTACAAGAAGTCCTTCAATGACATACCCTTTGTATGATCATTCTAAACCAAAATTTCCCACCAACGCTTTTCCTAACCTCGCAACATATAAGTCACAAACTTGACTCTCTTCTTAGAAGGAGTCTCCAAGTGATCAAGAATTGTCTGGATTGAATCTATCCATAACTCGGTTGCCTCTATCCCACCCTCTCATTTAAAGGTTGGTGGTTTTTGTAGCTGAGACTCTCTGGTCATCTCAAATATGCTCGACACAACCCACCCTGGGTCATGTTCCATCATTTGCATAAAATGAGTGAAGTTCTCATGGAACTTCACCTCTCTATTACCCTGGATCGATGGGTTTTATTTCTCCACTACTGGTTGAGTGTTTTTAATGACATCCTCTTGTCATATAACTAGTACACAATTTCATGGTTTTATTTCTCTACAATACCAAACACGCATATCAAACAAATAACATAAATCGTCCGCATTTTTAAAAAAAAAGATGCTTCCCACTAACTATAAATAACCCACTCTTCATATATTATTATGACTGAAATATCATATATAAAAAACTACCATTGACCATCTGTAATGTTGTTCAGGGATAACATGGGTTAAAACAGCTTTCATAGTAATAAATATTTCATTAGACACCTTTTTGAAACCATATCTATGCTCACAACATAAATATTTATTCTTATCACATTTTCCATTTCGTAACAGGTTACATCCAAAATTTTATCTCATTTAAAACCGTTCATTTAGCACAATTATTTAATCATTAGTTAAAATTATTCCCATTTACCCATTTTCATAATCTTGATTAGACACCATTTTATTCAAATTTTCAAGAAAGTAAAATTCATCATACCCTTCATGTCCCACACACAAATCTTGTGTGTGCCAATCATGATGCATGCCAGCTATATCCCTAGGTGCCTATAATGATGCATGAATGCCCAACCTCATATCGTTACATCTATGAGAAAAAATATCATAAAAAATCAATATCACACAAAAAGTGCATCAACCAATGGTGAAATATCATTCAACTATAACAACACATCAAGAACAACAATTTCCACCCGTTTCACTTGGGTTGTTCCTCATACATGGGTTAGATACTCCCATGCATGAGCTCATTTACAAGGACTGACACTTCTTAATCTCCTATCTACCATCCCAAATAGTAAGTCACAGAAAATAACCACTTTGATACCACTTTGTAACATCGCTGACCCAAAATCCACTAAATTGGTTCCCCAAGCCAGGTCACCACATGACCTCAAGCACGCCTCCTAGTACGCCATAGGTTTTCAACTAGTAGTGAGAGTCTAATAGTTTACATGGGGATAATATAAAATATTTACCAGAGTAAGATATAGAAATCAACATATGAAAATAGAGGAAAAAATAAGAAATAAAGCAGAATCAGACATTACCAACCATTTCCCAAGCAGGGTACAAATCAAAACCAAATGATAAATATTCCATGCCATGTTAACAATGTCAAAAGTGGAAAACCCCAAGAAAAAAATAAAAACAGTTGAATCCCCAAAAATGACTCCCTAATCAAAGTTAAAATCCTTATCCATTAACATCCCAAGCCCAACTCAGCTCCATAACATAGGGAATTTACCATTGTCCTGACCTCCAACCATAAAATCTGCTCGAGCTCTATTGGGTACCCAAGCAGATTTCATGGTTGCAGGTCAAGACAAGGGAAAATTCCATATTTTAGGGAGTTAAGTTGGGATTGGAATGTGAATGGATGAGGATGTGGACTTGGATTTAGAATCCATTTTGGGGATTTATCTTTTTATCTTTATTTTGGGTTATTTTTACTTTTGGCACTATTAGCATGACATGGCATATTTATTATTTGGTTGTAATTTGTACCCTGCTTGGGAAATAATTGGTAATGTATGTTTTTGGGTTATTGCTTGTTGTTTCCTCTATTTTCATATGTTGAATGATGTGTATTACTCTAGTAAAGAGGGTCTATTCTCCCCATGTGACCTATTAGACCTTCTCTGCTAGTTGGTAGCCTTTGACGTATGAGGAGGCATGATTGAGGTCATATGGAGAACCGACTTAGGGCACTGGTTTATTGGATTCTGGGTCAGGGACATTATAGAATCCATATATTTTTACACCACAAAAATTTAGAATATATTAATCTTTAAATAAATTTTATTTCTTTTATAACTTTCGTTACATGTAACACTGAGTATAAACAAACCTCGATATAATAATAAAATATTATTATTTAAATGTGGTTGTTGTAACCTAATCGTTAAATTGGTGGATATTAATAGTATTAAATAATTAATGAAATGTATATAATTCTCATAAAAAATATAATTTTTTTATAAATTTTAATTAACTAGCCACTCAATTTTAAGCAAAGTAATTTTACTGAAAATATGTTTTCTCCAAAAAATTATTTTTATTACTTTATGTGAGAAAATAATAAAATTAATTTTTTTGAACTTTTATAAAATTTATTTTCTAAAATGGAATTAATTTTTTAAATCATCATATTTATTTTAACTTAGGGTGAAATTTTGGAATTTTTCCAAAAATATTACTTTTTAGAGAATAGTTAAAATAAATTTTTTTATAAATTTATCATTTCCTTTTAATAAATTAAGTAATTTAAAATAAAATTTATTATTTTAATTTCATTTATAATTAACGTAAGTATTATTTAGTTATATTAAATCCAATTATTTATATTTAAATCATCTTTATACTGGATTTTAGTATAAGATTATTCTTAGGCTTAAAAATTCCTTTTTAAGGAAACTATTTTAAAGTGCATAATGTTTCTCCATTTTATTTAATTAAAATAAACACTAATGAGGAAAGATTTCAATGAAATTTATATTATATATATATATATTAATTTAAATTTATTTAATTATGATTACTTATCACCTAGTTATCTTATGCGTGAGAAAAATTCATTTCTTGAAACCCATTTTTATAGTCATATTTTGACATTATATATTCTACGGTTCTAAAATATGCCATTTTGGAGACTTTTGGATTGTGAAAAACATGGTTTTAATTCTTTATTTTCAAAAATTATAAATGTTCCCTCACCCCCACTTATAAAAGACCACCCACTATCCTCTCCTCTTTACACCTCCAAACCCCATTGTTTCAGCCAATACCTACCAAAATAAATTCATCAATTCCCTCCTCTCCTCCTAAAATTATTTTTTTGATCATAAATCCAACCTAAGAAGGCTTTTTATTCGAACCAAAATAAGTTTTCTGAAGAATAGGTAGCACCCTTAACCTAGCATTTTATTTTATTTATTATTCTACCTCCTTCAAATATTATTAAACCATTATGATATAATAAACTCAATATATTCCATATAATTCTATTTTTCTATGTTAATGGTGTGTCCTACAACCATATCCTCCTCCCTCGAATAGGAAATTTAATTGTTGATCTTGTGTATGATGGACTACTACCTCATGAACCGACATAATTCGTTTTCCATCACCTCTTCTCAAGGATGGATATAATGATGTATTAAATATATCTATATAATACATTTGATATAATTATAATTATATATTTATAATATCACATAATCTTTAATTTCCATTTTATAGGGAATATGATAATGTCCCTCGTGTGTACGGAGTACTAGCACCTCACAAAGCGATGTGATTCGTTTTTCACTTATGATTTATATAAAAGGTAATAAGGATTAATTATATGTTTATATATGATATTAATGAAATATTACCCATTTTTTAAAATTAATTTATCATATACTTTCTTACTATACCATACATTGAAAATGATAATGGTGTTCGTGTGTACAGTGAATGGCCGCCTTGCAAACCGTTGTGATTCATTTTTTTAATTTATTATTACTGCATCACATGAATAGTATATGAAAGTGTATTTAAATAAATAATATTATATTTATAAAATGATGATAATTATTTAAATATAAAATAACACTTACCTTTTTTCCATTATTATCATCTAAAAATTTAAATGTTACTCATGCGTACGTAGGACCTACCATATCCATGATTGTAACATAGTTCATTTTTCATAAACATATTCTATGGTTGGTTTTAAAATTCTAATTTATGTATAAAAATTATAATTATTTCATTATTAACATTCTGTATATTATTAAATAAAAATCTATTTGACCTTAGTCAACTTACCAAAGTGATTTTAAACATATGAGTCATTTATTGTTAAAACATATGATGTGAAATTAATTGGTTAAGTAATTGAATATGGCATTATAAAAAATAAAATAAAAGGAATAATAAACTTGAAAAAGGTTATTAATAAATTAAATAACTAAAATAAGTTTATTATTCATAAAGACAAGGAATACACATGATGATTTGGTCTTGAGGTAAGTATTTTCTTCTCAAAACTACCTTCTTTGAGATGCATGTTCTTTTATACACCTAATTTATTTTATATGGCGTATATACTACAACTTTATATATTATATAATGAATCCTTCACACTTAATATTATTTTAAGTAAAAATTTACTTATTTATTTCATGGGGATTAAGATGCATCAGTGACTAAAGTGGTAATAGATTTATGTTTCAATCTCATTTTTATTTGGATAGATAATGCATGAATATCCATTAAAGGAATTTATTTGATCATTATATAATAAAACCACTTAATTTTATTATCATATAGTTGTTCAATAATTTTTCAAGTAATTGTAAAAATTTTCTCTCTTTGGAACTTAAAATGGTTGAGAATTTTGTTTTAATAAAATCTGACTTCATTTCTCTCTTCGGCCAAAAAAAAATTATTCCAAATAAATTTTTTCCAAAAATGATTTAAAAAATGTTTTAATATTATTTTATAAAGTCATTTTTACCCATAATTATTTTATAAAAAAAATTAAAATCAATATTCCTGTTGTTTTTCAAACAAGGTACTTTTGACTTTTCTTACAAAAATATCAAAGGTATCTTTGTTTTTAACATTCTTTGCATGAACAAAAAAATTTCATCATCATGGAAATTAATTTCTTTGAAGATTAATTTACAGGTTTAAAAGGTTACTTTTAAAAAAATGGTTTTCCTAATATTATAGAAATTTGTCATTTTTAAAAATGACTTTTAAAGTAAAAAATATATATTTTCCTCAAGAATGGTTTTAATATTTTTATATTATTTATATTCATAAATGATAATAACCTTTGATGTTAATTTATTATGAATTCTATATATAATTATCTCAAATATATACCTATATTATTCTCTCTTCCTTTTATGGGGTAATTCAGGCCTTATTTTCATCCCTCAATTCATTATAAAATTTCTTTTGATTATGATATGAGAAAAGATTATGAAACCTATAAGGCCCCAGCCTTAAACATTACATAATCTTGAGATAAATTAATAATTTGACTTTAATTCACATATAGGATCTTTTAAGGTTTGGATATTTAGAGAATTGTTTCATAACACATACATAAAAACTTAAATATTACAAGTAGACACTTCTACTCACTATACATTTCTTTCATAAAACAAAAACTTTTAAACAGAAACATGGTCTCATTTCATGTTTAAACATCATAAATTTTCCTTGATCCCATCCTTGACTCTAATATTCTTTAATTCCTATTAAAAACATTTAAAAAATTGGGATGAGCATAAAATTCTCAGTAATGGGTACACAATGAAGGAAAACTATTAGTCTTTGGAAAACATGTAAACCGTGAATAATTTATCATAAATTAAAACTTTTCACCTTTAATAAGTATTAATTAAACTTCATTGAATATAAGATCATTTATTACCCTCTTTTAATCAAAATATTACCTTAAAACCCATAGAAAGTAACATATAACATATAAAGTTAACTTGGGACATAACATACTAAAATAGAATAACCATACGGTTCACTTCTACACATATAACTAAATGGAATAGCCATATGGCCCACTTACATACCCAATTAATTGAAGGTTATAAAGTAGCCACCCATCCATGTTTTATCACAGAACCATACGTCTTTGGTTTATCATGTAACCACCCATCAAATTTCCAAGTACCATTATATAATCATAACACATAAAAGATTTCAATTATCAACATTTCACTCATAAAATTTTCAATCATAAGGGATCATTAAAAGATATAATCAAAACATTCTTAAAAATATTTTCAATACCAAAATACCTAAAAAGGTAATATTTTATTTATTTTTCGTTTAAAAACATTTTGTCTTGTATAGGAAGCCAAATACCAAAATGGTCACGTCGGTGGAAAAGTCATTGTCATTGCGTACGTTAAAAAACATTCCTTTTGTCATTTAGTAAAATACTTCGAAGAAAAAATATTAATTTTGAAAAAATTTGAATAAAATTAAAATTTAAAGCGGTTTATTATACACCTTATAAAATAAGGTGGTGTATATTATCAAAATATGCCCCAATTAAAGGAGAATGAGATGAAGTCCCTTAACTTGAGTTTGAATTGTCTCGTATGTTCTTTATTTTCCTAAATAATAAACTTAGGTTAATTTATACTTTCTTAATAACATTTTTCAAGTTTATTATTCCTTTTATATCACTTATTACCATGTTATAAAACTTACATAACTATTTAAGTCAATATCGGAAGTTTTTTCGATATTCGGTACTTGAGTCAAAAATGAACTTGTTTTGATGTAAATTGTCCATGTGGTCAAAATTAAATCATCTCTAGAATATTATTCATGATTTAAATATCATATATATCTAGTATATATGTATTTATAATAATCCATAATATTTGTATAAAATAAATTAAATGCACCATTCATGGGAATGATAGACTGTACGTACGCATGAACGCTACTTTCATTTCTTTATCATATTAAAATAATAATAATTAAATGATATAAATGTATATTATAATAACATTGTTTTATTAATGTCATATATGTCTTGTAGGTTTAATAAAACCATCCTTTATATGTTCCATGTAAAGCGAGAAAGAGTCGTGCCGCTTTGAGGGGGCGGTAGTACACACTTCCTCAAACAAAATTATCATATTTAAACAACAAGGAAAGCATAAAGGTATGTTCTAAATAAAAATTACAGAAGCATAGAGACAATATAATTATAATATATATCATAATTAAAAAAGTTTTTCATTATAATTTCCACCATGAGAGGTGTTAGGGGAAAATTGAATAATCATCGTTTCATGAGGTAGTAGTTCGCCGTACACAGAAACAGTACATTAATTACCAATTAAATAGAGGTGTGTGTAAGTGTAGATCGAAAAATTAGCGTAAAAATATCCTAGTATATTTAGGATACTTTTTTTTATTTAATCACATTATAATAATATTTTATGGAGTGGATAATGGAAATGAAACTAAAAATAATAAGAGAAGGTGTTACCTCTTAATCGGGTAACTTATTTGGGTTTATACCAAAAGGCTTCCTTGGGAGGATTTTTTTCCTAAGGGAGGCTTCTAGGATGAGTTTAGAGATTCTAGGAAGAGTTTTGGGTAGGGATTTTCCGAACCAAATGGTTTTTTATGTGTGATTAATAGAGAAGAGAGGGTACCTTTTTATAGGAGAGTGAAGGGGCACCCTTGGAAACTCTTAAATTATTAAATTAATATAAATTAATTTTTTAATTAAAATGGATCCAAAATGAGATATCTTAAATATAAGATGATTATTTTTCTAAATCCTCTCATCCAATAATTTTTAGACATGTATTGATTTTATTTTAAACCCTATCTTTTCGGTTTACCCTTAATTATTCTCTTTTAATTTTAATTATAGTAAAAACATTTTAATTATTAACAGGATATTAATTTTAATTATATGGGGTAAATTTCCCACAATTAGAAAATTAATTAACTTTTAGACCTTATCAGAGTCACTTTGTGATTTTAAAATATTTTTTGGATTTTTAAATAATTTAATAAATTACTATTTTTATAAAAAAACAATTATTTCAATTTTTACACTATTCATTTTATTGCATTTAACTAAAATATAAAAATATAGATAACTTCAAACCAAACCATTTAAAATTATTTTAACATGTCATATTCATCTATAAAAATATTTTATGACATAAATTATGTCAAATAGTATTTATTTTTATATTTATAATATCATTTATTTGATTCCTTCATTAATAAATCAATCACTACATCATCATTATGTCATAGTTAAATTTAATTATTTAATCTATAAATTTTATAAATAAAATAAAATGATATAGGTAATAATTTTATATTTATAATTACTATTTATAGTCCAAGATATAACTTATATAAACCCATATTAAAATTTTTTTAGTAATAAGATATAAGTTTATAACATATTTTCCTTTACTTTAAAATAAAAGTTACAAGTGTCATAATCACACCCAAGTGGCTTACAAAGGAAAAATTTTCATCCTAAGGGTTTTCTTGGTCGGTCATGTCTTATAAAATGGGACTAAGACAAGTTTTAGGTTATTTTTACATTATTATAATATTATTTTTACCCTTATTTACCTAATTTACCCTTTAACCATGGTAAATAAAAATAATTACTAAAGTTACTATTAATCATGTCCAAAAATAAAAGGAACCTATTTACATAATTTAAACCTTATTATTTCAAATATTGAATTCAATTTTCCTAATTCAAAACACAGAAGTTATAGTAATTAATTTAAAATTAATTCCCATTGTCAAAATGATAAAAAGAGTTTTTTAAAAGTAAAAAACCATCAAAAGATTGACATGTGTTTATATCAAATTTCAATGTGAAATTAACTTCAATGAACAAAATTGGATTAAATGATAAAAAATAGTCTAATTTTACTTTAAAACCAATTAAAAGGACAATATAACTATATATAAAAATTAGACGAAAAGGTGGTTTTGAATTAAAATGTATTATTTTTCACTATTCATTAAAAATGAATTTTATCAGAAAAACAATAAAATTCAACCAAAGTGAATTTTGATTTCCCATATCTAAATCATAATTTTATTTTTTCAAATATAACATATAAAATTTTCAAAAACTATTTTTAAAAAGGGGTTTCCATTAAAATGCGATAAAACTATATTTTTTTAAATATTAGAGTATTTTATGATTAAAATTAGATTTATTCTCATTTTAAGACTCTAAAATTTATTTTATGAATGTATAAACATTTAAAAAGCATGTGTAAATATAATACAGTTAGTTATGTTCATTCCCACCAATACAATTTCTAGGCGTTAACTGCTATTTATAATAATAATATTAATGATGTATTATTTTTCAGTATAACTCTGTCTTGTGTGCGACGTAAGATTTCATAGAAACTCATTGTTTCATCTTGGATACACTATCGGAAAAAGCATCCCCTTTAATGTAAAATTAATATATTATTCATAAATATTAATAGATATGAAAATGTCTTATTCTATAATTAACTGGGTTGTTGCATCCTTCCCCCCTTTTGGAAATTATGTCCTCGCAAATTTATTCACTTATCAACTAAGTGTAGGTATTTATCATTCATAGAATTTTTAGATTCCCATGTTTCCTCTTCAACCATATGATTTTTCCATAAAACCTTTACCTAAAAATAACCTTATTCCATAACATTTTCTCTCTACAGTCAAGAATATGGATAGGTTGTTCCTCATATGAAATATTCTATTCCAACTGAACTACTTCTGGACTCAAAACATGAGATGGATCTAGAATATAATTTCTTAACATTGAAACATGAAAAACATTGTTTACTTGGGATAAACTTGGAGGCAAAGCCACTCGGTAGGCAACTGATCCAACTTTCTCTAGGATTTTATAGGGTCCAATGAATCTCGAACTCAGCTTCCCTTTCTTACCAAAATGCATCACACTTTTCCATAGTGAAAATTTTAGAAAGACAAGATCACCCAACTCAAAATAAATATCCTTCCTCTGGTTATTAGCATAACTTTTTTGCCTACTTTGAGTTGTCTTCATATGCTTCTGAATCAACTGAAATTTTTCTGCCTTCTCTTTTACCAATTTTGGTCACATCAACTTCCTTTCACCTACTTCATACCAAAAAGCTCGAGTTTAACACTGCTTTCCATATAATTCCTCAAATGGTACCATTTATTTACTGGAATGAAAACTATAATTATAAGAAAAATCAACCAAAGAAATATGTTAATCCCAAATTCCCTGGTAATCCATTGAACAAGAACATAGTATATCCTCCAAGGTCTGAATTTTTTGTTCTGTCTACCCATCTGATTGAGGATGAAAAGTTGTACTGAAATTTAATTCAGTTCCCAATGACTTCTGAAGGCCTTTCCAAAAGTTAGAAGTGAACCTAGGATCATGATTAGATAAAATGGAGGGAGAAATTCCATATAACCTGACTATTTCCTTAAGATACAATCTATAAAGTTGATCTAGTGATAGAGTATCTTGAATAGGAAGAAAATGAGTATATTTAGTCAATCGATCAATAATAACTCAGATGTCATTATTACCTCAAGAAGTCTTTGGTAATACCACTACGAAATCCATGAATATATTTTCTCATTTCCACTCTAGTACTGGAAAAGGATAAAGCACACCCTTTTTAAATTATTCTTCTTCTTTCACCTGCTGACAAGTCAAACACTTCACAGTAAAATCGATAATATCACTTTTCATTCCATCCCACTAGTAATACTCTTGAAGATCTGTGTACATATTATTAATTCCAGAATTAACTAAAAATAGATAATTATGAGCTTCACATAACAACTCTTTATTCAACTGTGAATCAAAAGGCACACATAATCTCTTACCAAACCTCAAAAAACAGTCTTAATCAATGTTAAATTTAGGTAACTTACCCTTTTAAACTATTCTAACTTTTTCTACAACTCAATTTCTTCCTTCTACGCTTGCTTAATTCTATTTTATATAGATTATATCACTAACACCTGAAACAAAATAGTGTAATTTTCTATACTAAAAACTTCCAAGACAAAATTCATCAAATAATTAACCAAATAATATCATTCCAAATATAGTGAGGTTAATGTACCATTAATTTTTCAACTCAATTAATCATACACTTTATTTGATTTTCCTGGATGGTAATGAATTGTGAAATTATAATCCTTGATTAATTTGAACCATCACCTCTGTATCATGTTCAATTCTTTCTGAATGAATATATACTTCAAAATTTTTTATTAGTATTTATTTTACACTTTAAGCCATACAAATTATTCCTATAAAGTTTTAATTCAAAAACAACAACTAATTCCAAATCATGTTTAGGGTAATTTAAATCATGAGGTTTCAACTGAAATGAAGCATAAAAAATTGCATGATCATTCTTCATTAGTACACAACGAAGTCCTTTCAATGAAGCATCACTATAGATAACAAATTCACCATTCTTTGAAGGTAGGTCCAAAACTGAAGCATTTACCAATCTTCTTTTCAGTTCCTGAAAACAATAATCACATTATTTTTTCCAGATGAACTTAACTCCCTTATGTGTTAACTTAGTTAGTGGGGTAGATAACCAATAAAAGTTTTAAAAAAACATTTATTAATTACCTGTTAATCTAAGAAAACTATTAATCTCTATGATATTGGTAGGTCTTGGCCACTCTTCAAAAACTTTTTTTAGAAGTTTCCATAGTTATGCCATCTTTAGAAACAATATGACCAAGGAAAGAAATTTTTTACAACCAAATTCACTCTTAATAAGTTTTCCATATAGTTTCTTTTATTTTAAGGTTTGAAAAAAAATCTTTAAGTGACTTTCATGATCATACTAACTTTTAGAATATACCAAAATATCATCTATAAACACAACCACAAACTATTCCAAAAAACGATGAAAGACTCCATTCATGAGATTCATAAATACAACAGGTGCATTAGATAACCTAAAGAGCATAAATACAAATTCATAATTCCCATATCTTGTTCAGAACATTGTCTTTGGAATTTCATCATCCTTCACCTTCAGATGATGGTACCCAGACATCAAATCAATCTTCAAAAAATACTTAGCTCCCTGGAGATGATCAAAACAATCATAGATATGTGGCAAAGGATACTTGTTCTTAATAGTGATTTTTTTCAAGGATATATAATCAATACAAAGTCTCATAGAACCATATTTCTTTTTCACAAATAAAACAGGAGCACCCCATAGTGAATTGATCGATTGAATGAAACCTTTATCATGAAATTCTTGCAACTTTTTTTCAATTCCACCAGTTATACTTGATATATTCGATAAGGGGTTTTAGAAATATGCTTAGCATCAGGAACTAAATCAACGATAAATTAAAACTCCCAATTAGGAACAATATCAGGAAATTCATCAGGAAAAACATTTGTAAACTCATTCACTATTGGAATGTCACTAATAAAAACTGTTTCTTTCCTTTCAACAACATGATCTAGATAACTTTGACTATCATCTTTAATCAATCTCACAACTTCTTGGTATATTATCAAAGGTATTAAACCATTGAATAAATCTTTCTTAGCTTTGTAATCAATTTTAGCATGATAAACTAAAAGCCAATCCATTCCTAAAATGATATCAAATTCCACTATAGGAATTTCAACAATATTTGTAGGAAGAACCATCCCACTAATGATAATAAGAAGATTCCTATAAATCTTGGTTTCTTTAATACTTCCACCTAGTTTTTTTACTAAATATTCTATATCACATTCATGTGGTATTATTTCTAATTTACTTGCAAATCTCTCACAAAAGAAAGAATGTGAAGATCCATAGTCAAACAGAGCATTGTAATAGTTTGAAAAAATCCTATAACATACCTATCACCGCTTTATTTTATGGTCCCACATCAACTGTAGTAGTAGAAAAATATTTTTCCACACCCTTATGATTTCTATCTTTCTGGTTTCCACCTTGGGTAATCAACTTTGGACAAACATTGGCAGAATTCCCTAACTCATTACAACTGAAACATCTTACCACTAGTTTTTCATTTCTTGTCAAATCATCTTCCTTGCAGTTATGAGAAATATGACCAATATTACCACATCATAATCACTTCTTGGAATTTGAGAGACATTCTACATGATGCTTTTTACCACACTTCTCACACATTGGAAATTTAGTTTTCCTACCTCCAAACTTCTTTGATGAACTCATTCCCATTGTCTTCCAACTGTATCACTTCTTTTTTGTGCTCTCAAGGAACACATGATCATCAGAAAACTCTATTTCTACCTTCTTAGTACATTTTACAAGTTTCTCAAATATTTTTAACTCAAAAAAATCTAATTCCATTTGATATTTTGGCTTCAATACTGAGTAAAACCAATTTGTCTTACTATCAATATCCCGGATAAAATTTGGGATGCAGCTTGACAAACGGGTGAAATTTTCTTCATATACAGCCACCAATTATTACTCCTTTTATCTCAATTACATAAATTTATTTTCCATACTAAGTTGAATATCCTTAGGAAAATATTTCTCAAGGAAGATGTTCTTAAATTCATCTCATTCCATAGAATCAATCTCTTCACCTCCTCTGATATTTTTAACCATTAACCACTACTGATCAACTTCACCTTCAAAACGATAAACAGAAATACTAACCTTTTGATTGTATGAACATCCCATTAGATCAAAAAAATTCTAGTTCTTTAATCCACCCTTCAACTTGCATAGGGTCATATGATCCTCTAAATGATGGTGTACATTACCTCATGAAATGCTCCACTACCGATATATTCTTATACAGTTGATCTAGCTGATCTCATGCATGAAAAGCACCACCATTTATCACATGAGTCAACTGAGTCGTCGCTATAAAAATCTATTCAGTTCTGATTCTGACCATCTCAAGATATTTATTTGGAAGGTTTTTTTCCTCTGTATTCCTTCCCAGCATAGTTTTCATGTTTCCTCTATGGAAACCCGTTCTGAAAAAATATATCTTATATGAAGAAACATGGTAATATTAAAATTTTATATCATTTAAATTTGACTATAAAGTAAAAATAATTTATGGATATTCTATTTACAATATTCTAACCCTTAAAATTATCTAAACTGACCTATAATACCAACTATAAGGTCTCAGCCATAAACATTACATAATCTTAAGATAAGTCAATAATTTGACTTTAATTCAAATCGAGGTTCTTTTTAGGTTTATAGATTTATATAATTAGGTCATAACCCATACATAACAACTTAAATATTACAAGAAGACACTTCAACTCACTATCCATTTTTTTCATAAAACAAAATTTTTCAAAAGGAAACATGGTTTTATTTCATGTTTAAATAGTATAACGTTTCCTTGATCCCATCCTTCAATTGATTCTTCTTTAAGTCCTATGAAAAACATTTCAAAACTTGGGATGAGAATAAAAAGCTCATTAAGGGATACACAAATAAGGAAAACTATTAGTCTTGGGAAAACATGTAAACCATGAATAATTTATCATAAAGTAATACTTTTCACCTTTAAGAAGTAGTAATTACACTTCACTAAATATAATCTCATTTCTTACCCATTTTTTAATAAAAATGTTACCTTAAAACCCATAGAAAGTAATAAATAACATATAAAGGTAACTTGGTCCATAACATGCTTAAATGGAATAACTATACGGTCTACTTCCACACATATCACTAAATAGAATAGCCATATGGATGAATTCCATACCCAATGCATTGGAGGTTATAATGTAACCACCCATACTTGGCTTATCACAAAACCATCCATCTTTGGTATATCACATAAGCACCCATAAAATTTCCAAGAACCATTATATAATCATAACACATAAAAGATTCCAATTGTCAATATTCCACTCATAAAATCTGCAATCCTAAGTGATAATTACAGGATATAATAAAGCCATTATTAAAACCATTTTCAATACAAAAATACCTGAAAAGTTAATAGGGTATTTATTTTTCTTTTAAAAACATTTTGGCTTGTAGAGGAATCCAAATACCAAAATGGTCACGGCAGCAGAAAAGTCTTTGTTACCGCGTACGTTAAAAAAACATTCCTTTTATCATTTAGTAAAATCCATTGTAGAAAAAAGATTCCTTTTTAAAAACTTTTTTTTAAATTAAAATTAAAAGGGGTTTATTATAAATCATATAAAATAATGTAGTGTATATTATCAAAATATTCCTCAATGAAAGGATTTTGAGATGAAGTCCCTTACTTTGAGTCTGACTTGTCTCGTATGTTCTTTATTTTCCTGAATAATAAACATAGGTTAATGTATACTTTATTTAGAACATTTTAAAAGTTTATTATTACTTTTATATGACTTATTACCATGTTATAAAAATTATATAACTATTTAAGTTCATATCGGACGTTTTGTTGATATTCGGTACTTGAGTCAAAAATGAACTTGTTTTGATGTAAATTGTCCATGTGGTCAAAATTCCATCATATATATAATAGTATTAATGATTTAAATATCATATATATCCATTATATATTTATTTATAATGATCCATAATATTTTGAGATAATAAATGAAATACACCGTTTATGGATTAGGTCGTACTTATGCATGAACGCTACTTTCATTTCTTTTTCGTATTAAAAGAATAATAATTAAATTATATACATGTATATTATAATACCAGTATTTTATTAATTTCATATATTTCTCATAGTTATAATAAAACCATCCTTTATATGTTCCATGTAAACCGGGAATGAATCATACCGCTTTGAGGGGGTGGTAATCCACACTTCCTCAAACAAAATCATCGTATTTACAAAACATGGAAAGCATAAAGGTATGTTATAAATAAAAATTATATAATAGTAGATACAATATAAATATAATATATATCATAACTAAAAATATTTTCCATTATAATGGCCACCATGATATGTGTTAGGGGTAAATTTAACAATCATCATTTCGTAAGGTAGTAGTTCGTCGTACACAGAAATATTATGTTCATTACCCATTAAATGGAGGTGTGTGTAAGTTTAGATTGAAAAATTAGAATAAAATAATCCTAGTATATTTATTACAATTTTGTTTTTATGTAATCATGGAATAAGAAGTGTTTAGGGAGTGGATAATGGAAATGAAACTAAAAATCATGAGAGAAAGTGTTGCCTCTTAATCGGGTAACTTCTTTTGGTTTATACCAAAAGGATTCCTTAGGAGGCTTTATGCCCTAAGGGGGCCTTCTAGGATGATGGTTGTGATTCTATGAAGATTTTTGGGAAGGTATTGGCTGAACCAAAGGGTTATTTATGTGTGAGTATTAGAGAAGAGAGGGTACCTTTTTATAGGAGAGGGAATGGGCACCCTTGGAAACTCTTAAATTATTAAATTAATATAAATTAATTTTTTAATTAAAATGGCTCCAACTTGAGATATTTCCAATATAATATGAGTATACTTATAAATAATCGCATACAATAATTTTTATACATGTATTTATTTTATTTTAAACCTTATATTTTCGGTTTACCTTTAATTATTTTATTTTATTTTTAATTTCGGTAATGATATTTTAATTATTAAGAGGTGATTAATTTTACTTATATATGTTAAATTTCTAATCATTGGACACTTAATGAACTTATAGACCTTATAATAGTCACTTTTTGATTTTAAAATATTTTTAGTATTTTTAAATAATTTAATAAATTATAATTTTTATAAAACATCAATTATGTCAATTTTTACACTATTCATTTTATTGAATTTAACTAAAATATAAAAAGAGAGATAACTTTGAATCAAACCATTTAAAAGTATTGTAACATGTCATGTTCATATATATAAAAAATATATGACATAAATTATGTCAAATAATATTTATTTTATTATTTATAATATCATTTATTTGATCCCTTCATTAATAAAGCAATCATTGCATCATCATTGTATCATAATTAAATTTAATTATTTAATGTATAAAAATTATAAATAAAATACCATAATGTAGGTAATATTTCTATATTTATAATTACTATTTATAGTCAGATATATCACTTATATAAACCCATATTAAAAAAATTTTAGTAAGAAGATATATGTTCATATCATATTTTCCTTTCCTTTAAATTAAAAGTTATAAGTGCCATAATCACATTGATGTGGCTTCCAAAGGCCAAATTTTCGTCCCAAGGGTTTTTTTGGTCATCCATATCTCATAAAATATCATTATTACAAGTTTTAGGGTAGTTTGATATTATTATAATATTATTTTTACCCTTATTTACTTGATTTACCCTTTAACTGTGGTAAATAAAAATTATTACTAAAGTTACTATTCATCATGTCCAAAAATAAAAGGGACCTATTTATATAATTTGGAACTTATGATTAAAAATATAGAATCCATTTTTTAAAATTCAAAACACATAAATTATAGTAATTAATTTAAAATTAATTCCCATTGTCAAAATAAGAAAATGGGTTTTTTAAAAATAAAAACCATCAAAAGACTGACATGTGTTTATATCAAATTTCAATGTGAAATTACCTACAATTACCAAAAATTGGATTAAATTATAAAAATATAATCCAATTACCCTTTAAAACTAATTAAAATTACAATCTAACTATATAAAAAAATTAGACAAAAAGACTGTTTTGAAGTATAATGTGGTATTTTTCATTGTTCATTAAAAAATGAATTTTATGAGAAAAATACCAAAATTCAACCAAAGTAAATTTTTATTTCCCGCTTCTATAGAAGAAGTTTATTTTGTCAAATATAATATATAAAATTTTGAAATAATATATTTAAAAATGTTTCTCCATTAAAAGGTGGTAAAACTAACTTTTAAAAAATATTAGAGTATTTTATGCTTAAAATTAGATTTCTTCACATTTTAAGACTCTACAATTTATTTTATGAATGTAGAAACATTTAAAAAAACATGTGTGAACATAATAAAATTAGTTCTATTCATTCCAACCAATATAACAGTTAGGTGTTAACTACCATTTAATATAATAACATTAATGATGTATTGTTTTTCGGTATAACTCGGTATTGTGTGCAACATAAGAATTTGGAAAAACCCATTGTTGTGTGTTGGGTACACTATCATACAAAGAGTCCCCTTTAACGTAAAATTAATATCTTATTCATAAATATTAATAGATATAAAAATTTCTTATTCTATAATTATATGGGATGTTAAAAAACCCATTCTCTTTCCATGGGGAATTATTATGTTTATTCCTTATGATTGATTGCCTTTAAGTGGAACACATAAATCAGGAAAATGCTATAATGGGTGCACCCATATTTTTCTTCAATGAATTAGGTAATATTTTTTGTCTCATGAGGCATCATGTATGGGATTAGGGATTAAAAAATAATCTATTATGGGACATTAACCACCATGTGATATTGTCTAAAAAGTTAGCCTTGAATCATGTTTTTGTTATGTAATATGTTTTTTCCACATTCCAATAACTCCATGATCTTATGATGCCATATTATTTATGTTATGCTTCCATGTGATTACTCATGTCCTCCTCTTTTATGATATCATGTTATACCTTTGATTCACATGTTTTTCTTTTGTATCATGTTTGTTTCCTTATTTGGCTTTTTTGCTCACCCCATGATGTGGAATTTTATTAACATGTTTTGAAACATCTCTTTGGATGAATAATTTTTTTATTTAATGACTAATTGTGTATTTTAGTGGTTAATTATAGTGTTAATATTTATTTATTTTTAATTAGTACATTATTTATTATATTGTTAAAAATTATTAATTTAATGCTTGAAAAATAATTTTGTTGATCCTTGTTTATTTTATTAGTTTATTTAATTATTAAATTAGTTTTTAAATATTAATTTTATGTTTATATTTTAATATTTGTGGTTAATTATTTTTATTTGTTTTAATTTTTTGTTAAAAATTAAATTATTATTTTTTTAGTTTTTAGTTTAATTTATCATATGTATTTTTTATTTTGAATTTTTAATTTATGGTGTTAATCTTTTTTAATTTATTTTTTTATTTTTTTATTTCAATTCTAAATTCCACAAATTTTGTAGATTTTATTGAGTAGCATATCCACGTATAATATTTCTAGTTTACCAGGATCCCACATAAGATAATTGGATATCTTATAATAGGCTATGTAAAATAATTCCTACTAGTGTAAGATAAATTCAACTGTTGTTGATCCCACATAAAAGAATAATCTAAGTAAGAGAATATAGAGTTGTGTTTCATAAGTTAAAAAAGAGAGTTATCTTCTATGTAACATAATTTAGATTCTCAACCGTAAGATAATTATCATATGTGTCCTATTTATTTAATTGAAAATCAATTCGAGCAGAGTTCCGGGTCGATGGAGAATGAGGGGTACATAGTTGAATCAAACTTGAGCAGGTATTAAGATTTGGAAGAGTCAAAGTACCACATCAGAGTATATCATCTCGATTGGGAAGATACTGAGATTCTTTAAATTGATATCCAAAGATATCCAAGCATGGATTGTAACCTAAGTCATCAATGAAAGGGAATTTTTGTGATAGGGGTCCATCTTAGGTCAAAAATACTTCCAATTAAAAATAAATTCACCATTTGAACTGATTAGGATCTCAAATATTTTTTCTAAAGGTTATCTATCCAAAGTGATCCACTATTGTTCCAAATGATAAATTATTAAAGTCACGGATCAAGTAAAAGATAAAGGAGAATCTATTTCTGTGCACCTGAATAAGAATCATGAAATTTTCCATTGTGGGGAACATGAACTAGGTGTGTTCAAGGATGGAGAACTTGAGTCCACGTCCAACTGGGTTTCATTGATTTAAGAACACCCAACATTAAAGGATATTGAATCTGTTGTTCAATAAAAAAACATGTTTATGTCATAGATTATGGATCTGTTGGAGATTTCATTTCTGAGGCCGAAGAAATCCATCATTCTACCGATGTAGGAGCACATTGAAGATGACCCTTCCACTCGAGGATTCCAAATCAAGGATGAAGGTAGTTGATTGATGCTTCTTTATTGTTGATGAATGAAATTTTAATCCAATCGAAGCTGATGAACACCCGAAACTAATTTCAAGATCGATGAAGATGATAAGCCACTATTTCGAAATGAAACAAAATTCATGATAAAAAACATGACTATTTTGAAACAAATGAATATTTTAAACTTGTTCAGTTTTGTTATGATGTAATCTGAGTATGATGAGGTTAAATCTAAAGGGGTCAAGTAAAAAAAACATGAGGATATCTTCTTGAAGCAGGCTAATCAATTTTTCTAATGATAAACTCAAGCATCAATGAAGATGATTTTTTCCCAATAGAAATAGAGTTCAATTTTATTTTATTCCAAATAATGGAAGATGATTTTTGGTTATTGAATCTATTGAAGTTGGAAATCATCGATAATGATTTTGTAGTGAATTTTAACCAAATCATAAGATCATGAAGTAATATTTTCATATTGATTTTTTTGTGCAAATTAGGAGTTGTGTTCACTAGCTTTTCACAATTTAGGGGTAAATAGAAGATGTTATTTGATAAATAGGATGGTTTGATGATCAAACATGAATCATAGACACTGATCTTGATCACCTTTACTACAATAGTATCCAAACCTAGTAGAGGTTAATGTAGAGACGATGATATCATTAGATGTTAGATAGAATCATTAATTTTTTATGCACATGGTAGAGTTTTTTGAAGGTAATTATTTAAGTAATTGGGTAGTGAAAAAAGGAAAAGGAAAAAAATGATGCCTTTGATGAATGTCAAGTTATATTAGCAGAATAATTCAGCACTTTGAAAGAAAATAATAAGGTAATATTTGATGAAAAAATGTGGTCACTATCATATTTTTAGGGGTGAAATTTTGGGAGAGTGAAAGTCGTAGCAAAGAGACAGGAACCAAATAGTAGAAGCGGAAGAAGAACCTCGATAGAGAATATTCTTTCCTAATTTCTTTTCCTTTTTTGTTATTGATTCTAATGAATTATTTTGTAATTGAAAATATGAAAAAAAAATTCTAGCTAAAAATATTATGGGAACAAGTTTTATTAGTTAAAATTTTAATTCATCATGAAAAAGAAAATTCTGTAATTTCTACACACACAGATAATTTCTTCAATATTTTCAAATATTTTCGTTCTTTGAAAATTAATTAATTTTTTGATTAAATTCATTTAAGAACTTATTTGAAATTTTTAATCATATGAAAAAATATTTCTTTATAGAGTATCATAATAATATAAATTTATGAATTTGATCTTATTTAAAAATGATTTTATCATTTACATGAATGATTAATTCTACATTTGATGATCTGGAGAATTATTTTAGTCACAGGTTAACTTGATGATGAGGCTTTTTGATCTCTAAAAATTAAATTATGGTGAATTATTTTTTCATTAATGAAGGAACACTTCTTAAACCGTTTAATAATGTTCAATGAAATCATAACCTTTTTATTTAATTGATTGTGTTTAGTTCATCTCTTGTTCATCACTCCTACTACTACAACTAATTATGCTACAAATTGAATGTTTTTCTTGTTGTAGTTTTTTTTATTGTTTTTTGTTATGTTTCATAGTATTATCATTTAAATTCACTTTCCCTGTGGTTTGACACCCTACACACTAGCTATACTAGTTCTAAATAGTCAAATAATTAATTAATCTCCATGTAGTGAATGACAATTATGACTAAATTTTGGAAACATTTCTGGGCAAAGCATGACAAACTAGTGAAAAATGTATAAAAAAATCAAAAAAAACTAAAAATCATGTTAAAAAATTGTTTTAAAAAACAAACCTTAAAAAAATGTAAAAACATAAATTTCTTGTGAACATAATCTTGAATCTGTGTGTTGATACACGTCGGATCAAATGATAAAGATTAGAACCAGTAATCTCTGAGATAAAAATTCACTTTTCATCTATTAAAAAAATAACAAGATAAAAAATGGAAGAAAACATAGAAAATATGAATAATAATAAAATCAAAATCTGAATTTGTATCCTCTTATGAATGAATTTGATGAGATATGGATTCTTATGGAGTTTCATGTATCAAATATTTCTAGAAATCTATCATTTATTAGTAAAACCCTTAGGGCATGAAACTTTGAGATCAAACAATTCCATATTTCCATTCTACCATAATATAATAAAGTACCAAATGAATACTATTTTTAATTCATTAGAGATGTTTTCTATGTGGTGAAGTAATTTCCTTTAAGAGGGATGGGTGAATAATATCTAAAACTTAGGGATTTCTCTTTCTATCTAAAAGGAAATTCTAGATCATGGTTTCAAAAATTATTTGAGAATATTTTTGATACTTGGGATAAATTATTTAATTATTTTATAATGAAATTTTATCAAATAATAATGACAAATAAAATTAGAAATAAGATCACAAGTTTCTTGCTAAATAAGGGTGAATTATTCTATGAGTTGTGCGATAGATTTAGGGGTCTTATTAGATAGTGTGAAAATCATTAATATACTCCACAATTCCTTATGGACACCTTTTACAATAGACTCACCTGATATCATTATACTTTAGTTGATCAAGTTTATTGAGAAGATTTTATTAATAAAATAGCTGAATAACTTAAAAAAATACTCAATACACTTTCACAAAACTCTCAACATAAGTGTTCTAGGAGAAGTAAAATATTTATAAAAGAGAATAATCATTCAAAAAATTTAAGTCAATTATTTCTTGTATTATATAGAAAATGATTGAAACTCACTTAGGTAGAAGTGTCATCATAGTGTCATGTATATCCATTCTAATTATTACTGCCCTAATTTTGATATGCCCACCCAACAACCTAAGAATTAAAAATTTTATAGTTATGAACCTAGGTTTTATAAAAGGGTATATCATTTCTCTAATAATTATAATAAAGGTTATAGAAACAATCCCAACCTTTCCTATAAAGAGTATGGGGTTTTGAGACCTGTTATACCCCATGGTATTTAACAGTATCCCAGGAAAACATACCAAAACCAACTAATGGTAGATCCTTATAATTATCAATGGAACTTTGAGGGTAAAATGTTTTATAAACTAGACTAAATTCTGAATAAAATGGATTATCAATATGAAATATTCAATACATAGCTTAATAAAGAACCCCAACATGATTCTGAAAAATTTTAATGAGATGCTAGAATGAAAAATTTGGGAACTTAAATGGGTCAAATTTCAAGGGAAATGAATCAAAGAGAGAAAGGTATGTTACCAATTATAACTAAATTCAATACTAGGAAAAATATCGTGGCTATCAAAAATAGGAGTGGTATTTAGACTCGCCAAGAATCCCCTAGGGATCCTAGACTTACAGAAACTGAAATTCTAGAAGATAATGATAAAAAAATAATAAAACCATTGAAACTAAAAAATTGGATATCCATATTGAATTTTTTTTACAACCTATTATTACAATTATTAAGAAATATGATAAATAGATGAAAATCCTAAAAAAAAGGGAAACAAAATGTTTATAAAGAATGTGAATGGATTATTACAATTTTAAGAAATTTATCTATGCATATTTCTTTTCCTAAATGAATTAAGAAGAATAATCATAAACCTGAACTTCAAAAAATTCTTAAGTTGTTTAATAATATTCACATTAATATCTGATTTCTATAATATTTTGTTAAAGTTTATTTATATCTGAAAATGCTTAAAATTTTGTTTCAAATAAGAAAAAACTTGAGGAGTTTTTCACTTACAGTTTAACTAAGGAGTATAGTGTTATAGTTTAGAATAGGATACTTCAAAAGATTAAATATCATTGATGTTTTTCTATTTCATATATCTTTGGTAATATTGGATAGGTTAACTATCTTTATGATCTTCGGGATAGTATCATCTTTATCCATTACTCATTGTTTATGCAGTTGGGATTGGGAGATCTATTTCCCACCACTACTATCTTTAAATTGAAAGAACCTCCATCACACACCCTATAGAAAGAGTTTATGATTTCATGTATGGGTTTGGAAACTATTTTTACACACTTATTTCCTTATACTTTATATAGAGTCTGAAAAGAAATTATTTATCATTCTTGGTAGGCCCTTCCTTGCCACTAGAGGAGATGTAATGAATGTTGCTAACATAAAATTGATTTTAAATTTAGGAGAATAAATTGAAGAGTTAAATGTTTTTAAAAAATGAAAAGTTTTACCACAATCTATAAACTATTCTAGTGATAAGATGAAATAATATGAATAACCCTTTGATGATGAAGAATAATAAGACTTTTAAAACATGATTAAAGAAATAAATAGTAACACCACGCAAGTTGAAACTTGTGAGAATTTGTTCAAGTAAATAGGTATAGATGAGATATACTTATGAGGGTGTATTTATATAAAACATTAATCAATTTTCTATATAAAAATTTTAAGCCCAAATCTAGAAATTGATTCTAAGGATTTATCAAATCTAGACAGTAGTAGGGCTAAGGGTTTATTTAGCTCTCATTAGTTTTTTAGGAATAATATTGTGGAAATTGGACTTTTTAGGACCAACTAGATTCCTTCTAGTCAATTAGAACTCACTTTGGATCATAATCCTCTTCCTTTTCATCTAAAATACTATTTTTTGGGTGAAATTTGTGTCTTATCTATCATAATATCCATTGAGTTAGAAGTGAATCAAAAATGGCTCTTTATATCTATTATGAAGAATTTAAAATCTGTAATTGGATGATACATAACTAATATTAAGGTAATAAGTATGTATTTTTTCATTCATAAAATACCAATGGATCCTGGTCACAATCCTATAGTTAAAGGAAAAATAATATTAAATCCAAACATGAAAGAGGTAGTTAGAGAGGAATTAATTAAGTTGCTTGATGGTTGAATGATTTTTTATATTCTTAACAGTCCTTAGGTAAGTTCAATACTAGTTATACCTAATAATGGGGGTTTAATAGTGGTGACTAATGAGAAAAATGAACAAATTAAAGTTAGTAAAGCTAATAAGTGGAGGTTTTGTATTGATTATCAAAATATTCACTCTTCTATAAGAAAAGATCATTTTCCAATGTCATTTCTTGATAAAATGCTTAAAAGTTTGGCTGGAAATGAATTTCTCAATTTTATGGATAGCTATTCTAGTTAAAAATGGATTCACATATCCCTAATACACCAGGAAAAGACCATATTCACTTTTCCATTCGGGACATCTTTCTACAAGTGAATTCCATTTGGCTTGTGTCATGCTCCTGCCACCTTTAATATGTGTATGATAGATATATTTTTTGAAATTTTTTATAGAATTATAGATGTGTTCATGGATAAATTTTCCAAAGTTGGTTATGATTTTAAGGGATGTCTGGAAAATGTGAAAACTTCTTTACAAAGGTGTGAGGAGTAAAACCTAGTCTAAAATTGGGATAAATTCCTGTTCATGCTTAATGAAGTGATTTAATTACTCAATAGAGTTTCTAAGAAAGGGATATAAGTAGTTAATTCTTATATTTAAGTGATTAAAAATCTTCAACCACCTACAAATGTTAAAGGAATTATAAGTTTCTTAGGACATGCTAGTTTTTAATGGAGGTTCATCAAAGACTTTTTAAAAATTATTAAGTCACTTTTCTCACTATTATTCAAGGATATACCTTTTTTGTTTGGTAGTAAGTTCCAATATTTATTTGACATACTAAATCAAAATCTTACATATTCACCAATAATTACTACCCCTAACTAAAAACTATCATTTGAAGTTATTTTTGATGCAAGTGACTGGGAAGTAGGGGCAATTTTAGGAAAAATAAAAGAGAATAGGTTACATGTAATTTATTATTTAATAAAATTACTTGATGGTGCTCAGAAGAACTATGTAACTATTGGGAAATATTTTACTATAATCATGTTTTCCATAGACAAGTGTATGCAATATCTCAAAGGTTTGAAAGTCATAATATCTCTAGATCATTCTACTTTGAAATATCTCTTGGCTAAGAAGATATCAAAACTGAGACTTATGAGGTAAAATTTTCTATTGCAAGAATTTTATTTGGACATTAAATATAAAAAAAGTGTTTACAATGTGGTTTCTGGACACTTTTATAAGTTACCCACAACCATGATTCAAACTAATGTTCCAACATAGATAAATACATCTTTTCCTAATTAACAATTTATTGATGCATCTATGAAACAATTTTCTTGGTTTTAATATTTTTCCAAATTATTAGTTGTAAGTTTCATGCCAAAAGAAAATTCAAAAAATAAAAGGAAGAAGTTAATTATTTGTCTTAAGTATAACTTTTAGGATGGTACTTTACTTTTTCATAGGATTGTTGATGGGATACTCAAGATATGCATTCCTAAAGAGTAAATACTTGTTGTTTTAGAAATTTTTCACTCTTCTCTATGGGTTGGACACTATAGGGGAGAGTGGACTTCCCATAAGGTAATTCAACCATGTTTTTACTAGACTAACCTATTCAAGGGTGTTATAAGTCTATTTATAAGATGTGGTAAATTTTAAAGGTTGTGGAATGTGGGTAGGAAATAAGATTTTCCATATAAGGAGATTCTAGAAGTTGAAATTTTTTATGTTTGGGGGTTATATTTCATTGGAAAATTTACATATTTTTATAGGAATGATTATATCCATACTTTTGTATACTATTTATCTATGTGGTTTTGGGTTATAGCTCTTCTAAACAATCTTGATAGTAGTATTGTGAGTTTCATTAAGAATAATATTTTATCTATATTTAGTGTACCAAAATATTTTATCATAGATAATGGTACACATTTTAAGAAATTTAAATTCAAATAATTAATGTAAAGGTATGTTTTTATTTATAAGATTGGTACCACATATCACCCATAGTCTAGTGGGTAGGCATAAATATAAAATAGATAATTGAAACAGATTCTAGAGAAAACTATGAGTGGTTCAAGAAAATACTGGTCTTTAAAGTTGGATGAGGCATTATGGGCCTACAATAATTCTTATAAAACTATTATAAGTATGTCTCATTATATATTTATTTTTGGTAAAACCTTTCATTTTCCTTTATATATCTATAAGAAATTATATTGGGAATTGAAATCCCTCAAAAATGATTTCAAGTCTGCTGGAGAGAGGATATTTTTAGAGTTAAGTGAGCTGGAAGAAATTCAAAGATAGTATTACATGAATACTAGAATATATAGATGAGTTAAAAGATTTTAATGAATCCATTATTCAAAATAGACACTTTAATGTTGGTTAGAGGTACTTAATTTTTAATTACATATTAAATATTTTTTCATGGAAACTCAAAACCAAGTGGTCTGGACCATTTAATATCCTAAAATTGATTGTAAATAGGGATTTATAATTAATTAGAGAGGATATTATACCATTATTTGTCAATGTAAAGAGAGTTAAATAATAATGTTAGGGGTAATAAAAGGTTTTGGATGTCCTCTCTATTCTTGAAATCTAAATAGCCACTAATTCAATATGATGACTTAAAACTCAATGATTCATGGGAGTAAACCCATGGTTCATGTTGTTTTTCTTTTTTATTTTTCAATAAAAATAATTGATTGATGTCTTACTGGTCTTAAAATGTTATTATTTTCACTAAAAATTCTACTCTTTTCCTGTTTTTTTAATTATTCTTGCAGTAGGCTTTTGGACTATGAGGAGGCATAAGATTTTGTTCTAAAATGTTGGTTTTTATTATATTCTTTGCATAGCTACAATCCTGGACATACTTGATTCGCTTTGCTAAAAAAATTATAATTAATTACTTTTAGTAATTCTTTATTCTTGAATCTAATGTTGATCTTTTAATCCTGTAGGTTTAGTAACCTTTTATCCAGGATACGTCACTCAAAATACTATATGGTGAGTACATTTTATTGAACTAAAATGTGAAAAAAGATTTTTACTAAGGGATTTTCTATTCTTTTCCCATACATAAGTTTTTTTTCATTTATTTTTATTTCATGAAATTAATTTTGGGGGAAACTCTATAAATTATTTCAAATTCAATTAAAATTGGGTTTTATTTAAATTTCTTGGTGCTTTTCTTGACTTTTTAGCTTTGTTGGAAATTTTTGAGATGCATTTGAAATCCTACTTAGCACCTTGAATTTTTCTTTGCTTACTAAAAAAATATAATTTGTCAAAAATTTCACCTTTTAATTCAAAAATTGTTGAACATTATACAATATTATGTTTTTTAAAAATTATATATATTGTTCCAATTGAGGTTTAATCATGTAAATTTTTTAATTTTGCTTTTTTAATGTTGTAGGCTTATGAAAAAAATATTATTAAACTGTACTATGACCCTTGACATGTCATTGAACTGATCAATTGAAAATCATTTTGAACTTTAAATTATAATTGTATTATTTATCCTTTGAATTTATATTTGATGAAAAAATTGGGTTTTATTTGTAGGTAATAGTGTATTCTCAAATGATCCTAACTTTTGATTTAATGTGGATCCCATCAGAATCCCCTAAAATGTTTTTAAAATTTGTTGTTTTCTACGATTTTACCTTCATTTTTAAATAGGTCAAAAAATTATAAAGTTTACATATTTTGATACCACTTTTATGTGGTTAATATCTATTAATCCATATATTTAATTGAGTAAATCATTTTTATTTCTCTCTTGAAATAATTTCTTAATAGTAAAATTTTGGTGAAGTGTTATAAAACTTCCATTGGTTATGAACTTTTTAGATAAAATTAAACTCATAAGATATGCATCCACATAGACTATGAAATGAAAATCCTAATCCAAGTTGAGCCTTTATTCTTTCATTCTTTAATTATTTATAAAAATGGATGGGTTATTTATTCTACTTGTAATTATTAAACTTTCCCATCTTAATAGATTGTTTATTTATCATGATATTTAATTATTTGTGTCAAAAGACCTCGAGATAAATAGAAGTTTAGACTTCCAAATAGATTAAAATTGAAGTTTGTTTAATTATTTTAAAAAAAATTGAATCATTTTTTTAAAATTAGAAACTGACTTTGCACTGAAACTATTTGATTATAAAGGTGGAAATAATTTATAACTTGAGATATTCCATGGAGTAAAATATTGTTTAAGACCAATTCATCATGGTATTTCACTTTTCCACACTTGAGATTTATTTTTATCCATTTAAATTTATTGGTAATATCTTGAGGACAAGAAATGCATAAGTGTGGGGAAATTTGATGTGGTTTTTTATTCACAAGTTTTTTCATCTCTTTTGATAAATAATTTGTGTATTTAATGCTTAATTTTTTATTTTATTGGTTAATTGTAGTGTTAATATTTATTCATTACCAATTATTAAATTGTTGATTATTTTTTAAAAAATGTTTAATTTAATGCTTGAAAATGAATGTGTTGATCCTTGTTTCTTTTATTTATTTATTTAATTAATAGCTTTATTTTTAAATATCAATTTTTATTTTTATAATTTAATCATTTTTATTAATTAATTTTATTTGTTTTTCTTGTTTTTGCTAATAAATAAATTATTAATTTTTTAGTTTTTAGTTTAATTTATCATATGTATTTTTTATGTTGAAACTTTAATTTATGGTTTTATTCTATTTTTGTTTTATTATTTAGTTATTTATTTAAATTATCAATTCCACAAATGTTTTATATTTTATTTGATAGAAGATCCACATAGATGGTTTCTTGTCTTCCGGGATCCCATGTAAGATAATTGGATGTCCGATAGTGGATTATGTGAAAGAATTCTAGCGTGTGTAAGATAAATTCCATTATTTCTAAGACTATGTAAAAGAATTATCTGAGTAAGAGAATTAAGACCAACATTACATAAGATAAAAGAGAGATTTATCTACCATATAACACAATTGAGATTCTCAGTTGTGTGATAATTAACCTTCACATCCTATTTATTTAATTGAAAACCAATTCGAGAAGAGGTAAAGGTAGATAGAGAATTAAGGGTACATAGTTGAATCGAACTTGATTAGGAATTAAGATTTGGAAGAGTCAAACCACTGCATTAGGGGATATTATCTTTACTGGGAATATACATAGACTCTCAAAACTAAGATCCAAAAAATATCTAAGCTTGTATTGTAACCTAAGTAATCTATGAAGACAAATTTTTGTGATAGAGGTCAATATTATGTTAACAAGCCTTCCAATTGAATATGAAGTCTCTACTCAAACTGAGCAGGATCTCGAATGTGTTGCTGAAGGATATCCATCCAAAGGGATCCTTCATTTCTTAGAATGTTGAATTATCAAAGATGCAGTTCAATGAAAGGATGAAGTCAATTCTATGTTTTTTCACCTGAAGAAAAATCAGGAAATCAATCACTTTGGAGAGCAAGAATAAGGTGTATTTGAGGATGAAGAACATGAATCTATTCCTGACCAGGTGTCATTGCTTAAATAAAACCCAATTCTAAAGGATATTGAATCCTTTGTTGAAGATGAAAGAAATTACACACTAGAGAAGATGTATCTATTGGATATTTCATTTTTTAGGCCGAATCAAGCCACCATTCCTCCAATGTTGGAGAACATTGAATATGACTCCCCTCCTGAGGATTCTATATCTAGGATTATGGAGGTCTATTGAATCTTGGTCACTATTTATGAACATGATTTTTATCCAATATAAGTTTTTAAACACTCAAAATTGATTTCAAACTCAGTGAAGATGATAAGACATTATTTTGAAACTGAAAAAAAAAATATGTGATGAAAACCATGCATGTTTTGAAACCAATGAATATTTCAGACCGGTTCATTTTTTGGGCATATGTAATCCAAGAATGATGAGTTTAACACTGGAGAGACTAAGAAAATTAACAATGAAGAGATATTCCTTAATAAGGCTAGTAAATATTTGTTAATGATGAACCCAAGGGTCTGTGAAGATGATTTTTTTTCAATCAAAATCAAGGGAAATTCAATTCAAGTTAGAATAATTGAATCAAATTTCTAGTTTCTAAATCTATTGAAGTTAGAAATTTTTTATGATTATTTTTTTGTAAATTTCAACCAAAGTAGAAGCTTATGGAGGAATATTTTCATATTGATGTGTGTTGTGTGACTAAAGAGTTGTTTTTTTCTTGATTTTCTCTATCCAAGGCTAAATATTTAATGGTCTTTAAGAAATATTATGGGTTTATACTTAAAAATGAATCTGAGATATTGGTCTTGATCAATTTAATTGAATCATTATCCAAGCCTAGTGGAGGTTTATATAGAGATAATGGAATCATTGGATGTTAGATGGAACCATTAATTTTATGTGCACATGGAAGAGTTTGTTGAATGGAATTATTTAAGTAACTATCAATTGAAAGAAGGCAATGGAAAAAATGATACCTTAGATGATTTTCAAGTGATCTTAGAATAATAAGTTGGTGATTTGAAAAAAAAAAGTGGTATTTGATGGTAAAAAAAAGAGGACTCTATCATGTTTTGAGGAAGGACATTTTTGGGGAGTGAAAGTGGAAGTAATGAGATGGGAACTAGGAAGAAGGGGAAGAAGAAGCTCAACAGATAAGATTATTTCCCTCTTTATTTTCCTTGTTTATTCTTGATTCAAATGAATTATTTTTTAATTGAAAATTTAAAAAAAATCAGCTAAACTTTTTAGAGAAACAAGATAGACCGGTTTAACTTTTACTTATTCATGTAAAAAAAATTATTCATGAATTTATACGCTCTCAAAACATTTATTTAATCTCTTAAAATATTTTTTTTATTTTAAAATCAATGAAAATTTTTCTTGATTAAATTCATTCAAGAAATACTTTAAAACTTTTAATAATCTAATAAGAGATTGCTTTCGATAGTAGCACAATAAAATTTAATTGATGAATTTTATCCTGTTGAAAATTCATTTATCATTTCCATGAATGATTAATTCTACAATTGATAAACTAAAGAATTATTTTAGTCACATGTTAACTTGTTGGTGAGCCATGTTGATCACTCAAAATTCAGTTCTAGTGAATTATTTCTGCATGAATAAAGTAAAAAATCTTAAATCGGTCAATTGACTTCCCTATCATCATAATTTTTTCATTTCTTTGCATATGTCTAGTTCATCTGTTATTTATAAAACCTACTAATGAAAATACTTGAATGTCTTTCTTATTACAGTTTATTTTTTGGTTTTTTTGTGTTATTTTTCTTCATTAGATCATTTAAATTCACCTTCCCTATGGTTTTACATCCTACACGCTAGTTATATTAGTTTTAAATAGGTAAATAAATAAATAATTTTCATATAGTCAATGAAAATCATGACCATCCCTTTTTTATATGTATTCCATAAGTTATCTTGGGCATTTTAAGAGATATAAAGGATTTAATATCTCATTATAGAGAATAAAATAAACAGGTTTTATTTTATCCTCGCATTGATGTATTATAAACCTGATTTTCCAAAGACATTAGGCCTCATGATCTTTAGTTTTTAATTAATAGATGTTTATGTTAAAAATAATGTATTGATATGTGTAAAAGGAATGGTTTTATATATATATCTAGCCAACATATATTGGTTCTATTATTCTTCTCAAGAGAGAAAGAGGGGATCTAGGATAAACATGAAAAATAGAGTAAGAAGAAAATCCTTACCTTTAATCCACCTGGTCCAATCCTCTAGATCCACTAGATTTGGAGTATAGATAGAGGGTAATAACAAATAATCATAACTAGAGTCCCTGGGTTTGAGATCCCTAGGAATAGGATAATTAATAAGAGGTTCATAAGAGGTTCGATCTTAAAATATATTTTTTTGATTAATTAAAATTCCACGCATGGTTTGGTCGCATGATTTTCCAAACTACGTACCAACCATGCTTTCAAATCTATCCAAAGACACATGGATTTCTAGGAAAAGTCACATAGTTAAATCTAACCATGAACAAACCATGATTTTTTCACTTTCCATCTTCTAACAAGTTTCATGGTTTCCTGGGGAGAGTCACATGGTTTCCCCTAACAGTAAACCTACTATCCATACCCTTTAAGGCCTCATAAACCCACTAAAACCAACCATAAGTTATAAGAGACTTCAACCAAGAAAATAATAACTCAAAAAGATATAGGGTTTAAAGTAAAGTGGAGGATATCTAAAAAAACCTTTTATAGTTGTAATATCCCCCTCTAAGGAATTATTGTCCTTAATAAGTGTCTCAAGATTTCCTACTCAAAAAAACATAGGCCATTGAGCTCATACATTATATTACCACTCCCAAATCTGTTCTTGGATATTTCCATGATTTTATAGGACTCTGATTAGCGGCACCGTATTTACTCACAATACTTTTAATCTTTGGTCTATGATATGAATTGGTCACTCCACAAACTATGTTTCAACCTCCATCTCAATGTCTTTATAATCGATCAGATACATAGGATCCATCATATACCTCCAAATCTAAGAGGCATGGAAAAAGCATGCATACATTGAAACTAGGGAGGAATATCCAAATGGAATCCCACTATCCCAAAATGATTGGTAATCTCAAATGGTCCAAAAAATCTCAACATTGGTTTCCCTTTCTTTTACAACCGTTGATTCCCTAGTCAAGGATTCACCTGAAAGAAAACTCCATAATCTAAGGAAAACTCCAAGAATCATATCCTCCTATCATTATAGGATTTTTGTCTAATCTAAGTGGTTAATAACTAATTTCTAATCAAATTTACTCTCTCTGAGGTTTCCTTTACCAAACATGGCCCCACAACAACTGTCGTGCCAGCCTTATGCCAACATAGTAGTGAGCAAAATGAAAGACCATAAATAGCCTCAAAAGGTTCCATGTGAATTGAATCCTAGAATATATTTTTGTAAAAAAATTAATCCATGGTTGTGTGATCATCCCAAGCTCCACTAATGTCCAGAATGTATGCCCATAGCATTTCCTCAAAAATATAGATCGTCTTATCTGATTATCCATCAGTCTGTAGATGATATGTTGTAATCAGTTTCATATGGGTACCATATCCTTCTATAATACCTACCAAAATTGAGATGTAAATCATATGTATTTATTTAATATAATTCTAAAATTATCTCTATATAGGTACGTAATCTCACATTCATAAAACTTTCTCAACTCATCCACTAAAAGTCGCTTTTGAGTTAGAAATAAGAGAGCCACTTTCATTAGCTGATCAACTATTACCGTAATATTATCATGAATGCTCAGGGTCCTAGGTAACCCCATTAGAAATTATGTTTTCACATCATCCCACTTACAAACAGGCACCAAAAATCACTAAATAAAACCACCAGGATGTTGATTCTTGGACTTTATTATCTAGTAGGTGAGACATTGTGAAATAAAACTGGTGATGTCTCTTTTCATACCTAGAAACCAAAATAAACATTGGATATCATGATATATCATTTTCAACCCTATATGTACTACCCATTTAAAATCATGATAATCTCTCATAAACTCCTATCTAAAGTAATTTGGAACTACAAGCCTCTAATTAATATAAATCACGTCATCGACATCTAAGGACCACCCTGGGATCGAATCATCCCACACCAAGCGCTCTCACATCACTATGCACTCAGGATCTATCTATTAACTATCCTTTACCTAGAAAACTAGGTATGTCTTGATAACTAAAGGTGAAATTTTCATAACTTGATAATCCTTTGATGAATCTACTATCCACTCAGCCATTAAACTCATTAGACACTGCTCTTCCTATGAAGAATTCTCTCCAAAAGTTTTTCATCTCTGGAATTTTCCTACTGAGATAATATACAGCAACATTAAATTTCCCCAAAGAATAGTCTATCTATAAGTCAAGTGTTTTAAAATACTCCACCTAATTCCTCTACCTTAGATTCAAATCCTATTGAGAGAATATGTATGATAATCTATTTTGGTTTATGTAGATGATGAACCTCTCACCAATGAGATAATGTCACCAACACTTCAGATCATGGACCATATATTCCAAGTATAAGTTATCTGTCAGGTATTTACACTCGTGGAGAAATATATGACATGACCCATAAGTGACTACCAGATTTCTCTACGTCAACACGACTCCCAACCCAACACCTGAGGCATCACAGTACATTGTGTATCCAATACTAGGATCTAGAAGGATAAAAGGGGGATCTATCATTAGTATCCTATCCAACTCTAGGAAAACCTCTTCACACTAATCATACCACACAAAATTCACCCCCTTTTTGGTCAGTTTTTTCATTAGTTCTACCAAACGTGAGAATTGCTTGATGAAATATCGATAGTACCCCATAATCCCAATAAAATTTCTAACTTGAAATGCATTCTAGGGGAACTGCCATAATATCACAACCTATACCTTCTCTAATACCTCTAAAATACCCAATTCATAAATTACATGCCCAAGAAATAGTAACTCCTAAATTTAAAAGGGACACTTTGATAGTTTAACATAAATTCAAAATGATGAAGGAGTAGATATATGGATTTAAAATCTTGTTCATAAGATCCAGAGACACCAATATATCATTTATAAACCCAAAAGGCATGAAAATATACTCATACAATCTATATCTACTTCTAAACATTGTCTTGGTAATATACTTATCTCTGACCCGTAGTTGATTGTATCCTGAATAAAGATCAATATTAGAAGACCACTAAACTCCCTGTAACTAATTAAAGAGATAATCAATCCTAGGTAAAGGGTACCTATTATTCACTATTACCCAATTCAAATTCCTATAGTTTATATAGATTCATAGACTATAATCCAACTTATAGGAAGGCTACACTAAAGGACCCTAAGGTTATGTTCTCAATCTAATAAATTCATTCACCTCCAAGTCCTCTAACTACACCTCCAACACTCTAAACTCAGCTAGTGTCATACAATAAAGAGGAATCAGTATCGGTTGTACCCCATGTATATGATCAATATTTAATATAATTATTATGTATGTAGAAATACCTGATAAGTCATCTGGGAAGATAAAATGATAATTTTCCACCACTGGAAGGAAAACTGAGGGAGATACTACTGATTCTATAGTAAGATCCAAGCTTGATACTTGCATTGTTATAGCTTCAACCTAGATCAGGTCTGATCCCATCCTATCTTCTCCTACATCCTACTCACTGATAAATATAAGCCTTTATCCTCTAAGTATGGTGAAAGATTAATGTCTCCAGTAGCATTCAATATGAGGTCGATAACTAGTCATCAAGTCCATTCTGAATATCACATCAAAACTAGTCATCTCTAAGATCATGAAGTCCCACAAATATCAAGAGCCATAAATAACTATGGGAGACTTAGGAAATTTCTATATATGTTCTAATTTATTTACCAATGGTGTGTTATGAGAGAGTAACTCAGAAGATAACTTAATTGATAAATCTAGGCCAATAACAACTTGAGAATATAAAAAATAATAGGAATATCTCATATAAAACAATGTACTAGATATCATAGAGGTAATCAAAAAACATACCTCTAACTATAGAAGGCACCTCTTCATCATTAACTATGACATGTTTCACTAAATTCCCTCTTCATACCATATCTCCACAAGTTATCCCCTAATATTCATAACTCACCTACGTCAATGAAGTCTATGGGGTTAGAGTCTATTGTTGAGGACCCCAAATAGATACATCAATCACAGCCTGCGTCTTCCTTACACCCTTATGAGAGACTATCTATAACATCCTCAAATAGAACTACTAAATATATCCCATATTTACACATAGGCAACACTTGATCTAAGGACTTGGGGAAAAATCGATAATTTCCACTCTATCCATAGTTGAAACATTAGTGACCTTCACCTCCCACAGAGGGTGATAAATAAACTCTACTCTCCTATAATCACCTATCACCATTATGTTGTAACTCATAAGCCTTCTTATTCTTTATAACAAAAGTGGCTCCCACCATATCATTGGAAAGTCTATAAACTGGTCCACCGTGATTTAGAAGGAGACATGTAAATCTTTCCCCTTCCAGACCTTTCTCAAAATCCAGGGCCTTATGAAGAACCTCTACATATATCATCAGGTCAAAGACCCTAACCTTATGTCTAAGATCTATAAAAATTCTAAACTCAAACTTTCTATCTATTTTTTCATCATTTCCAGAAAAAAAATAGGATAAAAGTGTAGAAAATCCATAAAATGAGAAGAGTAAGCAGAAAGTGATAGCATACCCTGTTGAAGCTCTATAAACTTCTATACTTGGTCCATCATCAACATGTTAGAAAATAAATCTTCAAATAATATCTCATTTAAGGCCTTGCAAGTAAAACCATCATTCATTACTTTCTAACCCAAAATTCCCCACCACCTCCTAGCAAGTCCTTAAATAATAATGGAAACCAACTTCACCCTTATATCCTTAGGAGTCTCTACCAATTGAAAGGTGCCCTCAATAATGTCAATTTAGTCCCGAAAATTCTATAGAACACCAGTTCCTTATAATTATAGTTAATGTTGTGGATGTAAATATCAAATATAGTAAATCATTATCCTCTATCCCCCTTATACCTAAGAAGGTGCAATATGTAAGACTCCGGGCTGGGTGGGTTTATCGCCAGAACCACTGCAGAAAGTAAGGGAGCATGCTCAGGTAAATCCTCCTGCATAGATTGTGGGGTAACTTTCATGTCCTCCCTAATAGAATAATTTTGGTGTCTTTGAGGTGTAATTTTATGAATTATCAAATTAATTCTCATAATTTCTATAATAAATTACTTATGAGAAAAACATAAATAGTTACAAAGAACACATATGGGATTTATATAGGAATTTATATCCTATGAGATATTTTCACATAAGGTATGACCTCCATTCATATGCATTATCCACAATAATATATATAAAAATTAAAATAATATACACAATTTCAACTAACTAATGTCATCATATATATTTCATAATTGTAGAGAACACAAATATATCACTGAACAAAATCAAAAATCAAGGAATTTTATTAATTAACTAATATGAAGAAAACAACATATATATATGTGTTTGTGTGTGTGGAATTTAATCTTAAATTACTATTCATGATGTATAAAAGAACCCAAATCCCATAAAACTATAATAATAACCCAATCATTGGTAAATCAGCGGTCCATTTCACATGAGCTAGCTAGGAACATGTAAAATACTATATCTGAGTTCTATATGGCCTATCTTCTCTTAACCATAACCCTAAAAAAATATAAGGGAAACCTTAGGCCTTTGATATAATTTTTTAATTCCCTATCCTGGATTTCTAGGTCTGATCTGAAGTGTCACATAGCCTCATGTATGCCTCCTCATAAGCAAGAGGTTGTTGACTAGCGACAAGGGGTAAAGTGATATGGGAAAACTATACCCTCAGTAAACATAACCATACACAAGAAAATATCAATATAAACATAATCCATCTAAAAAATATTTATGGATAATATAAATAAATTATATAACATATTTCATGTCAGGTCATACAATAATAATCAAACATACCACCAATGTGGCAGGTCAACAAGTATAAGTACTATAACTTGAAATTATAATAAATAAAAGTATTGTGGGAACTATCAGGATTTTATCATGGTTCTATTTACATATCCAAACTTCAAGCTCATTAACAACCTATTGTAGGTTCATTTCCCTTCTTCGGGTCCTTGGTAATGAAGTTTTCACACGCTCCATGATGCTAGTGCAGGGTGTGAGTATAAACCTTATAGAACACAACCAGTGAATCCTTAACATAAGTGAACATGTATATAGAGGTGTATTCTATAATTTAAATGTAAATTACGACAAAATAATATAACCAATCATTTATTAAGTTATTTTTTGTTAACCAATTTTCCAAAAACCCTGATCATACCTTCTTTAGTATCAGGCCAAAAGAATATCATAAGTATTTATCACATGACATGTATCATGTTATATAAATCATCCCACCTTTAAGAAAAATTCATGTTAGAAATTTATGGAATAAATCAACTCCCTCCTTTAGGGGCATATCACACCCATGTCACATGGTTACCTACTCATCTTTGATGGCAATAATAGTTGGCATGCCCGAATCAATGGAACTCTACACATATGCATGGATGTTTCCAATCAGCATATTCTACTTGTATATCAACCCTCTTCCAATGGTTTTTTTGAGTTTCCCCATGGTATAAACACATTACAAGATTAGTTTCTAACCATACTATATAGAGTTGCAACCAATGAGTTATGTCATCCCCACTCCCCCTCTATGGAGTTGGCTAAGACTATCAGGGCCACCTATCAACCTAAACACTAAATAGAGATTCCACTGGATATTCATAATCCACATATAAGGTATATCATAGAAAGTAAAAATATATCAAAATAATTATTACATAAGTTATAAAATATTACTCAAGTAAAACAAAACATATAAAGGAATAAGATGGCATATTAAACATTCCACTCGCTATGAAATAACCACATATAAGGTGCGACATAGTAAGTAACACACAAGATATAACCAAAAAAAGGTCTCATGGAACACCATATACATGTAAATGTACCTATAACACTAGGGTATATTCACTGGGAATATAAAAAAATCTAAACAACCCAAACAATTCCATACAAAGGCCCAAGATGCTAAGGATTTCCTACCTTTAACATGTTGATGCCAAATTATAACATCTACTAAGGAAAAATTCCTAGATCACATTCCCACACCAATTTTCACTAGAAAAGGTCTTAATATATCATCATAGAGTATCTATAATTATAATTCAAGTATGTATTCTTGCTAAGGGAAAAACTCCACATCAACTTACCAAAAGGTATTCCCTATCAACGATAGATATAGATCTGCTCAAGGAAGAGATACCAAATCTCTAGATCGGGAATCTATACAACATAAAATAAATAATTGTAATTTTTATTATGATAAAATTAATATATATAGCCAAAATATATTTTATATATGATTCATATCAAGTGAGAAATAGTAGATCTGGCATAGATATGAATAACAGAGGAAGAAACAACTTCTTACCTTGAATCCACATGGTACAATGCTTTAGATCTTCCATATTAGGAGTATGGAGGGATATTAATCTCCAAGAATCGCCACTAGATTATATAGTTTCAATATCCCTCATTATATAAGGAATAATGAGAGGTTTCAAGAATAAAAACTAATTTTTAGATTAATTAAGATCCAGCACACTGTTTGGTCACACCGTTTTCTAAACCACACTTTTCACTCTATCTCAAAACACATAATTTTCTAGGAAAAAGTTTCATGTTTATATCTAACCATGTTAAAATAATTATTTTCCCATTATCCATATCCAAATAAGTTGAACAATTTCTTGGAGAGTGGCACGCAGTTTCCCCTAACAATTCACCCTCTTTAAGGCCTCATAAACCCTATGAAACCAACCAATGACTACCCGAGACTTCTCCCAATAAAAATAATTACTCAAAAACACTAAATAAATGGATAAAAATAATGATTAATTTCCTTGAAAAACATTTATATATTAAAAAATACATCTGAAAATTTACCATATATGATATACACAATACACTAGAAATCTCCTCCTCACTATATGAACTCTTTGATTGATCTACAACTGAAATGACCACCATTGACATCAAAAACCACCCTGATCAATCATTCATTACTAAGAATCATAAATTTTCATCTTAAAATATAAAAAACTAGCTCTATGTCCACCAATACAATCCATGGATTATCATTTTCATATACATAATTCATTTTGTCAAAATTCCCATGTAAGGGTGAGAAAAAACATACCATATAGGATGCCCTGAAACCACCAAGGAAAAACAACCTAACAAGTCAATCCAAATCTCTCGGTATGAGTGAGAGTAACTGGTGTAATACAATTAAAAACAAAAATTCTCTCTATAACTAGAAGTATAAAGAATACAAGGAAGGTCTTGGTCATCTCAAATCTAATCTTTGAAAATAATATCACATGATAAAAAAAGGGGTGCTCAGAACACAAAAGAGTCTATGAAGTCTGAAGTTAATATCCTAGCTATATACCATATCATAAGGTAATCTCATGGGGTTCCTTGGGGTCTACAATTTCTAAGAAAACTTATATTTCTTATACTTTTAACTAATACATCGCTTCCAAAATCAATGAAGGAGAGCTTATTCGTCCCTAAATAATGATCATTATTCTAGGGTGTACTAAACCCTCTGGTCTATCAATATCTTACCACTAATCAATAACCTAAACTAATGATGATAGATAACCCATTTAACCTCAAAAAATTTGAAGAGGGTGACCCATACCTCACTGAATGATAAATATACGTTGAGGGGATATTGACCCTAGTGGAGGATCTTATTCCTCGTCGGAGCTCTTCAAAGAGAGAGGATACCAAATACACAGATAGAGGATCCTACACCCTGAGTATATGGTGTGGTACCAGCCCTATCTAAGTATATTGGGAGGACCATTACTTGGAATAACTACACTAACATAGGTTTCCAACCATAAGAACACTATGATCGTCATGTCTAATGCCTACCATCAACCATATAAACTTAGGTAAGTAAACTATATGTGCCACCTCACATATAATCTACATTGTTTAATAGATTCAAATAACCACATTCTACTAAAAAAGAAACTTGTGGTATATTATTTTTATGTACAAATCTAAGACCCAAGCATGGGGGTATGAAGAGACACCAAGGCTATGAATGTGTACAATGTGAACTCTAGGGGTACACAATGTGTAACCCCTCGATGTTAGTTAGGTAATGCACTGAATCACTAAATAGTGTGTGATGCTAAAATATATGGTTTGTTATATGTTATACATGTTGTGAAAATATAATAGGGAACTTAACATTTATCTGCAATAACACGGGTCTATGTCACCTGGGGGTACATGGCGTTTCCAAGAGTGGTACACTGCATGTAATTCCAATTGGTGAACTCAACATATATCTTCTATAAAGACCCTAACTCATGTACCTTGGAGTCAGTATATACTTTATTATATTAGAACTAGATACAATAAATCATATCCCAAAGGACTGAATAGTTTAGTATTCTTAGTATACTAGATACATACTTGAAATTCACATTACATTTTAAAACATAAAATACACAACGTATTTTCTTTGAATATGTCGTTAGTCCCCTTAGAGTATCCCTACATATCAGTCAAAAAATAAATCTTGGTATCTTAGGGAAAATAAAACATAAGAAAGGGGTGAGATAAAATGCCCAGTAGGGATAAGAATACAGTGGAAGATGTCATGAGTAAATAAGGATAGTTAATATGAAAGGTAAATAACTGAAACATATATCATTTAAATAGTAACATGAATTTAATATGTAAGGAATAAATGATGATAATATAAATCCATATAAATAATCACATGATCTTGAGACTTATCCATGGATATTATAACTAATTAAATAATCACATAGACATCAATAACTGATCTCATAATGAGGGAATTCACAATGCTAGACATTTGAAACATACTGTCAAGACCTTTCACAATATAGTTAAAAACTATTGGTAAAAACCCATTTAATTTGGCCAACTTATTTGTCTCATGAGACCTGTTGATGCATCAAGGGGATATAAATAAATAGGCCCCACCCATCACTTAATAAGTCTAATGCATTCCTCATAAGAAAGAGGTTAAACATAATCAACATAAACATTCAAATTGAAAAACTAACATACAAAATATTAATATTTATCCCAATAAAATAAACCTAATCATAAATCATCCAGAGTGATATGGTGAATGATAATAAATTTGTACATCCTCAGTTAAACCGATTATAAACCATCAAAATAAATAATAAGGATTATATCACTATAATATACCCCCAGTGTATCATAATTACAATGAAGGGTTTATGTCATTGATAAATAGAAATACCATAAAAATTTCATTAAAAATATTCTTGAGGAAAATACCCTTTTCACTTTGAAATTTCTTGAAAATAAATTTTGTAACTTATAAAGGAATATTTAAAAAATTGAGTGGTAATGAAGATGTAAAATTCTATTCATTTCATACATGTTAAAACAAATATTCCTTTCACATTTTCATTAAAAACCAAATAGTCCTTGTTTGGAAAACGGTATGAAGATTCCTTTCAAAAAAATTAAAAAATAAAAAATGGGTAAAAATATATTTAATAAATAATTTGGATAATTTAAAAAAAATGAAAACATTTTTAGAAAACATGGATGTAACACCCCAGGATTTCATAGTATGTTATCTCTTTAAAGTAATACAATAGCTTGCATTTTACGCAACTTTGAGTTCTAACACACCACGACTAATCAAACTAACTGTAATAAATAGTAATAGCCACTTTTTGAATTTTTATAAATTTTATTTTTTAAAATGAACTTCATTTTTTGATTCAGAATATCAAAATTATATTAGGATGAATTTTTGGTTTTTTTATGATAACTTTCATATTTTGATGAATAGTGAAAAATACTAAATTTTATTTAAAAACAACTTTTTAAATCGAAATAATTTATAGTGTTAAATTATAAATTTGAGTTGTTTTAAATTATAATTAGATTATTTTTTAACCATTTAATATAATTAGTTCATTAGAAGTAATTTTACATTTAAATAGTACATAAACATATGTCAATCTTTTAATAATTTTTACTTCTTAAAAACCCACTTTTTGGTTTTGACAATGGGAATTAATTTTAAATTAATTTCTACAACTTCTGTGTTTTGAATTTTTAAAATGTATTTAATATTTGGAATCATGAGGTCCAAATTGTGTAAATAGGTAACTTTTATTTTTATACATTATGAATAATTACTTCGGTAAATATTTTTATTTACTATGGTTAAAGGGTAAATCTGGTAAATAAAGGTAAAAAATAATATTATAATAATATTAAATTACACTAACATTTGTATTGCCCCTATTTTATAATACATTTCTGACCATGGGAATCCTTGGGTCTATTTTGGAACTCCATGGATCCACTTGGGAGTGATAATGACATTTTATATTAAATAATCTAAAGTAAAGACAAAAATAACAAAAGCATGTATCTTTTAGTAAGACAATTTTTATATGAGGTTATATAATTTATCTATTAGACTATAAATATTCATTAGAAATATGAAAATATTTCCTACATCATGAAATTTTATTTATAATTTTTATTCATAAAATAAATATATTTATATATAACACAATAATGATGCAGTATTTTCCTTACTAATGAAAGAATCAAATAAATGATATTATAAATATTAAAATAAATATAATTTGAAAGTTTTGACGACATCCACGAATTTTATAGTTTAATATGACATGTTAGTATTGATTAAATATATTTTTTTCTAAGTAATCATTTTTTTATGACTTTCATAAAAATAAAATACTAAATAATGTCAAAATTGACATAAATGAGTTTTTAAAACAAATACTATATTATTAAATGATATAATAGTCCTAAAAATATAAAGTTTATCAAAAAGACTTATATAATAGTATATATTTCATTAATTAACCACTTGGGGTTCACTTGTTATTTTATAGTAAGTTTATTAACCATATAATATAAAAATACAAGGATGCAATGGTAAATGTTAAACTATTTAACCAAGCGTTAAATCTAAAAGATAATGTTAATATGGTGACCTAAACCTGTCTAAAACCTATTATTTTAGAGTTTTTCGACCCAAAATCACCTTATCCTCTAAATAAATCATTTTGGATCCATTATTAACCGAATATGATTGTATAATAAAATAATATTTCAAGCTTTTCCTAAAGTGACCCTCGTCTCTCTTATAAAAGGTTACTTCCCCTTCTCTCAAAATCACACCTCCAAAGCCATTTGGCTCAGCCAAACCCTACCCAAATCTCCTCACAACTTCCCTCAATCCAACCTAGAGTCTTTACCTAGAGCCTAAATCCAACCTAAGGAGCCCTTTTGTTCAAATCAAAAGGAAACACCCAAAGAAGAGGTAATTATTTTATCACCTCTTTCAAGGTTCTTTTCTTCTTCCACTTCCTATTTATTTGTTATTTCCATACCAAAATAATAACTCTAGTACCTTATACATACTATGATGTTATTATAAATATGGTACAACCATATTCATTATTCTATCCATCCTATTAATTATAATGTCACCATGCGTGCGTACGTACAGCTTACCGTCTCCACGTCGTGGTGTAATATGTTATTCAACACTATGTTATTTGGATGGATATAATGATGAGTAATATGTATATAAATAATGAAAATAACATACTAATTTCTCTATACAATTAATATACCATCCAATTACACACATTTTAATCATTAAATAAATGATATCGTCGCTCGTGTGTATGTACGGTTTACCATCTCCACGACGCGATGAGATTCATTTCCATCTTCACCATTCAACAATGATTATAAATATATATATTATTAATAAGTATGTAATATATGAAATAATAATTATACTATATATATATGTATATATATGTATATATATGTATATATATGTATATGTATGTATGTATGTATGTAGTTACATATATCTTATTCACTTACTTTCGTTCAATCCGATATGAAAACGGAAACATCGTTTATGCGTACGTACGGCCTACCATCTCCATAAATAGTGTTTTCTATTTAATATATCTATCTATTATACATATTTATATTATAAATATATATTATATATAAATCATGTTTTATATTCTGTAAGTATTTAAATCATGATCTAAATGATACGATCAAGAATAACAAGTTAAAACACGTACGATAAAGAAAGCGATTATTACCCGAAATGTTAATTTAACAAGGAAATAATTATTAAATGGGTATTATAAAGTCATAAATGAATCATGTATGATATAATAAATATTAATATAGTTATGGTATAATTTAATAACATACTATGGTCATTATACAGAAGGTTAAACGTACCCTCGACCAAAGGAAAGTACAAGGTATGGGTTATTTCCTCAATCTCATTATTATCTAAGATTTTTTATGTGTAAGTATTTACTGGGACATATTTATCATCGATACCAATATTTCATAAAAATGTTTTCAAAAGGAATATTTTAAGGTTTTATGGTATGGTCTATTTAACTAGATCGTCATTTTAAATATTTTAAAGATGTATCTTTCTATATCCTTTTAATTAATGTCCATGTTTTCAAAATGATTTTAAGGATTTATTTATATGGACATGAATGTTTTGAAATGATAATTATTTTCAAAAGTTTCAAAGTGGTATGGGACACTTTGATTCAAAAATCTATTTTAATTACTTCCTTTATAAATGTGTGACTTTTAAATGATTTCATAAAAAGGGATATTTCTCTCAAATATTTTTACTAATCATTTTCAACTATGTCAACATCCTTTACTAGATATTATTATTGATTGAGATTGATTTACTATAATAAAATCTTCTATATTGTATTGAATGAGTTATGATATTTTTGACTGTGGATGTTCTATTTTTATACCATTAATGGTTTATGGTTAAAGTATTGACATTTCATATGCTAGTTTTAGTACAAATGTTTATGTTATGTTTAGCCCTTTTATTCAAATGAGGAAAGAAGTGGACTTAGTAAGTGATGGTTAGGGCTTGATATATCCCCTTGATGCATTAGTATATCTCATGAGACAAAATAGTGTCTTGGCACAAGACCTTGATAAAAAAAATTCTATAGTCTTGGCATAGGGCCTTGACTATGTGGTTATGATGTCCGGCATTAGGCATTCCCTCGTTATAAAATTAGTTATTCCATATGATTATTCGACTAGTAGAATATCCATGTGCATTTTTTTATGGTAATTTTTGATTTATTTTTTCCATATTATGTTCATGTTTATGTTTAAAAATGCTTTTTCTTTTATTACATATCTTGCCTTAAAAGTGTATAGCTTTTGCTAAATTATTTACCCTTACAGAGCATCTGAGCTCACCCATTTTTTATGTTTTATTTTCCCAGGATTCCAAGAATTTTATTATGATTCATATGCAGGGTTAAGATAAATGGAATAATGGTGTTCTCAAAGGATTATTTATGATGTGTTTTATGTTATAAATTGTAATTTAAAGTTCATGTATGTAATATATTTTCCAAAACTGCTCAATTGATTTATATTTTGGGACTTGATTACTTGTAATCATGCTAATGTATTAAAATAATGTACTGTCTCTAGGCTTCTGGGGTCAGGGAATTACATTGGATTTTTATGAAAAAGTATTTTCGATCAAAGAGAGAAATAAAGTTGGATTTTCATAAAAATATTTTCTCAACCATTTTAATTACCAAAGATAAAAGAAAAAGGGTATTATTACTTGAAAAATTCATGTATAACCATATTAGAGGAAAATATATTGATTTTAATATAAAAATATCAAATTATTATCTCAATGGAGACTTAAACAAAAACAAACCCAAATAATGATGATATTATGAAATAAAGTTTTACCACTTTGTAACTTTTGAATTATAAACTCTGTGAAATAAATAACTTCAAATGAAACTTTAAATACAATTAGTATAAATATATTCATGATATAATATATCAAAAAGTAATTATATAAACCACCCAAAGGAATAAGTGGTGAATATGGAATATGTCTCACAGAAGTAAATGTGAGACGAGAAAATCTTACCTTAGGTTCAACTTCCTTCATATGTGTCCAAACCTCATGTAAAATAAATATATTTTTATTATACATATATTAAAAATCATATATCTCATACCATATATTATTTTCTTATATTCTATTATCACCTGTTTATTAACAATTATTTGTTAAAATCTCTATTTCGAGTGATAATTGCTTCGTTTTTCATGTATGTTTTGGTTCAGTAATTTCATTCCTTTTAATTTGAAAATATATACTTCATCTCAAGAATGTTATACATGATATAAATATCATATATATTCATTATATATTTATTTATAGTTATCTATAAAATTTATATATAGAAAATGGATTACACCATTCATAGATACGGTAGGCCATACGTATGCATGAATGTTGTTCCCATTTTTTCTTGACAAATGAAATGAAAGGAAAATAAATATTAATTAAAATTTACATAATAATTATTATTTCATATATATTATATATATTAATAAAATTCACCCTTATTACCATCCATGAAAAAATAAAATGAAAAACATTTTTCATTTCTACATAGAGATGGTAGTCTGCACGTATGCACGAGCGACGTTATTGTTTTCCAATAGATTATAAGGTAAGAATTTTTATATGATGTTATATTTATAGAAGTATATTTAGGTTATAAATATCAAATATATTCATTAATTTGAACCTTACTACCACCCATGTAAATCATAAGCGAAAAAAATCACATCGCTTCATGAGGTGGTAGTCTGTTGTAAACACAAGTGACGTTATCATATCCCCCAAATAATGGAAATTAAGAAGTTATATATGATATAATAATTTCATATGTATAATAATTTCATAATTTAATATAAATATGTTAAATTCATCATTATATCCAACCTTGAAAAGTGGGGATGGAAAATGAATTACATTGGTTTGTGAGGTGGTAGTCCGCCTTACACCCAATCGACAGTTTCATTTTCCATTTGATGGAAGTGGAGATGGATATAGGTTATGACATTAAAATAATAACCTATAATTATATTTTAAATACTGGTTTTATTATAATATCATTATTTAATAATATTTTAATGAGGTGGAATAATAAAAAAAAATAAAAACACTCATTTAAGAACGTTGCCTCTTTTTTGGATGACATCTTTAGGTTTGCATAAAAATCCATAATAGGTTATATTTTTGATAAAAATAAGGAATATAGGATGTTTTTATTGTATTAGATAATTTATTTGGGTATTTATTGTCCAAAATAAATGGTTTTTTAAGTTTTAAGAGGAGAGGATATGGGGTGTCCTTTTATAAGTTGGGGAGAGGACACACGTGGGAGTTTTGAAAAGAATAAAGTTTACCCACGTTTTTTCACATGAAAAAAGGATCCAAATTGGGCCATTATAGAATATTGTAGGTTATAAGGTCTAAATAGGTCCATAGAATTTGTTTTGGATAGGTTTTAGGCCATTTTTAACCCTCATCTTCCTGGTGTAACCCCCAGGTAAACTCACTTTCACCTTAACTGCGGTAATTAATTTTTACTGGTTCCAATATTCATTATAGATAAAAATTAAGTTAAACTTATTATATAAAATAAATTATTAATATTTCAAATATTTAATCTATTTTTCCAATTTCAATTCACAAAAGTGGAAGGATTCAATTTAAAATTATACCCACAAACATGTAGAGAAAATGGTTTTTCCAAAGAAAATTGTCAAAATATTTAAAAGTATTTATATTATAATTCAATATGAAATTTATTACAATGACCTAAATTAGTTAAATTTTAATATAATTGAACTAATTTTACTTTAAAAAATTAAAATTTTGTTTAATTTTTTAAATAATTTATAAGAAAAGACAGTTTTTAATAAAAAAATATATTTTTTACTATTCATAAAAAAAATTTAATCATTGCATGCAGTTCTAAAAAATTCACCCAAAGATAATTTTAAAATTTATATTTCAAAAATAAATTTTATTTTTCAAATAAATTTTATAAAAGTGTAAAAAATTAATTTTAAATTATGTTTTCAAAGTGCGACTAAAACGCCTTTTAGAATAATACAACTTTTAAGAAAACATTTATTTTTCTTTCAAATGATTATTATTTTATTTCTAATCAATATATGAACATTTAATTTATTTTATACATATTTAAACCATATAATTTTGATAACTTATTTATTTCTATTCATACCCTCCAACTTAATGTCTTGGTTATGTTGGCCATGTTTAAATAATAATATTTTAATAGAGTATCATGTTTCGTTTAAACCAGGTGTTGTGTCTATCACAAGCTATTGAAGAGATTGAATTTATTTAAAAATAAATATATCATAAATTATTAGGTGTTAAATTATCTTTTAATCTTGGTGTTTTATTTCATATACGCTACCGAATATGATGTTCCTCTTTTAAAATATCGAGGTGTTACACTCTACCCCCTTAAATAAATTATGTCCTTGAAATTTAATATTGATCTTAGTAATAAAGGGTTTGACATTTAAAAATTCCTTTCTTGAAATCCCACATCATGAGAAGGGGTAATAAAAAAAATCCTCTTGAAAAGAGAGAAATGGAAGTATGAAGGCAATCTAGAATAATCACATAACTAGGTTTCCAAATGAGAGAACATTGTTGGGAAGTGAATATATAGACATGGAAGAAAAGTGAAAATAATTATGGAGAGTGATAGAGATAATTAATCATAAGAAATTTAATGACCAAAAATCCATAAATATATGATAAGTTAAGAGACCATTTGATACATGACTGACTAAAAATTAACTTTTTATTATAAAATCACTTTTTTGGCAAAGAAACCAGTCCCAGTTAATTCGGAGGTGAAGCCTCATAGGAGAAAGCAAAGCCATCAAAGAAAAGCCTCGTCCTATTAGTTATTTCCTCTCTATAAAGATTCTAGTTCATAATCCATACCTTAGTATTAGGGTCATTTCTAATAAAATCTTCAAGAGGACACGCCATTTTGTCCCAAGTTTGAACATACTCTTCTTTGCTGATTTTCCCATCATTGAAGACTCTCGTCAGGATCATATCTTGTTTGTCGATCCAATTCACATTGTCATTGTTGACCACCACTTAAATAGGTCTTCCCATCATCTCCGCCTCTTCCTATGGGATGTTGAAATAAAGAAATTTCCCCACCAACTCCTCTTCAGAGTGGAGGATAGGTTCTTTAGAGTCCTTTGTCGCACAGGTATAGTTTTCCTTGTTGTTGTTTTCCTGAACTATAACTTGGGGCTTCTCCTACACAATAACTGTAAGGGTCGAAGACATATCCATCTCACATGTTTTTGATTTTTTACTTGATCGTGTTTCCATCAATTTTGGTAAATGCGAGTAGTCCTTGTGTCCTTTCCACTTCTTCTTCCTAGGGGTTTTCCCCTCCTCATGAGCCATAGGATTCTCCTCAGGCTCCACACCTTCTGCAATTCCTCCATCTAGGTCATTGGGTGTATCCTGAACAAAATCATTAGTGTCTAAACACTCAAAGGAGTTTAGAGTATGAACACCATTTTGAAATGAAGCCTTCCCCACTGTTTGGTTTTTGACCCCCACATTACTCTGCTTGATTTGAGATTCCTTTCCATCACAATCTCATATTTTTTTCCAAAAAATGTGCATTAAAGATGAATTTTTCATTCTTGAATCAATAAAATTAACTTTTAACAAATTATAAGATCTATAAAATAATAAAAATAAATTACACCTATAGCGACCCTGACCCCAGTTTCCCATATCTGATTCCTTATTTAATACATTAGAATAAGATACAAGGAATCACATCCTAAATGATCGAATAGTTTAGTAGTATTAGTAAACTAGATGCATAATTTAATCACATTAAATTAAAAGAAAACAGAAAAAAACAAAGTATTTTCTTGATAATTGCATCATTACCCTTATCATATCCCATAATATGAATCATAAAATACTTCTTGGTATCCTATGGAAAATAAAACATAAGAAAGGGGTGAGTTTAGAAGCTTAGTAAGGGTAAGTGTACAGAGGAAGATATGAATAAATATGGAAATATAAATAACTAAAACAAATTCTATTTAATCAATAACTTGATAATAATATAGTAGAAATAAATTATGATCAAATAATTCCATATAAATAATCACATGAGCATGAAACTTAACCATGGATATTCTAAATAATATAATAATCAAATGGAATATCAATAACTGAATTCATAATGATGGAATTCATAATTAAGGACATATAAAAAATATCATTGAGGCCTCATTATAAGACATTTAATACCATTTATTCTTCATTACAATATATATAATACCATTTAGGCTTCATGCCAAGACATCTAACACCATCAAGGCTTCATGCCAAGGAATCTAATATAAATGGGTAAGGCCTCTGAGAAAACCATATCTAGTTTGTCTCGTGATACCTACTGATACATAGAGGGGATATATAGGGTCCCACCCATCATATAAAAATTCCAATTCATGCCTCATATATAAAATAATTTATTTAATTCATAAACAATGTGCCTTATCATAAAGTATCTGTATTGAGTAAAGGATAAAAATTTATCAATATTTTCCCAGTTGATCAAGTAACTTTCAAATTAAAAATCATATGTAAAAATTTTATAAGTTTTAGTAAATAATCATATCTATCACAAAATAATATTTATATTCAAGAGAAATTTAATTTTTAATAAAAAATGATCACAAGAAAGTGATTATTTTAAGAGAAACTTGAAAATCACAAATAAAAGTGAGATTGCACAATAACTTTTACCCCATGGTAATTTTCAATTCAAATACCCTTAGATGAAATTATAACATGAATTATGAATGAATCATGATATTACATTTCAAAGGGGAAGTATATACACCACATAAAAGTGAATTGGTGAAAAATAACAAATAAGTCTCAGTATAATGTAAATTGAGACGAAATCTCTTACTTTACACTTCCTTTTTATTGAAACCTCTTTAAAATATTATATAGTGATTTTAAACATGTTATTAACTTACATAAAAAACTATATTACTACTTATAATATCATATTTTATCCTTTTATAACATCTTATGACCCGTTCATTAATAATATTTCATTATTTTTATTGTTTTGGGTTCTAATTGACTTGTTTTCTTATGTGTATTTTTCCATTAAAGATCTATTTATTGTGAATATTATATAGTTATATCATATATAAAATAATAATCATTATATAATTATCATAATTTTATATCAATTTTACTTTTAAAACCAATCATGAATGATGGTTATGAAAAATGAAGTATATTACGATAATGGAGGCAGCGGGTCGTACGTACGCATGATTAATGATTCTATTTTTCAATAATCTTTATAGAAATAAGTTAAGTAATATATAGTATTTACATAATAATAATATAATATAATATAAAGTATATTATATACTTATATATATTGTCCATGTAGTGTGGCGATGAAAAGAGAGTCAAATCACTTCGTGAAGGTGGTAGTCCACCCGTACACGAACGATGTTATCATCTTTAAGTGAGTGAAAAAGTAAGAAATAATATGATATATATTATATTTCTAGAATGATACATATTTCATGAATATAATAATTATATCATTTATATCACAAATAATCCTTAAATTTATCATTATCACTTTCCATGTGAATCGTTAGTGAAAGATGAATCACATCGCTTCGTGAGGCGGTAGTCTGCCGTACACAGGAGCGACGTTATCATATCTCATAAAGAATGGAATTTAATAAGATATATATGATATAATAACTCCATGCGTATAAATATTTTATAAATAATATATATATATATATATATAATTTATATCTATCATAATACCCAACCGTGAAAAGTGGTAATGGAAGAACGAACGATATCAGTTTGCGAGGCGGTAGTCCGCCATATACGCGAAGGATGATTTCAAAAACCATTTGATGGAAGTAGAGATGTTTTATATTATTAACTTATTATAAAAACACCTAAATCTATTTAATAAAATTGTTCTATTATATCATTGTGGTTTAATAATAATTTAAGGAGGTGGAGAAAGAGATAAAATAAAGACACTCGTTGAACAACATTGCTTATTCTTCGGGTATCCTCCTTAGTTTTGAACTAATTCTTTCCTAGGTTAGATTTATTATAAAAATAAGGCTTATAGTATTATTTTAGTTAATTTTTTAAGTTATTTAGGTAGGTATTGACTAAACCAAATAGGTTTTAAAGTGTGAATAAGGGAGGAGAGTGAGTTCCCTTTTATAGTTGAGGAGGAGAGAAATTCTTGTAAATACCCAAAAGTATTCACTATTTGGAGGTCTCCCTTAGCTCATATGCCTCAAAATAGATAATTAATGTAGTATATGTTTTATTTGGTCAATAAAAACCTCCAAAACATAAAAATAAATATACCTATATCATGTTATTCTTTAGTCTTTATGTTTACTCAATTTTACCCTTTTAGTTTTTTACCATGGTAAAGTGTATCTTTTTATTTACCTATGTAATTTACCCTTTAATAATAAAATTAAAATGATATTAATTAGATACTTTAGACCTTATGATTCTAAATATTAAATCAAATTTATTAAATAAAAAACCTATGTGTGTGTAAAATTAATCTGATCACAAACACATGTAATGTGCAAAACCTCATTTTAACCTTAATCGCGGTAATTAATTTTAACTGTTTTCAATAATAATTATGGTAAAAATTTGATTTGAACTTATTATATAATATAAATTATTCTAATTCAAAATATATAATTCATTTTTACTAAATTAAACTCCAATAACATCCATAATTTAATTTAATATTAATCACGCAGACGAAATAAGAAAGCAAGTTTCTAAAGTGAAAATGTTTAAAAGTTTACAATGTTTTTATATCAAAATTATATATGAAAATTATTCTTGTGACCTGAATTGGATTAATTGATATAAAATTTAACCAATTTTACTTTAATACCAATTAAAAATATAATTTACACTATAAATTTTTTAAACAAAAAGACGGTTTTCAATTAAAATTCAGTATTTTTCACTATTCATCAAAAAATGAAACTTTTCATAAAACCCAAAAAATTCACCATAAACTAATTTTGGTATTATTATTTCAAAAACTAATCTTATTTTTTCAAATAAATTTTATAAAAGTGGTAAAAAATAGTTTTAACTTAGGTGTGCAAAGTGTGACTAAACTGTCTTTAAGGAAAAATATTATTTTTTAGAAAACGTTTCTTTTTCTTTTAAATGATTATTATTTTATTTATAATAAATATATATATAATAAATTTGTGTAAAATATATATTTTCATAATTTATTTAATCATATTATTACCCTTCATTCCAATGGATAGGTGATAATTTTCATATTAAATATAATATTAAAAATATGTTGTTGTTCAGTAAAATTCAATTTTGTGTGTAACACAAGATTTTGAAAAAACCCATTATTGTGTGTAATGTAATATAAATATAGTGTTTCATGTAGCATAATCTATTAAATAAAATGTTATTATTTTATAATTTTGGGGTGTTACATTCTCCCCACCTTAAATAAATTTTACGCCAGCAATTTAAACTTGATATCAAAAATCAAGGGTTTGACATTTAAAAATACCATTATTGATAAACCCAAATATTAAAAAGAGTTAATGAAACATCCAATTAATTAGAGATAATTTTAAGTATGTAGGACATCTGTAATAATCCCATAAATTGGTGTCCAAGTAGGATAACATGAGTGGGAAATGAAAACATGGACATAGAAAAGAAAACTAACACATAAATACTAATGTATAGTGATAGAGAACATTTATCCCAAGAAAGTGGGTGATATAGAGAAGGTTAATGAACACAAAACCATAAACCAAATAGGTTTTAAAAGGTTCATTGATATCATCAAATATGATAATAATATAACAATATTTTTGTTTCTAGATCATTTTCTATAGTTGTGGAATTATTTTACTATCTAATAATATTAAGGAAATATACTCACTTGATACATTTAAATTTCATAAGAAAAATTTAATCCTTTGGTTGTTCCTTGATCAATTTCCATTTAATATCTTACTCTAAAAAATAAAAATTAAAAAATGAATTTTTTTATTCCTAAAGCATAAAAATTCAATTTTAATGGATCCTAATATCCATAAAAGAGTTACAAGTCTTTCTGTATGTCTTTAACTATTTTACAAAACCAATATGATTAACATAAATTATCCAATATATATGAATATACATATATTTAAGTAATCCATTAATCTCTAAAAACCTCATCCAAAGTTCAAATTAAAACATTTCATAAATGGTTAACCTTATAGCCCTTCTAAAATATTAAGATCCATAACTATATAAAGAAGTTCACTGAATTTTCAAAACAAACTTATCATTGATAAAATAATCCAATAACATAATTCTTGAATCCAAAAACAATCACATTAATCATTACACTTATCATGTGGTAATAACATAAGATTGAACATTATCTCTTAGCTTCTTTTGATTTATATTCCCTTGATGCTTGAGGCACAGTTGAAGAATTGAACATTGGAAAATTGTTTCTTGGCCTTGTGATCATGATCATGGTGGATTGTTTCCTCCACACTTGAAGAAAACTCATTTTACTATTAATCATGTTTCAAGGTGTTTCCTTCCACAAGTATCACATGTTGGAAAATCCTTCTTTTCCTTCTAACCTTTATCAATATTTTTCTCTATCATCATTTTCTTCTCTTACTTCCCTTTGAAGCCATAAGACTTGGAGAATTATTTCACTGTATTGATAGCACATTATACTATGTCCCCATATGATGGTTATGTTTTGGAGACTAGTGCCCTTCAAAGGATTAGCTTAATCCCATCAAATAAATGATCAATATTTCTCTTTATATTACATAAATAATCTTCATCATGCTTTTCTAACCTTGTAAAGTTAGCTTCATGCTTAGAAAAATATCCTCTTATTTTTGTCTTAGACTTAAGAAATGTCTTTCGATATCCACTCATTTCTCACAAGGGAAATATTTTTCCAATAATATTACCTTGAAATCCTTCCATTATATGTTTTCTATTTATTCTTCATCCATATTGTTTTGAATTAATGACCACTATTGATTTTCATATCTAGATATATGATCAACTAAAATGAAAATTTTCTCCATTTCACTACATCCTAGACCAAGAAATGTCTTCTCTATGGAACTTATACATTGATCAGCTAAAATGAATTTTTAGTCCTATTGAATGATAGAGGTTGCTAATGCATGAAGCGGTCTAACATTGTTGCACCATATAGTGTATCAGTAAGATGCTCCATATGGGAAAGGTTATTACTCATAACCTGAGTCATCTTCCCCAATATGGTTATAATTTGATCAGTTCTAACTATAGATCCAACTCCATCTTGATTATCTTACCTTAGATGGAAATCCCTATGTGGGTTATTTTTATTGATATAGGACCCATTTTTTCATTAGGCTTCATTTCTAAATAATGTCATTCACTACATTAGATCATAACATTATGAAACATAATGCATAATCCCAAACATATTGAAACACTTAACATAGGTAATATCATACTCATAAACATGGTTTCCTTGGGAATATATTTATTTTCAACTCCTTCGTAATGGTTTGTTAATAAAATGTGAATTATCCTAAGCATATTATAGGTTTTGGGCGCAGTGGAAGCAAGTGATGGGTGTGTACCCAACTTTGATAATTTCCATGATCGATGATTAATCTGAGATCAATACGATGATAAAACTAGTATCCATGTAATTGAATAAAATATAAAATACAAAGGAGAGAACCTAGAACCGATAATAGAGGATTGAAATATTTTATTTATAATTAATTTAATTAAATTAAAGAATTTCCTCCAAGGTGATTATTTCTTCGTTGATGGGTTTGACCATAGGTTTGAGGTGTGGATTCATTACAATGTAGAATCCAAGGATAGAAATCCTCTAGCGGTGATCCACACATGATCCATGTATCTACGGACGTCACCGAATGAGTCTTCAAGTGCTATCATGGAAGATCCTTGTGCTTGCAATGTCCACCTGTGATCGCCTTGAGAATTGCTTTCAAAGCATTGTCCTAGATCTGGTGGAGGAGGATCTCTTTTGTTCTTGAGAGTTATCTTTGAGAGAGAAGAGTTCTCTAGGCTCGAGATATTTTCTTCAAGGATGTCGTGCACACATGCATTGGTTAGCATGTGGAATGACCCCTTGGCTAATTTGAGAATAATAACATAATGGGGAATTTAATTCACCGGGTAATAATAAATAATTAACATAGGTGTCGTTACATATTTTATTATTCCATGTGAAACCTCATGTAAAATAATAATAGAAAAGCTATTATTTCCATGACATGTGCTTAACTTTCACGTTATATTTAAATATTATTTACCCAAATAATATTTAATATTATTTATCACTCGACCCATAACTTGGTCCTCCAATCCTCCTCAATATTTATCGGGCCTTGAATAATGAATATTTATTTATTAAATAAATATAACTACATTATTCAACAATAAAATAAATATTTCATTCGCAATATATTCTCTCAAACAACTAGTGAAGAAATAAATGTGATCAGGTATACTTGAATAATTATTAAACCAAAACTGGGAATAATATTTATTCAACTTATTAAATAATAAATTACCTAACTCAGATACATGTTACACTTAGTGTGTGACCCTCAGGGCCTCTTTCTTGTTGGAATTAGGTAGTCTTGCCTAAATTCCAAGATTAATATCTAAAAACGGTTCAACGCACCCAATAGAAAGAAGTTAATGTCACAACAACATGTAAACTCATATGAATTCTTACCATGTAGTATAATACCTTTGTCTCAATATCTCCAATAAAGCAGGTTTCAGGCAAGTACCATCAAATCATGTGCTCGATTTATCATTCTTTGACATCCTGGAATTGAACTTTCTAATAGAGCACCATGGCCATGGATTTAGTTAGGTTATATCATTTCTATAAAAGGGCTTGAGATATCTACTTCTGTAGAAGTGAAAAATCCTTTCTAGTATTATTCATTAATTCAGTATTACTCATAACGCACCTAATATATCCTACCTCTCCGCGAACATATGTCGTCACAATTTTTGTCAATATATCTAATTATGTGAGTCATAATACCCATTAATAATAATATTAAATTCTAAGGACCAATACACACATCCTCGTATTGAAACATCCAATGAAACTTAGGATTGTGGATTTCCTACTAGCGGGTCTTTTTCTCATAATATCCTCCAAGATATTACCAAGGGTGCACACCATGACAAGGTACCTCAAAGTTTCATGAGTCCCCACCCCTGATCGCCTATATCATTTGTGTACCTTAAAATGGTATCATCCGACCATAAACATGTATTCAAGAATAGTGTCATGGCACTTCTGGGTTCTCATCATAGCAGGGATCTTCTATAACCTTTTAATGCGACAGTTTTTCTTAGGGAATTATCACATACTATGTTACGCAGAAGAACAATCATGATATGATAAGGAGTTTATTAATATTCATCCAATGAATATATGGCACGACCCATCACCCGGGGCCCGTGCTGTGACTACCCCAAGCCTGCCTTCCATAGGCTTGGGGCTGGTGACTAGCACCGAAGGCGTATTCCCTAAAACTAGGAAGGAAATGCCTTTATAACCTATAAGAACACGCAACCAAGCATACAGCAAGATACGAACACAAGTAAATCATATAGCCAAAAAGAGTGTTGTATGTAAAAGGGGCCAGAATACAAACCCAGCTGAAAAGGTACAAGTACATCTGAAGAAAGAGAAAGACAGCTGCTGGGTCATCCTCTAAGGTTCCTACCTGAAGGGTAGGTGCAGATCGCCTCCTCATCACTCCACGTCTGTTCGTCTCCTCCATGTACCGACTCATCGTATGGTCCACCTTCGAGCACCATCCAGTCCCGGTACCCTCAGCCTCGATAAACGATGTCCATCGTCTGCACCAGACACAACAAGGTGCGGGCATAGCCCGTGCAGGGGTGAGTATAATGATACTCAGTAGGGACCCCGAGGCCTTCAAGGTCTCACAAAATCCACAAAGGATAAACCACAAAGCATGAAGTCAACTGTGAACCCTACTTAGGTATATGCCCATACATATACCTAAGTTATCAAGTATACCCATCTCAATCATGAGGAAACATAGGGTCCAACCCAAAATCCCAAAGATCAAATGTTCCACAAAGGAAGGAAAACCACAAAGGTAAGTACCACACAGGTAGGCCACACTGAAAAATACCACCAAGTTATTACCACGAAGAAAAGTACCACATAGGTACGAACTCATCTCACACTAGATATAACTTAGGTACCGTAGTAGAGATGATTAGATGTAACTACTCAATCATTTTACTCTGTTAAGAGGCAGACCCCGGGGCGGAGCGGCGCGGAGGCGGGGCCCTAGGGCGGCGCGGCACGGCGGAGGGCCCTCGGGGCGGCGCGGCGCGGCGGCGCAGCCCCGGAGCGGCGCGGCGTGGCGGCGCGGCCCCGGGGCGGCGCGGCGGCGGGGCCACGGGGCGGCACGGCCACGGGGCGGCGCGGCGCGTCCCCACGACGGTGCGGCCACGCGGCGGTGCCCCGCGACGGCGCGGCCCCACAGCGGTGCCGCCTAGTAACAAATAGTAACAAATAGAAATAAATATTAATAATTAGCAATAATTAGGAATAATTAGCAATAATTAGCAATAATTAGCAATAATTAGCAATAATTAGGAATAATTAGAAATAATTAAAAATAATTAGAAATAATTAGAAATAATTAGGAATAATTAGGAATAATTAGGATTAATTAGGAAAAATTATGAATAATTAGAAATAATTAGCAATAATTAGCAATAATTCGCAATAATTTGCAATAATTAGCAATAATTAAGAATAATTACAAATAATTAGGAATAATTAGGAATAATTAGCAATAATTAGGATTTATTCGGAATAATTAGGAATAATTAGAAATAATTAGGAATAATTAGGAATAATTCAGAATAATTAGGAATAATTAAGAATAATTAGGATTAATTAGCAATAATTGGGAATAATTAGGAATAATTAGCAATAATTAGGAATAATTGGAAATAACTAGGAATAATTAGGAATAATTAGGAATAATTAGAAATAATTAGCAATAATTTAGAATAATTAGCAATAATTAGCAATAATTAGGAAAGAATTAGGAATAATTAGGAATAATTACGAACAATTAGGAATAATTAGGAAAAATGAGGAATAATGAGGAATAATTAGGAACAATCAACAATAATTAAGAATAATTAGGAATAATTAGGAATAATTAAGAATAATTTGGAATAATTTGGAATAATTTGGAATAATTTGGAATAATTATGAACAATTAGGACTAATTAGGAATAATTAAGAATAATTGGAATAATTATGAATAATTAGGATTAATTAGGATTAATTAGGATTAATTAGGAATAATTAGGATTAATTAGGATTAATTAGTAATAATTAGTAATGATTAGTAATAATTAGTAATAAGTAGGAATAATTAGGAATAATTATAAATAAATATGAATAATTAGGAATAATTAGAAATAATTAGGAATAATTTGGTATAATTGGGAATAATTAGGAATAATTAGAAATAATTACAAATAAAATCAATTGTAATAAATTGTAATAAATTGGCAAAATTTCCAGTGGATTGGTTGTACTCCTTTTGCTTGATGACTCTTCTCATTTCAACTCTCACCGACTGAAAACATTATGAAAATTATGCTTCTACGTATGTATATCCAATCTCATATTCACGAGTTTGAATATGCATTCATAGGAACAAATTTTTCATAATTTTTTCAGGCGGTGATAGTTGCAAGAAGATGATTCATCGACGAAAAGGTGCTCTTTTGTCTGACAACTCATTTACTTGCATCTTTATCACACTGAAATCACAATGAATAATCTGCTCGGAGGTACACTTATACATTCTCATATGCACGAGAATGGATATGTGTACCTCCGAGCAGATTCTTCATTGTGATTTTAGTGCGAGAAAGTTGTAAGTAAATGAGCTGTCGGACAAAAGAGTAGCCGAAAATCCACTAAAAATTGTGTCGCCCGTAATTAATGGTAATTATTAAGAAGTAGTTGTAATTATTTATATTCTTTTTTTAGATAATGTTTTTCTAATTTCAAATTATTCAAAAACATTAATGATTTTATATTTTTTCGAAAAATATGGAACAAGGAAGTTAACAAAAGTCATTATTAGATGATGGCACTTGGATAAATCCGCGCAGAAATCCAAACGGTTATGGTTTAAATCTTGTATATATTGAGGGTGTTGAAGCTTTCTTATAATTTTCATCATCAAAACCAGAATTTGTTTCAGAAGGCACAATTAAGTGTCCTTGTAAAAAATGTACTCTGAGAACATTTGACACATATGAGAAGGTTGAGGGACATCTCTTGCATTTTGGTTTTCAACCATATTATGTTTTTTGGTATCAACATGTTTAATGAAATTCCAGAGAATATACTAATAACTTGATTCTGGATCCATCACGGTTTTAAAATTTATTACATGATGTTGCAGGTCCATCTGTTTAACAAACTAAAACTCATGATGATATTGATTTAACTCCTGAGTTAGCACTATCTGAATTTTATGAGTTGTTGAGGTCTGTTGAGGATGAATTATATCCTGGTTACAAAATAAGAAAATTGGAAGCGGTTGCAAAATTTATGGCTATTAAATTAGATAATGCAATGTCAAACAACTATTTTGATCAGATATTTTCTTTGGTTAAAACACTATTATCTTAAAGAAATGTGTTGCCTGAAATTAATATGCGATCAAGAGGGTGCTTCGTAATCTGATCCTTAGTTATCATAATATTCATGCATGTGAAAATTATTGCATCTTATATTCTGGTGAAAATGAGTCATTGCATAGTTGTCCCACATGTGGAAAATTGAGTTATAAAGAAGCTCAACCAGAGAAGTCTGGATCGATTCCTATAAAATAGTTGATATATTTTCTCCTTAAACCCAGGTTGCAGCGTTTATTTATGTCTCAGAACATAGCATCAAGGATTTCATGCTACAAAACCAAGATTTCAACTGGTAAAAGCTTGAATCATTCATCTGATGGTGATTCATGGAAACATTTTGACCGACTGCATCTGTCTTTTTCTTTAGAAGCCTAGAATGTGCGATTGGGTCTTTCTACTGATGGTTTCTGTCTGTTTGGTTCTTATGGTATTCATTTTTCATATTGGCCTGTCTTTGTAACTCTGTACAATTTACTTCCATGGATGTTGATGAAGGAGCCCTATATCTTTTTGACCTTATTAATTCCAGGACATCCAAAAAAGAACATTGATGTTTATTTGAAACCATTGATTGATGAGTTAAATTAATTATGGAGTAATGGGGTTAGTACATATGATGTTGCTATGAAACAAAATTTCATATTAAAATATGCATTGATGTGGATGATTAGTGACTTCTCGGAATATGACATATTATCTGGCATGAGTACACATGGTCTATAACGACCCATACTTTACATACATTGTTATTACTTCAAAATTGAAGCATACTTATTACAACATATAACAAAACCATGAAAGGACCGTATAGGTATAGTGTCTTTAGAAACTGGGAAACATAAACAAGTGGTTCATAAAGTGTCTACACTGTCTCCCATTTATTTCATCATATCTATAGTCCCTTTTGGCATATCTTACTTAATAACCTTCTTCCTGACCTGGGGAAAAAACATACAAAAGGGTGAGCTAAAATGATCAGTAAGGGTAAACAAAAGAAATATCAATCACATCATATTCATAAGAACGTATCTTTTGGAAATCTTAACCTGCAAAAGAGATCATAATTTCATAACATGAGATAAATCATAGTAGTGAAATGTAATCCCAATAATCATAGCTTAAAACATGAAACTTTGTGTCATACACACATAATCATATATAGTCATTTCTTATTAGTCAAGACTCATTTACAAGACTATCTTAGTGGAAAAAGTCCATTTCTGAACCGAGTTCATTCCTCGTTTCAGTCTTGTTTCACTGAACCGGTTTAACCTGTCGTTCTAGCCATGTCTATCTCATGAGATATAAAATCTTTACCCAATTCATTGGAGGGAGATATAAGTCCCACCCATCTCATAATGATACCATTCTTATGTGTGCCACCAAATCATAAATCATACATCATTGTATAACCCATGTAACAAAAATGGGATTCTTAAACAACATGACATCATAAAACAATTCATATAAGATAAAGGAATTAATAAAAAAAATTCCATCACAACATAATCAAATCAATGTAATAATAGGGATAGAAACAGAACCCTTTATTATCTTAGATGGAAAATAATTTTGATAAAACACTTGAACTCCATTATTGAGGAATATATCCTTTCTACTTCAAAAACACTTTTCCTTTCTTAAAATGTCATACAATTATAAACTAAAAGAAGTTGATTAAAAATAAACTTGAAAACTTGTAAAGTAAGCTTCTTGGAAATAATGTTTTAAAAATCCATTCATGCCATATAAGTTAAAAAAACATTCTTCTCGTACTTTTGTCGGAAAATTCAAAAAGTACCTCGTACGAAAAACGACAAAAGATTCCTTTCATATCTTTTACTATAAACTCACCAAAGGGTAGAAATGGATTTAAACAATTGTAGGTGGATGGAAATAATATTACATATTTAGGAAACATGGATTTGGATGATAAAATACACCCCAGTAAATACCAAAGTATAAACAATCTTGGATTAAAATGAGATTGTGATATTTCCCTTACCTTAGGTCTGATTTGCTTCGTAAGTGTCCGAACCTCCGGTATAGTGATTTAAATAATGTTATTGACTTATTCCAGAATCATACTTATTGTTATTATATCATATATGGTCATATTCTTAGCTTCTTATTAGTAATATTTCATTACTACTTGTTATTCGGGTGTTTATTACTTTTTGTTCTTATGCGTGTTTTGTCGAATAAATTCTTATTCTTCTCTTTAAGTTATAGATACCTCATTTACAGAATGGTATTAGTGTAATATATATCATATTAATTAATTTAATTTATTTATATATTCATTATGCAATTAAGATCATGTAGAACGAGTCGCATCACATCGTGGAGACGGTATTCCGAACGTATGCACGAGCGATGATATCATTCCCATGATCGTGGAATTGTATTGGAGTGTATGTATAATATTTCAGAATCAATATCACTTTAAAATAATCATATATAGTAATTATTTACACCATTATACCCATCCAAGTAAGGTGGTGGGGGAAAATAGATTACACCACGGCGTGGAGACGGTATTCCGTACGTACGCACGCGCGGTTATTTCGTTTTCCGTAGGATGGATAGATGGTGAAATAGGGTTGTTTCATACTTATAATAACATATCAGTATATTAGTGATACTAATTTTATTACTTCATAATGAAACAACTAAAGAAGAAGAAGTGGAAGAAGAAATAAAGATGAAAGAATCGGTAACGGGCATTACCTCTTCTTTGAAGCGCCTCTTTGAGACCTCCTCTTAGGGCACATAAAATTGGTCTTTGAAGAAGACCAAAACCTCTATGATGTTTCTAGGGTAGTGGGGAAGTGAAATGTTCAGGGATTGGCCAAGCTTGAAGGCTCAAATTGGTGTGAGGAGGAGAGGGAGGAGGTGCCCTTTTATAAGGGAGGAGAAGGGCACCTTTGGAAATATAAGAAATATTAATTTATATTAAATCCCAACCCCACTTAAAAACTTCCAAAATGACTTATATCAGAAAATTAGATGATATAGGGTTGTAATATCATCAAACAATAAAATTTATACGTGTTAGGAATTTATTTTAAACATTATCAACTTGATTTATCCTTATTTATCAATTTAATTTTATTTGTGGTAATAACATTCTAAATTTTAAATTATTATAAATAATTACATATGGGTTGTGAATTTTCCATAATTTGACACTTTATGACATTTTCGACCATATAAATTTTAATTTATAATTTTTAAATATTTTTGTGATTTTTAAACAATTTTATAATATGTTATTTTTATAAAATAACAATAGTGTCAATTTTGACACTATTCATTTATTTGAATTTAAATAAAATATATACAGACGATATGTTCAAAATAAAAGCTCTAATAGATTCATAAAATGTCATATGTATCTAGAAAATTAGTGGAGAACATTAAATAGTTCATATAATATTTATTTTAATATTTTTAAAACCATTTATTTGATATTTTAATTAATAAAATAATTTCAACATCACTATTGTGTCATAATTAATGATAAATATTTAATCCCTAAAAATTCTAAATAAATTTATATAATGTAGATAATTGTATTATCTTTCTGGAGACTATTCCTGTTCGAAGGTTTATTAAGTTTATCACTAAATTAAAATTATAATACTTATAAGATTTAAGAAAGTGACATGTTGTCACATTCTTTGGTTTTAATAATAATTAAATTATTTTCAGGGAAAAAAGTCCATTAAATGAATCTAATCTGACCCTTAGGTAATATGGGTCTACTTTTAGTCATCCAATAGGATTTTGGCAGGTGTTAGGGTAATTTTATAATCTTATATTTACCCTTAATTACACGATTTACCTTTAACTATGGTAAATAAAATTTACCGTAGTTACTATTCATAATGCCCAAAAATAAAAAGTAGCCTATTAACATAATTTGGACCCACTGATTCTGAATATGGAATCCATTTTTTCAAATTCAAAACATATAAGTTGCAGTAATTAATTTAAAATAAATCCCGTTGTTAAGAAAACGGGTTTTAGAAGTTAAAACATTTCCAAAGATTGAAATGTTTTTACCTATGAATTCAATGTGAAATTAATGATAATGACATAAATTATATTAAATGGTAAAAATATATTCTATTTATACTTTAAAACCATTAAATATTATAATTTATCCATATAAATTATCTCAATGAAAAAAGTTGTTTTTAATTAAAAATTAGCGTATTTTTACTATTCATCAAAATATGAAAGTTATTAGAAAAATATCAAAAATTTATCCAAAGTAAATTTTTATATCCTAACTCTAAAGAAGAATTTTATTTTGTCAAATTTAACTTATAAACTTGTCAAAAACTATATTTAATGTGGGTGCGCCATCAAAAGGCGGTAAAACTCTATTTTTTGAAAAATACTTCTTTTATCCAAAAAACTAATTTTGTTTTCATACCGCATTCTAGAAAATGTATAAGTTGGATTAAAATGTTATAAAATTCAAAATTCAGTTATTACTATTCATAACGGCTAGTTTTAATAATATTTTAATAGCATATCGTTGTTTAGTGAAACTCGGTATTGCATACGACGCAAGCTATCGAGGAAGGTCGTGGTTGCGTGTAAAGCAAGACAAGATAGTGTTGTGTGTAGTGAAAGATTGATTTGATGATTTATATAAAATAAAAACAAAATATTTCTCATAAAAGTCTCGGGTGTTACATTCTACCCACCTTAAAATGAATTTCACCCTCGAAATTCGTCACTTTGTAACAGACAGATGAGGATACCTCTCCCTCATCATATCCTCAAGCTCCCATGTAGCTTCTTCTAATTGGTGGTTTCTCCATAAAACTTTCACCAAGCGAGTGGTCTTGTTCCGTAGGACTTTTTCGCTATGATGTAGAATCTCTATCAGTTGTTCTTCATAAGAAATATCTTGTTCCAGAGGTACAACTTCTGAGCTGAGTACATGTGAAGGATCAGGTATATATTTTCTCAGGAGAGATACATGGAACACATCATGAACTTGAGAGAGATTCGGTGGAAGCGTCAATCGGTAAGCTACCTTCCCAACACGATCCAGTATTTCGAAAGGACCGATATATCTAGGGCTCAACTTCCCCTTCTTTCCAAATCTCATGACCCTCTTCCAGTGAGATATTCGTAAGAACACTTTATCACCCACTTCAAACTCTAGGTCTTTTCTTCGGTTGTCGGCATAACTTTTCTGTCGACTCTAAGCTGCTCTTATGTGTTGTTGAATAGATCGGACATTTTCTGCCATCTCATCAACAAGATCAGGTCCTAATAGCTTTCTTTCCCCAACTGCATCCCAGCAAGTTGGAGTCCTACATTTATTTCCATAGAGAGCTTCATAAGGAGCCATATGAATACTGGAGTGAAAGCTATTATTATAATAAAATTCCACCAAAGGTAGGTGTTGATCCCAACCACCTTTTAAATACATAGAGCAAGCTCTCAACATATCTTCTAGAGTTTGAATTGTTCTCTCAGACTGACTGTCTGTCTAAGGATGATAAGCAGTGCTGAAACTCAACTCTGTATCCAGAGTATGCTGAAGACTTCACCAGAACTTTGAGGTAAACCTCAGATCCCGATCAGATATAATAGAAAGTGGTACTCCATGCAATCTTACCACTTCCTTTACATATATCCTGGCAATCTGATCCAGAGAGAAATCCTCTCTAATAGCAATGAAGTGTGCAGACTTTGTAAGACGATCAACTATGACCCAGATAGCATTATTGCCTTTGGATGTTTTAGGAAGTCCTGTGACAAAGTCCATAGTGATGTTTTCCTATTTCCATTAAGGTATGGGTAATGGTTGTAACATCCCCTTAGACTTCTGTCTCTCAGCTTTAACTTGCTGACAAACCAAGCATCGAGAGACACATTCAGCAACATCTCTTTTCATGCCATCCCACCAGAAGTACTCTTTCAGGTCCCTATACATCTTCGTGCTTCCAGGATGAATAGAGAATGAAGAACTGTGAGCCTCATCCAGCATCTCCTTCTTTAATTCGGGGATGGGAGGAACACAAACCCGATTTCTGAACTTTATTATCCCATTACAATCAAGGTTGAATTCAGGAACATTTCTCACCTTCTTTTGTAACTCGACATCTTCTTTCTGTGCCTCTTTAATCTTCACATGTATAGATAGTTGAACATTCATTTGAGAAAGATACAATTTTCCCCCTTCCATTATAATTCCAAGATCCATCCTTTGTAAATCCATAAATATTGGATCTTTTCTGATCCTCATCATGGATAAACTGGCATGGTCTTGTCGACTTAATGCATCTGCCTCCTTGTTTGCTTTCCCAGGGTGGTAATTAATTGAGCAGTCGTAATCCTTAATCAGCTCCAACCATCTTCTTTGGTGCATATTCAACTCCTTTTGTGTGAAAATATACTTTAAACTTTTATGATCAGTATAAATATCAAACCTTTCTCCATAAAGATAATTCCTCCAAATCTTTAATGCAAATATTACCGCAGCTAACTCCAAATCATGAGTTGGGTAATTTTACTCATGGATTTTCAACTGTCGTGAGGCATAAGCTATCACCATATCATTTTGCATGAGAACACTTCCCAGTCCTTTCTTGGATGCATCACTGTAGATCACAAACCTTTCTCCACTACAAGGCAGTGTGAGCACAGGTGCACTGGATAACCTTCTTTTCAACTCCTTGAAATTCTCTTCACATTCCTCCATCCAAACAAACTTAACTCCTTTCCGAGTCAACCTAGTGAGTGGATAAGATAATCATGAAAAATCTTTCACAAAACATCGATAATATCCAGTCAAACCAAGAAAACTTCGAATCTCAGTTACTATTGTTGGTCTCGACCATCTTTCGATAACCTCTGTTTTTGCTGGATCCACAGATATCCCCTCTTTTGAGATTATGTGACCCAAAAATGAAACTCTTTGAAGCCAAAATTCACACTTGGTAAATTTGGCATAAAGCTTCTCCTTTCTTAGGGTCTTCAAAATAATTCTAAAGTGATCTTTATGTTCTTCCTTTATCTTTGAATATAAAAGAATATCGTCTATAAAGACTACCACAAACTGATCAAGATAGTCTCTAAAGACTATATTCATCAGATCCATGAAGATAGCAGGGGAATTAGTAAGAACAAATGGCATCACTATAAATTCATAGTGTACATACCTTGTACGGAAAGTCGTCTTTGGTATATCCTCCATTTTGACCCTTAATTGATGATACCCTGAACGAAGATCAATCTTCGAAAAGTATTGAGCTCCGTGTAGTTGGTCAAATAAGTCATCAATGCGTGGGAGAGGATATTTGTTCTTGATAGTGATCTTGTTAAGTTCTCGATAATCAATGCAGAGTCTCATTGATCCATCTTTCTTCTTAACAAATAGAACAGGTGCTCCCCAAGGTGATGCACTAGGGCGTATGAATCCCTTATCAAGATTCTCTTGGAGTTGCTTCTTCAATTCCTGCAACTCAATTGGGGCCATTCTATAAGGTGTCTTTGAAATAGTTAAAGCACCTGGTACGAGTTCTATTGAAAACTCAACTTCACGATTTTGTGGAAGACCCGGAAATTCCTCCGGAAAGACAACATCAAACTCCCATAAAATGGGAATATTCTTAATTGTGAGTTTCTCACTAACCATTTGAGATAAATAACCTTCATTCAGTGGAATCAAGACCCATAAGATGGAAGAAATTTCCACTGGAAGGTTATGTTCATACTAGCATCGATAGACGATCATAGATTGATCTGGAATATGAAATGTGACTTCCCTTATTTGGGAATTGATATGATCTCCATATAAAGAAAGTAAATCCATGCCAATAATCACATCAAATTCCACTATAGGAAGGATCACAAGATTTTCAGGAAGCACTTTCCCACAAACTTCAATCGGGGAAGAATTATAAACTTTTGATGTGACTGGTGTGCCATTAGGTGTTGTCACAGCTAACTCAACATCTAATTGTTGAGGTAATACGGTGATACCCTTAGAAAAATATTCAGAAATAAAAGAGTGGGTGGATCCAGAATCAAATAAAACATTTTCTACTTTAGAGTGGATGGTAAGTCTACCTTTTACCACATCATTATCGTACTCCACATCGCTGAAAGAAATTGCATGTGACTTTCCTTTGTCTTTAGCCTTAATATTTTGTTCATGTCGATCATCATCAACAACCCTTGGATTTGGGCATGTATTGGCATAATGCCCCATCTCCTTGCACTTGAAACATTGAAGTGTAGTAGGTTCATTCTGTGTGTCCCTTCCTTTGTTTGCATCATTAGACATCTTCTTCCCATCATTGCGGCATTCGAATGCCTGATGACCTTCCTTTCCACATTTGAAACATTTACTTGTCCCTTTAATACAACTCCCTCCATGTTTCTTTCCACACTTTGAGCATAAGGGAAAGCTCATCTTCTTTTCAGTGTGCTCTTTAGATTTTCCTTTGAATTCCATTTTCCTCTTCTTATCAAACCCATATGATTGATGGGTTACTCCAATCTTCATCTCAACTTTGAGAGAACATCGAACGATTTCCTCGTATCTATTGAAGTCCCTTATGGCTAAGTCCCTTCGAAGACTTGGTTTTAAGACACTAAATAATCGATCGATCTTACTCTCAGGTTGGATAATAATACCAGAATTGTACCTTTCAAGTCTTGTAAAATTTGCTTCATAGGTACCAACATATTTATCATCCTTTTGCTTCAGTTCAAGAAACTCTTTCTTCATATTTGTTCAGAGAATATGAGGGAAGTACTTATTGAAAAATAAGTTCTTGAACTCGTCCCATTCCATGGACTCAATTTCATCTCTTTGCCTCGTATTCTTGATAAGATTCCACCATTGATCAGCATCACCTTCCAAAAGATACACTGCTAAGATGACTTTATCATGTTCAGAACATTGAAGAACTGAAAATATCTTTTAGGTAGTACTAATCCATTGTTCAGCAACTAATGGATTAGTAGACCCGCTGAATGAAGGTGGACGCTGCCTCATGAAGGATTCAATAGAATGTTTCTCCTTCCTTTGCTCGTTTGGAAGTCCTAAATGATTCATAGATTGAGAAAGTTGTGTGAGAATGGCTACAAGATTTTGCATTCCATCTCCCATAACGTTTGGTTGCTCAGGGGGGAAATCATTGCATTGTTCGTCACATTCCGCATTAACACGGTTCCCTCGGGTTCCATCCATTGACTAAAACCAAGAAGAATAGTGTGAGAAACACTAATTATAATAGGAAAACCACATAATCAAGAATAAAATTTCACACTTAAGGTCCTATCCTAGGATATTCATGGCCATTTCTAAAACACTAAGATTGTGTTCTATGCTTAGACTTATCCTTAGGGTTCTTACTAAGTCTTTCACATCCTAGTTTCCAAAGGTTGACTATACCTTTCCTCTGATACCAACTATAACGACCCATACTTTACAAACATTGTTATTACTTCAAAATTGAAGCATACTTATTACAACATATAACAAAACCATGAAAGGACCTTACATGTATAGTGTCTTTAGAAACTATGAAACATAAACAACTGGTTCATAAAGCGTCTACACTGTCTCCCATTTATTTCATCATATCTATAGTCCCTTTTGGCATATCTTACATAATAACCTTCTTCCTGACCTGGGGAAAAAACATACAAAAAGGTGAGCTCAAATGCTCAGTAAGGGTAAACAAAAGAAATATCAATCACATCATATTCATAAGAATGTATATTTTGGAAATCTTAAACTGCAAAAGAGATCATAATTTCATAACATGGGATAAATCATAGTAGTGAAATGTAATCCCAATAATCATAACTTAAAACATGAAACTTTTTGGCATACACACATAATCATTTATAGTCATTTCTTATTAGTCAAGACTCATTTCCAAGACTATCTTAGTAGACAAAGTCCATTTCTGAACTGAGTTAATTCCTCGTTTCAGTCATGTTTCACTGAACCGGTTTAACCTGCTGTTCCAGCCATGTCTATCTCATGAGATATAAAATCTTTACCCAATGCATTGGAGGGAGATATAGGTCCCACCGATCTCATAATGATACCATTATTATGTGTGCCACCAAATCATAAATCATACATCATTGCATAACCCATGTAATAAAAATGGGAATCTTAAACAACATGACATCATAAAACAATTCATATAAGATAAAGGAATTAATAAAAAAAATTCCATCACAAAATAATCAAATCAATGTAATAATAGGGATATAAATAGAACCCTTTATTATCTTATATGGAAAATAATTTTGATAAAACACTTGAACTCCATTCTTGAGGAATATATCCTTTCTACTTCAAAAACACTTTTCCTTTCTTAATATGTCATACAATTATAAACTAAAAAAATTTGATTAAAAATAAACTTGAAAACATGTAAAGGAAGCTTCTTGGAAATAATGTTTTAAAAATCCATTCATGCCGTATAAGTTAAAAAAACATTCTTCTCGTGCTTTTGTCGGAAAAGTTAAAAAGTACCTCGTACGAAAAACGACAAAAGATTCCTTTAATATCTTTTAATATAAACTCAACAAAGGGTAAAAATGGATTTAAACAATTGTAGGTGGATGGAAATAATATTACATATTGAGGAAACAGGGATGTGGATGATAAAATACACCCCAGTAAATACCAAAGTATAAACAATCTCGGATTAAAATGAGATTGTGATATTTCCCTTACCTTAGGTCTGATTTGCTTCGTAAGTGTCCGAACCTCCGGTATAATGATTTAAATAATGTTATTGACTTATTCCAGAATCATAATTATTGTTATGATATCATATATGGTCATATTCTTAGCTTCTTATTAGTAATATTTCATTACTACTTGTTATTCGGGTGTTTATTACTTTTTGTTCTTATGCGTGTTTTGTCGAATAAATTCTTATTCTTCTCTTTAGGTTATAGATACCCCATTTCCAGAATTGTATTATTGTAATATATATCATATTCATTCATTTAATTCATTTATATAATCATTATGCAATGAAGATCATGTAGAACGAATCACATCACATCATGGAGACGGTATTCCGTACGTACGCACGAGCGATGATATCATTCTCATGATCGTGGAATTGTATTGCAGTGTATGTATAATATTTCAGAATCAATATCACTTTAAAATAATCATATAAAGTAATTATTTACACCATTATACCCATCCAAGTAAGGTGGTGGGGGAAAATAGATTACACCACGGCGTGGAGACGGTATTCCGTACGTACGCACGTGCGGTGATTTCGTTTTCCATAGGATGGATAGATGGTGAAATAGGGTTGTTTCATACTTATAATAACATATGAGTATATGAGTGATACTGATGTTATTACTTCATAATGAAACAACTAAATAAGAATAAGTGGAATAAGAAATAAAGATGAAAGAATCGGTAACGGGCATTACCTCTTCTTTGAAGCGCCTCTTTGAGACCTCCTCTTAGGGCACTTACAATTGGTCTTTGAAGAAGACCAGGACCTGTAGGATGTTTCTAGGGAAGTGGTGAAGTGAAATGGGCTGGGATTGGCTGAGCTTTAAGGCTCAAATTGGTGTGAGGAGGAGAGGGAGGAGGTGCCCTTTTATAAGGGAGGAGAGGGGCACCTTTGGAAATATAAGAAATATTAGTTTATATTAAATCCCAACCCCACTTAAAAACTTCTAAAATGACTTATATCCAAAAATTAGATGAGATAGGGTTTTACTCTCATAAACCAATAAAATTTAGACGTGTTAGGAATTTATTTTAAATATTATCAACTTGATTTATCCTTATTTATCAATTTAATTTTATTTGTGGTAATAACATTCTAAATTTTAAATTATTATAAATAATTACATATGTGTTGTGAATTTTCCATAATTTGACACTTTATGAAATTTAGACCATATAAATTTTAATTTATAATTTTTAAATATTTTTGTGATTTTGAAACAATTTTATAACATGTTATTTTTATAAAATAACAATAGTGTCAATTTTGACACTATTCATTTATTTGAATTTAAATAAAATATATACAGAAGATATGTTCAAAATAAAAGCTTTAATAGATTCATAAAATGTCATATGTATCTATAAAATTAGTGGATTACATTAAATAGTTCATATAATATTTATTTTAATATTTTAAAACCATTTATTTGATATTTTAATTAATAAAATAATTTCAACATCACTATTGTGTCATAATTAATGATAATTATTTAATCCCTAAAAATTCTAAATAAATTTCTATGATGTATATAATTGTATTAGATTTCTGGATACTATTAATGTTCAAAGTTTAATTAAGTTTATCACTAAATTAAAATTATAATACTTATAAGATTTAAGAAAGTGACATGTTGTCACATTCTTTGGTTTTAATAATAATTAAAATATTTTCATGGAAAAAAGTCCATTAAATGAATCTAATACGACCCTTAGGTGATATGGGTCGACTTTTAGTCATCCAATAGGATTTTGGCAGGTGTTAGGGTAATTTTATAATCTTATATTTGCCCTTAATTACCCGATTTACCTTTAACTATGGTAAATAAAATTTACAGTAGTTACTATTCATAATGCCCAGAAATAAAAAGTAGCCTATTAACATAATTTGGACCCAATGATTATGAATATGGAATCCATTTTTACAAATTCAAAACATATAAGTTTCATTAATTAATTTAAAATAAATCTCGTTGTTAAGAAAACGGGTTTTAGAAGTTAAAACATTTCCAAAGATTGAAATGTTTTTACCTATGAATTCAATGTGAAATTAACGATAATGACATAAATTATATTAAATGGTAAAAATATATTCTATTTATACTTTAAAACCATTAAATATTACAATTTATCCATATAAATTATCTCAATGAAAAAAGATGTTTTTAATTAAAAATTAGCGTATTTTTACTATTCATCAAAATATGAAAGTTATTAGAAAAATATCAAAAATTTATCCAAAGTAAATTTTTATATCCTGATTCTAAAGAAGAATTTTATTTTGTCAAATTGAACTTATAAACTTGTCAAAAACTATATTTAATGTGGGTTCTCCATCAAAAGGCGGTAAAACTGTATTTTTTGAAAAATACTTCTTTTATCCAAATTCTAATTTTGTTTTCATACCTCATTATAGAAAATGTATAAGTTGGATTAAAATGTTATAAAATTAAAAATTCAGTTAATACTATTCATAACGGCTAGTTTTAATAATATTTTAATATCATATCGTTGTTTAGTGAAACTCGGTATTGCGTATGACGCAAGCTATCGAGGAAGGCCGCGGTTGCGTGTAAAGCAAGCCAAGCTAGTGTTGTGTGTAGTGAAAGATTGCTTTGATGATTTATATAAAATAAAAACAAAATATTTCTCATAAAAGTCTCGGGTGTTACATGGTCTGAAATCATGTCCTTACTATATGAAAGACAATAGATCCTTTATGCTCGTCAATGGAAAAAACCTTGTTATTTTGATTGTCATTGCAGATTTCTTCCAACTGGTCATCCTTTTTGGAGGAACAAATCTTATTTCAGAAAAGGAAAAATTGAAAGGGATGAACCTCCAAAAATGATCTCAGGTACAGAGTTAAAATCAGCTGTATTTTCATTACCACCCATCACATTTGGTCCAATGGTAAACCAACATAAAATTCATGGATTTGGGGAAGAACATAATTTGATAAAATGGAACATTTTTTGGGATCTTCTATATTGGTCTGATTTGTTGGTCCACCACATGTTGGATGTCATGCATATTGAGAAGAACTATTTTGATAATTTATTTCATACAGTTTTGGATACACCAGGTAAGACCAAAGATAATGTAAAGGCATGATTAGATCTTGCCCAAATTTACAGATGACCAGAACTTGAACTGTTTCAAAATGTTAGATCATATAGGTTAATGAAGCCAAAAGCATCTTATACACTATCTAAAGATAATTTCTTATTATTTTGTCATTGGATTGAAGATTTGAGACTTCCATGTGGCTATGCTTCCAATTTGGGCAGATGTGTTAAGAATGGTCATATTAACGAATTAAAAAGTCATGATTGTCATGTTATAATGAAAAAACTTATCCCAATTTGATTCAGAGGTTTGTTGAATTCTATGATTTGGGATTCGATAACAGACATATCATATTTTTTTCAAGACATTTTTGCGGTGACAACAGACTACGATGCACTAAGAAAACTAGAAGAAAATATTGTTGTAATTATATATAAACTGGAAAAAATATTCCTGTCAGATTTCTTTAACTCAATGGAAAATCTGATATTATATTTTCTACATAAAGATAAATTTGGAGGTCTGGTATAGTTTCAATGGATGTACCCATTCGAGAGATGCATGCAGAAATTGAAGAAAAAAGTATGTAACAAAGCATCAGTTGAATGCTCAATTGATGAAACTTATTTGGAAGAGGAAATTTCTTTTTTTCCCTCTCATTATTTTGAATCTAAATATCCCTTAAAACACAACTGTATGGGAAGGAACAAGGGTAATATTGATGATGAAATGGAAAATCAATTATCAGTTTTTAATTAGCGAGAGCTTGGCTTAAGTAGAGTTCATGAACGATGGATTTCAGGTGATGAACATCACAGAGCTCATACATATCTTCTTCTCAACTGTGAAGAAATGACATCATTTTTACTGTGAGTGCATCTATCACTTATTCTATAATTTATATTACAGTGAGTAAACTTATTTTATTTTTAGGTTATATGATAATCATATCAAGAAATAGCTTCCACAAATTACAGTAGCTGCTCTTGAAAAACACTAACAAAAATTTCTCAATGGTTTCAAAAACTGGTAACATAAATTATTGATGGTTTAACATATCAGTTCAGTTTATTATTTATTATATTGATAATTGTTTTAAAAAATTTTAGGTGTCTCAATATACTGATAAAATTGATAAGAGACTGTGTATATTGAGTAACCCACCTTCCAAAATGGTTAAATATTATAATGCATATATGGTGAATGGTTTTTGATTTCATACACATGAAAATGGGGAATCAAAAAAAACAATTAATAGTGGAGTTTTCTTGAGAGAATCACATCATAGAGAAATGGAAGTTCACTTTTACGGTATGCTGGATGAAATTATTGAACTATGTTATCTAGGGAAAAATTACATAATGATGTTTAAATGTCGGTGGTTGGATACTGAGAGAGGATTTCATGTTCATCTGATTCATGGAATCATCGATATTAAATATAAAAGTATTCTTGTAGTAAATAAACCATTTTTACTGGCTCAATAGGCACATCAAATATATTACACAAAGTATTGTCCTACTTCAAGAGACCTAAGTGATTGGTGGAGCATAATAAAAATGAAATCTTGGGAATTAGTTTACTCAAACTGAATGTGGTTCCGATGAAGTACAAGGAATTGAAATTTTTTAAGAGACTACTTAAAATCCATATTTTTCACAAAGACACATGAATATCGATGATGACACCCCACAATTAAGGGTCTATAGTGAATATGATGTTAATGACGTTATAAATAAATTTGAAATGGAAAGATATGATGAAAATGAAACTCATATAGATATTGATGATTTTAATGATGAATATGAATACACTGAAATCGTCAGATATGAAGATGATGATGAAGGTGAAAATTGACATAGTTAAATGTTGGTTATAATCATAACTAATATATATCTATATGCAGTAGTTATTTTCAACTATCTACTAACAACAATAATTTTCTGTTTCATATGGACCCTGATCTACTTCGTGAGTTGTGGGAGGCTGAGCTACATTTGGATGAGGAGGATTTGGGATCATTTGACCCTCATCCTACTGGCGGTTTAGAGGGAGTGCAGAGGGGGCATGGTCTTGCGCGACTGATAATTCTTGACCCTATCCCCAAGCGGCATCCACGTCTTGGCTTTGATCCACGCACACAGAGGTATGGTAACCTATGTATTTTAGTTAGCTTTCATTAATTTATTTATAATAATTGTTTGATTATTTATTCTTTTTTCATAGTTTTGTTCATGTAGCTATTGGATAGGGGATCACTATCTTGCGCAATTATTTTTCCCATCCATGGATCACATGGGAATAGATTCCCATTGATGTGCAGCTCAAAATGTTCAATCATTGGCTGGTATGTAAATAAATAATATTTATTTTGAAATTTATTTTATTAATAACTTGATATTATAAATTATTTGTAGGGTTTATGGTATCCCATCGATGATAGCATGTGTGATGCTATCCACGCGGCATGGGAGGTGTCTACATGTGAGCGTTTTTGTCATTTTTTGCACAATTTGAGAATGATGACCATTAAGAAAGCATGAGTGACAGTATTTGATGAGTCGTGTAGAACCCACTGACTAGTGTAAATTTCATCTCATGTTTGGGATGGATTATGTTCACACTGGTTGAGTGGTGGATTTTAGAGGGGATCTTCGTTGGACCGGCAGAATCGGGGGAGACAGGAGGTGATACATCGAGCTGGTAGTCGTATATTCAGTATGCATAGAGAGAATCTGGTAAGTATAGTTTTTAAATATTTTATATAAAATTAAATATAAATATTTTATTTTATATTCATATAGGTAGTTAATAATCCCAATATTACGGAGTACAACATTTATCAGAATATGTACAGTGATCCAGCCACTTGAGAGATTAGGGGTGATCGTCAGCATCAGATTGTGGTCAGTATTATTTCTTTTTTAGTTTGAAAATTAACTACATATAATATTTTCACTATTTATTGTCAAATTGGAACTGAAGGAGTTATATGAGACCACGACCTCTCAGACACAGGCTGAGAGTCAGGCCGAGACGGCTGATCAGACTAGTGCCCACCATTTTGATGAGGCGGTATAGATGGAGGTGACCCAGTATGCCTTCGAGAAGGGCCGAGTAGTTGGTATCGGCTCTCATTTGACTCCTGGGACTTATTATGGTACTATTATGATGTTGTCGTCCATCTTGAGAGGAGATCGTGGAGAGATATCATCTTCTAGCTCACAGTATTAGGAGCATTTGTGAGATCAGACTAAGCTTATAGAGAGTTTATAGAAGCAGCAGGAAGAGATGCATCAGCAGTAGCAGCGGCAGTAGTACAAAGAGAATATGCGTCGATGGAAGTAATAGTAGCAGCATTATCATGAGGAGGAGATGTGTCGATAGCAGCAGTAGCATCACGAGCAGATGAAGTACATGCACTGTCTGACTTGTAATTTAGGGATGGAGTTTCCTCCACCATCTCCTATAGCTCCTCCACCTTCTCCAGAAGACTATCCCCCCAGTTATTTTTTTGTTATGTTAAAAACATTTGAATTCAACATTTGTTGTAATATAAACTATTTACAGTTTTTTTATTTATATTGGTGTGAATATTGAAAAAAAATTATTTTTTAATATTTTATTATTTCTTATTAGTATTATATTTTTTAATGTTTTTTTATTTTACTAATAATAATAATAATAATAATAATAATTTATGATTTTTTTTTTGAAAATATTGAGAATTTTAATATTTTTTATTTTTTTAATAATATTAATATTATTTTTTCATTAATCATAATTTTATTAAATATTTTTTTATTCAGTATTTGCGATGGGGCCTTTTACGACGGGACCCCATCTCAAATAGATTATATATATATATATTTTAAAACTTATTTTTGATGATAAAAGGACCAGTCGCAAAAGGTTTAGGTATATATAACATATATAAATGGAGAACTATTTGTGAAGGGCCCGTCACAACAGGTTTTTATATATATAATGTATTTAATCAGAGATCTATTTGCGACGGGATGACTTCTCATTGTAAATAGTATTTTTTTGCGACGATCCCATCGTAAAAAATACTGGTTGCGACACCATTTTCTACAATGGGATATTTTCAACGAGATCCCATCGCAAATAGCCCGAATTTCAATATTGATAATAGTAATATAAATACATGTAGAAAATATGAATAGTTATTAACTTTAATAAAAATATTATCTCACTATTTGGACAAATGTATTATAAAAATGTGCCTTATGTATGTATTCACAACTGAGTCTCCTAGCCATTCATGCTTGAGAATCTTTTTTATACTCTCGAGACCAACTACGTCTATCATGAAGGTTACATATATTTCTTCTTTATATGGAATATAAGAAATATTTTCATATTTAAATGTGGTCTTCTATATAAAATTGTAATGATAATAAATGTTTCTTTGGAACTAATAGGGAGAAGGTACTCCTGGAGGGTCATTTTGATTTCTTGGTCGATTCACTAGATTATCTTGATCCAACCTTCCATTTCCCCCTCGCTTTATCCATATGTAATATCATACCTCACTTAAAACCTTTTTTGATCAACAGTTATAGGTTTTTCATATGAAAAACAAATTAAATACATACCTCGTGCATACTTATAATATTAGATGGCAATTCTATGAAATCTCCAATAGAATCATTGATTGTTTTAATATCTGGTTCATCAAGTGGAAAAGGTAACTCAGTAGTCATCTCATGAGCTACCTCAATCCCCACTCTCATGTGATATTTTGGGAGTTATTTCTGGTGTAGCTTGTCTCCCAAGATATTATACACCATACCCCACACAACATGCTGGTATGTGGGTTTTTGGATATGAATATTAGAGAATATTGATATTTGGATCATAATAATATCTTCATATAGATCAATTATAAGAGGGGGTTAATTTTAGTTTAAAAGAATTAAACTAAACAACTTCACAAACCACTTTAAGTAAGATAATCGGACTAGGCCCTTAGTCCGGTAAATAATGTCACAGAATCATAATCAGAGTGGATACGATTATATCAAATTAAATAGATCAGATTCATAGTCAATCTAATTTAATAGATTAGGTATCATAATCAGAGTTAATATGATAAAACAAACAGAATATAAAGATGAATACTATGAATCACTTTCTATTAAATGTGTAGTATAATATAAAACTTTTAAGCATAATTAATACAATAGAAAAAAATGTAATAATGAATTACAACTATTTAAAGGATAAACCAATTTTAACCTAAAGAGAAAGGTATCCAATATCATTGGATAAAGGTATCCCTTGTTTTATACTTACAAGAAAGTTTTTCTTTCCCTACTAAGGAAAGACCTCAATATGATGATCGGATCTATCATCCTATCCCTATAATCCCTCAATATGAATATCAGATTGTTTATCTTCCTAGTCGCATAAGCCCTTGATTTGATAGATTAGATTCTCTACCTCACTATCCTTGTGATCCCTTGATCCATAGATCAGATTCTCCATCTTCCTATCCTTGTAATACCTTGATCATAATCAAAAATCAGACGCAGGTAACAATTACAAAAAGTTCTTAAGAAGACAACCTGACAAGGTTTCCTTTAGAACAAATCTCTAAAAAATAAAAATATTAAGAACAAGATGTTCACACTTATTATTCTATAAATTTTTTAGATTGAATGTAATAAATCGCTTCAAACTCTTCAAATTACCTGGTATTTATAGGTAATCTTCCAATGGTCATATTTCCAAGTTTTTTGCAATGGATTCAGACAGTTTTCGCTAAACGGATCATTGTATCTGAATATACAATGTAATATTTATTAATACCATTATAGTGTTACATATTTTCCTTACATTGGAAACAAGTCTGTATTATTATGAATATAAACAAAGATTAGCATGATGTACTTCCTTATGATTTTCATTATGATGACCTTTATGAGTATCAGTCTGATATTTATTGGTACCAATATCACTCCAATTATAAAGAACTTTTTCAATATGATAGACATAACTAAATTTTGATTTCTAGTCTGATAAAGGTGATTCTGGTTTATTAAGAACATACTCATTATAATAATCATAATGAAGAATGTAAATTTTATTTTTATAATACTTTAGAACTTTTTCTAAGTAGGGTAAAAGACAATGTTTTCTAAAAAACATGCTAAAATACTTTGGACATAAGAAGTTAGTAAAACATGTTATAAGAATGTTTTTTTGATTTCCAAAACAAAACGGAATAAAAAATTGATAAGTAAACCTTGTGAATCAACAATCTACCCCTTTTTGGAAAGCACAAACCCCAAAACTTAAATGAAATAAAACTTTCAAAAACATACAGTCCATATCCTTTTAAGTACTTTATATTCATATTTAATCAATAATCCTTAACTCCCAATAAGTTTATAACTATTATGAATATGATTGTGAATATGATGGAGTATTATAATAGTTCTTTTTTTAAGAAAAATTATTCCCCTTAGGAATATATCTCCAACTAAGGATCATATTATCCCCCTTTGTATAAAAACTTTTATTTATAAAATAAATCTCCCCATTAAAAACTTTATCCCCCTTTCTATAATAATTATCCCCTTATAAAAATATCTCATCCTTTGTGATTTTCAAAACAAAAAAGATTAAAAAAGTGAGAAGTAAAACTTCTGAATAAACATGAGTATTGATAGATAGACATCACATACAACTATACTTTATATAATTTTAGTAATATAAGGTTATCAGAAGTTTTTTGATTCACAATTAGGATAAAAATTAATGAAAAATTTTATTACCTCAAGAAAGGTATGAAATTGAGGGGAATGACTAGCCTCAAAGCTGGTGGGGTCATTTGATTCTTCATGTGTGAATATTTGTTCCACCACTAATTCGCTTTGATATTTTCTCATATATTGGTCTTACAAACTAGACCGGACAATAATATCTTATAGAGAATCTATTTGTTCCCACAATCCTTTAACCAACTTATGTGTATCTTCATCTGGTTTTATTTTCTCAAAATGTGTTTAAGAAGACACTCCAAAACCCACTCCTTTAACACGACCATATTGATTCAACCTATTTAAAGCTACTGAAATTAGTTTTTCTTCTAGTACAATTTTTGATGGTTCTTATGTCTAAACAATAAATAAATATGTACATAAATAGATATTTTTATGTAATATTGTTATAAAGAATAACAAATTACTATTATTTAACACTTATAAATGTTTCACATACTGCTTTTTTGTTTTCATCTGTAATGTTCTGGATCCAAGATCCACTCAACGGGTGCCCCGAACCTGGTTGGTCACCTGAACTCAATCACATTTCCCCAAATGCCAGAGGCTGCCGATTAGCAGCGTGGGCCCAGGTCTGATAGTGGAGAAACTATGCCCTCATTTGTCAAAGTGTAGTGCAGTGGAGAAAATTTAAACAGACAAAAGTGCAGAAGCAGTAAACAATACCAATGCTGAAATGGACACAGTACTAAAGTAAAGAAATGACCAATAGTCATATATAATGATGCAATATGTCCCTATGTCTAAAAATCATCCAAAATATGATACACTGCAATCTGAAACAGTATAGTACAAAGGAAAAATACAGTAAAGCAAAACAAAACAGCACATCAGGAACTCAGCAGCATCTCAAGCTTAAGCTTGGCCCCATGCTCTCCTACTCCTCTGAAACAATCAAGTACCTTTATAGGGACTCTTTCCCTTATCAACACCTGTAGCAATATAATCCGTTTGGGCCCAAGACATGACCCAAACAGGGTGTGAGAAATAAATCCTAGTTGGAAACCATCAAAGGCTCGTACCCAACTATTAGTGAATTTGTGAAACAATAGTGTGCAGTAATGGAAAAGTAGTAAACTAGGAAGTACTCAAAAGAAGCTACTTCTACCAATTCCATTTCCATTTAATTATTATTTTACAATTAAAGATTGTGCTTTAGCTTGGTAGGTACAACATAGTAAATCATCATAATAAATATACAAATTAAATGTTGTCGGTAGACATGAAAATACTTACCATCGGGTAATCAGCATCGGAAACCATAGGTGAATGCCCACAGGCATAATGAATATTGCCCGCAGGCATACAAGGTGTCGCCCACAGGCACAGAAACTACTACCCACAGGCATGAGAAAAGTTTCCCACAGGCTAAACGAAACAATGCCCTCAGACTAAGCAAGTAACCGGGCCACTCCCAACATATAAGCAAGCAATTTATATAAAATCCCTCTCAAGTCAATTCAAAGCATGCTAAATTCATGGTATACCCTTGGGTAACCTGGCCAAATGGCTAAACAAGGGAACACACCCACGGGGTGGCCCTATATCCAAGCAATGATCCCAATCAACATTTTATATTTATCTTTAGATTATCTATGCAATTATAGATATCTCAATTAGTCAAGGCCTTAGCCATAAAACACCCCAATCATGGGCATGTAGCACAACGGTACACAAAAAACAACATGATAGTTGGAATTAAACATCATACCACCTACCCTGATCTCCACTAATCAATATACGCGAACGCCGCCTCTCAAAATGACCAAGAATGGCATAGATCTGGAAAAAACAATAACCCATTCAAACCTAAATAACTTCCCTTAGAGGAATAATTTTTAGGAAAGACTCACAGAGAGGGAAGAACTCACCTGTGCGGTTCCAACGTGATCGATGGAGTAAGAATCTGATTCTCGGTGTGCGGTCAGGAGCACTTCCAAGATCAGGCCTCTCTCCCGAGCTCCAAATGACCGTTTCTGCCTCCTCTGCCAAAAGAGGAGGCTACTTCCCATTTTAAGTGAAAAAACAAACTACACGGTGTGTACTCTCAAGTACACAGTGTGTACTTTTCATTATTTAACTATTCCTCTAGAGGCTACTTTTCACCGCCATACTGTTAATCTGTTGACATGAGTACACGGCGTGTATTTCTGAATACACAGTGTGTACTATCGCTCAACTGTCAGCTACTCCCACCACCTTACTATTCACCTGATGACTGATTACATGGCGTGTAAATACCCAGTACATGGCATGTAGTCAGTTTTTACACATTTCATCACCGACAGGCCTACACGCCATGTGTACTCATACCACATGGCCAAAGTACATAGAGTGTGGAAAAGTACATCACGTGTACCCACAAAATTTGGGGTTTTTCCTCATTTTCCTTATTTTCTCAAAAACACTTAAGGAAAAAAGGAAAAGAAGAAACCCATACCTCGAGAATAAGAACCAGGTTCTTATAAACTTCCCCCCTTAAAGCAATTAGTCCCCAAATTTCCCTTCTAAGGGTGGTGAAGATAAAATTGTGAAAAACTCTGGCCACTGAGCACATACGTCTGTATCTCGCTCCCAGGTTTCTTCTTAAACTCATCCATGCTACCATAGCACCCGTACGAGAGGAACTAACTGGACTCAGAGAACCTTTGTGCTTCTATCAACAATCCGAATCGGATTCTCCTCAAAGGATGCATCAGCCTGAAGCTCAACCTCCTTGTGTTGAAAAACGTGAGATGGGTCTGAGTGATAATAGCGCAGCTAAGATACATGGAAGACGTCGTGCATGTCCCGGTACCTCTGTGGTAACTGCAACTGATAGGCAACCGGCCCGACTCTCTCCAGAATCTCAAACGGCCCAACATACCTCGGTGAAAGTTTACCCTGTCTACTGATCCACCTGTGTCCCAACCTCGGTGAAACACGTAATAAAACCATATCCCCAACCATGAACTCCAAGGGTTGTCTGCGACGATCAGCATAAGATTTATGACGATATGGTGTAGTATCCATCCACTTCTGAATCAACTGGACCTGCTCTGAAGTCTCATGCATGATACGTGGTCCCAAAAAAGTTTCCTCACTTACCTCTAACCAGCACAATGTTGATCGGCATGTCCTACAATATAAAGTCTCGTAAGGTGTCATCTCAATAGTTTCCTGAAAACTGTTATTGTAGGCAAACTCGACTAGGGGTATGTGCTTCTCCCAATAGCCCCCAAAGTCTAGGATGCATGCACGCAGCATGTCCTCTAGCACCTGTATTGTACACTCTAAATAGCCATCGGTCTGAGGGTGGTAAGTTGTTCTAAGAAGCCCCTGTGTACCCATTACCCTCTGAAAACTCTGCCAGAAATGAGACGTAAAGTGGGTGTCCCTATCTGATATGATAGAAAGAGGAACCCCATGAAGACGTACCACCTCTCTGATATACAGCTTCTCAAGCTCATCAACACTGAAGGTCTCCTTGATCGACAAAAAGTGAGTTACCTTTGTAAGTCTGTCCACAACAACCCACATGGCATCACTGTCTTAAGGTGCCCTCGGAAACCCGGTCACGAAGTCCATCGCGACATCATCCCATTTCCACTCTAGAATGGGAAACTGTTGTAATAGTCCAGCTAGCTTCTGATGCTCTACCTTCACCTGCTGACAGGTGAAACATATCGCAACAAAATCATCTATCTCCCGTTTCATACCTGGCCACCAATACTGACGTCTCAAGTCACGGTACATTTTGGTAACTCTGGGATGCACTGCCTAAGCTGAAGCATGAAACTCCCGCATCAGATCCTTGCGTATATCCACTGGAACCCACACTCGTCCATGGATATGCAGTACCTCATCATCACTTATCGTCCAACCAGGAGGAGGGTCCTCACTTTCCACTGACTCCCATAGAACTAGGCCTTCTGAATCTGATAGTTGTCTCATCCTCACTCTATCCAGGAGGGTAGAAGTCACTGCTAAGGATGAAAGATAGGCTCTACCCTAACTATCGTGCACCTCCAAATTCATCTCAGAGAACAAAGACATAAGCTTCCACTCACCACTGGCCTCCTACACTGCCTGTATCTGAGTCCTCCTTCTCAGTGCATCAGCAACTACATTACCCTTACCAGGTGTATAGGCAAGCTCAAAGTCAAAGGACTGAAGGTATTCCACCCACCTTTGTTGTCTTAGATTCAAGTCACGCTGGGTAAAGATATATTTAAGACTTTTTTGGTCTGTAAACACCACAAAATGTTCTCCCAAGAGATAATGTCTCCAATAGCGTAACGCATGAACAACTATAGCCAACTCGAGATCATGTGTCGGGTAATTCCTCTCATGTGGCCTCAACTGCCGAGATCCATACACAACCACTCGATCACCCTGCATCAATACTGCTCCCAACCCAATACTTGATGCATCGTAGTAAAATGTATTTCTCTTCCCTTGCTCTGGAAATATCAGGACTGGTGCTGATGTCAATCTTCCCTTCAACTCCTGAAAGTCTATCTCGCAAGCTTCTGACCAAACGAACTTCACACCCTTCTTATTCAAGCCCATCGATGGAACTGCTAAGTGGGGGAAGTCCTGTATAAAGTACATGTAGTAACCAGCCATCCCCAAGAAACTTCATATCTCAAACACATTCTTAGGATTCTCCCAGAAAACTATTGCTCTCACTTTCTCTGGGTCTACTGCAACTCCTGCTTCTGAGATGATATGACCTAGGAAGTGAATTTGGTCCATCCAAAAGTGGCACTTTGAGAGCTTAGCATATATCTTATGCTCTCTCAATGTACTCAGTAAAATATCAAGATGGGTAGCATGGTCGTGTTGAGTGTGAGAGTACACCAAGATATCGTCCATGAAGACTACCACAAAAGAATACAGATAACGATGGAACACATGATTCATCAGAGCCATGAAAACTGTTGGCGCATTCGTGAGTCCGAACAGTATAACCAAGTACTCGTATAGACCATATCTTCTCTAAAAAGTTGTAAGTGGTATGTCTGATGTCCTAACACGTAACTGATGATATCCGGATCTCAAGCCAATCTTCGAGAACACCCATGATCCTTGAAGTTGATAAAAAAGATCATCAATCATCGGTAAGGGATATCAATTCTTAACCATCAACTGGTTCAGCTTCCGATAATCCACACAAAGTCTGAGGGTACCATCTATATTCTTAGAAAACAGGACAGGCGAACCCCAAGGAGAAGTACTGGGTCAGATGAAACCATTTTCCTGCAACTCCTCCAACTACCTCTTGAGCTCCTACAACTCTGGTGTAGTCATCCTATAAGGAGGAATGGACACCGGTGCTGCTCCTGGCACAAGATCAATATAGAAATCCACCTCTCGCTCTGAAGGAAGACCTGAAAAGTCATCTGAGAAGACATCCCTGAAACGATCAACCACCGGAGGGAAATCCGTCTGACAAGTCCCCTGGTCATCCAAATACAAACTCAAAATCTGGGCTGTCACTCCACCTCTCCCATGATGCTTGGGCCCATCTCGACTCGCCTAGACATCCCATTCTCCCTTGTATAGAAACTCTCCACCCTCTGGTGATGTGAAACTCACCCTACGATGATAGAAATCCACAAAGGCTCAAAAGGGTACCAACCAGTCCATCCCGAGAATGACATCATAGCTAGTCATCTCTAAGACATATAGATCCCATAGAAAGTGACACCCACCAACCTCTAGGGGGAACTCCCTGCACTAATTCACATCAGCCATTCTAGTCCCCAATGGAGTGTCTAGAATCATAATATCAGAAGAAGAAGGAACAGAAAGCTCAAGGCTCTTCACAACGGTCTCAGATATAAAGCTATGTGTAGCACCCGTATTGAAAAGTACAGAAGATAAAATAGAAGAAACTAGAATAGTACCTATGATAGTGGAAGGTCTGGGATCCTACTTCTATTGGGTTTGTTGCACTGCATATGCCTGCCTAGTGCCGAGGCCTTGTGACACAGCCTGGCTACCCTAAGCTTACCTGCCCTACTGTCTCTGAGATCCTGGTGTCTGGCTATAATGGCCACGACCACCACCTCGGTTTGAACGTCCCAAAATATCCCAATTCCCTGACTGGTAAGAAGTTGTTGGACCTACTCCCACATGAGGAGTCTGCACAGAACCCCTCTCACTAGCCATTGGTGGAAACACCCTGCAAAAACATTGCAGATGACCCACCTGCTGTAAGCTCGGCACTCCACTGGGTCATGTGGACAGCGAGGTCTCTGGTGCCCCTCTCTACCGCACTGGTAGCACATGACCTGGCCACCTAAAGATTTCTTCTGGATAGTACTGCCATCATGAGAGAAATCCATCTGCCTTTTCCTATTACTGTTAGAAATAGTACTAGAAACTGGTGTCGACCCGCCCTGGCCTGCACCACTAGCTTTCTGTAGGTTCCACTCAGTAATCAGTGCCTATTTCACAATAGCATGCACTGTAGGAAACCTGAAAACATCCACTAGTGTTCGGATTTCATATCGAAGACCATCCTCAAAACGTCGATCCCTCAATGTCTCATCTCCCACTAGAACAGGTGAAAAACACTATAGCTCGGTGAAGCGGGAAGAATAGTCCATCACTAACATGGCGCCCTGCTAAAGATTCACGAACTCTCGATCTCTATATGCCCTCAGCGTCTCTGGAAATAAAAATTCATAGAAGACTACCTGAAAATCTTCCCACACCATGTCTCTGTGATGTTCTGTCTGGGTGGTAACATCCCACCACCTTTTAGTGGAATCACGCAGCATGTAAGTAGTGAGTTTGACCCTCTTCCCAGGAGGCATCTCCAGATGCGTAAAAATAGTCTGCATAGATTCCAGCCAAGACTCTGCAGCCTATGGTCCACCATCCCCTGAAAACGTAGGCGGATGCTAATGCTGAAATATTCGTGTCATCTCTGCCATAGATGTGGCAGCCGGAAGTGCTCCCTAGAAGGTCTACATAAACTGCATGAAGCCTTCATGGAACTGCGCCTCTGCACCTGTGTTCGGTATAACGGATGGCGCTGCATCTGGCTCTGCTGGAGGATCCATCGGTAGCCCATGGCCTACCATCTCTGAAGTATAATCGTTGCTTCTCTCATGGTGAACAACTCAAGGTTGTCTCGGCGGCATGACTCTACAATGTCAAACACACGCCTTAGATTAAGATTATCAAGGAATAAAAACAAGGAGTGTACGAAGGGAATAAGGAAAAGAAAACATTAATGTTTTACAAAACAAGACTACACAGCGTGTATATTAACTACACGGCGTGTTCCTTCAAGTCTTTCATATGGGTGTGTACCTCTTCCAGAACTGGTCGTGTAACACCCCAAACACACGGCGGGTTTTCCACACACACGGCGTATACTTGAATTTTCTTCCCCTACCCGAGTCCTCCTACACAGCTTAGCAACATGGCACTCTTTTGAACGAGACTACACGGCGTGTACTGGACGAGCTTCACCGACCTGTGTTGTCCGTTACACGGCCGGGTACACAGCTTAGTTTATAAGGCATGTTCCAGATAGACACGGCGTGTACGGCTTAATTCCAACTACCCATATTAGTGACACAGCTGGCTACTCGGCTGACACCACACGACGTGTTACACCCGCACACGGCGTGTACACCACCCCGTTTCCCCATCCACATGGCCAAGTCTACACAGTCTCTCACCAGTCAAGACAACACGGCGTATCCCTTAGGTACACGGCGTGTTTAGGAGGAGGTAACTCCAACCCGTGTTTGTTAGTTACACGGTCGGATCCTCAGGTCAAACTATATGGTGTGTACGTCATTGACACGGTGTGTATCAATTCAGATTCCTCCACCTGTGTAGTTAGTTACACGGAAGACACAGGGTCAACATAACACGACATGTACAATCAGTACACGGTGTGTGCCCTCAAAGCTTCACTATCCCATGTTTCTGCCTACACGGCCTATGACACTGGTAGAAACTACACGGTGTGTGTATACGGTACACGGAGTGTACTAATTTTTTTTCTTTTCTTCCCAAACAGAATAGTAAACAACGTGTAATCATAATTACACGACGTGTATTCTGGGTTTTTCTGGACAGTAAGCCTCATAAACTACTCTGGAGCCTAGAAAAACACTTAAACTGACACCAAAGTGTCAAATTCTGATCCATGAGGGCCCATACTCCCCGCAAACCAAATCTTGGCATCTTATGTGTGTTATAACAAAGTAAACAAGTTGATGATCCACCAAATTCCGGTTGATGAGGGCCTATACTCCTCAAAAACCAAATTTTGGCATTCATTCACAAAATATTACATAAAAATACCCTATCAAATATCAGGTATTTATCAAGGCATCTATCACAACAGCATTCATTTACTAGCACATCATCTATCACAACAACATGCAATTTCTAATGCACCTACATGGCATGGAAACTATGCATGACATGTGATTCTAACATGTGACTAAATGAGGCATGATATGGAATAACCTCATATCATTGGGTTAAAACTAAATAGAATCCATGTATAAAAATATAAATAGCACACAACAAGTGCATCACCCAACGGTGAAAATCAAATCAATTGTAAAATTAAAAAATCAAAAAAATTGAAACACGAGGTAAATTGGATTTTCCCTGTACACGGGTTAGCTACTCCCAGGCATAGCTTATTACTAAGTACATATTCCATCATATCCCTGGCTATAGGCTCCAAACAGTAAGTCAAGAAGAAAAGAACATCCTCTGATACCACTTTGTAACATCTCGGATCCGGGTGCCACTCAACGGGTGCCTCGAACCCGGTTGGTCACATAAACTCAAGCGCATTTCCCCAAACTCCATAGGCTACTGACTAGCAGCGAGGGCCCAGGTCTGATAGTGGGGAAACTATTCCCTAATTTATCAAAGTGTAGCATAGCGGAGAAAATGTAAACATACAAAAGTGTGGAAGCAGTAACCAATACTAATGCTAAAATGGACACAGTACTGAAGTAAAGAAATGACCAAAAATCATATATAATTATGCAATATGTACCTATGTATAAGAAAGTATCCAAAACAGGATACACTACAATCTAAAAAAGTATAGTACAAAGGACAAATATAGTAAAGAAAAACAAAACAGCGCAGCAGGAACTCAGCAGCATCACAAGCCTAAGCTTGGTCCCATGCTCTCATACTCCTCTCCAATAATCAAGTACTTGTATAGGGAATCTTTCCCTTATCAACACATGCAGCAATATAATCTGTTTGGGACTAAGACATGACCCAAATAGGGTGTGGAAAATAAATCTCAGTAGGCAACCACCAAAGACCCGTGACAAACTGTTAGTGAATTTGTGCAACAACAGTGTACAGTAATGGAAAAGCAGTAAACTAGGAAGTACTCAAAAGCATCTACTCCTACCAATTCCATTTCCATTTAATTATTATTTAACAATTCAATCTTGTGCTTTAGCTTGGCAGGTACAACATAGTAAATCACTAGAGTAAATATACAAAGTAAATGTTGTCCGTAGACATGAAAATACTTACCCTCAGGTAATCACCATCAGAAACCGCAGGTGACTGCCCACAGGCCTAATGAATATTGCCCGCAGGTGTACGAGGTGTCGCCCACAGGCACAGAAACTACTACCCACATGCATGAGAAAAGTTGCCCGCAGGCTAAACGAAACACTGCCCTCAGGCTAAGCAAGTAACCAGGCCGAGCCCAACACATAAGAAAGAAATTTATATAAAATTTCTCTCAAGGCAATTCAAAGCATGTTAAATTTATGGTATACCCTCGGGTAACCTGAAAAAACGGATAAACAATGGAACACACCCATGGGGTGGCCATGGATCCAAGCAATGATCCCAATCAACATTTTATATTTATCTTTAGATTATCAATGAAATTATAGATATCTCAATTAGTCAAGGCCTCAGCCATACGACACCCCAATCATGGGCTCGTAGCACAACGGTACACAAAAAACAACATGAAAATTGGAATTAAACATCAGATCACCTAACTTGATCTCCACTAATCAATATACACGAACAACGCCTCTTGAAACAACCAATAACGGCGTTGATATGGAAAAAAAAATAACCCATTCAAAAGTAAATAACTTCCCTTAGAGGAATAATTGGTAGGAAAGACTCACAGAGAGGGAAGAACTCACCCGTGCGGTTCCAACGTGATCGATGGTGGAAGAATCCGATTCTCGGTGTGCTTTCAGGATCTCTTCTAAGATACGGCCTCTCTTCTGAGCTCCAAATGATCGTTTCTGCCTCCTATGCCAAAAGAGGAGGCTAATTCCCATTTTAATAGAAAAAAACAAACTACACAGCATGTACTCTCAAGTACACAACATGTACTTTTCATCATTTAACTTTTCCTCTGGTGGCTACTTTTCACCGCCATACTGTTTATCTGTCGACATGAGTACATGACATGTATTTCTGAATACACAACGTGTACTGTTGCTCAGCTGGCGGCTACTCCCACCTCCTTAATATTCACCTACCGACTGATTACACGACGTGTAAATACCGAGTACATGGCGTGTAGTCAGTTTTTACACCCTTTATTGCCGACAGGCCTACACGCCCTGTGTACTCATCTCACATGGCCAAAGTACACAACGTGTGGAAAAGTACATGACATGTACCCACAAAATTTGATATTTTTCCACATTTTCCTTATTTTCTCAAAAACACTTTAGAAAAAAGGAAAAGAAGAAACTCGTACCTCGAGAATAAGAACCAGGTTCTTACATCATCAACTAGTTTACCCTCTTTATCTACACATGCCTCCTTCCATAGTACATGATGTCAGATAGAAGTGGCTTCAGATTTTGATTCATCGATATGCATATAAACAAAGGAACATATATTGTTTCATATCATGTAAAACTTTTATTATTGATTTAAAATACATACCAATTTCTTCTCTAGTGAAGAATATCCCATCCTTGATTTGTAAAAGGGTTTCATTAGTTTTTATGCACTTTCTTTATTTTTAAAACTCTCTTTATTTTTCATAAATTTATAATTTTGAATCAAATTAGATAAAATAAATAATTTCAAATAATATGTTATCAACTGCAATGCACCTAAAATGATTTCTCACTACAACAACTACTAAAATAATTCCATGTTTCCTACTTTATAATGTGTGCATAAATAAATGATGGGTGGGTCTTTACTTTCCCCTCAGGGTCCCTAAGATGTAACTTGGTAAAAAGATTCCATAATCCTCTATAGTATTTTCTAGTGACTATTAGGAAAAATTTTATTTTGTAAATATTCTAAAATAAATGAAATCTATAAGGAATAATGAAAATTAAATCAATGTTTCATTATATAATTTTTTGGAAAAATAGATAGATTATATCATGACATTATTATTATATCTTTCCAAAGGGTTTCCTTCATTACAGGCTAGATGTTTCACCATGAATCAATATCAACTGGTATATTCATCCTCATTGTAACCCTAACATAACTAATGAATATTGACTTGTTGGGATCAACATGTTATCCGCATTGATTCTAACCAACCTCAAATTTTATACCCTTACTTCTTTCCTTGATTATTTTATTCAACACAGTGATGTTGCATCATTATTGTTTTTTTCATCAACGTTGTGTTTATCCCTTAATAATTATTTAGTTTCAACATCAATAGTCCATTATTCCTCGGGATTGGTAACATTATCATGTACAAAATAAATTGTCTTCATTATTAGTAAAAAAATTAATTTGTGTTGAATAACAACAACATAAACACGGAAAAAATATTTGAGAAGGTTCATATGCATGCTCTATTGAAAACATGATGAACACTTTAACTCCATCTTCATACTATTTTTTCAAACAATTAGAGTACAACCATTTTTTAAGGAAATGGGTAATTCAATTTAAGAAAAGAATTACTCCACTATGATAAGTTTTATCCTCTGAATTCATCCAAACGTGAAAGTTATATAAAACATTTATCCTCATAAACTTCATCTTTTGAATTGTTATTATTGCATTTTGTTTCTTTAGAATCATCCTTTATGTCTTCTTGACATGAACCTATGTTGCTTGAACTAATCTGAGCAGTAGTCATCCCATATCAGGTATCGGTGATCATTTTGGATGACTAATACTCAAAGTAGTTAAAGCAACATAAAAGATATGGGGGATGAGTCTCAAGAAAAAAAATGAAATAATAACTTTTCAAAAGATGTTGATGATGAGGATGATAATTGTACCCTTAAAAAAATTCAATTACCTTATCTTAATTTAAAATTTTAAATATCATCTCAAAATGTTAAAAGTTCCCTGACGCTACCATGAGAACATCAACTCATCCCCACTGAGATAAACTAACTCTAATCTATATTAATAGTTTTTTTCCTCACCTATATCTCAAATATAAGAGCTTTATGTCCACTGAAGTTCATGTGTAGGCTGTGATTATAAAAATAAAAAAGTAAATAATAATAGGGACCCTAAAATATACAATAATGCATATATTTGGGTATATGTTCAAAGTAGTAACACCCAAAATACACATGTAAGAAAATTCATTGTTCACTAACCAGGAAACCATGATAATCAAATGTACCTACTTCATTTTCTACTAGTGAATTATATTCATCATGCCATAAGATTATACCCTGGTTGTTCTGTGACATTCAAATCATTTCACTAATAAGAGGTTAACATTTGAATCATAGGAGGAGAAAAAATTATTTATCTCCCTTTGGAAATAACCACATAACAGGTACCATGAGATTCAACCTTATACCCCTAGAATCCAAGACTATCCCTCATGGATAACCATCATGTGTACTTATTGCATCCAAATCATGAAATGGGTATAACATAGACATTTTTCTTAGGAAGTGCATTTGAAATATGGGAAAGTATTAATTGTAACACCCTGGTTTTTTATGGAACATTTTTTCCAAAAAAATAAAAATATCATTTATATCTTAAAATTCACTAAGTCAAACATTCCTTTCACACTAAATTGACTTATTGTATGTTACACGCAACACCGAGTTGGTATACGATACATGCAACACTAAGTATAGATTTTGTTCAATGTATAAAAGAACTATGTTTGGATTATGTTATACGCAACACCAAAGGAAGATTTCACTATATGAAACACTGACATGGCTTGCATTACACGTCAGAGCGACCTTCCTCAGTAGCTTGTGTTGTATGCAAAACTGAGTTTCACTAAACAACGATATATTATTAAAATATTATTATTTAATGGGATATAAACTAGCTGTTATGAATAGTATTAACAACAAATTTTGAATTTTATATAACATTAGCATTCATATTATATATTTTCTAAACATGATATAAGAACAAATTCAATTATTCGATAAAAGAAATATTTTTTTAAAAATGCATTTTTGCAGCTTTTTGATGGAGCACACATTTTAAATATATTTTTTAACACTTTTATATATTCCATTTGAAAAAATAAACTTATTATTTGGAATCAGAACATAAAAATTTACTTTTTTTGAATTTTTTGTAATTTAATGATAAAATTCATATTTTAATGAATAGTGAAAAATACTATGTTTTAATTCAAAACTTCCTTTTCATATAATTTATTTATATAGTTAGATTATATTTTTAATTGGTTTTAAAGTGTAATTGTATTATGTTTTTGTAATTTAATCCAATGATGGTAGTTATAATTAATTTCACAATTAAATTGAATATAAACACATAACAATCTTTTGATAAGTTTTTACTTTTTAAAAACCCATTTTTTGGTTTTTGACAATGGGAATTAATTTTAAATTATTTTTTGTGAATTGTGTGCTTTGAATTATTAAAAATGGATTAAATATTTGTAATCAGTGGTTTAAATTTATGTTAATAGGTTAATTTTATTTTTTGGATACTAGGAATTATAACTACAGTAATTTTTATTTAATGTGGTTAAAGGTAAATCGGGTAAATCAGTGTAACAATTAATACGATAAAGAGAATAAAATGATCCTAAAATCTAAAAAAATCCTCTTGGGTGAATAAAATTATACCCTTAACATCTTATGTTCTAAAATTATTCATTTAAGGGCCACTTTACAATGAAAATGACATAGATATTAATAAAACTAATGAAAGTGACAAAATATCAAACTCACGTTTCTTATAAGTATAATAATGTTAATATAGGGATAACTAGGTGATATATTAGAAAATAAATAGTCCATGGAAAGATAAAAGAATTAAATACATCCTGGTAATTTGTTTTTAATTTTTAGGAAATTAATAATTACCTTAAAGGCTTATAATTTGATTAGGTAAAAATTAATTAATTGATGAGAAATCCATAAAACATTTTTTATTAAAATACTAATTACTATAAAAAGCCTAAAAACATGAAAAAATAATATTGGTCGAGTATATATCGACAATAATCATCCAATTTCTTAGAAATTGACCATTTTAAGCTTTATTGAATATATTATTACATTTATTTTATTTTATTTAAAGTGATGTTAAAGTTGTCACATTCATACTTTAATAAGTATAACATTTTTAATGTTAGATTTTACAAAAGATAAAGTCTATTAAATATATTATTATTAAATATATGAAATATATGTTCATAATATTAATTAACTTCAAATTTTTATTTTATAAATAAGTATATTAAATAATTTCAAAATATTGATGTCGTAATTATTTTAATAATGGAGATATCAAATAAATGTTATTAAAAATATTAAAATAAATATAATTTGAGATAATTAATTTTTCCAATTAATTTTACAAATTACATTGACCCATTATGTATATAATAAAGTATTTTTTAGAGCATAACACCTTATCTTGATATTTCTATAAATCCATGAAATTAATAGTATCAAAATTGACACAATTGATATGTTTTTTAAATAATGTTTTACAAAATTATTTAAAAATCATAAAAAAAATTAAAAATATATAATAACTATGATATGGTCTAAAAGGTTCTAATTTATTCATTTATGGTATAATTTAAATCAAATAACTAATTATTTCACCCTTTTAAAATTGAAACATTTGTTATCTTAATTAAAATTAAATAGAATAACTAATTGTTAATTAAAATGATATTGTTTTAATTGACATCAAAAAATGTCTAAATTTTATTTTTTTGATCGTATTTTAATCTTATAATATCTTATCTTATAATATATATCATTTTTGATGTATTTTTATTGATTTTAAAATTATTATAAATTAATAGTTTTAGAAATTCCAAAAGTGTACTTTACACCAATTATAAAAGGACACATCCTCCCTCATTTCTCCAAAACTCATTAAGCCTTCAAGTTCTTATATACCCTGAAACTTTCTCTTCTCGAACTCCATAGTTACATTATAGAGGTTCTGGTATTCCCAAAATACCAATTCTAGTTCCATTAAGAGGAGATCTAAAGAGAGCACGTCGAAGAAGAGGTAATCTCCTCTACCGATTCTTCCATATTTCTTTCTACTTGTACTTCTACTTCATGAGTTTTTTCATTATATAATAATAAATCCAGTGGAAATTATATACTTAGATGTTATTATGATTATGAAACATTCATATTCAAAATTATATTCATCCTAAGAAAGATGAAATCACCGTGCGTGCGTAAACGTACGGCTTATCATCTCCACGCCATGGTGTAATCTGTTTTTCACCACCACTTTACTTGGATGAGTATAAAAATGGATGTAATAAATATATATTATTATTATAAAATTATATTTATTCTGAAATATATTACACCATTCAAATCAATACCATTCAACAATTATGGGAATGATATCGTCGCTCGTGCGTACGTACGGCCTACCATCTTCACAATACGATGTGATTCGTTCTACATGGTATTCCTTAAAGTATGATTATATAAATGTAAATAATGAATAAATATGATATCTATTATGTTAATATAATTTTAAAAATATATAACTATGACTTAATAAGGATAACCAAAACTTATTCGATAAAATATGCATAAGAACATAAAGCAGTTAACACCTGAATAACGAGTAACAATGAAATTTTACTAACAAATGATGATAATATGATAATATATGATATCATAAAAATGAATATGATTATTTAATAATTAAATAACATTATTTAAATCATTATACAGGATTTTTAGATACATACTAAGCATATCAGACCTAAGGTAAGGGATTATTTTGTCTCCTTTTTATTTCTGTGGGACATATGCCTTATACACCATCTAATTATTTTGTGTGATTGTTTATGTTACCCAAGAATGTTTTTATTATTCTTATTATGAAGGTTATGATATTTAAATATTCATATAATTTTATTTATTTTATGAGGCATACGATTTGACTGATTATAAATTGGTAATAAATAACTTTTCAAATCGCATTTTTTATCTGAGATTATTTATTCGTAAGTATTTACTGTGGGTATATTTATCATCCATGTACATGTTTTATAAAAAAAATATTCTCATAAAATGTTTAATATTATTCTATGTATGTTTAAATTCATTTTTACCCAGTTTTACTTTTATTACATTGTTTGGAAGTAATCTTTTTTTCATTTACCATATGAGGTACTTTTTTACTTTTTCGACAAAAGTATGAGGAGAATGTTTTTTTAACTTATATGACAAGAATTTATTTTTATGTATTCATAATGAATTATTTCTATGGATATTACTCTATATTATTTCATGTTTATTTTCAACTAGATTCATTTCTTTTAAAATTTCATGGCATTTTGAGAAAAGAACACTTTTTTGAAGAAGAAAGGATATTTTCCTCAGGAATTAAACTCATGTGTTTTATCAAAATTATTTACCATCTAAAATGACACAAGGTTATGTTTATATCCCTATTATTACTTTTATTTTATTGTTTTTATTATGGAATTATTTTTATGAAATACATTTATCTTGTATGGATTGTGTTATGATGGAATGATGTTTAAGAAACCCATTTTATTTCATGGGTTATGCTATGATGAATGATTTATGTTTTTGTGGAACATGTAAGAATGATTTAATTATGATATGGGTGGGACCTATATCTTCCTCCAATTCATTGGGTAAAGATTTATATCTAGTGAGATAGACATGACTAGAATAACAAGTAAATATGTTTCAGTAATACAAGGTTGTAACGACAAGTAAATCTAGTTCAGTAATACATGGCTGGAATGGAAAGTAAACCTGGTTGAGTAAAGGACTTTGTCCACTATGATGTTCATGGAAGAAATGCCTTGGATACTATGGAAATAATATTATGATATTTTTTTTCCAAAATTCCATGTTTTATGTAAAATCTATTTTATCATGGTTAATGTTCCTTTATGATCTATGCCTTACGTAATACCAAGATTTATTTCATGACTCGTGATTTTGATATTTAAAATTTATGTTAATGTTTTTACATTATTATGTTTATGGTTTGTTTTATGTTCTCAATTTTTACCCTTACTGATCATTTGAGATCGCCTTTTTTATGTTTTCTTTTCCCCGGGATATAAAGAAAGGTTTTAGATAGAAAAAAAATGGTGAAGATATTTATGGGAGATGTTGAAGATATTTAAACGAGTTAGAATATTATGTTCCAAGTTTCCAAAGACACTAAAATAATAAGGTATTTGGGCATATTTTTGTGTCATGTATTAAGTATTCCTAAAAAATAATTTAATTTCCATGTATATCAAGCATGGGGTCGTGAGAGTTGGTATCAGAGTGAAGGTTTTGTTAACCTTTGGAAACTAGGATATGAAAACTTTAGTGATATCCCTAGATATATTTCTAAGGTATGTATAGGGATGTCACTAAGGTTAAGTATAAATATAGGTTAGAGCCCTAGAATTATAGTAATGATCATGAATAACCTAGGATTAAACCTAATATGTTAGATATTGAAAGTACCCCCCCTAATTATGTTGTTTTCCTAGTATGATTTTTGCCTCTCGCACTATTCTTTTTGGGTTTTAAAAAATAACCAGAAACAGGAGGTTTCATGTTAATGGAGAATATAATGGACAAAAGAATGATATTTTTCATGAGAAAATAAATGAAATTGGATTTGGAGACATCGTTATTATGCCTAGTCAGAAATCTCATAATATGATCAATAATTTAAACTTTGGTGAGTTTCCTAACCCAACTAATAAGAGAAATATGGAGTTTCATGGTGATCATAGAAAAAAGAAAGTTCAATTTTCCTCATGTAAATAATTTGGGAAGAGGAATCCAGGAGAATGTTTCAAAGGAACTACAAGATGTTTTGGGTTTGCAAAATAAGGACACAAAGCCAGTAATTGTAAAGGAAAAGGTTCAGTTTACAAAATGGACAAGGATACTGGTATTGTTATGACTTAAACGATGGTTAAATGTTTTAAATTTGGAATGTATAGGCATTATGAAAATTGATTCCCTAAGGGAAAATCTCATGAAGATAATCATTATGGTCATATGGGTAGTATTTATGTTGAAGATGATGAAGAGACTACAAATGATATATGAGATGAAAAAAGTGTTGAGGAATAAAACAATGCAGCTCAATCAATGGTTTAAGAAGATAGTGTAATGATTATATGAATATCAAGAATAATGTTGTATAAGTAATTTTATGGTATTATGGATTAAAGAAACATCTAAGGATTATTACAATATTGTTTTTCCTTAAGAATTTGAAAGTATAAGTTGACTAATATCGATAACCATGACAAGTGATTGAAATATTTTTAGAAAGCCCATTATATACGTATAATGAAGGAATAAGGAGATAATGAGATGTTTGATAGTATTAATGACCTCATGACTGATATAAGGAAAAAGTGATATCATGGTTTTAGTATATAGAATTTTTGGTATTATTGGTGTGTGGAAAGAGTTAATTTTGACGGAATGCATGGTTTCATTAAAGTTCTATGGTAATTCATGTTATTATCATGTTTCAAGATAATACATGATTAAGGTATTCACATGTTTGGAATGTGACAACAAAGAAATACCTTATTAGATATTGGAGATAAATGTTATGTCTATTTAGTTCACCTCTTTCTAAAGTTTTATATTTTCTATTTTTTGAAGGATTGTAATGTTATCCATTTATGGATAGTAAAAATTAAATTCTAGTTGAAGTTTTTTAGATTAATGTATTATCTCACTATAGGTGGACTTATGCATATTATATTACATGTGATAATATTTTTTTGAGATAGATGGAATGACCTATCATTCTATTACATGATTTACTAACACTTCAAGAATGAAAAATTCAACTTCATTTCTTTAAATGAGAGATGAAGTGAAAACTGCTCAAGGCACGAACAATGGTGAGATTATACCAAGATCAAGTAAGTATTTACTCTCATGAAAAATTCTTCAAATTTAGGAAAAGGATCTTGAAAACCAAAAATTTTATCCTAGTACCTTCTTATCTAATGAATCAGATGGTCCCTTAAATCATCGTATATTTATGGCTTTTTGGTAGTTAACTTTCTCCAAACCTTATTCTCTATCACTATCCATCAAAACTTGATGGTTATATTTCTCATCTATATTCATGTTTTCACTTTCCACCTATGTTCTCCTATGTGGAAACCTAGTGATGAGTTACTTTGGGTAATCATTATGTTTCTAAATTTCCTTTTTAAAATAAAGTTTTAGTATTCCTTTTTACGATGTGGGTTTCTATGAAAGAAACTTTCAAGTAGTAAACCTTTTATAACCCAGATGAATTTAGAGGGTAAAATTCATTTTAAGGGGGGTATAATGTAACACACCGAGTTTTTATAGACCTTTTTTTCGAAAAAAATTAAAATTTTCAATTATATATTGCAATGCACTAAGTCAAACATTCCTTTCACACTAAACCGACTTTTCATATGTTACACGCAACACCGAGTTGGCGTATGATACACACAAAACTGAGTAAAGATTTTTTTTAATGTATAAAAGAACTATGTTTGTATTATGTTATATAAAACACCAAAGGAATCTTTCACAACACGCATCACTTACTTGGCATGTGTTACATGTAAGAGTGACCTTCCTTGATAGCTTGCATTGTACACAATACCGAGTTACACTAAACAATGATATATCATTAAAATATTATTATTTAATGGGATATAAACTAGCTGCTATGAATATTATTAACTTCATATTTAATTTTATATAACATTTGAATTCATCTTATGTATTTTCTAGACATGATATAAGAACAAATTCAATTTTTCAATAAAAAAAGTATTTTTTCAAAAATGCAGTTTTGCCAACTTTTGATGGCGCACCCATTTTAAATCTAGTTTTTAACACTTTTATATATTATATTTGACAAAATAAACTTATTATTTTGAAACAAGACATAAAAATTTAATTTTTTTGAATTTTTGGTATTTTTCTGATAAAATTCATATTTTAATGAATAGTGAAAAATACTGCATTTTAATTCAAAGCTATATTTTCATATAATTTATTTATATAGTTAGATTATATTTTTAATTGGTTTTATAGTGTATTTGGATTATGTTTTTATAATTTAATCCAATTATGTTCATTGGAAGTAATTTTACATTTAAATTGGGCATAAACACATTACAATCTTTTGATAAGTATTTACTTCTTAAAAACTCGCTTTTTGGTTTTCAACAACGGGAATTAATTTTAAATTGATTTTTGTGAATTATTTGTCTTGAATTATCAAAAATGGATTCCATATTTTTAATAATTGGTTCAAAATAATTTTAATAGGTTACTTTTATTTTTTTGGATATTATGAATAGTAACTACGGTAATTTTTATTTAACACGGTTAAAGGTAAAACCGGTAAATTAGTGTAACAAATAATATGATAAAGAGAATAAAATGATCCTAAAACATAAAAAAATCCTATTAGACTTAAAAAAATTCTACCCTTAACATCTTAGGTTTGTAACATATTCATTTAAGGTCTACTTGACAATGAAAATGACATAGATATTAATAAAACCAATAAAAGTGACAAAATATCAAACTCACATTTATTATAAGTATAATAATGTTAATATAGGGATAACCAGGTGATATATTCAAAAATAAATATTCCATGGAAATATAAAATAATTACCTAAATCATGGTAATTTATTTTTAATTTTTAGGAAATTAATAATTACCATAAAGTCTTATACTTTAGTGATGGAAAAATTAATTAATTGATGATAAATCCATAAAACAATTTTTATTAAAATACTAATAACCATAAAAATGCCAAAACACATGAACAGGTCATATTGGTCGAGTATATCTCGACCATAATAATCCAAGTGTTGAGAAAGTGACCATTTAGAGCTTTATAGAAGAGATTATGACATTTATTTTATTTTATTTAAAGTGATGTTAAAGTTGTCACATTCATACTTTAATAAGTATAACATTTTTAATGTTTGATTTTCCAGAAGAAAAATTTGACTACATATATTCTTATTAAATCTAGTAAATTTATATCTATTATAGTATTTAATTTTAAAATTTTATTCTAAAAATAAGTATATTAAATAATTTCACAATATTGATGTAGTAATTATTTTAATAATGGAGATATCAAATAAATATTATTAAAAATATTAAAATCAATATAATTGGGATAATTAATTTTTCCAATGAATTTTATAAAGGACCTTGAACCATTAGGTATATAATAAAATATATTTTTTAGGCTAACACCTTATCTTGATATTTATAAAAATATATTAAATGAATAATGTCAAAATTGACACAATTGATATTTTGTTAAAATAATGTTTTATAAAATTATTTAAAAATAAAAAAAATAAAAATATAGAATAATTATTATATGGTCTAAAATGTTCTAATTTATTTATTTATTATATAATTTAAATCAAATAAATAAATATTTCACCCTTTTAATATTGAAACATTTTTTATCTTAATTAAAATTAAATAGAATAACTAATTTTTAATTAAAATGATAATGTTTAAATTGAAATCAAAACATGTATAAATTTTATTTTTAGATGTTATTTCAATATTATCATATCTTATATTATAATATCTCTCATTTTTTAGGTATTTGGATTGATTTTCAAATTATTACAAATTAATAGTTTCAGAAATTCCAAAAGTGTCCCTTATACCAATTATAAAAGAACACCTCCTCCCTCATTTCTCTAAAAATCATTAAGCCTTAAAGTTCTTATATACCATTAAAATTTCTCTTCTCAACACCACTAGTTACATTATATAGGTTCTGGTATTCCCAAAATACCAACTCTAGTTCTATTAAGAGGAGATCTAAAGAGAGCATGTCAAAGAAGAGGTAATCTCCTCTACCGATTCTTCCATATTTCTTTCTACTTTTACTTCTAATTCATGAGTTGTTTCATTATATAATAATAAATCCAATATAAATTATATAATTATATGTTATTATAATTATGAAACAACCATATTCAACTTTCTATCCATCCTAATAAAGATGAAATCACCACACGTGCGTACGTATGACTTATCATCTCCACACCATGGTGTAATCTGTTTTTCACTACCACCTTACTTGGATGGGTATAAAAATGTATGTAATAACTATATATGATTATTATAAAATTATATTTATTCTGAAATATATTAAATCATGCAAATAAATACCATTCAACAATTATGGGAATAATATCGTCACTCGTACGTACATACGGCCTACCATCTCCACAATGCGATGTGATTCATTATGCATGATCTTCATTAAATAATGATTATATAAATGTATAGAATGAATAAATATGCTATATATTATGTTAATATCATTTTATAATGATATAACTATGACCTAATAAGGAGAATCAGAACTTATTTGACAAAAACATGCATAAGAACATAAAGCAGTTAACACTCGAATAACGAGTAACAATGAAATGTTACTAACAAATGATGATAATATGATCATATATGATATCATAAAAATGTATAATATTATGTAATAAGTCAATAAAATTATTTAAATCTTTATACAGGAGGTTTAGATACATATGAAGCATATCATACCTAAGGTAAGGGATTATTTGGTCTCACTTTTTATTCTGTGGGATATATGCCTTATACACCAACTAATTCTTTTGTGTGGTGTTTATGTTACCCATGAATGTCTTTATTATTCTTATTATTAAGGTTATTATATTTAAATATTTATATAATTTTATTTATTTTATGAGGCATACGATTTTACTGATTATAAAATGGTAAGGGATAACTTTTTAAATCTCGTTTTTTATCCGAGATTGTTTATTCACAAGTATTTACTGTGGGTATATTTATCATCCATCTACATGTTTTATAAAAAAAATATTCTCATAAAATTTTTACTATAATTATATGTATGTTTAAATTAATTTTTACCCATTTTTACTTTTAATACATCGTTTGGAAGGAATATTTCTTTCGTTTTCCATACAAGGTACTTTTTGACTTTTTCGACAAAAGTATGAGGAGAATGTTTTTTTAACTTATACAGCATGAACAGATTTTTATGTATTCATAATGAATTATTTCCATGAATATTCCTATACATGATTTCAAGTTTATTTTCAACTAAATTATTTTATTCTAAAATTACACTGCATTTTGAGAAAAGAAAACTTTTTTGAAGAAGAAGATATATTTTCCTGAGGAATTAATCTCTAGTGTTTTATCAAAATTATTTTACATCTAAGATGACATAGGGTTATGTTTCTATACCTATTATTAATTTTATTTTATTGTATTTATGATGGAATTATTTTTATGAAATCCTTTTATCTTTTATGGATTATGTAATGATGGAATGATGCTTAAGAAACCTATTTTATTTCATGGGTTATGCTATGATGAATGATTTATGTTTTTGTGAAACATTTAATAATGATTTCATTATAAGATGGGTGGGACCTATATCTCCATAAAATGAATTGGGTAAAGATTTGTATCTCATGAGATAGAAATTAATGGAATGTAAAGTAAATATGATTTAGTAATACAGGGCTGGAACGACAAGTAAATCTAGTTCAGTAATACATGGCGGGAACGACAAGTAAACCCGGTTTAGTAAAGGACTTTTTACACTATGATGGTCTTGAAAAAAATGCCTTGGATACTATGGAAATAAAATAATGAGCTTATTTGTTTTCCACAATTCCATGTTTTATACAAATTATATTTTATCATGGTTAATGTCCCTTTATGATCTATGCCTTATGTACTGCCAATATTTATTTCACGACTCATGATTTTTATATTTAAACTTTATGTTCATGTTTTTACATTCTTATATTTATGGTTTGTTTTATGTTCTCAATGTTTAACATTAATGATAATTTGAGCTCACCCTTTTTATGTTTTCTTTTCCTAAGGATATAAAGAAATGTTTTAGGTAGGAAAAAATGGGGAAGATATTTATGGGAGATGTTGAAGATATTTCAACAAGTTAGAAGATTATGTTCCAAGTTTCCAAAGACACTAAAATAATAAATTATTTGGGCATCTATTTGTGTCATGTATTAAGTATTCTAAAAAAGTAATGTAATTTTCATTTATGTCAAGCCTGGGGTCATTAGAGTTGGTATGAGAGCGAAGGTTTTGTTAACCTTTGGAAACTACGATGCAAAAACTTTGGTGATGTCCCTAGAGATATTTCTAAGGTATGTCTAGGGATGTCACTAAGGTTAATTCTAACTATAGGTTATGATCCTAGAATTATAGTAACGATCATGAATAACCTGGTATTAAACCTAAGATATTAGAGATTGAAAGTACCCCCTGATTATGTTGTTTTCCTAGTATGATTTTTTCCTCTCATGCTATTCTTTTTGGGATTTAGAAAATGACTAGAAATAGGACGGTTAATGTTAATGGAGAATATGATGGAAAATGAAATGATATTATTCATGAGAAACTAAATGAAATTATAGTTGTAAACATTGTTATTATTCCTAATTAGCAATCTCGTAATATGATCAATAATCTGATCTTTGGTGAGTTTCCTAACCCAACTAATAAGAGAAAGATGGAGTTTCATGGTGATCATAGAAGAAATAAAGTTCAATTTTCATCATGTAAATAATGTGGGAAGAGGCATAAAGGAGAATGTTTCAAAGGAACTAGAATATGATTTGGGTGTGGAAAATAAGGACACAAATTTAGTAATTTAAAAGTAAAAGTTTCAGTTAACATAATGGACAAGGATACTGGTATTGTTATGACATCAAAGACAGTTTAATGTTTTAAATTTGTAATGTATAGGAATTATGAAAATCGATTCCCTAAGGGAAAATATCATGAAGAGAATCAGCATGGTCATATGGGTAGTATTTATGTTAAAGACAATGAAGAGACTACAAATGATATATGAGATAAAAGAAGTTTTGAGGAATAATATTATGCACCTCAGTTAATGGTTTAAGAAGATAGTGGAATGATTATATGATTATCAAGAATAATGTTGTATAAGTAATTTTATGGTATTATGGATTAAAGAAACATCTAAGGATAGTTACACTATTGTTTTTTCTGAGTAATTTGAAAGTATAAGTTGACTAATATTGGTAACCATGACAAGTTATTGAAATATTTTTAGAAAGATCATGATATGTGTATAATTAAGGAATAAGGAGATAATGAGATGTTTGATAGTATTAATGACCTCATGACTGATATAAGGACAAATTGATATCATGGTTTTAGTATATAGAATTTTTGGTATTATTGGTGTGTGAAAAGAGTTAATTTTTATGGAATGCATGTTTTCATTAAAGTTCTACTGTAATTCATGTTAATATCATGTTTCAAGAAAATACACTATTAAGGTATTCAAATGTTTGGAATGTGACATAAAAGAACTACCTTATTAGATATGGGGGATAAATTTTCTGTCGATTTAGTTCACCTCTTTCTAAATTTTTATATTTTCTATTTTTGGAAGGATTGTAATTTTATCCATTTATGGATAGTATAAGTTATATCCCGGTTGAAGTTTATTAGATTAATGTATTATCTCACTATAGGTGGACTTATGCATATTAGATTACCTATGATGACCTTTTTTTTAAGACATGTTGGATGACCTATAATTCTATCACATGATCTATTAACACTTCAAGAATGAAAAATTCAAATTCATTTCTTTAAATGAGAGATAAAGTGGAAATTGTTCAAGGCATGAACAACAGTTAGATTGTACCAAGATCAAGTAAGTATTTATTCTCATAAAAAATTATTTAACAATAAGAAAAGTATATTGAAAACCAAAAATTTTATCCTAGTACCTTCTTATCTAATGAATTAGGTGGTCCCTTAAATCATCGTAGATTTATCGATTTCTGGTAGTTAACTTTCTCCAAACCTTATTCTCTATCACTATCCATCAGAACTTGATGGTTATATTTCTCTTCTATATCCTTGTTTTCACTTCCCACCTATGTTCTCCTATGTGGAAACCCAATGATGAGTTACTTTGGGTAACCATTATGTTTCTAACTTTCAATTTTAAAATTAAGTTTTAGTATTTCTTTTTACGATGTGGGTTTCTACGAAAGAAACTTTCAAGTAGTAAACCTTTTATAACCCTGATGAATTTAGAGGGTGAAATTAATTTTAAGGGGGGTGTAATGTAACACCCTGAATTTTTATGGACCTTTTTTTTCAAAAAAATAAAATTTTCATTTATATCTTGCAATGAACTGAGTCAAACATTCCTTTCACACTAAACCGACTTGTCATATGTTACATGCAACACTGAGTTGGTGTATAATACACGCAACACTAAGTATAGATTTAGTTCAATGTATAAAAGAAATATGTTTTTATTATGTTATATGCAACACCAAAGGAATATGGCACTACACACAACACTTACTTGGCTTGCATTACACGTAAGAGCAATCTTCCTCGATAGCTTGTGTTGTACTCAATACAGAGTTTTACTAAACAATGATATATTATTAAAATATTATTATTTAATGGGATAAAAACTAGTTGTTATGAATAGTATTAATTTCATTTTTTATTTCATAAAGAATTAAAATTCGTCTTATGTATTTTATAAACATGACATAATAACAAATTCAGTTTTTAGATAAAAGAAGTATTTTTTTCAAAAATGTAGTTTTGTCACTATTTGATGGCGCATCCATTTTAAATCTAGTTGTTAACACTTTTATATATCTCATTTGAAAAAATAAAATTCTTTTTTGGAATTTGGACATAAAATTTTAATTTTGACGAATTTTTGGTATTTTTCTGATAAAATTCATATTTTAATGAATAGTGAAAAATTCTGCATTTTAATTCAAAACTGCATTTTCATCAAATTTATTTATGTAGTTAGATTATATTTTTAATTGGTTTTAAAGTGTAATTGGATTATTTTTTTATTATTTAATCTAATTATTGTCATTGGAAGTAATTTCACATTTAAATTGGACATAAAAACATAACAATCTTTTAATAAATTTTTACTTCTTAAAAACCCAATTTTTGGTTTTTAACAACGGAAATTTATTTTAAATTAATTGATGTGAATTTTTTGTTTTTAATTATGAAAAATGGATTCCCTATTTTAAATCATTGGTTTCAAATTATTTTATAGGTTACTTTTATTTTTTGGATACTATGAATAGTAATTACGGTAATTTTTATTTAATACAGTTAAAGGTCAATCGGGTAAATTAGTGTAACAAATAATATGATAAGAAGAATATAATGATCCTAAAACCTACCAAAATACTATTTTATGAATAAAATTCAACCCTTAACATCTTAGGTTTGAAACTTATTCATTTAAGGTCTAATTAAAAATGAAAATTACATAGATATTAATAAAACCAATGAAAGTGACAAAATTTCAAACTCACATTTATTATAAGTATAATAATATTAATATAGGAATAACTAGGTGATGTATTCAAAAATAAATATTAAATGGAAAGATAAAATAATTAAATACATAATTTTAATTTATTTTTAATTTTTAGGAAATTAATAATTACCTTAAAGTCTTATACTTTGATGATGTAAAAATTAATTAATTAATGAGAAATTCATAAAACAATTTGTATTGAAATACTAATAACCATAAAAAGGCATAAACACATAACCAAATCATATTGGTGGAGTATATATGTACCATAAGCATCTAATTTCTAAGAAATTGACCATTTGGAGCTTTATAGAAGAGATTATAACATTTATTTTATTTTATTTAAAGTGATGTTAAAGTTGTCACATTCATACTTTAATAAGTATAACATTTTTAATGTTGGATTTTCTAGAAGATAAATTATACTACATATATTATTATAAAATATAGTAAATTTATGTTCATTTTAGTATTTTATTTCAAATTTTTATTCGACAAATAATTATATTAAATAATTGAAAAATATTGATGTAGTGATTATTTTAATAATGGAGATATCAAATAAATGTTATTAAAAATATTAAAATAAATATAATTTGGGATAATTAATTTTTCCAATGAATTTTATAGATTACCTTGACCCATTATGGATATAATAAAATATTTTTTTGAGGATAAAACCTTATCTTGATATTTCTAAAAATACATGAAATGAATAGTGTCAAAATTGACACGATTGATATTTTGTAAAAATAATGTTTTATAAAATTATTTAAAAATAAAAGAACAATTTTAAAAATATATAATAATTATGATATGGTATAAAATTTTCAAATTTATTTATTTATGGTATAATTGAAATCAAATAAGTAAATATTTCACCCTTTTAATGTTGAAACATTTGTTATCTTAATTAAAATTAAATAGAATAACTAATTGTTAATTAAAATGATAATGTTTAAATTGACATCAAAATGTGTATAAATTATATTTTTTGATGATATTTAAATCTTATAATATCTTTTCTTTGAATATATCTCATTTTTGAGTTATTTTTATTGATTTTTAAATTATTATAAATTAATAGTTTTAGAAATTCCAAAAGTGACCCTTACACCAATTATAAAAGGACACCTCCTCCTTCATTTATCCAAAACTCATTATGTCTTAAAGTTCATCTATACCCTTAAAATGTATCTTTTCAACCTCCCTATGTAAAGACCCGGAAATTTCAAGGGAAATTTTTTTTTCTAAATTTTCTTTGGGATTTTACAAGAACGTAGTTTCTGACGGCGCCTGATTCCGAGGCCCGGTGTGCCCGGAATCAATTTCCGAAGTTTAGCTCAGGTACGTTCAGTGAACGAACGAGCGGGTTTTTCTAACTTCTGAACTGGTGCTCGGAATCGAATTCTGAGGGCACCGATGGAATCGTAGCGCCGGTATTTGCTTAGAAACGCCTTTTCCGAAGTTGCGTTTGCTCGGGTGTGGTTTTTAATTTTTGGGGGTTAAGTGAAGAAAATAAAATAAAGTGGTGTGACAACTTTATTTTATTTCACTTAAAGCCACTTAATTCTCCTTAAGCTGAGTTGAAGCGGATAGGGTGAAATCTAAAATATCCTACCCTCTTGGTAGGATATTTGTGAGGTGGGGCCCGCATGAGCCTCACCGTTTCTTTTCCTCTAAGTAACGCACCCGCGAAACCTCTTCATTAATAAAAGTCAACCGTGCGTTTTTCTGGTTAAGAAACGCCCCAATTAATTGGGCAGTTAAATCGTTACAATTAATTCAACGAATTAATTGTTCATTTCTTATCTTTTGAATTTCAAAAGCTTAGGTCAATAATAAAATAAGGGTTGAACTTATTTTATTTAGTTGGACTTGTGGCGTGGAGAGAATTTGGGAGGAAATCGTTCCTCTTCGACAAAGAACACGAAGAACGCGGAGAACGTGAAGAACGCGGAGAACGCGAAGAACGCAAAGAACGCTCCGACCTCCGACGAAGAACGCCAAACCCTCGGAGATCGACGACGTGACGCCGTGTACCGCGACGTCAATGACTCTTGTTTCGCGATTCTCCCTCCGCGACGCTTCTTCCACGACGATCCAACCCCGCGACAACCTTCAATCGACAACGACAAGGTAGGGGGTAGCGCTCCTTTTTAATTCTTTTGGTTTATAACATCAACATGGATTTAATTATTATAATTAAATCTGTATGTTCTCGATCCTCGAAGTTCGTCGACGCGATGCCGAGTACCGTACGACAGCAACGCCCTTTCGCGACGCGGCGACCCTTTCTTCCGCGACGGTCGATCTCGCGTCCGACGACGAAGTTAAGGTAGGGGTTTGTTGTGAAATAATTTATTTTTTCTGTGGATGTTTCCTCCTAAAACAAGGAACCTGGATCAAGTGCAACTTTAATTTATTAAATTGTATCTTGTTACGTTTTCATATGATAATTTATTTTCTTCCTGATTGTTATCACCTAACGCGGAGGGTGCGGGCCAAACAAACGCGGCCCGACAACCATCCGCAGTTCTTCGTTAATGTGCGGATTGGCGGGCAATGACAAAACATGCCGCAGAGGTGATTAGTTGTTTCCGCAGTGAAGTACGGGACCCGGGAGGAGCTACGGCGCAGACGGAAACGAAATCGGACAACCGGAGCAACTCCGGTGGCCCGCGGAACCCACCGGCGGCCGGAGGCGGCGGTGCCCTGGCGCGCCGCCAGACAGGGCCACCGCGGCTGAAGCCGCGGCGGCGGCGGCCAGTGGACCCGCGGCCGCGCGGGTCCGGCGCACAAGGGACGCGGCAAAGCCGCGTCCGCTGATCCAGCGCGGCCCCACGTGGGTTGCGGCTTCTCTTCCCGCGGGGACTTCACGCCCCGCGGCTCCCTTGCTCGGCCGCTCGGCCAAGCTGAGCCGACCCGCCGGCCGGGTCACGCCCAGGCCGGGCCGGGCCGTGCCTAACCGGGTCGGACCCGGGTCGGGTCGAACCAGGGGGGTCGGGCCGGGTCGGTCCGGGCCCAGCCCCCCCGTCTTCGGACCGTTTTCGGTCTTTTGCCCGTATCTTGATCTATGGGCCTCCGAATGATGCGTCGTCAGCGACGATGCGATCCTTGGATCGAGACGGTCGTTTCGCTATATCACACTCAAGGTTTTGGAATAATTTGGGTTCGGCCGGGTTGGTTCGTACACGTAACCAACCGGGCCCTCGGAGCAGAAATGCTCATATCTTGAGCTCCGGACGTCTGATTGACGTGTCGTCGACTTTGATGCTTTCCTTTAAGTGAGACAGATCCTTTGGCTTACTCCGCTCAAGGTTTGGATGTCGTCGGAGTGCGGTCGGGTGGGTTCACTCACGAAGCCAACCGGGGCCTGTAATGAAAAAACCAATAACTCACAGACCGGGCGTCCGATTGACGCACCGTCTATCTCAATGATTTCCTCTTGATGGGACAGAACTTTTGGCATACTTCTCCCAGGGTTTGGATGCAGTTGGAGTTTGGGTGAGTTGGATTGTACTCGAAATCCAATCGGGACCCTGGAACGGAAAAGCTGATATCTTTCAGACCGGACGTCTGTTTGACGAACCGTCAGCGGCGTTGGTAATCACATTGAGAAACGGTCCCTATGAGTATAGCCAATGAGATTTTGGGATACAGTTGAGATACGGCCGGGTTGGTTTGCTCACGAAACCAACCGAGCCCCTGGGACGAAAACGCTAGTAACTCACAAACCGGGCGTCCGATTGACGCGCCGTCTGTTGCGTTGAGACCCCTGTGGCAAGGCGGTCCTTTGAGATACTTCTTTGTGGGACTTTTTGATACTTGGGGTATCGACCAGTAGCTCGTGGAGCGGACCCTCCCAGAGACGAGCGTGTGGAGTACGGAGACCGTGTAGCCAGCTGAGACCTGACGACTGCTTGACCGATCGATTCGGTGTGTTTCGGATAGCCCAGTGGGGAGCGCTTGGTTGTAGCGGCAGACCCACGGCGGATGAGCGCTTGGTTGTAGCGGCAGACCCGCGGTACTCAACTGAAGGAGTACCTTTGGAGGCTATGAGGGGGAGTGCTTGGTTGTAGCGGCAGACCCACGGCGGATGAGCGCTTGGTTGTAGTGGCAGACCCACGGTACTCAACAGAAGGAGTACCTCTTGAGGCTATGAGGGGGAGCGCTTGGTTGTAGCGGCAGACCCATGGTGGGAAGCGCTTGGTTGTAGCAGCAGGCCCACAGTACTCGACAGGAGGAGTACCTCAGCAGTCTTAGGTTAGTGAGCAGTACCTCGGAGTCATGACAGGACCATTGTACACTCCAGAGACGGGGCACTTCAGCAGTACGGTTTCAATAATGGAAATCCTGGTTTCAGCTGAGACTTTTGACCTTTGTGTTTACCTCATGATTGAGATGGGTCACTTGATAACTTAGGTATATGTATGGGCATATACCTGGGTAGTGGTTATCTGTTGAGATCTTCTTTGTGGTTATCCTTGTTGGTTTTTAGTGAGACCTTGAGGGTCTCGGGGTCCCTACTAAGTATCGTTATACTCACCCCTACACGGGCTATGCCCGCACCTCGTTGTGTTGGTTGCAGACGACGGGCAGTGCTGACGGAGGCCGAGTGTTCGAGGACTGGACGGTACCCGGAGGTGGACTACACGACGAGTCAGTACCCGGAGGTGGAATACACGACGAGTCAGTATCCGGAGGTGGAATTCACGGCGAGACAACACTCGGAGGAGGTTGATGGGCAAGAGCGTTGTGGAGGCTATCTGTACCTACCCTTCAGGTAGGATCCGTGGTGGATGATCCAGGAGCTGTGCCATCTGTACCTACCCTTCAGGTAGGATCCGAGGAGGACGACCCAGGAGCCGCTTCCGTCCTTCCAGCTGTTGTCTTTTTCTGTCGTACTTTGTTCATTTGTAGTTGTACTTTCTTTTTGGGTTTGTATTCTGGCCCATTTACCTTTTAGCACTTCTCTTTGTACTTAGTGTTTTATTTCCTCTTGTACTCTGTGGTGTTTTGTTTACTTTTATAAAGGCAATGTCTTCCCAGTTATCGGGATTTACGCCTTTGGTGCTAGTCGCCAGCCCCTGGCCTATGGAAGGCGGGCTTGGGGTAGTCACGGCATGGGCCCCGAGGATGGGTCGTGACACCCTAGTTACATTCTATAGGTTTTGGTATACCCAAAATACCAACTCTAGTTCCATTAAGAGGAGATCTAAATAGATCATGTCAAAGAAGAGGTAATCACTTCTACTGATTCTTCCATATTTCTTTCTACTTCTACTTATATTTCATGTGTTGTTTCATTATATAATAATAACTATAGTATAAATTTTATACTTATATGTTATTATAATTATGAAACGACCATATTCAACTTTCTATCCATCCTAAGAAAGACGAAATCACCACGCGTGTGTACGTACGACTTACCATCTGCACGTTGTGGTGTAATCTATTTTTCACCACCACCTTACTTGGATGGGTATAAAATGGATACCTATATATGATTATTATAAAATTATATTTATTCTTAAATATATTACACCATTCAAATCAATACCATTCAACAATTATGGGAATGATATCGTCGCTCGTGCGCACGTACGACATACCGTCTACACGATGAGATGTGATTAAATATACATGATCTTCATTAAATGATGATTATATAAATGTACAGAATGAAAAAATATGATATATATTATGTTAATATAATTTTATAATGGTATAAATATGACCTAAGAAGGAGAACTGGAACTTATTCTACAAAACATGCATAAGAACATGAAGTAGTTAACACATGAATAACGAGTAACAATGAAATGTTACTAACAAATGATGATAATATGATGATATATGATATCATAAAAATTAATATGATTATTTATTAAGTAAATAAAATTATTTAAATCATTAGATAGTAGTTTCATATACATATGAAGTATATCAGACCTAAAGTAAGGGATTATTTTGTCTCACTTTTATTTCTGTGGGACATATGCCTTATACACCATCTAATTATTTTATGTGTGTTTATGTTACCCATGAATGTTTTTATTATTCTTATTATAAATTTTTTGATATTTACATATACATATAATTTGTTTTATTTTATGAGTCATACGATTCGACTGATTATAAATTGGTAAGGGATAACTTTGCAAATCTCATTTTTTATCTGAGATTGTTTATTCATAAGTATTTATTGGGGGTATATTTATCATCCATGTCCATGTTTTCTAAAAAAATATTCTCATAAATTTTTTAATATTATTATATGTATGTTTAAAGTAATTTTTACCCATTTTTAAGTTTACTACATGGTTTAGAAGGAATCTTTCTTTCATTTACCATATGAGGTACTTTTTGACTTTTTTGACAAAAGTACATGGAGAATGTTTTTTTTAATTATACAGCATGAACAGATTTTTACTTCTTCATAATTAATTATTTCCATGAATCTTACTCTACATGATTTCAAGTTTATTTTCAACTAAATTTTTTTCTTTTCAAATTGTGCGTCATTTTGAGAAAACAAAACATTTTTGAAGAAGAAATGATATTTTCCTCAGGAATTAAGCTCAAGTGTTTTATCAAAATTATTTTCCATCTAATACGACATTGGGTTATGTTTTTATCTCTATTATTACTTTGATTTTATTGTTTTTATGATGGAATTATTTTTATGAAATCCATTTATCTTGTATGGATTATGTTATGATGGAATGATGTTTAAGAAACTCATTTTATTTCATGGGTTATGCTATGATGAATGATTTATGTTTTTGTGGCACATGTAAGAATGATTTAATTATGAGATGGGTGGGACCTATATCTTCCTCAAATACATTGGGTAAATATTTATATCTCATGAGATAGACATGACTATAAGGGAAAGTAAATTCAGTTTAGTAATACAGGGCTGGAATGACAAGTAAATCGGGTTCAGCAATACATGGCTGAAACAGCAAGTAAACCTGGTTCAATAAAGGACTTTGTCCAATATGATGGTCTTATAAGAAATGACTTGTCTAATATGGAAATCATATTATGAGCTTATTTGTTTTCCACAATTAAATGGTTTATTCCAATGCTATTTTATCATGGTTAATGTTCCTTTATGATCTATGCCTTATGTACTGCCAAGATTTATTTCATGACTCGTGATTTTGATATTTAAATGTTATGTTCATGTTTTTACATTCTTATGTTTATGGTTTGTTTTATTTTCTCAATTTTTACCCTTAATGAGAATTTCATCTCAACCATTTTATATTTTCTTTTCCCCAACATATAAATAATGTTTTTAGGTAGGAAAAAAGAGGGGAATATCTTTATTGGAGATGTTGAAGATCTTTCACCAAGTTAGAAGATTATGTTCCAAGTTTCTAAAGACACTAAACTAATACGATATTTAGGTGTATGTTTGTGTCATGTATTTATTATTCCAAAAAAGTAATTTAATTTCCATGTATGTTAAGCCTGGGTTTGTTAGATTAACATAATTTGTTCCCTTAAGAAAGAACCACACAATGGGTGCCACAATACATTAGTTAAATATAACTTCTGAGAAACTATAAAGAAGAAAAAATAACAACACAAATGTCACATCACCCTCACCGTAGCCCTAAATTAATCACTAACATGTCTATAGTAACTCACATTCTAATATAACATACATAGCCCTCACATAATTTCTATCATATTATAATATACAATGCTCAAAGATTGACTATCTTAGGCATTGATCATCTTTCTCAACGATCACTCGTTAGATAATCTAATAGTTCATAGTCCATAATTCATCACTCACACTCCCCAAATCTCAAGACAAAGTAAGTTATATATTCAACTAATATATCCTACCCTTTATAGGTTATCCCTCTAGGTTTTAAGGGACTATACTTGATTTTATACCACATATCTAATCACTACTAATGTGATCATATAATCCCTCAGAGTACATCACTATCCTAAGAAAAGCATCCATAGGGAAGTTAATACACTGTTCTAACCTTATGGGATACTTACATTAGCCATGATTATCCTCACTAGGTCTCTAATAATCTTACCTATATATAATAGATATTAACTTCCATGGTGATATCTTTTATACTAAGTCTATGTCTCACCTTCTTCATGAACTGTGGCCTATAAGGAAACCATTTACAACCATAAATCACACAATCCATTCTCAAAGTTTCCTCTCACAAAATCATACAAGAATATCCTAGTTTTACCCCCCCCCCCCCTTAATTGTATATTTTAATATCCATTAGTATTTTCCCAAATAACCAACCTGAGGATCATGAGGTGAAAAAACCACAGAGTGAGACTATAATCATTCCACATAGTATAGAATGACTATTTTAATTCAAATAATTATTGCCTATTATACATCATGATCATAAACCCATATCAGAACTCACTATGGTCTCCTTTCCTTGATTATTTATTCATACATATCACATTTCATACTAAAACTCATATAAAACATTACTTGATAATTTTGGTACCACCCACCTATTTTATGAAGTTAACCATATGGGCATCAATTTTCTCATTTTATGAAAAACTAATACATAGATTATCAATCACATGATCCCATATATCATCAATAAAATATTAAAATACATAATTATAAAATAATTATAATTAATTTCCATAATTAATTTACCTAGGAAGAACTTAAGAAAACCCACTATGGAGTTCCACAACATTGAAACCACAACCAACATCATGGTAATGAAATAAGGCATGATCTCAATAATATTATGAGAAAATTTACCAACAATAATGACCTAAATTATTTTCAATTTAAATAAAAATGGAAAATATCCCAAGAAGAACACATCGGGACATTTACCAATTCCCCAAATTGAACAATTGAATACTGATGGAGATGCCTTCTTAGTTCTATCTCTACTTTGAATAGTAGGTCTCTAACTAAGGGAGGGGGGTTTTTTGAATCTTACTTATCATTGGATAAAGGAATAAATCCATTATACATCCTTACAGTTATGGGGATTTCACCCAGTTTATAAATATCATAGGAGCTGATTCGTAACTCTCTATGTACTAAAATGAAGGTGTTTATGCCTAAACACCAACATATAAACATATCTATGAGAATCATAGATGGTTAGTAACTCACAAACTAAAAGATCCATACTTCCTCATAAAGGTAAAATACCCACAACCTAGTGAAATAAACACAACTTTGATGCGCCCAAAATTCCCAGGATCACTCATCAAAAAGACCACCAACTAAGTCGAAGGTACCTTATGAGGAACCCAAACAAGCAATAAATCAGTGAAGAAGAGGATAAAATAGTATACCTTTGATTCAAGATTTTATTCATCAGAGATAAAGTAAAGATATCATGTGTAAAATCTTGGATTCATTCAAGACATGGATTCATTCGAGACTTGATTCGTTTGAGGCTTGATTTGAACCTTGATTTGAGCTTGGATTAGAGGAGGAGGAGCCCCGATAGCAGGTGGCTTCCAAGGAAATCTTTTGAAATCATGACTGAAATTGTTGTGGTTAGGGTTCTTTAAATAGATTGGGAGACTTTTATCAACGCTTTCAAAAAAACACTGACAAAGATACCTTTTATCAGTGCTAAATTAACAAGTGCTGATAAAAGTTATCTTTATCAGCACGAAAACTTTTATGCTAATAAAGGATTTATAATTACAAATAAAAAATTAGTATATATATTTATATAATTATATATATATATTATACTTTTATAATTATTTAAATATAAAATTACTTATTTATAATTATATAAAAACTTTTTTAAAAAAATTATATTTTTATTTATAATTATAAATATATAATTTTATAAATATAGTAAATATACATTTATAAATATATTTATAATTATTTATTTATAATTATTTATTTATAATTATTCATTTATAATTATAAATATATTTATATCATTATATATATTTATAACATTACATATTTATTTAATAAATATATATAAATATAAATATAGTAAATATGTTCATTATTTAAATATATTTATTATATTTTCATAATTATAAATATATTTATATCTTTATATATATTTATATAATTATATATATATAATAAATATATATATAAATATAAATATAAATTTTGTAAATATATTAATTATTTAAATATATTTATTATAATTTTATAATTATGTATTTATAATTATTTATTTATAATAATATAAATAATTTTTCAAGAAAAATAATATTTATATATTTATATAATTATATATATATATAATTATAAATATATATATAGTAAATATATTCATTATTTAAATAAATTTATTTAATTTTATAATTATTTAAATATATATATTTATTTATAATTATATAAATACTTTTTAAAATATTATTTATTTATTTATAATTATAAATTTATAAATTTATAATTAACATAAATATACATTAATAAATATATTTATTTACAAATATATTTTTAACATTATTAATGAATATATAATATTAAATGCATGCATGTTAAAAATGAGTGAAATTAAATAATTAAAAATGAACACACTTTAAAAATATTAAAAATTGGTAAGTTTTATTAATTAAATATAGATTATTAAAAAATGGATATATATTTAAATATAGATAAATAAATATTAAAAATATTAAAACATAGTAAATAAATATGTATAAATAAATCATAGAAAATGATTAAATCTCAAAAAAAATAATAAAAATATAAAAATATAAAAAATGAATTAATACCTAACTGTAATAATATTAAAAATAAATAAATAAAATTTACCGATTAAAAACATAATATATTAATTTTTTTTAATAATGTGAATCATGGATTTGGAAAACCAAACCCATAATCCCAATAAAAGTTTATTAAAATCAGATTCACACAAGTACAAGATTGAGGACTATATGGAAAAAGGCCCAAGAAAAGTACAAAAATAGAAGAAAACGATAGGCATCCAAGCTATCAAACTTACAACCCTTTAGTGAGTAAAGAGGCCATGCACAGGAAGTATTAAGATAACATCAGTGATCTGCACTCAACTCTGTGACTTTTCTGGGCTTCCAGGTCACATCAATTCACAACCAACCAAATCTTCAAAATTTTGTTTAAACTCTTATACACTTGTTTCACCTAGCATCAAAAGAATATATTCACTAAAAATACTTCCAATGAAGGCAGGTTCATTATAAAGCTTCTTCTGCATCAACCTTTTGTTATAAATAAAATACAGCACATCATCAATAGCTTAGGCAGACCACCCAAAAAATTGCACATGGATAATGCAAGTAGTTGAAGCTAGAAACCATCCTAGCTAGAGAATAATATAGGTTTAAACACTTATCCCAACCTCAAATAGATCGAACCATCATCAATAGTCATAAAAAATGTATGCAATTCTTGTGAAAGGAAAAAATCATGGTTTTTTCATCCAAAACATCTACCAAGATCATGTGAGTGAGTTCCCATATTATGAAGAAAACCTTTACCTCTATGACCACATGGACATCGACCTCACCTCCAAGTTTTAGTAGGTTTCCAAAGGTGTTCTTGATCATCTGAGTATTCTTCCTAAAATCAATCCTTCTTGTTGGTAGACACAACCACTATGTTAGAATTATTCACATCAACATTAATACGATTTCCAGAATTTAATGGTTAAACATGATCAGTATAATCATCTATTAGATCAATCAAATCAAAGTAATTGTGAGTGGAGACCTAGCTCTTTGTAAGAGTTGGTGTCCTGAGAACCAACTGTTTTGTACTTTGATTACATGAATGTTCACTTATTATATATTGTTCATTATTCTTCATGACAATAATATAATAATGTCCTGGAATATTTGTTGCATTGATAAGGTCATGGAAGATCCCCTCTATGATGAGAACCTTGAAATTCTATAACAATATTCTTAAATAAAGTTCTACGGTTGGATGACATACTATGATAGGATACATAGTATACAGACTGTCATGTGTGAGTACTTGTAAGATGATGAGACTCTCTCTCATGGAGTTCGCACTTGGTAATCTCCAAGATGGGAGATTATGAGAATAGACCCGCCAGTAGTAATTCCTCATGTCTTGGTGTCATCATACATTTCAATCTACAAGCGTGTGTAATGGTCCTTAGATTGGAAGATTATCATTAACTCATGTCATGACTCACGCACTTAGATTTATTGACAAAAACTGTCACGCAGACAGTTGGCGGGAAGTAGGGTACGTTGGGTGTGTCACGAATGACATGTTGTTAATGGATAAGTCGAGGAAGGATTTGTCCCTTCCATTTATGGAAGTTGATATCTCATCCCTTTGATTTAAATAGAACTGTCGCATTAAATTTCATGGCCATGGTGTAAATGACGAGTTTATTTCAGGTAGTCAAAGAACAATGAATCAAGCATATAGGTTCATGACACTGCCATGAAACCTGCTTGATGAGATATCGAGACAAAGGTATTAAATTACACAGTAATCATTCGTATGAGGTGATATGTCAATGCGGAATCAACTTCTTTCTCTTGGGTTCCTTGACCCGTTGCTAGACAGTAATCTTGGACTTTAGGCAAGTCCGCCTAATGCCAACGAGAAAGAGGCCTAGATGGTCACACACTAAGTGTATTCAAGTATCTCAAGTAGAATAAAGATTATTCTCATACTTGGTTTAATAATTATTCAAGGAAGACTAAATCGTTTTAATGATGGAGGAAGAAGGAAATGAAAAACAAGATATACACGTCGTTTATTAAAGATTACACGCCGTGTAGTTTTTCATGGAAAACAAGTACACGCTGTGAATTAATAATTACACGCCGTGTAGTTTTCTTTATGGAAAGGAAATAAATAAATGAAAACAAGATATACACGCCGTGTACATTGAATGTACACACTATGTAGTTTTAAATGAAAAACAAGTACACGCCGTGTATTTATTAATACATACCGTGTAGTTTTTCCAGTCGGGATTTTGAGGATATAATATTGTTTTAAATGATATTTATTATAATCAGTATGGGCGTATGTCAAGGAATTAATTATTCGACATGGAGGTTTTAAATAAGAGTCAATGAAATAAATAAAATGTGTAACGCGTTTATTTATTGTCATAACTCTACAAGATCAAACGCGATTATAAATATCCTCACAACCCCAACTCTTTTCTTGTGTGTAACACACAAGATAATTATTTCAAGGCCGAAAGAACTTATTCCACCAAGAACGCTCTCAAGACCGAGAGATATCATCGTCCATCGGATCAAGACGATCTAAGGCGGACAACTCAAGCAAAGGTTTCTCCACGCTAGCACCCGGAGACTCATTTGGCGACGTCCCGAGATATGAGGTACACGTGTGGATCACCGCTAAAGGAAGTCTACACTTGGATTCTACGACGCAACGACGAATCACATTGGAACGTGATCAATAACATCAACGAATAAAGAACACCCAAAAGGTATTTCTTTTCAATTAATTAAATTAATTATAATCAACCTGTAACGATCCTACTTTGTGGTTCCGGGACAAACCTTATTCTTTGTCTTTTTCTGTGATTCAATCTGTGGAGACTGGCGTTTATCATCGTATTGATCCCGGATTGATCATTATTAATGACAAAAATCCAAGTGGGCACCTCCACCCACGTGCTTCCGCTGTGCCCGGAACCTACAAATGGTATCAGAGGGAGGTTACAACGTTGATTATAGTTATTTAATTTTCATTGATAATTTACGCATTTATATTTGATTCAATTCAAAATATATCGTTCTATTAATCTGAATAAACGAGATCTATTCTTCCTCCTTCATTTCTCGATTCATATCACAGAAACTACCTTTTAATTTTAAATTTTGATTAAAATAAAAATGATGAACTCATCCGGAGGAGCTGCTCTTTCTGTCTGTACAACACGGGATTACACGGCTTGTAATTAAAACTACACACCGTGTACTTAGGTTCAATGAACTGGAACTGGTCTGCTAAACCACACCGTGTAAATTGAATATGCCTGAGTATTAATCACTCCATGTTGACCAGAATTGAATGGCGCATGGAACCGAAATACATGGCGTGTATGTTGGAGCAACACATCGTGTAGTCCGTTTCGGCCCAGGTGAAACCGTATACAAAGATAAGTTGTGTACCGCGTACATGGGATCTCCAGGCCGGTTACCGTGTAACAAGGAAGTACACGTCGTGTATGATTCATCTACACGCCGTGTACTCCAAAATTTCCAAAGTACAGAAAACACGCCAAAGCCCCCAGCGTGTACTTTGGATAAAATGTGAAAAGAAATACACGCCGTGTAATTATAAACTACACACCATGTACTTTCCAGAAATGGAATTTCACCGAGTTTTCCTCTAAAGTACAAAGACCCGTACAATGAATATGGATGAGAATAATCTCAAGGAAATTAAAAAAGGAATTTAAGATAAATAATTGATTAATTATAAGATCATAATTAATTGAATTCAAGCGTGACTTATCTTAAATGAAAGAACGATTAAAAGAATTTGAATTCTAAATATGCGTAAATGTTGTTGCATGCTATGGATGATCATGAGCTAGACCAAAGACCCTTTGTATGTGTATGGTTTCATTTAAATTTATTTAATTTAAATTTGTTGGCTTGCGAGCCTTCTTCCAATAAAATGTAGGGCATGCGTGCCCATGGTTTCTTTAATGTAAACCCATGTAATGGAGGATCTCCCAAGCCAGAGGAGACGGTTCAAATCCCGAAGCTGAGGTGAAACCGACGCAAGAAGATACAAAGGTGGACAGGTGGGAGCTTCAAAACACGAACCATAAGGTTCAAGGTGTTTTCCCTAGGTCAGGGTTAGCTTATCAAAACTGCTAGATAAGCTAAACCAAATAGAAGCTCATGATCATGCCATCTTATTTTATTTCTGTCTAATTGCATGGTTTATTTATTATGTATGTGTTGTCGCGATCACATAATTAATGAAATAAACAAGCATGCAAAGATGGAATAAAATAAAAACCGTACTATGCGTAAACATTATCATAACATGGTTAATTACTTAAGCAAGCATCACTTAATATTAACAAGCATGTGATAATGCAAAAATACGCATAAATAATAAAATCCCTCAAATATCATATTAAGTCAGACCAAGCCTTCCGTTACTTGGTTAAGGGCAAGACTCAATAAAACTATGTGTTTGACCAACCCTTGTTGGGACACTTACTTTTATAAAGTAAGCCCTTATGAAAGGTTTCAGGTTGACTTAACCATATTACATCAAGAGAAGTATCCCTTGCTAGACTTGATGTAATATTGGAGGCAAGAGTTGAGGAAATCCAAGTCAGGATTTCAAGATTGGGGAGTCCACTCAATAGATCAAGGAATTGTAAGCTCACAGTTAGAAAAGACCTACCTACCTAAATACCTTCAAATAGCTTGACCAACCCTTGTTGGGGTTATGCGAAGGGGAATATGGATCCTTGCCACTAGAATGTAAAAGTAACTGTACATTCTGAGTTCAATGGTGAGGGCTATTGGGACTTGATAAAATAGTGGGAGAATTAATAAATTCATTTATTATTTTTCATAAAATGTAATCAAGAAAGTACTGATAAATCTGCTCTTTTAATTTGTATAATTGAAATGACAAACTCATCAACCACATTTTCTCTGCGATCAATTCTGGATAAAGACAATATAATCACCGGCAGTAACTTTTAGGAATATTTTAGGCGCCTTTGGGTTATCCTACGCCATGAACGAAAGTTTTACGTGCTGGAGTCCTCACTTCCTGATTCTCCTACCCCAGGGGATAGTGATGAAGATTTCCTGGTCTATGATCAATATTTGAATGAAGCTCTCAACATTCAATGTTTGATGCTATCATCGATGTCTAGTGAGCTCATGAAGTCTCATGAATACATGGATGCTTATAGCATGCTCGAGCATCTCCGTGGTCTATACCAGGAGAGAGAAAGACAGGAAAGGTTTGAGATCTCCAAGGCTCTATTCCAGAGCAAGCTTGGAGAGGGTTCCCTAGCTGGGCCTCATGTAGTCAATCTCATTGGCTACATTGAGTTCTTGGAGGTTCTAGGGTTTAAAGTCCCCGAAGAAGTGGGCACCGATCTCATTCTTGCATCACTCCCCCAGAGCTTCTCAAAATTTGTTGTTAATTTCAACATGAACAACATTGAGAAGTCTCTATCTGATATTCTTATCCTTATTCTCCAAGTAGATAATGACATGAAGCGTGAAAAGCCTTATGTCCTTATGGTGAATAAAAGGAAAGTTAAGGCGAAGAGCTTTAAGCCCAAATCTTCTTCAAGGCATTCCAAGAAAAGGAAGAATAAAGGGGATGCAAGGAAATAGGATGTTGTTTGTTTCGCATGTGCCAAGAAGGGCCACTGGAAGAAAAACTGCACCCAGCCAAGGAAGAAAGGGGAAGCTTCAGGCATGTTTGATATTGAATGTAATATATCTATTTCTACTAATTGGGTATTAGATACTGCTTGTGGTGCTCACATCTGTATCCAAATACAGGAACCAAGTAGATTCAGGAAGATTGATCGAGGGGAGGTAGATCTACGAGCAGCCAATGGATCCATACTTGCTGTTGTAGCTGTTGGGGACTACCACCTCACATTGCCTACTAGGATGGTCTTGGTTTTGAAAGTATGTTATTATGTACCCTCTATAACCAAAAACATTGTTTCAGTATCCATATTAGATACTGATGGATTCGTCTTCAAGTTTGGAAGTGGATGTTGCTATTTTTATAAAGATAGCATTTGTTCTGGTATGGAACATTTATATAATGGCCTTTATGTGTTAGACTACACAAACCAAGTAATGTAAATAGATAACAAAGTTAATTCACATGACTCATACCACACCCAACTTTGGCATCACCGGCTAGGTCATGTCAATGAGAAATGTTTGACAAAATTACATCAAGATGGGTATTTAGATTCTTTCAAACTAAAACCACTTGGTGTATGTCATGCGTGTCTACAAGGCAAAATGACCAAAGACCCATTTAGTGGGAAAGGTGAAACAGCTAAAGAGATTCTAGAATTAGTTCACACAGATGTGTGTCGGCCATTTCCAGTTGAGGCAAGGGGTGGGTTCTCATACTTCATAACTTTTACTGATGATTTTAGTAGATATGGATATATCTACTTAATGAGGTATAAGTCAGATTCTTTTGATCGATTCAAAGAATACAAGAATGAAGTTGAGAACCAGCTTGGTAAGAATATTAAGAAACTCCGCTCAGATATAGGAGGAGAATATCTTAATCAGGACTTCATTGATTTCATACGGGAGTTTGGGATTCTATCTCAACTCACTCCTCCTTACATACCTTAGTGGAATGGTGTAAGTGAAAGGAGGAACCACACCCTGTTGGACATGGTGAGATCAATGATGAGTCATGCAAGTCTTTAATTATCCTTTTGGGGATATGCATTACAAACAGCAGCACACATACTAAACCAAGTACCAACTAAATTGATAAATGGTATTCCATATGAGTTATGGAGTGGATGCAAATCCATGTTATCTAATTTACATGTGTGGGGTAGCGAAGCATTTGTTAAGGCCTCTTCAGGTAACAAACTTGCACCTCGAGGCACAAAGTGTATCTTTATAGGATATCCCAAGGAAACAAGGGGTTATTACCTATACAACCCCTCAGACAAAAAGGTTACAGTGGAAAGACACGCCATATTCCTTGAGAGGGAGCACATCTCCAAAAAGATAGTGGGAGTGAGATAGACTTTGATGAAGTCGAGGTTCAAGATACATAGGAGTTAGTACAAGAATAGATTCCACAAAGCCTTGTGGAAGAACAATCTGTTCCAGAGACACAAGAACTGCGTAGGAGCACGAGAGAGGTAAGAGAACCAGAAAGATATGGTTTTCTTGTCATCGAGGACGGTGACTCATTATTGATTGAAAATGATGATCCTCTTGCCTACAAGGAAGCAGTTTAAGGCACAGATGTTGCCAAGTGGAAAGAATCCATGAATTCTGAAATGGATTCCATGTACCAAAAACAAGTGTGGATTTTGGTAGATCCTCCAATTGATGTAAAGCCTATTGGTAATAAATGGGTATTCAAGAAGAAACTAGACATGGAGGGGAAATTCAGCACCTATAAGGCATGATTTGTTGCAAAAGGTTTTAGACAACGTCAAGGAATTGACTATGATGAAACCTTTTCACCGGTTACAATGCTGAAATCCATCAGAATCCTATTGGCCATTTCCCCTTACCATGACTATGAAATTTGGAAAATGGATATCAAAATAGATTTCCTTAATGGGAACCTCCAGGAAAATGTCTACATGACACAACCTAAAGGGTTTGTGACTCCAAAGGATGCCAATAAGGTATGCAAGTTGCAGAAATCCATTTATGGATTAAAGCAAGTAGCAAGGTCATGGAACATTCCTTTTGATGAAGCTGTAATGGAATTTGGCTTTGTTAAGAATGAATGTGAGCCTTGTGTCTACAAGAGGTTCAGTGGAAGTGCAGTCGTTTTCCTAATAGTATATATTGATGACATATTACTAATTGGAAACGAAGTACCTGTCTTACAGTCAGTTAAGGCATGGTTGCATAAATACTTCTCCATTAAAGACTTGGGCGAGGAAGCATATATTCTTGGGATCAAGATCCATCGTGATAGATCCAAGATAATGCTGGGCCTAAGTCAAAGTACATACATTGACAAGATACTGAAGAGATTTAGTATGGAAAAATCCAAGAAGGGATTGTTGCCAGTGTCACATGGCATTCATCTTTCCAAGAAAATGTGTCCTCAGAGACATGAGGAAAGAAAGTTAATGGAAATGATCCCTTACGCATCCTCTATTGGGTCAGTCATGTATGATATGCTATGTACGATGCTAGATGTTGCTTACGCATTAAGTGCGGTAGGCAGATATCAAGATGATCCAGGAGACCACCATTAGATGGCAGTCAAGACTATCCTTAAGTATCTGACGTGTAATAAGGATATGTTCTTGGTTTATGGAGGAGATGAGAAACTAGCCATCAGAGGACATGTAGATGCTAGTTTCCAAACTGATCAAGATGACATGAAGTCACAGACTGGATACATCTTCAGTTTTAATGGAGGTGCAATGAGCTGGAAGAGATCAAAACAAAGTGTGGTGGAAGATTCTACAGTGGAGTCCGAGTATATCGCAGCTTCTGAGGCAACTAAAGAAGCAGTATGGATGCGAAGCTTTGTCCAAGAGCTGGATGTAGTACCGAGCAGTAAAGATACTATCACACTCTATTGTGATAATACTGCAGTGGTGGCACTTGAAAAAGAGCCAAGGTCACATCAGTGGACAAAGCACATACTTCGGAAGTATCATCTCTTGAGAGATTTTTCTCAGAGATGTGAAGTTGTAGTGAGCAGTATCTCCATGGAAGACAACGTGGCAGACCCCTTGACTAAATCCTTGACTCAGCAGAAACATGATCATCATGTGAGGTCTAGCAGAACTAAAATTCGTAGGCAGTTGGATCTAGTCCAAGTGGGAGTTTTTAAGGGTTTTTCTCCTAAGAACCAACTATTTTGTACTTTGATTACATGAATGTTCACTTATTATATATTGTTCATTATTCTGCATGACTATAATATAATAATGTCCTAGAATATTTGTTGCATTGATAAGGTCATTCCAGATCCCCGCTATGATGAGAACCTTGAAATTAGATAACAATATTCTTAAATAAAGTTCTACGTTTGGATGACATACTATGATAGGACACATGGTATACAGACCGTCATGTGCGAGTACTCGTAAGATGATGAGACTCTCTCTCATGGAGTTCGTTCTTGGTAATCTCCAAGATGGGAGATTATGAGAACAGACCCGCCAGTAGCAATTCCGCATGTCTTGGTGTCATCGGACATTGATATCTATGAGCGTGTGTAATGGTCCTTGGACTGGAATATTATCATTAACTCATGTCATGACTCGCGCACTTAGATTTACTGACGAAAACCGGCACGCAGACAGTTGGCGGGAAGTAGGGTACGTTGGGTGCGTCACAAATTACATGTTGTTAATGGATAAGTCGAGGAAGGATTTGTCCCTTCCATTTATGGAAGTTGATATCTCAGCCCTTTGATTGAAATAGAACTGTCGCATTAAATTCCATGGCCATGGTGTAAACGACGAGTTTATTTCAGGTAGTCAAAGAACGACGGATCAAGCATATAGGTTTATGACACTGCCATGAAACCTGCTTGATGAGATATCAAGACAAAGGGATTAAATTACACGGTAATCGTTCATATGAGGTGATATGTCAATGTGGCGTCAACTTCTTTCTCTTGGGTGCCTTGACCTGTTGCTAGACAGTAATCATGGACTATAGGCAAGTCCGCCTAATGCCAACGAGAAAGAGGCCTAGAGTGTCACACACTAAGTGTATTCAAGTATGTCAAGTAGAATAAAGATTATTCATGTACATGGTTTAATAATTATTCAAGGAAGACTAAATATTTTTAATTATAGAGGAAGAAGGAAATTAAAAACAAGATATACACATCGTGTATTAAATATTACACGCTGTGTAGTTTTTCATGGAAAACAAGTACATGCCGTGTATTAATAATTACACGTCGTGTAGTTTTCTTTATGGAAGGAAATGAATAAATGAAAACAAGATATAAACTCTGTGTACATTGAATGTACACGCCGTGTAGTTTTAAATGAAAAACAAGTACACGCCGTGTATTTATTAATACATGCCGTGTAGTTTTTCCAGTCGGGATTTTGAGGATATAATATTGTTTTAAATGATATTTATTATAATCAGTATGGGAGTATGTCAAGGAAATAATTATTCGACATGGAGGTTTTAAATAAGAGTCAATGAAATAAATAAAACGCATAACGTGTTTATTTATTGTCAAAACTCTACAAGCTCAAATGCAATTATAAATATCCTCACAACCCCAACTCTTTTCTTGTGCGTAACACACAAGATAATTCTTTCAAGGCCGAAAGAACTTCTTCAACCAAGAATGCTCTCAAGACCGAGAGAGATCATCTTCCATCGGATCAAGACGATCTAAGGCGGACAATGCAATCAAAGGTTTCTCCACACTAGCACCCGTAGACTCCTTTGGTGACGTCCCGAGATACGAGGTACACGTGTGGATCACCACTAGAGGAAGTCTACACTTGGATTCTGTGACGCAACGACAAATCACATCGGAACGTGATAAATAACATCAATGAAGAAAGAACACCCAAAAGGTATTTATTTTCAATTAATTAAATTAATTATAATCAACCTGTAACGATCCTACTTTTTAGTTCCCAGAAAAACCTTCTTCATTGTCTTTTTCTGTGATTAAATTCGTGGAGACTGGCGTTTATCGTCGTATTGATCCCAGATTGATCATTGTTAATGACAAAAATCCAAGTGGGAACCTCCACCCACACGCTTTCGTTGTGCCCGGAACCTTCACTCTTCACATTAACATGTTGAGAAAGGTCTAACTTGTCTTCTAATTATGTAGAACAAGTTGAAACTATGGATACATTAAAGTTTCCCTTTTAATTTTTTGGTTTCACCATAGCAGATTTAGAGGATCTGTAAGAACTAGGCCCAGCCCGGAAATCAAACTCAGGCATAGTTGTGCACACATTTTGGTTAGTGGATATACCATGAGGCATGAAAACGGCCCCCTATTTATCATATCTTCCCTGATTCCTCTTGGATATAGAATCATACCTTTTCACTAATATTTTCTCTATATTTTCCTTCTCTAATGACTAGTTATCTTTGTTGGAACCATCATAATTGATCACTTTCATGCCTGCGGAGAGTGAAGAAAGTCCTTCAACAAGACAGTTTGTATTATATTTTTCTAATTCATTTCAAAAAATATTATCCTCATTTAGCATCTCATCTTTATATTCAAAATCAATGGATTCCCCCATCTTGCTATTAGAATTAGAGACTATGTCCTTTTTAGAATGGGGTAATACATCCCCATCAATTTTGAGAGAAACATTTTTAGTACCAGTAGTATCATCGGTGGAAGCCACTATAGACTGAGCCAAGGGTGATGCTTGATTAACCATGTCATAGGGAGATCCCTTCATTGGTTTTCCTTTTTTAGAAGAAGTGGCAATGATTTTCATCTTCCCTTTACTTTTTGGGTTCAATTTATGCTTCTTCTATAATTAATTTTCAGCCACATTTTATACATCCAAATCATGATCAATCTAATAATCCCCTTAATTATTTTCAGCAATCTCTCCCTCAGATCCTCTAACAATAACATCCTTGAAAATAAAACCCATCAAATATGATTGGTCACCCTCTGAGAGTTCATCCCATGACTTTGAGCCTTTTATTAGAGTACTAGAGTTGTGAGAAGACTTCCCATTCTATTTCTGAATTGAATGGAATATTTTTAACTCTTTAGCATCACTTTTTATATTTCTATCCTACCTTTGAGAGGTTTCAACAAGATCCAATTTCCTCCCTAGAAATATTTCTTGGGTTTTGTTAGAATCCAGAGTAACAAAAACTGCAAGTTTCTCCTAACACAACCTTTGGCCTTGGACTAGATTCCCAACATCAGTACCCACTAGGGGAATCTAATCCCTATCAGCAGCATTACCCACCTGATCATCATATTTTTTATTAACATGAATCTAATTAGCAGAATTATTGGATCGAATATTCCTCCTACAGGTCTTGTCATCATGACCCTTTAAAGAACAAAATAATAAGGATAAATCCTTTCTACAATCAGCCTATAGATGTCCTATAGATTGAAATAACATGTATAAATAAGGATGCTTCTCATAATTTATTTGAAAATCAAGATCATCCTCATCAATAGAAATTACTACCTTATCAACTAGGGTGACACTAAGGTCAAATTAAATAAGTATTCATGCATATTAACTAAATAGAGCAACCTATGTCACCCTAACCATTTTAATAGGTATTACAATATAAGATTCTATATCAAAAAGAATACGATGGTGACCTAATATCCAATTTAATCCAATTATTCTGATCCAAAATCGATCTCAAGTTTTCTTGAGGTTAAAAAGATTAAAATCAAAATCCCAATCATGGATGTAAAGCATTCCAAGTTTTAGCGAAATGGGACCATAGCCCCATGAACTTTGCTTTAATTCATCTGAAGGAAACAACAAGTGGAATTATCCCTTACCAATTGGAATACACCTCCAATTTGAGAATCCCCAAGTATTGGAAATCAGCCTTCACAAGGTCTTTAGTGCTCCACAATTTCCCACCAGAAGGTAGAACGAGACACGCCATAATGGAATGCTAACAAATTTGAATCATATCTTTGATTGTATCTTGATTCACCATTACATTATTTGTAGATCCTATATGAACCACTCTCACTGGAAGAGAATCTTTTAGTGAAGAAAAATACCACCTGTTAATATATTCAGTATTCCCAAGTCTATTACTGTAACGCCCCAACCCCAGTTACCCAGAGTCTGTGCATTATTACATAACATTGGCATGATCACAAGAAAGATCAAATCTCGAAAGACTGATTAGTTTATTAGCCTTGGAAACACTAGATATATTCATAAAGTTTTACATTACATCATAAAAATGAAAACTACAACAACATAGTCTCCATAGTCCACACTCTTATCCCCTCATACTATCCCTGCAGGTCATTCATAATTTACTTCTTCACATCCTGGGAAAAATAAAACATAGAAAAGGGGTGAGCTCAAATGCCCAGTAAGGATAAAAATATAGTAGAAACTTTCATAAATAAGAATAAACATTTAAGGCAATGTATAACTAAAACAAAAGCCTTTTAAACTTCAACTTCAACATAGTATGGCAAAAATAAAATGAAATAATTCCATTTTCTTATTCACATGGATATTCTACTAATCAAATATTCACATGCAATATCAATAACCACTTTCATAGTGATGGAATGAATAATGCCAGACTATCATAACCACATAGCCAAGGCCTTGTGCCAAGACTACAAATAAGATTTTGTTAAGGCCTTGTGCCAAGACACTAGTTTGTCTCATGAGACCTACCGATGCATCGAGGAGCTATAGTGGGCTCCACCAGACACTTACTAAGTCCAATGCATTCCTCATATGAAAAGTTTGAAACATAACATAAACATTCATATTAAAACTAACATACGAAATGTCAATACTTATCCACAAACCATGAATGGTATAAAAATAGCACATCCACAGTCAAACAAAACTCATTCGATACAATATGGGAGATTTTATTGTATCATATTAACCTCAATCGAGAATAATGAAGGATATTGACATAGATGGAAATAATCATCAAAACTATTTGAGAGAAATATCCCCCTTTTTTTGAAATCATTTAAAAGTCACACTATTTGTCAAGAAGCCATTTAAAAATAGATTTTTGAATCAAAGTGTCTCATACCACTTTGAAACTTTTAAAAGGAGTTTTAATTATAAAACTTTAATGTCCATATAAATAAATCCTTAAAACCATTTTTAAAACATGGACATTAATGAGAAATATTTAGAAGAATAAGTCTTTAAAACATTTAAAAATGGTATTTTAGTTAGAGTTTCTAACCAAAAGAGAGACACTTGAATACAAATAATTGAGGTAATCAAAACTTTGTAATATCATGAGAATAAAGGGATTCATGATATACTATGTCAAAGTACATTATATACACCACATAAAAGTGATTTGGTGTATAACAACAAAGAAGTCTCAATGGAATGTAAATTGAGATGAAATCTCTCATAAAGGTCGTATCCTTAGGTTAAGGATAAATCAAAGACATAATTATGTATGAAAAATATAAATAAAATAAATATGATTTAATATTATGTGTAAAACAATCAAAGTACATTCACACATATTCTTGTAAAAACAACACCAATGAATTGGATGTTTATCTCAACAAATCGAGATTGAGTAAAAATTACTCTTATCAAGTTCATACCGATGACTTGAGAATTTATCAATAGAGTGATTATGTGTATAAAAATTATATCCACAGAAAGGGGAGTGGAAATTAGTACATAATCAAATTAATAGTGATTCTACACATAATCTTGGAGTAAAATAATCAATGAAGTATGCGTAGAGCCGAATGAGTGGAAATTGAAATTTCAAATTCCCTTATCGATTAGGTAACTCAAGAAACATACAACCATGAAAGAAAGATCATAAAATGATGATGTAAATACCCATAAATTAAAGTATATTACACAATTAATACAATCATGGGCAATACACATACACCACATGCAATAAATAAGTGGTGAACAATGGAATTCTCACGAAATTAAGAGTGTGATAAGAAACCCATTACTTTGTACTTTTTCCTTGGTCGAAAGTAGGTTAACCTCCTGTATAATGGTGAAATAATTTTTATTTAATTATACAAGAATTTTTTACATTAATATGATATCATATATGATCTTTTAACATTGATTTTTTAATAATATCTTAGTATTATCATCATTTCAGGTGTTAACTTACTCGTTTTCCTTTATATTCTTTGTTACGTAAGCCGTGTTTTTTATGGATAGTTTGTATATTATTCATATCCAGAATTATATCAAGTCCTTAAACATTATTTTTAATCATCAAATGAGAATTATACTTGAATAGATACGATGGAGAATGAATCTCATCGCGTTCGTAGAGACGGTAGTCCATACGTACGCACGAGCGACAATATAATTCTTTGATGTTAAAATAATATATAATTGGATGGTATATCATATATACAGAATAATTATCATGTTATATTTATTATTTACATGAATTAAACATCATTATTATACCCATCCAAATAATAATTTATTGAATGACAATTACACCACGACGTGGAGACGGTAAGTCGTACGTACGCACGTATGGTGACATGCCATTCAAAGGATGGATAGAATACTGAATATGGTTGTACCATATTTATAATAACATAATAGTATATAGAAGATACTGGAGTTATTATTTTAGAATAGAAATAACAAAGAAATAAGAAGTTGAAGAAGAAAGGAACTTGAAAGAGGGTGGTGAAAACATTACCTCTTCTTCGGGTTCTTCCTTTTGATTTGATAAAAAGTGCTCCATAGGTTGGCTTTCTGATCAAACTAAGGCCTTTAGGTTGTATTGAGGGAAGTTGAGAGAGTATTTGGGCAGGTTTTGGCCGATCCAAAAGACTTTGAATGTGTGAATTAGTGATAAGGGGGGGTGCCCTTTTATAAGAGGGGTGAGGGGCACCATTGGAAAAGCTAAAAATATTATTTTATAATAATTTCATATTCGGTTTCTAATGGCTCCAAAGTGGATTATTTAAAGATTAAGGTGGGGATGGGTCGAAAACCACTCAACCAATAGAATTTAGACAGGTATGGGTCATTATATTAACCTTATCTTTAAGTATTAACTCTTAGTTAATTAGTTTCACTTTTCCAATGTCTCTTTGTTTTTTTATATTATATGGTTAATAAACTTGATATATACATCCAAGAGACCCACAAGTGGTCCATTAATGATAAACCTATCATGATATAAGTCTCTTGGCAGAACCTTAGATTTTTAGGAATTGAATATAAATTAATAATATAGTATTTGTTTTAAAAACTCCTTTATGTCAATTTTGACACTATTGGGTATTTTGTTTTTGATAAATTCATAACAGCATTATTACTTCGAACACAATTTATATAATCAATCCTAATATGTCATATTAACCTAAAAAAAATTGGAATTCATAAAAAGTCTCAAATTACATTTATTTTGATATTTATAATATCAATTATTTTAATATTTCATTAATTAGGTAATTACTGCATCACCATTGTGTCATAAATAAATTAAATTATTTAATGTCTAAAAATTATAAATAAAATACCATTATGTAGGAAATATTTGTATCTTTCTAATGAATATTTAAAATTGAATTTATATTATGTATAACCCTATATTAAAAATGTTTTAGTAAATAAACTTTGATTTTAACTCTTTTAACTTTTCTTTGAATTAAATAATAATAAATGTCCTAATCTAATACAAGTGGACCTAAATGATAATATTTTACTCTTAGGGTTGTTTTTGGTCGAGATACACTTGTCCAATAGAATTAGGACATGTGTTAGGGTAATATTAATATCATTTTTACCCTTAATTACCCTATTTACTTTTAACCGTGGTAAATAAAAGTAAAAAGTTACTATTCACCAAAAATTATTTTCATCTCATTGAACCAAATTTTACTCCTTGATATTAACCGTGTCTCTCGGATTTTAAAAATTCCACTCACTGAAGCAGTAAAATTAAGTTTTATGAAAAATTCAGTTTTTTAACTACCACTTAGTGGTTTCACTATTAATCAAAAAATGAAAGTTTCCAGAAAAATACCAAAAATTAGGCCTAAGATATATTTGATGTTATGAATTCAAAAATGATTTCTATTTTACCAAATTCAAAACATATCAGTTTCATTAATTAATTTAAAAATTAATTCCCGTCGTCAAAACAAATAGTGTGTTTTTAAGAGATAATAACTATCAAAAGATTGAGACTTGTTTATGTCAGGTTTAAATGTGAAATTACATCCAATGACCAACATTGTATTAAATGGTAAAAATATATTCTAAATATACTTTAAAACCACTCAAATTAATAATTTATCACTATTAATTATTTCGATTAAAAAAGTTGTTTTTAATTAAAATTTAGTAATTTTCACTATTCATAAAAATATGAAAGTTATCTGAAAAGTACCAAAATTTCACCCTAGGCTAATTTTGATATTCCGAATCCAAAAATGAAATCCATTTTGAAAGATAAAATGTATAAAATTTCAAAAAGTAGGTATTACTATTCAAAACGGCTAGTTTGATTGGTTGTGGTGTGATAGAACTTGAAGTTGCGTACAACACACGCTACTATATTATTCAGATAGAAGCGTACCGTGGAAGCTTGGGGTGTTACATTCTCCCCTACTTCAATAAATTTCTTCCTCAAAATTTTTAAAATTGGGCTTGGGAATATAATGAAAAGTCCCACATTGGAAAAAGAGTCAATAAAACTATCACTTTAAAAGAAATAAAGAGAAGTACAAAGGTCACCCGAGATAACCCATACTAGGATTCTATGTAGGAAAACATGGATATGGAAGATAAACTAAGTGTTGAGTTCTGATGGAGAGGGATATAAAATATGATCCGGAGAAAGTTGACAAAAAGAAAATCACAAACTTATGTTGGGAAAAACATTCATTAGTCTCCAAGTAGGAAAAGTAAACGGACAACATTTTTTGTTTTAAATTACATTAAATAAGGACGAGGAATTCATTTATGATATTGACTAAGAACATAAAGAGATATACTTACTTTTTAAGTAGAGTTTCATTCTTTAATAAATTTTTACCACTAACTCGTTTTTTTTAACAATGAGTATTCAAGAAGACTTGGTCACAATGGAAGAGCTAGAATAAACTTCTATAGAAATACATGATCCACGTAGGATAAACTATATATTTACCTTGTCTTTAGAGATTAATCAAAACCAAAATGGTTAGTATAATATCTGATGATCCCCCAAATGGATATTCCATTAGAGAAAAAAAACACTAATATTAATTTCTAAAATTAAACCATCAATACCCCAAAGTTAAATAAATACCATTAAATAATCAATTGTCCTTAAAATCCTTCAATATAATCCAAACTAATATTGAAACCCAAAACTTATAATAATGTAGTCTTCCACGTTAAATTTTATCTCCAAATGACATCAATTACTCTTAAAGTCACATACTTAAAAGTAATTAACCTAATCACATATTCTCTATTATAGGTTAATAATTTCAATTAATAACCCAAATCACTATAAATCCACAATAAAAACACAGATAAAAATCCACCATTACTCCTCAAATGAAATCTCATACTATTCTATTTTCCTTGGGCATATAGTGTTCACAACAAAGCGAACAAATTCCAAAATAACATTTATCACTTAATCACCAAATCATTTTCCTATACTAAGGGTATTCATTTGATAAGACATAAGATCCAAAATCAAATTATTATTGATCAATAAAATAATTTAACTAAAAATAATAGTCACACTAATGAGGGACTTCACATAGTCCAGTGGTAGGCGATAAATACCAATCGTACTTTGGTTGTGGGTTTGATTCCCACAGCTTTTTATGACACGATGGGTTGTCACACGGTCTTTGTGTTGTTATTTTTCAAAAACTATATTTTATAACATTACCAAAATGAGATAAATTCCTCAAAATAACCATAACATAATTTAACCAAAAATCTTATCTCATACCTTTCATTTTCATCCCAAATTATAATAACTTATAATTGCCTCAAACCCAATGATTATATAAAACCAAATGGTTATTTATAACTATATCCACAAGAGAAAAGATAATTCTTCCTCAAATATCATTCTCACATGGAAAAATGCAGGGTTAAAAATACAACAGAAAATTATTCCAAAATAAACCCATCAACAAGGAGCACTAATACTTTTTAAACATTTCTCCAACCATTTATTTCCACATAGCTTCTTCTTTGACCAAGAAAATATCCTATAGAATAGGTCATTCACTCGGGTAATTGTCAGGTCTCCTACATTTACGGAAAATGACTATAAATGGATTCTTGGGACCATTTTTATCTTCTTCCATAGTACTCTTCATTTTTCTTCGGAAATTCTTCACTTTATGTCCTTCCTTCCCGCACGTAAAGCATTTCTTGGTCCCATTGAGACACTTTCCTGGGTGTCTCCTTCCACATTTCCTGCATGATGGAAATTGAGGATTCCTTTCCCCATGGTCTCCACTGGTGGAGCTCTAATCATTCATCACATTTCTCTTCTTTGTTGAGTCCGAGAATTGGTTAATATATATATTATTGATCATATTTTTGGACAATTTATTTGGCATGAAGACGATATCTTTTACGCCTATCAACATTCCATTTTGTTTCTCATTGCCACCACCGTTCCCACCTTGTACATCATTCTCAAAGTCACTATGACTTCCTTGGAATCCATCCATTGACTAAAACCAGAAAGCATTGTGTGAGTAACAGTAGTCATAAAATCATTTAGATAATATCATGTCATCGTATTCTTAATTTGAAACACATTAGGATTAACCAAGGTCATTTATTCTCAACTTATATATAATATTTCAAATCGGTTTGTAAAGAAAATGTAAATTATCCTAATCATATCCCCCGGGAGTGTCGTAACCAAGAGTGCAGCAAGGCCCGTTGTTGTGCACCAGTTCCCGTTCGAGTCTAGATCAAAGCGGTGTTTTATAGTTTTACCCCTAGGTACATCTGTGCTAAAGCCTCCTCAACCTGCTCGTATCCAGACAGGGATGTATTGCTCGGAAAACTCACAAAATCTCTACAATACCAAAATTCTAGGAAGTTCTTCTATACTAATCCTCAAAGTTCATCTTAGGTATACGTGCTCTAATCAGAGTTTATCTAAATCTAGCTTCCAAGGTTTGTACTAAACTTCCTCTGATACCAACTGTAACGCCCCAACCCCAGTTACCCAGAGTCGGTGCATTATTACATAACATTGGCATGATCACAAGAAAGATCAAATCTCGAAAGACCGATTAGTTTAGTAGCATTAGAAACACTAGATATATTCATAAAGTTTTAAATTACATCATAAAAATGAAAACTACAACAACATAGTCTCCATAGTCCACACCATTATCCCCTCATACTATCCATGCAGGTTATTCATAATTTACTTCTTCACATCCTGGGAAAATTAAAACATAGAAAAGTGGTGAGCTCAAATGCCCAGTAAGGATAACAATATAGCGGAAACCTTCATAAATAATAATAAACATTTAAGGCAATGTATAACTAAAACAAAAGCCTTTTAAACTTAAACTTTAACATAGTATGGAAAAAATGAAATTAAATAATGCCATTTACTTATTCAAATTGATATTCTACTAATTGAATATTCACATTCAATATCAATAACCACTTTCATATTGATGGAATACATAATGCCAGACTATCATAACCACATAGCCAAGGCCTCGTGCCAAGACTACAAATAAGATTTTGTCAAACCCTTGTGCCAAGACACTAGTATGTCTCCTGAGACTTACCGATGCATCGAAGAGCTATAGCGGGATACACCCATCACTTAGTAAGTCCAATGCATTCCTCATATGAAAATTTTGAAACATAACATAAACATTCGTATTAAAACTATCATACTAAATGTCAATACTTATCCACAAACCATGAATGGTATAAAAATAGCACATCCACAGTCAAACATAACTCATTTGATACAATATGGGAGATTGTATTGTATCATATTAACCTCAATAGAAAATAATGAAGGATATTGACATAGATGAAAATAATCATCAAAACTATTTGAGAGAAATATCCCCCTTTTTCTTGAAATCATTTAAAAGTCACACTATTTGTCAAGAAGCCATTTAAAAATATATTTTTGAATCAAAGTGTCCCATACCACTTTTAAACTTTTAAAAGGAGTTTTAATTTTAAAACTTTAATGTCCAAATAAATAAATCCTTAAAAAAAATTTAAAACATGGATATTAATGAGCAAGATTTAGAAGAATAAGTCTTTAAAACGTTTAAAAATGGTATTTTAGTTAGAGTTTCTAACCAAAAGAGATACACTTGAATACAAATAATTGAGGTAATCAAGACTTCGTAATATCATGAGAATAAAGGGATTCATGATATACTATGTAAAAGTACATTATATACACCACATAAAAGTGATTTGGTGTATAACAACAAAGAAGTCTCAATGGAATGTAAATTGAGATGAAATCTCTCATAAAGGTCGTATCCTTAGGTTAAGGATAAATCAACAACATAATTATGTGTGACAAATATAAATACACTAAATATGATTGAATATTCAGTGTAAAACAATCAAAGTACATCCACACATATTCTTGTAAAAACAACACCAATGAATTGGATGTTTATCTCAACAAATCGAGATTGAGTAAAAATTACTCTTATCAAGTTCATACCGATGACTTGAGAATTTATCAATGGAGTTATTATGTGTATAAAAAGTATATCCATAGAAAGGGGAGTGTAAATTAGGACATAATAAAATTAATAGTTATTCTACACATAATCTTGGAGTAAAATAATTAATGAAGTATGCGTAAAGTCGAATGAGTGGAAATTGAAATTTCAAATTCCCTTATCGATTAGGTAACTCAAGAAACATACAACCATGAAAGAAGGATCATAAAATGATGATGTAAATACCCATAAATTAAATTATATTACACAATGAATACAATCATGGGAAATACACATACACCACATGCAATAAATAAGTGGTGAACAATGGAATTCTCACGAAATTAAGAGTGAGATAAGAAACCCCTTACTTTGTAATTTTTCCTTGGTCGACAGTAGGTTAACCTCATGTATAATGGTGAAATAATTTTTATATAATTATAAAATAATCATTTAAATTAATATGATATCATATATAATCTGTTAACATTGATTTGTTAATAATATCTTAGTATTATCATCATTTCGGGTGTTAACTTACTCGTTTTCCTTTATATTCTTTGTTACGTAAGTCGTGTTTTTTATGGATAGGTTGTATCTTTTTCATATCCATAATTATATCAAGTCCTTAAACATTATTTTTAATCATCAAATGAGAATTATACTTGAATGGATACGATGGAGAATGAATCTCATCGCGTTCGTGGAGACGGTAGTCTGTACGTACGCACGAGCGACAATATCATTCTTTTGATGTTAAAATAATATATAATTGGATGGTATATCATATAGACAGAATAATTATCATGTTATATTTATTATTTACAAGAATTACACATCATTATTATACCCATCAAAATAATAATTTATTGAATGATAATTACACCACGACGTAGAGACGGTAAGCCGTACGTACGCACGTATGGTGACATGTCACTCAAAGGATGGATAGAATACTGAATATGGTTATAATATATTTATAATAACATCACAGTATATATAATATACTTGAGTTATTATTTTAGAATATAAATAACAAAGAAAGAATAAGTTGAAGAATAAAGGAACTTGAAAGAGGGTGGTGAAAACATTACCTCTTCTTCAGGTTCTTCCTTTTGATTTGATAAAAATGGATCCTTAGGTTGGCTTTCTGATCAAACTAAGGACTCTAGGTTGTAGTGATGAAAATTGAGAGAGTATTTGGGCAGGGTTTGTCCGATCCAAAATGCTTTGAATGTGTGAATTAGTGAGAATGGGGAGTGCCCTTTTATAAGAGGGGTGAGGGGCACCTTTGGAAAATCTAAAAATATTATTTTATAATAATTTCATATTCGGTTTCTAATGGCTCCAAAGTTGATTATTTAAAGGTTAAGGTGGGGATGGATCGAAAACCACTCAACCAATAGAAATTAGACAGGTTTGGGGCCTTATATTAACCTTATCTTTAAGTATTGACTCTTAGTTAATTAGTTTCACTTTTACAATGTCTCTTTGTATTTTTATATTATATGGTTAATAAACTTACTATATACATCCAATATACCCCAAAGTGGTCCATTAATGATACACCTATCATGATATAAGTCTCTTGGCCGAACCTTAGATTTTTAGGAATTGAATATAAATTAATAATATACTATTTGTTTTAAAAACTCCTTTATGTCAATTTTGACACAATTGGGTATTTTGTTTTTGATAAATTCATAACAGAATTATTACTTTGAACACAATTTATATAATCAATCCTAATATGTCATATTAACCTAAATAATTATTGTAATTCATAAAAAGTCTCAAATTACATTTATTTTGATATTTATAATATCAATTATTTTAATATTTCATTAATTAGGTAATTACTGCATCACCATTGTGTCATAAATAAATTAAATTATTTAATGTCTAAAAATTATAAATAAAATACCATTATGTAGGAAATTTTTTTATCTTTCTAATGAATATTTACAATCGAATTTATCTTATGTATAACCCTATATTAAAAATGTTTTAGTAAATAAACTTTGATTTTAACTCTTTTAACTCTTCTTTGAATTAAATAATAATAAATGTCCTAATCTAATACAAGTGGACCTAAATGATAATATTTTACTCCTAAGGTTGTTTTTGGTCGAGATACACTTTTCCAATAGAATTAGGACATGTGTTAGGGTAATATTAATATCATTTTTACCCTTAATTACCCTATTTACTTTTAACCGTGGTAAATAAAAGTAAAAAGTTACTATTCACCAAAAATTATTTTCATCTCATTGAACCAAATTTTACTCCTTGATATTAACCGTGTCTCTCGAATTTTTGAAATTCCACTCACAGAAGCGGTAAAATTAAGTTTTATGAAAAATTCAGTTTTTTAACTACCACTTAGTGGTTTCACTATTCATCAAAAAATGAAAGTTTCCAGAAAAATACCAAAAATTAGGCCCAAGCTATATTTGATATTATGAATTAAAAAATGATGTCTATTTTACCAAATTAAAAACATATCAGTTGCATTAATTAGTTTAAAAATTAATTCCCGTCGTCAAAACAAATAGTGTGTTTTTAAGAGATAATAACTATTAAAAGATTGACACTTGTTTATGTCTGGTTTAAATGTGAAATTACATCCAATGACCAACATTGTATTAAATGGTAAAAATATATTCTAAATATACTTTAAAACCACTCAAATTAATAATTTATCACTATTAATTATTTCGATTAAAAAAGTTGTTTTTAATTAAAATTTAGTAATTTTCACTATTCATCAAAATATGAAAGTTATCCGAAAAGTACCAAAATTTCACCCTAGGCTAATTTCGATATTTCGAATCCAAAGATGAAGTCCATTTTGAAATATAAAATGTATAAAATTTCAAAAAGTAGGTATTACTATTCATAACGGCTAGTTTGATTGGTTGTGGTGTGTTAGAACATGAAGTTGCGTACAACACACGCTACTGTATTATTCAGAGAGAAGCGTACCGTGGAAGATTGGGGTGTTACATTCTCCCCTACTTCAATAAATTGCGTCCTCACAATTTTTAAAATTGGGATTGGGAATATAATGGAAAGTCCCACATTGGAAAAAGAGTCAATAAAACTATCTCTTTAAAAGAAAGAAATAGAAGTACAAAGGTCACCTGAGATAACCCATACTAGGATTCCATGTAGGAAAACATGGATATGAACGATAAACTAAGTGTTAAGTTCTGATGGAGAGGGATATAAAACATGATCAGGAGAAAGTGGACAATAAGAATATCACAAACTTGTGTTGGGACAAACAGTCATTAGTCTCCCAGTAGGAAAAGTAAACGGACAACATTTTTTGTTTTAAATTACATTACATAAGGACGAGGAATTCATTTATGATATTGACTAAGAACATAAAGAGATATACTTACTTTTTAATTAGAGTTTCATTCTTTAATAAATTTTTACCATTAACTCGTTTTTTTTACAATGAGTATTCAAGAAGACTTGGTCACAATGGAAGAGCTAGAATAAACTTCTATAGAAATACATAATCCACGTAGGATAAACTATATATTTACCTTGTCTTTAGAGATTAATCAAAACCAAAATGGTTAGTATAATATCTGATGATCCCCAAATGGATATTCCATTAGAGAAAAAAAACACTAATCTTAATTTCTAAAATTAAACCATCAATACCCCAAAGTTAAATAAATACCATTCAATAATCAATTGTCCTTAAAATCCTTCAATATAATCCAAACTAATATTGAAACCCAAAACTTATAATAATGTAGTCTTCCACATTAAATTTTATCTCCAAATGACATCAATTACTCTTAAAGTCACATACTTAAAAGTAATTAACCTAATCACATATTCTCTATTATAGGTTAATCATTTCCATTTATAACCCAAATCACTATAAATCCACAATAAAAACATAGATAAAAATCCACCATTACTCCTCAAATGAAATCTCATACTATTCTATTTTCCTTGGGCACATAGTGTTCACAACAAAGCGGACAACTTCCAAAATAACATTTATCACTTAATCACCAAATCATTTTTTTATACTAAGGGTATTCATTTGATAAGACATAAGATCCCAAATCAAATTATTATTGATCAATAAAATCATTTAACTAAAAATAATAGTCACACTAACGAGGGACTTCACGTAGTCCAGTGGTAGGCGATAAATACCAATCGCACTTTGGTTATGGGTTCGATTCCCACAGCTTTGTCTGACGCGATGGGTTGTCACACGGTCTGCGTGTTGTCCTTTTTCAAAAACAATATTTTATAACATTACCAAAATGAGATAAATTCCTCAAAATAACCATAACATAATTTAACCACAAATCTTATCGCATACCTTTCATTTTCATCCCAAATTCTAATAACTTATAATTGCCTCAAACCCAATGATTATATAAAACCAAATGGTTATTTATAACTATATCCACAGGGGAAAAGATAGTTCTTCCTCAAATATCATCCTCACATAGAAAACTATAGGGTTAAAAATAAAAGAGAAAATTATTCCAAAGTAAACCCATCAACAAGGAGCACTAATACTTTTTAAACTTTTCTCCAACCATTTATTTCCACATAGCTTCTTCTTTGACCAAGAAAATATCCTATAGTACAGGGCATTCACTCGGGTAATGGCTAGGTCCCCTACATTTATGGAAAATGACTGTAAATGGATTCTTGGGACCATTTTTATCTTCTTCCATAGTACTCTTCATTTTTCTACGGAAATTCTTCACTTTATGTCCTTCCTTCCCACACATAAAGCATTTCTTGGTCCCATTGAGACACTTTCCTGGGTGTCTCCTTCCACATTTCCTGCATGATGGAAATTTAGGATTCCTTTCTCCATGGTCTCCACTGTTGGAGCTCTTATCATTCATCACCTTTATCTTCTTTGTTGAGTCTGAGAATTGGTTAATATATATATTGTTGATCATATTTTTGGAAAATTGATTTGGCATGAAGACGATATCTTTTACGCCTATCAACATTCCATTTTGTTGCTCATTGCCAGAACCATTCCCACCATGTACATCATTCTCAAAGTCACTATGACTTCCTTTGAATCCAGCCATTGACTAAAAACATAAATCATTGTGTGAGTAACAGTAGTCATAAAATCATTTAGAGAATATCATGTCACCGTATTCTTAATTTGAAACACATTAGGATTAACCAAGGTCATTTACTCTCAACTTATATATAATATTTCAAATCGGTTTGTAAAGAAAATGTAAGTTATCCTAAGCATATCCCCCGGGAGTTTCGTAACCAAGATTGCAGTAAGGCCTTTTGTCATGCACCAGTTCCCGTTCAAGTCTAGCTCAAAGCGGTGTTTTCGGGTTTTACCCCTAGGTACATCTGTGCCAAATCCGCCTCTACCTGCTCGTATCCAGACAGGGATGTATTGCTCGAAAAACTCACAAAATCTCTACAATACTAAAATTCTAGGAATTTCTTCTATACTAATCCTCAACGTTCATCTTAGGTCTACGTGCTCTAATCATAGTTTATATAAATCTAGCTTCCAAGGTTTGTACTAAACTTCATCTGATACCAACTGTAACGCCCCGATCCCAGTTACCCAAAGTCGGTGCTTTATTACATAACATTGGCATGATCACAAGAAAGATCAAATCTTGAAAGACTGATTAGTTTAGTAGCCTTGGAAACACTAGATATATTCATAAAGTTATACATTACATCATAAAAATGAAAACTACAACAACATAGTCTCCATAGTCCACACTCTTATCCCCTCATACTGTCCCTGCAGGTCATTCATAATTTAATTCTTCACATCCTAGGAAAAATAAAACATAGAAAAGGGGTGAGCTCAAATGCCCAGTAATGATAACAATATAGCGAAAACTTCCGTAAATAATAATAAACATTTAAGGCAATGTATAACTAAAACAAAAGCCTTTTAAACTTGAACTTCAACATAGTATGACAAAAATAAAATGAAATAATGCCATTTAATTATTCACATTGATATTCTACTAATCGAATATTCACATGCAATATCAATAACCATTTTCATAATGATGGAATGCATAATGCCATACTATCATAACCACATAGCCAAGTCCTCATGCCAAGACTACAAATAAGATTTTGTAAAAGCCTTGTGCCAAGACACTAGTTTGTCTCATGAGACCTACCGATGCATCGAGGAGCTATAGCGGGCTACACCCGTCACTTACTAAGTCCAATGCATTCCTCATATGAAAAGTTTGAAACATAACATAAACATTCGTATTAAAACTAGCATGTGAAATGTCAATACTTATCCACAAACCATGAATGGTATAAAAATAGCACATCCACAGTCAAACATAACTCATTCGATACAATATGGGATATTGTATTGTATCATATTAATATCAATAGAGAATAATGAAGTATATTGACATAGATGAAAATAATCATCAAAACTATTTGAGAGAAATATCCCCCTTTTTCTTGAAATAATTTAAAAGTCACACTATTTGTCAAGAAGCCATTTAAAAATAGATTTTTGAATCAAAGTGCCCCATACCACTTTGAAACTTTTAAAAGGAGTTTTAATTTTAAAACATTAATGTCCATATAAATAAATCCTTAAAACCATTTTTAAAACATGGACATTAATGAGCAAGATTTAGAAAAATAAGTCTTTAAAACATTTAAAAATAGTATTTTAGTTAGAGTTTCTAACCAAAAGAGATACACTTGAATACAAATAATTGAGGTAATCAAAACTTTGTAATATCATGAGAATAAAGGGATTCATGATATACTATGTCAAAGTACATTATATACACCACATAAAAGTGATTTGGTGTATAATAACAAAGAAGTCTCAATGGAATGTAAATTGAGATGAAATCTCTCATAAAGGTCGTATCCTTAGGTTAAGGATAAATAAACGACATAATTATGTGTGACAAATATAAATACACTAAATATTATTGAATATTCAGTGTAAAACAATCAAATTACATTCACACATATTCTTGTAAAAACAACACCAATGAATTGCATGTTTATCTCAACAAATCGAGATTGAGTAAAAATTACTCTTATCAAGTTCATACCGATGACTTGAGAATTTATAAATGGAGTTATTATGTGTATAAAAAGTATATCCACATAAAGGGGAGTGTAAATTAGGACATAAACAAATGAATAGTGATTCTACACATAATTTTGGAGTAAAATAATCAATGAAGTATGCGTAAAGCCGAATGAGTGGAAATTAAAATTTCAAATTCCCTTATCGATTAGGGAACTCAAGAAACATAAAACCATGGAAGAAGGATCATAAAATGATGATGTAAATACCCATAAATTAAATTATATTACACAATGAATACAATCATGGGCAATACACATACACCACATGCAATAAATAAGTGGTGAACAATGGAATTATCACGAAATTAAGAGTGAGATAAGAAACCCCTTACTTTGTAATTTTTCCTTGGTCGACGGTAGTTTAACCTCCTGTATAATGGTGAAATAATTGTTATTGAATTATAAAATAATCATTTAAATTAATATGATATCATATATGATCTTTTAACATTGATTTGTTAATAATATCTTAGTATTATCATCATTTCAGGTGTTAACTTACTCGTTTTCCTTTATATTCTTTGTTACGTAAGCCGTGTTTTTTATGGATAGGTTGTATCCTATTCATATCCAGAATTATATCATGTCCTTAAACATTATTTTTAATCATAAAATGAGAATTATACTTGAATGGATACGATGGAGAATAAATCTCATCGCGTTCGTGGAGACAGTAGTCCGTACGTACGCACGAGCGACAATATCATTCTTTTGATGTTAAAATAATATATAATTGTATGGTATATCATATAGACAGAATAATTATCATGTTATATTTATTATTTACATGAATTACACATCATTATTATACCCATCCAAATAATAATTTATTGAATGACAATTACACCACGACGTGGAGACGGTAAGCCGTACGTACGCACGTATGGTGACATGCCATTCAAAGGATGGATAGAATACTGAATATGGTTGTAATATATTTATAATAACATCACAGTATATAGAAGATACTGGAGTTATTATTTTATAATAGAAATAACAAAGAAAGAATAAGTTGAAGAAGAAAGGAACTTGAAAGAGGGTGGTGAAAACATTACCTCTTCTTCGGGTTCTTCCTTTTGATTTGATAAAAAGGGATCCTTAGGTTGGCTTTCTGATCAAACTAAGGCCTCTAGGTTGTATTGAGGGAAGTTGAGAGAGTATTTGGGCAGGGTTTGGCTGAGCCAAAATGCTTTGAATGTGTGAATTAGTGAGAAGGGTGAGTGCCCTTTTATAAGAGGGGTGAGGGGCACCTTTGGAAAAGCTAAAAAAATATTATTTTATAATAATTTCATATTCGGTTTATAATGTCTAAAAAGTTTATTATTTAAAGTTTAAGGTGGGGATGGGTAGAAACCCACTCAAACAATAGAATTTAGACAGGTTTGGGTCATTATATTAAACTTATCTTTAAGTATTAACTCTTAGTTAATTATTTTCACTTTTACAATGTCTTTTGTATTTTTAAATTATATGGTTAATAAACTTACTATATACATCCAAGAGACCCCCAAGTGGTCCATTAATGATACACCTGTCATGATATAAGTCTCTTGGCCGAACCTTAGATTTTTATGAATTTAATATAAATTAATAATATAATATTTGTTTTAAAAACTCCTTTATGTCAATTTTGACACTATTGGGTATTTTGTTTTTGATAAATTCATAACAGCATTATTACTTCGAACGCAATTTATATAATCAATCCTAATATGTCATATTAACCTAAATAATTATTGGAATTTATAAAAAGTCTCAAATTACATTTATTTTGATATTTATAATATCAATTATTTTAATATTTCATTAATTAGGTAATTACTGCATCACCATTGTGTCATAAATAAATTAAATTATTTAATGTCTAAAAATTATAAATAAAATACCATTATGTAGGAAATTTTTTTATCTTTCTAATGAATATTTAAAATTGAATTTATATTATGTATAACCCTATATTAAAAATGTTTTAGTAAATAAACTTTGATTTTAACTCTTTTAACTCTTCTTTGAATTAAATAATAATAAATGTCCTAATCTAATACAAGTGGACCTAAATGATAATATTTTACTCCTAAGGTTGTTTTTGGTCGAGATACACTTTTCCAATATAATTAGGACATGAGTTAGGGTAATATTAATATCATTTTTACCCTTAATTACCCTATTTACTTTTAACCGTGGTAAATAAAAGTAAAAAGTTACTATTCACAAAAAATTATTTTCATCTCATTGAACCACATTTTACTCCTTGATATTAACCGTGTCTCTCGGATTTTCTAAATTCCACTCACAAAAGTGGTAAAATTAAGTTTTATGAAAAAATCAGTTTTTTAACTACCACTTAGTGGTTTCACTATTCATCAAAAAATGAAAGTTTCTAGAAAAATACCAAAAATTACGACTAAGCTATATTTGATATTATGAATTCAAAAATGATGTCTATTTTACCAAATTCAAAATATATCAGTTGCATTAATTAATTTGAAAATTAATTCCCGTCATCAGAACAAATAGTGTGTTTTTAAGAGATAATAACTATCAAAAGATTGACACTTGTTTATGTCTGGTTTAAAGGTGAAATTACATCCAATGACCAAAATTGTATTAAATGGTAAAAATATATTCTAAATATACTTTAAAACCACTCAAATTAATAATTTATCACTATTAATTATTTCTATTAAAAAAGTTGTTTGTAATTAAAATTTAGTAATTTTCACTATTCATCAAAATATGAAAGTTATCTGAAAAGTACCAAAATTTCACCCTAGGCTAATTTCGATATTCCGAATCAAAAATGAAGTCCATTTTGAAAGATAAAATGTATAAAATTTCAAAAAGTAGGTATTACTATTCATAACGACTAGTTTGATTGGTTGTGGTGTGTTAGAACATGAAGTTGCGTACAACACACGCTACTGTATTACTCAGAGAGAAGCGTACCGTGGAAGCTTTGGGTGTTACAATTACTCATTGGAAACCCATATTTTAGATTCTTCGAATGAGTACTAGAATGAGACTCATCCCAAGATCCACCCCCATCTATCTGGTGGGAGTCAAATAGACATTGAGTGAGGAAAGATTCAACTGGAGTAGGTCGATCTGACGCCATGAGAAGAAAACCCTAATCACCATTGGAAGTTCTAGGGAGAATCTCTCGTGGTCCTCTCATCTTTGTAATGTATTAAATGTATCACTTTTTAATGAAATTCTAAAATGAATACTAAAATTTGAATAAATTTCATAAATATTAGGTGTATGTGTTTCTATATATATAAGATTTCATTGATTATGCAAATATTTTTCTGTGTGTGTCATATATAAAAATGAATTATGTATATATATGTGAAATTAATGTAACACACGTCTGATATATGTTTAATTGAAAAATAAAATGACATAAAATTATTTCCATTGCTTTATGCAATTAGTTATTATTTTTAATTAATATTAATTTTTAATTATAAATCATTATTCACTAAATATATGACTTATTTAATATGTAAGCATAAATATTTTGTATTATATTAAATCATATTTTAGGAATTATTATACATTGATATATATATATATATGTGAATATATTTCAATATTAAATGTATTAAGGAATAATTATGTATAAATCCATTAAAAATGAATAAGACATTAATGTTTTTTTAATTATTATATTTTATTAATTTTCTATATTTATATTTCATATATATTATTTATTACTATTTATAATTAATATATATATATTAAACTTATTAAAAAAAATTAATAATTCCTTCATTAATAAATTTTTTAATAATTTTTTAATTTATTCATTTTTGATTTTCTGTTTAATTATTACAATTTATTCATTTTTAATTTTTTTGTTTAATTATTTCAATTTATTCATTTTATATAAATATATATTATTTATTAATATTTATAATCTATATATATGTATATTAAATTTATTTATTTTTATCAATGATTATTTAATTAATAAAATGATAAGTATTTTTCTTAATTTACATATTTTTAATTTTTCTTTGTTTAATTATTTCATTTTATTCATTTTTTATATCTATATATTTAATATATACTATTTATTAATATTTATAATTTATATATATGTATATTAAATTTATTCATTTTTATCAGTAATTATTTAATTAATAAAATTGCTATTATTTTTCTAATTTACTCATTTTTAATTTTTATTTGTTTAATTTTTTCATTTTATTTGGGACCTTTATCAGTACTAAAAAAGCACTGATAAAGTTTTACCTTTATCAATGCTAAAAATAAATCACTAATAAAGTATACCCTTTATCAGTGCTAAAAATAAAGCGCTGATGAAGGCTAGTGTTGTTAAAGGTCTATTTATTAGTAGTGTTAGTGAAAGACGAATCACATCGCTTCGTGAGAGGGTAGTCTGGTGTACACACGATCAATGTTATCGTATCTTCTATGTAATGGAGGGTAATGATATATATATGATATAATGACTCCATAGGTATAAATATTTTATAAATATCATATATACACTTTAGATCTGTCATTATACCCAACTTTGAAAGGTGGTGATTTAAGAACAAACAAATTCAGTTTGTGAGGTAGTAGTCTGTCATACACACGAACGATGATTTCATAACCCATTTGATGGAAGTAGAGATGGTTGTAGCTAATTAACTTATTATAAAAAATTCTCATTATATGGATTATATTTATTTTATTAGATCATAATTGTTTAATAAGAATTTAAGGAGGTGGAAAAATAAATAAAATAAAGACGCTCGTTAAAGAACAATACCTATTCTTCATGTATCCTCCTTATATTTTCCATAATTCCATCCAAGGTTTGATTTATACCCAAAATAATTATTCTAGGATGATTTTATTGGATTTGGGAAGTGGTTTTGTTAGGTATTGTCCAAACCAAACAGGTTTGAAAGTGTGAATAAGAGTACCCTTTTATAGTTGAGGAGTGGTATTCTTGTAAATACCTAAAATTATTCACTATTGGTAGGTATCCCTTACCTCATGTTCCTAAAAAATGGATAAATAATGGATGGGAGTGTTTATTTGTTTTATACACACCTCAACCACACAAAAATCAATATATTTTTCTCATTTTATTCCTCGGTCTTTAAGTTTACTCAATTTTACCCTTTTAGTTTTTTACCACGGTAACTTGTATAATTTTATTTACCTTGGTAATTTATCCTTTAATAATACAATTAAAATAATATTTATTAGATAATGTAGAACTAGTTATTCTAAATATTAAATCTAAATTATTAAATAAAAATCATATGTGTGTGTAAAATTAATTTTTACACAAATGCATGCAATGCAAAAAACCTTGTTTTAACCTTAATCGCGGTAATTAATTTTAACTGTTTCACTAATAATTATGGTAAAAAAATAATTTGAAATTATTAGATAATATAAATTATTATAATTCCAAATATGGAATCCATTTTTTAAAATTCAACTCACAAAAGTGGAAAATTTTAATTTAAAATTTATCTTGAAGACATGACGAGAAAGGGGATATTTAGAGTGAAAATGTTCAAAATTTTACAATTTATTTCTAGGAAAATCACATAATTTATACCTTACCAAAACTTTTTTATGTTATCCTATGCTTATACTTGTCCTTAAAATAATTTATAGGGTTTTATTACCTAATCTATGTTTTCCTAAATCTAGTTCCCAAGATTTCTACTAAACATGCTCTCATACCAACTGTAAATACCCAAAATCTAGTAACCTAGAGTCAATATCTACTTTATTATATCGAAACTAGATACAAGAAATCACATCCCAAAGAACATAATTGTTTAGTAGTCTTGGTAAACTAGATACATACTTTAAATTCACATTAAATTTTAAAACATAAAATACATAAAATATTTTCTTTGAGAACACCATTATTCCCTTTAGCATGTCCCTGAATATTAATCCCAAAACACTTCTTAGTGTCCTATAGAAAATAAAATATAATAAAGGAGTGAATTCATATTCTAAGTAAGTGTAGGAATAAAAAATAATCTATCATGAATAAATAAACATAATAAATATGAAATGGTAAATAATTGAAACACATGTCATTTAAACAATAACTTGAGAATAATATGGCAAGAATAAATTATGATCAAATAAAGATATAAAAATAATCACATGAGATTGAAAATTATCCATGGATATTATAAATAATTGAATAATCACATGGACATCAATAACTTCTATCATAATTAGATAATTCATAATACCGAACATCTGAAATATACTATCAAGACCTTTCAAAAGATAGTTTAAAACTATGGGTAAAAACCCATTTAATTTGGCCAACTTATTTATCACATGAGACTTGTCGATATATCAAGGGGTTATCTATAACTAGGAAAAATTCATCTATTAATAAGTCCAATTTATTCCTCAAATTAAAGGGGTGGAACATAATCAATATAAACATTCATATTGAAAAAATAACATATTAAATGTTAATACTTACCCTAATCAAATAAACATAATCATAAAATTCCATGACCCATCCTCGGGGCCCGTGTCGTGACTACCCCAAGCCCGCCTTCCATAGGCCAGGGGATGGCGACTAGCACCAAAGGTGTAAATCCCGATAAAAAGGGAAGGCATTGCCTTTTTAAATGTAAACAAACACAATAGAGTACGCAACAGAAGAAAACACTAAGTAATACTGAATACAAAAGTAAGTGGCGAAAGGAAAGGGGCCAGAAATACAAGCCCAATAGTAAGTACAGTAAAACTGAAAATCTAGTAAAACTACAGTAAAGTAAACAGAAACCACGGATTCATCCTCTGGAAATCACACCTGAAGGGTGGGTACAGATGGCCACCTCATCACCTCAGGTCTAACCGTCCGCTCTGTGTACATCTTGCCAAGTGGTACACCTCCGAGTACCGTCCATCTCTACAAGTCTCCACCTCGATCAGTGTTGTCTGTCGTATGCATCCAACACAACGTAGTGCAGGCATAGCTCATGCAGGGGTGACTATAACGATACTTAGTAGGGACCCCAAGACCCTTAAAGTCTCAAAAAATCCAACAAGGATAAACCAAAAGTATTATTTCAACAAATAACCATTACTTAGGTATATTCCCATACATATACCTAAGTTATCAAGTAACCCATCTCAATCATGAGGAAAACCCAAAGGTCACTGACTCAGCTCAAACCAGGATTTTTATTCACGATGTTGAAACCATGGCTGCTGAAGAACTCCTCCTCTTTCGAGTACATTGGGCCTACTGCTACAACCAAGCGCTTCCCACTAACCCTGGATTGCTGAAGTACTCCACCTGTCGAGTATTGTGGGCCTGCTGCTACAACCAAGTGCTTACCACCATGGGTATGCTGCTACAACCAATCGCTCCCCCTCATAGCCTACATAGGTACTCCTTCTGTCGAGCACCGCGGGTCTGTCGCTACAACCAAGAACTCCTCTGCCGTGGGTCTACTGCTACAACCAAGCACTCCCCACTGGTCCATCTGAATCACTCTGAGTCGATTGATCAGCAGTCTCCAAGTCTCATCCATCTACTAGGTCTCTACAATCTGCTCGCTCGTCACCAGGAGGGTCCACTCCACAAGCCTCAAGCCGATACTCCAAGTGTCACGAAGTCTCACGAGGAAGTATCTCAAAGAACCGCCACATCATAGGGGTCTCAATTCAACAGACGGCGCGTCAATCAGACGCCCGGTCTGTGAGTTATTAGCCTTGTAATTCTGGGGGCCCAGTTGGTTTCGTGTACAAACCAACCTGAGTGTAACTCAACTATACCCTGAACTCCCATGGGGTATACTCAAAGGGACCATTTCTCAATGAGATTACCGACGCCGCTGACGGTTCATCAAACGGACGTCCGGTTTGAGAGTTATTGGCTTTTCCGTTCCAGGGGCCTGGTTGGTTTCCAACCTAAACCAACCCAACCGTACTCCAACTATGTCCAAACCTAAAGTGGAGTATTCCAAAAGAACTGTCTCATCAAAAGGAATCTAATTCAGTTGACGACACGTCAATCGGACATTCGGTCCTTAAGTTATAAGCATTTCTACTCTGAGGTCCTGGTTGGTTTTGGTTTCAAACCAACCCGTCCATTTTTTCAAAGTCATCCAAAACTCACTTGGATTATTGAAAAAGGACCGCCTCGTCGTAAGGGTCCTAGTGCCACAGACGCTGCGTCGATCGGACGCACGGTCGTGAAGTTATTCAAGTTTAAGTGAAAACGGGTCCTGCTCGTTAAGCCTAGTGGGCTGGTGGGTAGGGTCAACCTGGTTTTGGTGGGTCCGACCCGGAAGAGGGTCGAACCGGCCTGGAGAATCGTGCGGCCTGGCCCGAAGGGGTGCGGCCCGGCCCGAGAGGGTGCGGCCCGGCCCGAGAGGGTGTGGCCCGGCCCGGCGCGGCGCGGCCCGGCCTGGCCCGGCTGGCCGAGCGCTATGGTGGGGCGCGGCCCCCCGGTCTCCCGAACCGGCGACGCCAAGCGGCGCCACCCTTCCATCCGGGTGGCTGAAGCCAGCCGGTCTTCCTGGTGCGAGCGGCCCACACAGGCGGGCCACGGTTCCTTCAGCGCAGTACCCTCCAGGCGATGCGGGTCTTCCCAGCCCGGTCGGCCGGCTGCCGACCGGTTTTTCCGCCGAGCAGCCCGCGAAATGCAGGTCGCGGTCCTCTGTAGCGCGGCGCCGTGGGGCGCCACGGTTCCACCAACCTGGCAGGCTACGGCCGGCCGGTTCTTCTTCGGCTGAGCATCCCACGGTTGTGGGTCGCGGTTCTTCCGCACGCGGCCGGCGCCTTCGTTCGCCGCCACCTCTGTTCGTCATTGTCTCCCGTTTCCATTGCCAAATTATTCAAGAAACATTGGTTGGTTGTCGGGTCGTGTTCGCTCGGTCCACGCCCTCCGCGTTAAGCGGTATCATAAGGACAAAGTCAAACCATGTTTCTCAACAAAGAACAAGAAAATTTTAATAAATTAAAATTGAACATAATCCCCCTACCTCGATCAAGGCTTGTCCGTCATAGTCACGGAAAACAATGTTGCTCTGTCAACGTCGAAGAAAGAACCGTCATCGTTGGCAACATTCCCCGCTGCGGTGTCTCCTCCCTTGATGCAGAGGAAGAAGAAGGTTGGAGAAGTTACTTCACGTCCTTCAAGTCGGAGAGCGTTCTTCGCATTCTTCGTGGAAGAACTGTCCCTTTCTAAATCTTCCCACAAATATTTGCCAACCAAAATAATAATAAGGCCCTCCCATAATATAACATTGCCATGTATTTTCAAATTAATTCAAAATGTAAATTGAATTAATTAAGGCATTGAGTTGGAAACATTAATGGATGGGAGATGGTGAGGCTCCACATTAAAGTGGAAGTCCAAAGGTTTAGAGACGGTTGTCAAAAATTAAACAAGGGGGTTTTAAGAGAGTTGAGGGGAGTTATGGGGAGATGAAAGGTTAGGGATCGTGTGCGCCCCACCTCACAAATATCCTCTCATGGGAGGTTATGTGGCTGTGGGCCCCACCTCTAACTCTTCTTGGGAGGAAATAACCACCAAGCATAAATAAAATTGTGTAATACAAATTTTATTTGTTTTATTCTAAATCCCCAAAAATTAACTTTCAGCCCGCATAAAACACAACTGCGGTAAAGGTCCCCTTAAGTGAATACCAGCGCTGCGAGTTTATCGGTACCCTCAGATTTCAATTTCGAGCACCAGTTCAAAAGATAGAAAAACCTGCACGTACGTTTACTGAACGTACCTGAACAAAACTTCAGAAATTGATTCCGGGCACACCGGGCCTCGGAATCAAGTGCCGTCAGAAACCGCAGACTCGTAAAATTCCAAAGTATTTAAGAAAAAAAATCCTTAAAATTTTTGAGTCTTTACATTACTCCCACCTCAGAGGTTTACATCCTCGTAAAGCTACAACACACACTAGGGAAACAAATGGGGGTACAGTACATGCATCTGAGCCCCCCGCTCCCATGTGCTCTCCTAGAAGCTAAATACCAGACCTACTACTGAGCGCATCCACAACAACGTTCCCCTTCCTTGGAGTATAGACTATCTCGAAGTCATAATCCTGGAGTAACTCAATCCATCACCGATGTCTCAGGTTCAGGTTCTTCTGAGAGAAGATACACCTAAGACTATGAATATTAGAGTAAACCGCAAATCGTTCGCTCAACAAACTAAGGGTGAGACTAGCCAATTATAAGAACTCGACATCACCCTTCCTCGCCTACGTTATACAAGAGATGCAAGATTTCTCCTTTTCCAAAAAGGGAAATCCAGTCTCATCCCCAGGATAAACCACGTCCTTTTCCTAATACAGTCAATCCGGACATGAATGATACTAATTCATGTCATGGACGACATCGTAAGGCCTCGACGTTACTACCAAGAGATCCAATTGTTACTCTCGCCTCCAAGGGTTGAGTCACACTGTCGGCATTAGTGTGTGGTTACTGGGTCTCCTCCAGTAAAAATATTGAAATTGAGGGTCAAGTCAATAGTTTTAACTGGAACCTCATAGTATTAACCACACAAAAGGTAGGATATAAAATGTCACAAAGAAAAGTTTCTTTTATTACTACAGCTCAAAGTACAAGGACACATAACAACCACAAACAACAACAACAACAAGGAGGCTAGAAGCACCAAGAACAAAGGCCTCCATGCCTGGAACTAGTCCTGCTCCTGTCCACCTACTTCCGGAGCTTCATAGTCATTTACTTCTGCTGCCTAAAGCTATGATCTCCCATGTCCACCTGTTCCATGCGACCGGGGTGGACCTCCTGATGGTGGTGGTGGCAACACCTCGAACTGTCGTTTACCACCAGCTGCACGGCTAGCTCCTCTTCCATGGTCACCTGATCCTTTCATTTCGTCATGATCGAACCTCTGCCTCTGACCGAGAGGTCCTTCATCTATCTGTTGATCGTCTGTATGGTGGGTCAGATAGTCATGTGTCGTGTGACCAAGCCCGCCGCATGAGTAACACTGTCCTCTCCTAGAAAGTATGTCTCCACCACGGGTGCCTCGCACACACGATCCTAAGTCATTCGGTCGGCCACCCATGGGTCTCGTCCTCTTGAACCCCTGTGTCATATGTCTACTTCCAACTGCAGAAGACTCTGTTGCATGTCGACTAGTGGTGGGTTCCGTTGATGGGGATTGCTCAGCAAGGAAACTCTCCACTAGGAGGGCTCAATCCAACACCCATGTCTGCATTGGGATGCTATGAGAAACAACTGAAGCTATAATCTCTCGTCTGACCCCCTGCTCGAAGGTCCGGGCCCTAAAGAACGGGTCTTGTACCATATCTGTAGAGTAGCGCGAGAGGTCTGTGAACCTCGCTGAGTACTGTACTACTGTCATGTTACCCTACTGCAGATGCAGTAGCTCCTGTATATGCACCGCTCGAAGGGTGGATGGTACATACTCCGCCTGAAATGGGCTCTCGAATTTTTCCCATAGAAGTGTCTCCTTATCGTTCATCTGGAGCATCAGGCTCCACCATCTGTCTGCTGCTGCCTGAAGGAGGCAGGCAGCAAGGATCGCCATAAAGTCTTCTAGTGTCCCTACCAGTCTGAAGACTCTCTCCACAGCCTCCAGCCAATCCTCAGCCGCCTGTGGGTCTGTCTCTCTCCAGAACATGGGTGGCCTCAGGCGCTGGAACTCGTGTAGTGCGCTCAAGTGGTGTGCATCGCCTGCTGCTGGGGCTGGTGGCATCAGTGGCCCAACGGGAAGTAGTACCGCTGGTGCCTCCATTGGTGCCTCAATTGGAAGAGGTCTCTGTACTGAGGCCTCATCGCTCAGCGGGCTGTCAGTACGTACAACTCTCAAGGCCCTATCTGGTCATCCGCGGGGAGGTATCCTAAAATAAACAGATGCGACACGGTCAAAGATTATACCTGGTGAGCTGACCTGGTTTGAACTGACTTAAAAAAAACTTTTGAAAACACACACGCAATCAGTATTTTCATGCACTGGGTCAGAAATCAGAAGTTAGGGTCCTGGTGTATGGATACATCAGCCGCCCGCACCAACACTGGACTCCCTGAACTGAAAACCACACGTAGTACCCTTAACACTATTGCTTTACAGAAATAATGATCAAAGTCTTGAGTTTTGTGGAAGAACCGACTCCTCTGATACCAATTTTTCACGACCCGTCCTCGGGTCCTGTGCCGTGACTACCCCAAGCCCACCTTCCATAGGCCATGGGCTGGTGACTATCACCAAAGGGGTAAATCCCGATAAAAAGGGAAGGAATTACCTTTATAAAAGTAAAAAAACACAACAGAGTATATAACGACCCATACTCTATATACATTTTTATTACATCATAATTGAATCACACTTATTACAACATATAACAAAACCATGAAAGGACCATATAGGTATAGTGTCTTTAGAAACTGGGAAACATAAACAACTGGTTCATAAATCATCTACATTGTCTCCCTTTTATTTTATCATATCTAGAGTCCCTTTTGGCATATCTTACTTAATATTCTTCTTCCTGACCTGGGGAAAAGAAAACATACAAAAGGGTGAGCTCAAATTCTCAGTAAGGGTAAACAAAAGAAATATCAAACATATCATATTCATAAGAACATAACATTTTGAAAATCTTATCCTGCAAAAGAGATCATAACATGGGATAAATCATAGAACTGAAATGTAATCCCAATAATCATAACTTAAAACATGAAGCTTTGTTTCATATACACATAATCATAGAGAATCATTTCTTAGTAGTCAAGACTCATAGTCAAGACTATCTTAGCGGACAAAGTCCATTTCTGAACCGAGTTCACTCCTCGTTTCAGTCCTGTTTCACTGAACCGGTTTGAACTGCCATTCCAGACATGTCTATCTCATGAGATATAAATCTTTACCCAATGCATTGGAGGTAGATATAGGTCCCACCCATCTCATAATTAAACCATTCTTATGTGTTCCACAAAATCATAAATCATACATCATAGCATAACCCATGTAATAAAAATGGGAATCTTAAACATCATGCCATCATAACATAATCTATATAAGATAAAAGGACATCATGAAAATAATTCCATCATAACATAATCAAATCAATGTAAAAATAGGGATAGAAACAGAACCCTATATTATCTTATATGGAAAATAATTTTGATAAAACACTTGAACTCCATTCTTGAGGAAAATATCCTTTCTACATCAAAAACATTTTTCCTTTCTTAACATGTCATACAATTTTAAACTAAAAGAAGTTGATTAAAAATAAACTTGAAAACTTGTAAAGTAAGCTTCATGGAAATAATTTTCTATGAATCAATTCATGTCGTATAAGTTAAAAAACATTCTTCTCGTACTTTGGTCGGAAAAATCAAAAAGTACCTCGTACTAAAAACAACAAAATATTCCTTTCATATATTTTACTAAAAACTCACCAATGGGTAAAATTGGATTTAAACAATTGTAGGTGGATGGAAATAATATTACATATTGAGGAAACATGGATGTGGATGATAAATATCCCCCAGTAAATTCTGAAGTATAAACAATCTCAGATAAAAATAAGATTGTTAGATTTTCCCTTACCTTAGGTCTGATATGCTTCGTATGAATCCAAACCTCCTGTAATATGGTATAAATAATGTCAATTTAATTATTACAGAATCATATTCATTTTTATGATATCATATATGGTCATATTTGTATCTTCTTAGTAGTAATATTTCATTTCTACTTGTTATTCGAGTGTTTATTGCTTTATGTTCTTATGCGTGTTTTGTCGAATAAATTCTTATAACTCTTTATAGGATATAGATATATCATTTAGAGAATGTTATTAGTGTAATATATATCATATTAATTCATTCAATTCATTTATATAATCATTATTCAATGAAGATCATATAGAACGAGTCGCATCACATCGTGGAGACGGTAGGTCGTACGTATGCACGAGCGATGATATCATTCCCATGATCGTGGAATTGTATTGAAGTGTATGTATAATATTTCAGAATAAATACAACTTTATAATAATCATATATAGTTATTTATTTGCACCATTATACCCATCCAAGTAAGGTGGTGGTGGAAAACATATTACACCACGGCGTGGAGACGGTATTCCGTACGTACGCACGCGCGGTGATTTTGTTTATCGTAGGATGGATAAGAGGTGAAATAGGGTTGTTTCATATTTATAATAACATATCAGTATATGATGGATACTGATTTTATTACATCATATTGAAACAACTAAAGAAGAGGGAGTAGAAGAATAATGGAACTTGAAGAAAACGGTAGAAGGTATTACCTCTTTCTCAAAGTGCCTCCTTTAAAATTTCTCTTAGGGCACTAGAGTTGGTCTTTTGATAAGACCAGTACCTATATTAGGTTTCTAAGTAAGTGGGGAAGTAAAATGGGCATGTTTTGGCCGAGCTTGAAGGCTCAAATTGGTGTGAGGAGGAGAGATAGGAGGTTCCCTTTTATAAGGGAGGAGAGGGGCACCTTTGGAAATATAAGAAATATTAGTTTATATTAAATCCCAACCCCACTTAAAAACTTCCAAAAGGACTCATATATGAAGATTAGATGAGATAGGGTTGTAATATCATCAACCAATAAAATTTAGACATGTTAGGAATTTATTTTAAACATTATCAACTTGATTTATCCTTATTTATCAATTTAATTTTATTTATGGTAATAATATTCTAAATTTTAAATTATTATAAATAATTACATATGTCTTGTGAATTTTCCCTAATTTGACACTTTATGACATTTTAGACCATATAAATTTTAATTTATAATTTTTAAATTTTTTTGTGATTTTTAAACAATTTTATAATATGTTATTTTTATAAAATAACAATAGTGTCAATTTTGACACTATTCATTTATTTGAATTTAAATAAAATATATACAGAAGATATGTTCAAACTAAAAGATTTAATAGATTAATAAAATGTCATATGTATCTATAAAATTAGTGGAGCACATTAAATAGTTCATATAATATTTATGTTAATATTTTTAAAACCATTTATTTGATATTTTAATTAATAAAATAATTTCAACATCACTATTATGTCATAATTAATGATAATTATTTAATCCCTAAAAATTCTAAAAAAAAATTTATATGATGTAGATAATTTTATTAAATTTATGGAGACTATTTATATCCGAAGTTTAATGAATTTTATCACTAAATTAAAATTATTATACTTATAAGATTTAAGAGAGTGACATATTGTCACTTTCCTTGGTTTTAATAATAATTATATTATTTCATGGTCAAAAGTCCATGAAATAAATATATTCCGGACCTTAAGTGATATGGGTCTACTTTTATCCATCCAATAGGATTATTACAGATGTTTGGGTAATTTTATAATCTTATATTTATCCTTAATTACCTGATTTACCTTTAACTATGGTAAATAAAATTTACCGTAGTTACTATTCATAATGCCCAAAAATAAAAAGTAGCATATTAACATAATTTTGACCCACTGATTCAAAATATGGAATCCATTTTTGAAAATTCAAAACACATAAGTTGCAGTAATTAATTTAAAATTAATCCCGTTGTTAAGAAAACAGGTTTTAGAAGTTAAAACATTGCCAAAGATTGAAATGTTTTTACCTATGAATTCAATGTGAAATTAATGCTAATGAAATAAATTATATTAAATGGTAAAAATATATTCTATTTATACTTTAAAACCATTCAATATTATAATTTAACCATATAAATTATCTCAATGAAAAAAGTTGTTTTAAATTAAAAATTAGTGTATTTTTACTATTCATCAAAATATGAAAGTTATCAGAAAAGTATCAAAAATTTATCCAAAGTAAATTTTTATATCCTGATTCCAAAGAAGAATTTTATTTTGTCAAATTGAACTTATAAACATGTCAAAAACTATATTTAATGTGGGTGCGCCATCAAAAGGCGGCAAATCTGCATTTTTTGAAAAATACTTATTTTACCCGAAAAATTTATTTTGTTCTCTTACCATGTTCTAGAAAATGTGTAAGATGAATAATAATATTATAAAATTAAAAATATAGTTAATATTATTCATAATGGCTAGTCCATAATAATATATCGTTGTTTAGTGAAACCCGGTATTGCGTACTACACACGCTATCGAGGAAGGTCGTGATTGCGTGTAATGCAAGCCAAGTCAGTATTGTATGTTGTGAAATATTCATTTGGTGTTGTGTATAACATAGGACATAAAAAAAATATTTCTCATAAAATCTCAGGGTGTTACATTCTACCCCCCTTAAAATGAATTTCGCCTTCGAAATTCATCACTTCATTACAAACAGATGAGGATACCTCTCCCCCATCATATCCTCAAGTTCCCATGTAGCTTCTTCTAATTGGTGGTTCCTCCATAAAACTTTAACCAAGCGAGTGGTCTTGTTTCGCAGAACTTTTTTGCTATGATCCAGAATCTCTATCGGCTTTTCTTCATAAGAAAGATCTTGCTCCAGCGGTACAACTTCTGAGCTGAGTACATGTGAATGATCAGGTATGTACTTCCTTAGGAGATACACATGGAACACATAATGAACTTGAGAGAGATTCGGTGGAAGAGCCAATCGGTAAGCTACCTTCCCAACACGATCCAAAATTTCAAAAGGACCGATATATCTAGGTCTCAACTTTCCCTTCTTTCCAAATCTCATTACCCTCTTCCAGGGAGATATTTGTAAGAACACTTTATTGCCCACTTCAAACTCTAGGTATTTTCTTCAGTTGTCGGCATAACTTTTCTGTCAACTCTGAGCTGCTCTTATGTGTTGTTGAATAGATAGGACCTTTTCTGTCATTTCATCAACAAGATCAGGTTCTAATAGCTTTCTTTCCCCAACTTTATCCCATCAAGTTGGAGTTATGCATTTCTTTCCATAGAGAGCTTCATAAGGAGCCATCTGAATACTGGAGTGAAAGATATTATTATAAGAAAATTCCACCAAAGATAGGTGTTGATCCCAACCACCTTTGAAATCCATAGAGCAAGATCTCAACATGTCTTCTAGAGTTTGAATTTTCCTCTCAGACTGACCGTCTGTCTGAGGATGGTAAGAAGTGCTGAAACTCAACTTTGTATCTAGAGCATGCTGAAGACTTCGCCATAATTTTGAGGTAAACCTCGGATCCTGATCAGATATAATGGAAATTGGTACTCCATGCAATCTTACCACTTCCTTTAAATATATCCTGGCAAGCCGATCAAGTTAAAAAACTTCTCTAATAGCAATGAAGTGTGCCGACTTCGTAATACAATCAACTATAACCCAGATAGCATTATTGACTTTGGATTTTTTAGGAAGTCCGGTGACAAAGTCCATAGTGATGTTTTCCCATTTCCATTCTAGTATGGGTAATGGTTGCAACATTCCCTTAGACTTTTGTCTCTTAGATTTAACTTGCTGACAAACCAAGTATCGAGAGACATATTCAGCAACATCTATTTTCATGCCATCCCACCAGAAGTACTCTTTCAGGCCCCTATACATCTTCGTGCTTCCAGGATGAATAGAGAATGAAGAACTATGAGCCTCATCCAGTAGCTCCTTCTTTAATTCTGGGATGGGAGGAACACAAACCCGATTCCTAAACCTTATTATCCCATTACAATAAAGGTTGAATTCAGGAACATTTCTCACCTTATTTTGTAACTCGACATCTTCTTTCGGTGCCTCTTTAATCTTCACGTGTATAGATGGTTGAACATTCATTTGAGAAAGATAAGATTTTTTCCCTTCCATTATAATTCCAAGATCCATCCTTTGTAAATCCATAAATATTGGATCTTTTGTGATCCTCATCATGGATAAGCTAGCATGGTCTTGTCGACTTAATGCGGCTGCCACCTTGTTTGCTTTCCCAGGGTGATAATGAATTGAGCAGTCGTAATCCTTAATCAGCTCCAGCCATCTTTTTTGATGCATATTCATCTCCTTTTGTGTGAAAATATACTTTAAACTTTTATGATCATTACAAATATCACACCTTTCACCATAAAGATAATGCCTCCAAATCTTTAATGCAAAGATTACCGTAGCTAACTTCAAATCATGAGTTGGGTAATTTTGCTCATGGATTTTCAACTGTCGTGAGGCATAAGCTATCACCATATAATTTTTCATGAGAACACACCCCAGTCCATTCTTGGATGAATCACTGTAGATCACAAAATTTTCTCCACTGCAAGGTAGTGTGAGCATAGGTGCACTGGATAACCTTCTTTTCAACTCCTTGAAATTCTCTTCACATTCCTTCATCCAAACAAACTTAACTTCTTTTCGAGTCAACTTGGTGAGTGGGTTAGATAACCTTGAAAAATCTTTCACAAAACGTCAGTAATATCTGGCCAAACCAAGAAAACTTCAGATCTCAGTTACTATTGTTGATCTCAACCATCTTTCGATAACCTCTGTTTTTTCTACATCCACAGATATCCCCTATTTTGAAATTATGTGACCCAAAAATGAAACTTTTTTAATCCAAAATTCACACTTGGTAAATTTGGCATAAAGCTTCTCCTTTCTTAGGGTCTTTAATACAATTCTCAAGTGATCTTCATGTTCTTCCTTGCTCTTTGAATAGACAAGAATAATATTTATAAATACTACCACAAACTGATCAAGATAGTCTCTAAAGACTCTACTCATCAGATCCATGAAGATAGCAGGGTAATTAGTAAGACCAAATGGCATCACTATAAATTCATAGTGTCCATACCTTGTACGGAAAGTCGTCTTTGGTATATCCTCCATTTTGACCCTTAATTGATGATACCCTGAATGAAGATCAATCTTGGAAAATTATTGAGCTCTGTGTAGTTGGTCAAATAGGTCATCAATGTGTGGGAGATGATATTTTTTCTTGATAGTGATCCTGTTAAGTTCTCGATAATCAATGCAGAGTCTCATTGATCCATCTTTCTTCTTAAAAAACAGAACAGGTTCTCCCCAAGGTGATGCACTAGGGCATATGAATCCTTTATCAAGATTCTCTTGGAGTTGCTTCTTCAATTATTGCAACTCAATTGGGGCCATTCTATATGGTGTCTTTGAAATAGGTATAGCACCCAATATGAGTTATATTGAAAATTCAACTTCACGATTTGGTGGAAGACCTGGAAATTCCTCTGGAAAGACATCATCAAACTCCCGTACAATGGGAATATTATTAATCATGAGTTTCTCTCCAACCATTTGAGATAAATAACCTTCATTTAGTGGAATCAAGACCCATATGATGGAAGAAATTTCCACTGGAAGGTTATGTTCATCCTTGCATCGATAGATGATCATAGATTGATCTGGAATATGAAATGTGACTTCCCTTATTTGGAAATTGATATGAGCTCCATATAAATAAATCCAATCCATGCCAAGAATCACATCAAATTCCAATATAGGAAGGATCACAAGATTTTCAGGAAGTATTTTCCCACAACCTTCAATCGGAGAAGAATTGTAAACTTTTGATGCAACCTTTGTGCCATTAGGAGTTGTCACAGAAAACTCAACATCTAATTTTTGAGGTAATACAGCGATACCCTTAGAAAATTCTTCAAAAATAAAAGAGTGGGTGGATACATAATCAAATAAAACATTTTCTACTTTAGAGTGCATGGTAAGTGTACTTCTCACCACTTCATTGTCATACTCCACATCACCGATAGTAATTGCATGTGACTTTCCTTTGTCTTTGGACTTAAGAGTTTGTTGACGTCAATAATCATCATCAACCCTTGGATTTGGGCATTGATTGGCAAAATGCCCCATCTCCTTGCACTTGAAACATTGAAGTGTAGTAGGTGAATTTTGTGTATCCATTCCTTTGTTTGCATCATTAGACATCTTCTTCTCATTATTTCGACATTCAATTGCCTGGTGACCTTCTTTTTCACACTTATAACATTTGCCTTTCCCCTTAAGACAATTTCCTCCATGTTTCTTTCCACACTTTGAGCATAAGGGAAAACTCATCTTCTTTTCAGTGTGGTATTTAGATTTTCCTTTGAATTCTATTTTCCTCTTCTTATCAAACCCATGTGACTGATGGGTTACACCAATCTCCATCTCAACCTTGAGAGCACATCGAACAATTTCCTCATAGCTATTGAAGTCCCTTATGGATAACACCCTTCGAAGACTTGGTTTTAAGCCACTAAAGAATTGATCGATCTTACTCTCAGGTTGGATAATAATTCTGGAAGCGTACCTTGCAAGTCTTGTAAAATTTTCTTCATAGGTACCAATGGATTCATCATCCTTTTTCTTCAGTTCAAGAAACTCTTTCTCCATCTTTTTTTGAAGAATACAAGTGAAATACTTATTGAAAAATAAGTTCTTGAACTTGTCCCATTCCATGGACTCAATTTTATCTCTTTACCTCGTATTCTTAATAAGATTCCACCATTGATCAGCTTCACCTTCAAAACGATATACTGCTCAGATGACTTTATCATGTTCAGAACATTGAAGGACTGAAATATCTTTTCAGTGGTATTGATCCATTGTTCAGCCACTAATTGATCAGAAGACCCGCTGAATGAAGGTGGACGCTACCTCATGAAGGATTAAACATAATGTTTCACCTTCCTTTGCTTGTTTGGAAGTCCTGCATGATTCATAGCTTGAGAAAGTTGTGTGAGCATGCCTACAAGATTTTTCATTCCATCTCCCATAATGTTTGGTTGCTCAGGGGGACAATCATTTCATTTCCCGTCGCATTCCGCATTAACACGGTTCTTTCGGGTTCCATCCATTGACTAAAACCAAGAAGAATAGTGTGAGAAACACTAATTATAATAAGAAACCATATAATCAAGAATAAAATTTCACACTTAAGTTCTTATCATAGGTTGTTCATGGCCATTTCTAAAACACTAAGATTGTGTTCTATGCTTAGACATATCCTTAGGTTTCTTACTATGGATTTCACATCCTAGTTTCCAAAAGTTGATTATACCTTTCCTCTGATACCAACTATAACGACCCATACTTTACATACATTGTTATGACTTCAGAATTGAAGTACAATTATTACAACATATAACAAAACCATGAAAGGACCGTATAGGTATAGTGTCTTTAGAAACTGGGAAACATAAACAACTGGTTCATAAATCATCTACACTGTCTCCCTTTTATTTTATCATATCTAGAGTCCCTTTTGGCATATCTTACTTAATATCCTTCTTCCTGACCTGGGGAAAAGAAAACATATAAAAGGGTGAGCTCAAATGCTCAGTAAGGGTAAACAAAAGAAATATCAAACATATCATATTCATAATAACATAACATTTTGAAAATCTTATCCTGCAAAAGAGATCATAACATGGGATAAATCATAGAAGTGAAATGTAATCCCAATAATCATAACTTAAAACATGAAGCTTTGTTTCATACACACATAATCATAGAGAATCATTTCTTAGTAGTCAAGACTCATATCCAAGACTATCTTAGCGGACAAAGTCTATTTCTGAACCGAGTTCACTCCTCGTTTCAGTCTTGTTTCACTGAACCGGTTTGAACTTCCGATCCAGCCATGTCTATCTCATGAGATATAAATCTTTACCCAATGCATTGGAGGGAGATATAGGTCCCACCCATCTCATAATGAAACCATTATTATGTGTGCCACAAAATCATAAATCATACATCATAGAATAACTCATGTAATAAAAATAGGAATCTTAAACATCATTCCATCATAACATAATCCATATAAGATAAAAGGACATCATAAAAATAATTCCATCATAACATAATCAAACCAATGTAAAAATAGGGATAGAAATAGAACCCTATATTATCTTAGATGGAAAATAGTTTTGATAAAACACTTGAACTCCATTCTTGAGGAAAATATCCTTTCTACTTCAAAAACATTTTTCCTTTCTTAACATGTCATAAAATTTTAAACTAAAAGAAGTTGATTAAAAATAAACTTGAAAACTTTTAAAGGAATCTTCATGGAAATAATGTTCTATGAATCCATTCATTCCGTATAAGTTAAAAAACATTCTTCTCGTACTTTGGTCGGAAAAGTAAAAAAAGTACCTCGAACTAAAAACGACAAAAGATTCCTTTCATATATTTTAATAAAAACTCACCAATGGGTAAAATTGGATTTAAAAAATTATAGGTGGATGGAAATAATATTACATATTGAGGAAACATGTATGTGGATGATAAATATTCCCCAGTAAATTCTGAAGTATAAACAATATCGGATAAAAATGAGATTGTGAGATTTTCCCTTACCTTAGGTATGATATGCTTCGTATGAATCCGAACCTCTTGTAATATGGTTTAAATAATGTCAATTGACTTATTACAGAATCATATTCATTTTTATGATATCATATATGGTCATATTTGTATCTTCTTAGTAGTAATATTTCATTGCTACTTGTTATTCGGGTGTTTATTGCTTTATGTTCTTATGTGTGTTTTGTCGAATGAAATTCTTATTACTCTTTATAGGATATAGATATATAATTTATATAATGTTATTAGTTTAATATATATCATATTCATTCATTAAATTCATTTATATAATCATTATTCAATGAAGATCATATAGAACGATTCGCATCACATCGTGGAGACGGTAGGCTGTACGTACGCACGAGTGATGATATCGTTCCCATGATCGTGGAATTATTTTGAAGTGTATGTATAATATTTCAGAATCAATACCACTTTACAATAATCATATATAGTTATTTATTTGTACCATTATACCCATCCAAGTAAGGTGTTGGTGGAAAACATATTACACCACTGCGTGGAGATGGTATTCCGTACGTACGCACGCGTGGTGATTTTGTTTATCGTAGGATGTATAAGAGGTGAAATAGGGTTTTTCCATATTTATAAAGACACATAAGTATATTATGGATACTGATTTTATTACTTCATAATGAAACAACTAAAGAATAGTGATTAGAAGAAGAATGGAACTTGAAGAAAATGGTAGAAGGTATTACCTCTTTCTCGAAGTGCCTCCTTTAAACTTTCTCTTAGGGCACTAGAGTTGGTCTTTTGAGAAGACCAGTACCTCTAGTAGGTTTCTAAGGAAGTGGGGAAGTGAAATGGGCATGGTTTGGCCGAGCTTGAAGGCTCAAATATGTGTGAGGAGGAGAGGGAGTAGGTGCCCTTTTATAAGGGAGGAGAGGGGCACCTTTGGAAATATAAGAAATATTAGTTTATATTAAATTCCAACCCCACTGAAAAACTTCCAAAATGACTCATATCTAAATATTATATGAGATAGGGTTGTAATCTAATCAAAAAATAAAATTTAGACATGTTAGGAATTTATTTTAAACATTATCAACTTGATTTATCCTTATTTATCAATTTAATTTTATTTGTGGTAATAATATTCTAAATTTTAAATTATTATAAATAATTACATATGTCTTGTGAATTTTCCATAATTTGACACTTTATAAAATTTTAGACCATATAAATTTTAATTTATAATTTTTAAATATTTTTGTGATTTTTAAACAATTTTATAATATGTTATTTTTATAAAATAACAATAGTGTCAATTTTGACACTATTCATTTATTTGAATTTAAATAAAATATATACAGAAGATATGTTCAAAATAAAATCTTTAATAGATTCATAAAATGTCATATGTATCTATAAAATTATTGTAGAACATTAAATAGTTCATATAATATTTATTTTAATATTGTTAAAACCATTTATTTGATATTTTAATTAATAAAATAATTTCAACATCACTATTGTGTCATAATTAATGATAATTATTTAACCCCTAAAAATTATAAATAAATTAATATGATGTAGATAATTTTATTATATTTCTGGATAATATTTATATCCTAAGTTTAATGAAGTTTATCACTAAATTACAATTATTATACTTATAAGATTTAAGAGAGTGACATATTGTCACTTTCCTTGGTTTTAATAATAATTATATTATTTCATGGTCAAAAGTCCATGAAATAAATATAGTCTGGCCCTTAGGTGATATGGGTCAACTTTTATCCATCCAATAGGATTTTTACAGGAGTTAGGGTGATTTTATAATCTTATATTTACCCTTAATTACCCGATTTACCTTTAACTATGGTAAATAAAATTTACCGTAGTTACTATTCAAAATGCCCAAAAATAGAAAGTAGCCTATTAACATAATTTGGCCCCACTGATTCCAAATATGGAATCCATTTTTAAAAATTCAAAACATATAAGTTGCAGTAATTAATTTAAAATTAATCCCATTGTTAAGACAACGGGTTTTAGAAGTTAAAACATTTCCAAAGATTGAAATGTTTTTACCAATGAATTCAATGTGAAATTAATGCTAATGACATACATTATATTAAATGGTAAAAATACATTCTATTTATACTTTAAAAAAATTCAATATTATAATTTAACCATATAAATTATCTCAATGAAAAAAGTTGTTTTAAATTAAAAATTAGCATATTTTTACTATTAATCAAAATATGAAAGTTATCAGAAAAGTATCAAAAATTTATCCAAAGTAAATTTTTATATCCTGATTCCAAAGAAAAATTTTATTTTTCCAAATTGAACTTATAAACATGTCAAAAACTATATTTAATGTGGGTACGCCATCAAAAGGCGGCAAATCTGCATTTTTTTGAAAAATACTTATTTTACCCGAAAAATTTATTTTGTTCTCTTACCTTGTTCTAGAAAATGTGTAAGATGAATAATAATGTTATAAAATTCAAAATATATTTAATACTATTCATAACGGCTAGTCCATAATAATATATCGTTGTTTAGTGAAACCCGGTATTGTGTACTACACACGCTATCGAGGAAGGTCGCGATTGCGTGTAATGAAAGCCAAGTCAGTATTGTGTGTTGTGAAAGATTCCTTTGGTATTGTGTATAACATATGACATAAAAAAATATTTCTCATAAAATCTCAGGGTGTTACAGAGTACACAGCAGAATAAAACACTAAGTAATACTGAATACAAAAGTAAGTGCTGAAAGGAAAGGGGTCGGAAATACAAGCCCAACAGTAAGTACAGTACAACTGAAAAGCTAGTACAACTACGATAAAGTAAACAGCAACCACTGAGTCGTCCTTTGGAAATCCCACCTGAAGGGTGGGTACAGATTACCACCTCAGCACCTCAGGTCCGACCGTCCGCTCCGTGTACGTCTCGCCAAGTGGTCCACCTCTGGGTACCTTCCAGCTCCACAAGTCTCCACCTCAATCAGTGTTGTCTGTTGTCTGCATCCAACACAACGTAGTGTGGGAATAGACCGTTCAGGGGTGAGTATAACGATACTTAGTAGGGACCCCAAGACCCTCAAGGTCTCCCAAAATCCAACAAGGATAAACCAAAAAGTATGATTTCAACAGATAACCATTACCTAGGTATATGCGCATACATATACCTAAGTTATCAAGTAACTCATCTCAATCATGAGGAAAACACCAAGGTCACTGACTCAGCTCAAACCAGGATTTTTATTCACGATGTCGAAACCACAGCTGCTAGAGAACTCCTCCTCTGTCGAGTACAGTGGTCATGCCACTACAACCAAGTGCTTCTCACTAACCTTGGACTGCTGAAGTACTCCACCTGTCGAGTACTATGGGTCTGCTGCTGCAACCAAGCGCTTCCGACCATGGGTCTGCCGCTACAACCAAGCGCTCCCCCTCATGGCCTACAGAGGTACTTCTTCTGTCAAGTACCGTATGTCTGCCGCTACAACCAATCTCTCCTCCACCGTGGGTCTGCTGCTACAACCAAGCACTCCCCACTGGGTCATCCGAATTACTCTGAGTCGATCGATCAGCAGACATCAAGTCTCAGCCAGCTACTAGGTCTCTACAATCTACTCGTTCATCACTGGGAGGGTCCGATCCACGAGCCTCAAGTCGATACTCCAAGTGTCACCAAGTCTCGCGTGGAAGTATCTCAAAGAACCGCCACATCATAGGGGTCTCAACACAATATACGGCGCGTCAATCAGATGCCCGATTTGTGAGTTATTGGCCTTTTAATTCTGGGGGCCCGATTGGTACACGAAACCAACCTAACGGTAACTAAAATATACCCCTAACTCCCATGGGGTATACTCAAAGGGACCGTTTCCCAACGAGATTACCAACGCCGCTGACGGTTCGTCAAACAGACGTCCGGTCTGAGAGTTATTGGCTTTTCTGTTCCAGGGGCCCGGTTGGTTTCTAAGCTAAACCAACCCGACTATACTCCAACTTCATCCAAACCTCAATTATAGTATGCCAAAAGAACCGTCTCATCAAAATTAATCCAACGTAGTTGATGGCATGTCAATCAGACGTTCAGTCCTTAAGTTATAAGTGTTTCTCCTCCGAGGTCCCGGTTGGTTTCAGTTTCGAACCAACCCGGCCGTTTTTCCAAAGTCATTCAAAACTCACTTAGAGTATCTCAAAAGGATCACCTCGTCGTAAGGGTCCCAGTGCCTCTGACGGCGCATCGATCGGACGCACAGTCGTGAAGTTATTCAAGTTTAAGTGAAAACGGGCTCGGCCCGTTAAGCCCAGTGGGCTAGCGGGTCAGGTTGACCCTGTTTTGGCAGGTCTGACCCGGCATAGGGTCAAACCTGCCTGGTGAATCACGTGGCCCAGCCCGAGGGGCGCGGCCCGGCCCAAAGGGGCGCGACCCGGCCCGAGAGGGTGCGGCTCAGCCCGAGAGGGCGCGGCGCGGCCCGGAGGAGCGCGGCACGGCCCGAGAGGGCGCGGCGCGGCCCGATGGGGCGCGGCCCCTCTCGAGAGGGCACAGTGCGGCCCGGTAGGGCGTGGCCCGGCCCGACGCGGCACGGCCTAGCCTGGCCCGGCTAGCCGAGCGCTGCGGGGGGGCGCGGCCCCCCGGTCTCCCGAACCGGCGGCGCCAAGCGGCGCCGCCCTTCCATCCGGTCGGCCGAAGCTGGCCGGTCTTCCCAGTGCGAGCGGCCCGCACGGGCAGGCCACGGTTTCTTCAGCGTGGCACCCTCCTGGCGCCGCGAGTCTTTCCATCCCGGCCGGCTGGCTGTCGGCTGGTTTTTCTGCCAAGCAGCCCACGAAACGCGGGCCGCGGTCCTCCGAAGCGCGGCGTCATGGGGCGTCGTGGTTCCACCAACCCAGCCGGCTACGGATGGCCTGTTCTTCTTCGTCCAAGTAGCCCGCAGTTGCGGGCCGCAGTTCTTCCGCACGTGGTCGGCACCTTCGTTCGCCACCTCCTCTATTTGTCACTGTCTCCCGTTTCCACCACCAAATTATTCAAGAAACATCGGAGGGTCGTCGGGCTGTGTTCGCTCGGCCCGCGCCCTCTGCGTTAGGCGGTATCATAAGGCCAAAGTCAAACCATGTTTCTCAACAAAGAACAAGAACAATTTTAATCAATTAAAATTGAACATAATCCCCCTACCTCGATCAAGGCTTGTTCGCCGTAGTCATGGAAAACAATGTTTCTCCGTCAATGTTGGAGAAAGAACCGTCGTCGTTAGTGACGTTCCCCGCGGCGATGTTTCCTCCCTTGACGCGGAGGAAGAAGAAGGTTGGAGAAGTTACTTCACGTCCTTCAAGTCGGGGAGTGTTCTTCGCGTTCTTCGTGGAAGAACTCTCCCTTTCTAAATCTTCCCACAAATATTTTCCAACCAAAATAATAATAATGCCCTCCCATAATATAACATTTCCATGTATTTTAAAATTAATTAAAAATGTAAATTGAATTAATTAACGCATTGAGTTGGCAACATTAATGGATGGAAGATGGTGAGGCTCCACATTAAAGTGGAAGTACAAAGGTTTAGAGAGGGTTGTCAAAAATTAAACAAGGGTGTTTTAAGGGAGTTGAGGGGAGTTATGGTGAGATGAAAGGTTTGGGCTCATGTGGGCCCCACCTCACAAATATTCTCTCATGGGAGGTTATGTGGGTGTGGGCCCCACCTCTAACTTCCCTTGGGAGAAAATAACCACCAATCATAAATAAAATTGTGTAATTCAAATTTTATTTATTTTATTCTAAATCCCCAAAAATTAACTCTCAACCCGCATAAAACGCAACTGCGGTAAAGGTCCCCTTAAGCGAATATCGGCGCTACGAGTTCATCTGTACCCTCAAATTTTAATTCCGAGCACCGGTTCAAAAGATAGAAAAACTCGTACGTATGTTTACTAAACGTACCCGAATAAAACTTTAGAAATTGATTTCGGGCACACCGGGCCTTGGAATCAAGTGTCGTCAGAAACTGTAGACTTGTAAAATTCCAAAGTATTTAAGAAAAAAATTTCCTTGAAATTTCTAGTTATTTACATAAACCATATAGAGTAATTTAGTGAATGGTAATAAAATTGTACATCCAAGGTCAACATGATTATAAACAATCCAAAGAAATGATAAGGTTGATATTAGTATCATATATCCCCATTGGATCATAAGTACCATAAATTTTTGATGTCGTTGAAGAATAGAAATACCATAAAATGTCATTAAAAATATTATTGAGGAAAATACCCTTTTCACTTTTAAAAATATTTTTAAAATACTTTTCTTGTACATAACCTTTGAAAAATATAAATGAGACTTTAAAAAATATAATTTTCATGATGGTGTAATTTTTTTTCATGTTATACATGTTAAAAAAATATTCCTTTCATATTTTTGGTAAAAGGAAAACGAACCTTGTTTGGAAAACGACATGAATATTACTTTCAAAAAAATTATAAAATGTAAAACATGGGTAAAAATTTCATTAATAAATCATTTTTATAATGTTAAAAAAATTAAAAAAAATTTAGAAAACATGGATTTTGATGAAAAAGGATTTTCGATCGAAGAGAGAAATAAATGCGTATTTTCTTAAAAACATTTTCTCAATCATTTTAAGTAAAAAAGAGAGGAAAAATGGTATTATTACTTGAAAAATTTCATGAATAACCATATTATAATAAAATATATTTATTTTAATATATAAATATCAAATAATTTCTCCAAGTGAGACTTAAACATAAACAATCTTGAATAATGATGAGATTGTGAAAAAAACACTTACCACTTTGGTAACTTTTGAATCATAAGAACCATTAAAGAAATAACGTAAAATAAAACTTTAAATAACATGAATAGAAATATATTAATGACATAATATATAAAAATGTTTATTATATACACCACCCAAAGTAATACATGGTGAATATGGCATATGTCTCATGGAAGTAAAAGTGAGATGAGAAACTCTTACCTCAGGTTTGACTTCCTTTGTATGTGTACGAACCTCTTGTATAATAAATATAGGTTTATTATACATATACTATAGAACCATAATCATATATATAATACCATATATGATATAATTATACTATTTTATCACCTGTTTATTAACAATTCTTTGTTAAAATCATTGTTTCAGGTGATAATTGCTTCATTTTTCATGTATGTTTTGGTTCGGTGATTTTGGTCCTTTTACATTGATCATTATTCCATAATATAAAGGATGTTAAAAATTATATAAATATATTATATAGTCATTATATATTTATTTATCTTAATCTATAAAATTTAGAGATAGAAAATGGATTACACCGTTCATGGAGATGATAGGTCATACGTACGCATGAATGTTGTTTCCATTTTTTCTCAACGGATTGAATAAAAAGAAAATATATATTAATACACATTTAAATAATAATAATAATAAGGTAATATATATATTTTATATTAATTAAATTCATCCTTATTACCATCCATGTAAAAATTAAATGAAAAACATTTTACATCATTACATTGAGGCGATAGTCCACACATACGCATGAGCGGCGTTATTGTTTTCAAATGGTTTGAAAGGTAATAATTTATTTGTGATATTATATTTAAATAAGTATTATTAGGTCATAAATATAAAATAAATTAATTAATTTTAACTTTAATACCTTCCATGTAAATCTTAAGTGAAAAACGAATCACATCGATTCGAGAGGCGGTAGTCCACCATATACACGAGCGGCATTATTGTATCCCCCATGGAATGGTAATTAAGAAGTTATATGTGATTTAATAATTTTATAATTATAATAATTTCATAAATATCATATAATTATGTTAAATACACCATTATATCCATCCTTGAAAGGTGGTGATGGAAAACAAATTACAACGGTTTGTGATGTAGTAGTTCATCGTACACATGATCGACGGTTTCATTTTCAATTTGATGGAACTGAAGATGGATATAGTTTATAAAATTAACATAATAAAATATTAGTATATGTTATATAATTTTGTTTTTATTTTATCATGATTGAATAATATTTTAAGGATTTTTAAGAATAAATAAAATAAAAACGCTCGTTTAATAATGTTACCTCTTCTTCATACCACCTCTTTAGGTTTGCATCAATAGCCTTCCTAGGTTAGCTTTCTAATCAATAAAAGGCCTATAATATGTTATTATAGTATTATTTAATGGATATTGTAATGTATTTTCTAAACCAAATGTTTTTGAAGTTTGAATAGGAGAGGAGAGGAGGTGTCCTTTTATAAGTGGGGGAGAGGACACAGAAGGATTTTTTTTAAAAGAATAAAGTGTACCAATATTTCTCATATTCAAAAAGGAATTAAAATGTATAATTATAGGACCTTATAGGTTATAATGTCTAAATATGTCCATAAAGTGGTTTTTGGATAATTTTTAGGTTATTTTTAACTCTTATCTTCTTAATTTAACCTCTGGTAAGTCCGTTTTCACCTTAACCATAGTAATTAATTTTTACTTTTTCACTATTCATTATAGAAAATTTTAAATTTAACTTATTATATAATATAAATTATTCCAATTTAAAATATTTAATCCATTTTTCAAAATTAAATTCAGAGAATTTTCAAAATATAGTTTAAAATTAAACTAGCAGACATGTTAAAAAATAGTTTTTTCAAAGAAAAGCTTCAAAAGATTAAAAGGTTTTTATATCACAATTCAGTATAAAATTGATTTCAGTGACATAAATTAGTTAAATTTTAATATAATTTAACTAATTTTATATTAAATTTAATTTAAAATATAATTTAAATTTTTAAATAATTTAAATGAAAAGGTGTTTTTTAATAAAAATTTGTATTTTCACTATTCATCAAAAAATTAATATTTTTAGAAAATTATCAAAAATTCACTCAAATATAATTTTGAAATATATATTTCAGAAATAAATTTTATTTTTAAAAATAAATTTTCTAAAATTGGTAAAAATTAATTTTAAATCGTGTGTGCAAAAGTGAGACTAACCCACCTTTTAGAAAAATATAGTTTCCCAGAAAACATTTATTTTTATTTTAGATGGTTTTTATTTTATTTCTAATCAATATATAACCATTGAATTTATTTTATAGGTGTGTAAAACATATAATTTTATTAATTTATTTATTCATATTCATACCATCAAAATTTACAGCTATGTTATATTAGTCATGTTTAAATAATAATATTTTAATACAGTATCGTGTTTCATTTAAACCCGGTGTTGCGTGTACCGAAAGCTATTAAAGAGATTGAATTTATTTAAAAATAAGTATATCATAAATTATTTTGGCGTTACATTCTCTTATAAGCTTGGTGTTTCATGTCATATATGATATTGAATATGATGTTCCTCTTTTAAAATCTCGAGGTGTTATATCTGTAATAACACAGGTCCCTGTTTCCTAGGGGTACATGATGTTTCAAGGAGTGGTATAGAAATATAACTCAAAAAAAATAACTTGAAGTGTATAGAAATATCATCAATCTGGTCTCTCCCAAATTTACCCAAGTTTTTAGGGTTATGCGGTCAATTTTAGAGTAGCTTGGGTTGTCGATTCCTCAGAGACCTAAGAAGAAACCTTTAGACATGCACATTCTATGGACGGATTTTGGCTATTAAGTGGCCAACTTTGGGATGATTTTAGATAAGTTTAATAGAACACTACGTGACTTCAGTGAATTCAAATTATGAGAAGGGTAGATCCTAGGTTATTACAAGGAGTGGATTTGATGAAATTCTTTTTAACAATTTCAATTTCTTATATTCGAGATGGGTTTATTCAAGAATGTCAAACAACTTCATCACTTAATAGTTTAATACCAACACACCATAATACTAATCACCTATATATTTGGAGGATCAAATTTATGAGAAATATAAGGTAAAGGTTTGTATTAGCACTTGAAGTATGTGGCCTTAAAATTCAATAAGGATGAAGAAGCTTTAAAATCATCAAATAAAAATCTCAATTAAAAGAAGTGATTATCCATTAATGGGGTGATAAATAATATCTAATCCAGACCCTTTCTACTCCCTTGGATCAACCCATGAGTGGGTTATCCCTCCATTGATGTTATGGTTTAAATGGAAGCAGTAATTAGACTCATGAGGGAGGAATTGAAGAAGTAAAGAAAACAATAAAAAGAAAATGATCACTCCACCGTTGTGTGATAATTTCACAAGGTTTGGTGTGAATAAATTCACACCTTGAACCAATGATATCAAATTGATATGAATAAGAACAAAATAAGAGTAGAATAAGAAATTTTATTAAGAAACTAAGGTGAATTGAACAACTTACATGAGAAAGACAAATTCAAGGCAAAAAAATCGTAGCATAACATTAAAATTGAACAAAGCACCAAAGATTAATAAATCATCCAAAACCACTACCTTAAATAGTCATTTTAGGAGACTTGGTTCGAGACTCCAATAGTTAAATTCATCCCACTTGAGTATGTTAGACTTAAGGTGGTGGAAAACTTGTGGAATTTAGACTTTTTGACCCTTGACCCGAATTGGAAGGTAGCTTGCATCCACCGAATAGACACACCTAAATGACCTTCTAGATGGCCGAATTAGGGCAGTACATAGAATAATAAAATGTATATTAGTATTTCTCCTAACCTCCTATAAAATTTTATCCCAAATGGAATTTTTTTTTGCAAGATATTATCTAAATGGTGGGCTATTTTCCTAGGCAGCAGAATCTGGCCCATAATTTTATCTCCAAATTGGGCTACTTAGAACTCCAATAAAACATCCGAATTAGATCTTTTCACTGTTGGATTAAATGTTCTTCATGATTTCCTCTATCTTAAGTTTAATTTTGATAATTATTGGTCTTGTATCTTGGAATTTATAGTCTCCTTATTTTGATGTTGTCCTGTTTACTTTGCCTAGAATGTTGTTCGTTCAAGTCCAACTTTGATGGTCTTATAATGTGAATCTTCTAGTGCTATAAAAACATGAACTGTTACTTATATCATGGGAGACCTATAAATAAAATATAAAAATAAAATAAATAGTAATTTTTATTTTAGGATGTGTTCAAATATGTACAGAGTAATAGTTCACTTTAACAAGGAATTGCAATCATAATGCGAAATAATGTTCAAAGTGTAAAATGAACTAAAATGGTGGTTATTAATAATTAATCTCATGATACCGCCACTAATAATTTTTTTGATTTCTAATGGCAGGTTTATGGGTTGTCGGTACCCGCTACAGACGCATCCAAAACACCACAACCAAGCATACAAAGCATTCAAATTTAAAAATTCAAAAAATCAAAGCAGGGCCTCGAGTCGCGCACCATCCCTCATACCACCACCTATCCGCTCATCTAACCGCGCACCAACCCAGGACACGCCTCGATGCAAGAATCTTCACCACGCGCCTACCTTCAACGCGAAATCCAACCTTATGCCACAGGTGATACTTCGGACTAGCCACCGTCAATCAGCGTCGAATCGTCGATCGCACACCACCTTCACCGGCGTTCCTCGTCGTTGCCGCCAGCAACCACCACCAGCATAGAAACCGGTCGGAATCACCATTTTCAAAACAAGAATCAAATAGAGCATTGAAAATCAACCGAGAAAACCCCACTGCAGCCACCCAAACTGCCGAAGAAACCCTCGTAGATCCTCAGAGTACTCAGCCGCCGCAAATCAGGTGACGACCTCCACATGCTGAGAGACCGCCACAGGACAACAACCAAGAACTGGGAGAAAACCCTTTAATGCTCCGTAGAGTATGTCGTTGAACAAACTGGTCTTACGCCCGCGGGTCAGACCAGCAGAGTCGAAGCCCGAAGCGTTCCGCCACAGCAAGGAGGACGAATCCCAAGACCGTCACGGAGAACACCCGAGGCATCCGAAGAAGTTCCACCACAGGGATGAGGCGACGGCAAGAAAATCCAAGCACTGCCAACTTCAAACGGAACCGCTAAGAGAAAATCATCAATACTAAAAACGATCAAGGAAAACAAGAAACAAGAACGAAACCCCCCCCCTCCCTAGGCCACTCCATATCCGTCGTCAACCTAAATGAAAAGAAATCACCTCCGCACAATATCAATTAAGCATGAGGATGTGTTGTGTATCACAATAGACATGGGGGTTCATCTTAATTCAAGAGGGAAATTATGGAAGTTCTAGGTGGAATAACATTTCAATATTAATATGAGTATTCAATTTTTTTGTTGCAATTTTTCCATGGTAATTGAAATTTCACTCAATAGAGTCAACCCATGTAGCGAGAGTTTTTCGATGACTCCTAGGCTCAAAGACCTTAGGGCGCCAAGTGAAGCTCACATACTTAGGCATCATCTCAAGTTAACTAAGTCAAAAACAAAGTCAAATTACCACAAATAGAGATCAAATTACTAACTCCGGTCCAGAAAACTATGGAGTCACGATCCCCAAGTGATGAAAGCCAAACATTAGGTCATTTCATTGCTCTATACGTAAATTTATTATTTTTTTATTATTTTTCTATTGAATACTCATATTAAAACTAAAATGATCACCAAACCTGTGTTATTTATTTGGGGGACCCCATGAACTCAAACTAATACCCCAATATCCAAAGGACATGCATTGTGATCTTTTTTTTATTTTGATGAAAATATAAATGATGAAATTTCACATTAGATAGCCACACTTTCCAAAATCTATGCTCAAATAATTATACATGGATTAAAATTAGAATCAGGGCATGCTAAATTATTTGATATTTAGTTTCAAAGTGTGAAATGTGTATTATCATGTTCAAGGTTAAAGAAATTTTTCCTTCCACACATTTTTTTATGCACACAAAATTAATTAATTTTTTTTTACTTTTCACCCCTCCCCCAACTTAGGATAAAATTTTCCCAATTGTTTAAATAAAATAAAATTTAGAAGGGGTAGTGGTAGAGGAGAGGATTTCTAAAAGGAATTTGAAATAATAAACATGGAACAAAGTCACCTGGTGGTTGAATTTGAAGTTCTTGCTGCTCTAATTTAGTCCTTTGATATCCATGTCACTTGCAGAGTTCCCTAGTGAAAAAAGGGAAAAACAAACAAACAAACAAAACAAAACAATATATATATATATATATTCATATAATAAAAAAAGTCAAATATAAGTATATGTACAAAAATTATAGAATAATGGATCACTATAAGTTGTAGGTCAGTGGTAAGCAAGATCCCATATCTCCCTTTGGTCCTCGGTTCGAGTCCCTGTAGCTTCGTCGGTTGTGATGGGGTTTTCCCCAAGACCTATGATGTGTCCTTTTAAAAAAATTAATTTTCTTTGTATTTTTATTTTAACCTACAAACACATAAAAATAAAATTAACTGATGATATATTGTCTTCTTTTTAAATATTTGGGTAAGGTATTACTCAAGGATCACACCACGTGACACGGATGAATATGGCACTCCCCTTTCATACCCATCCATACTCATAATAGAAGAACAGGCCAACAGTCTATTTTTTTATTTGTTTTAATATCAAAATGATTCATTAATCCTATTATAAAAATAAAGATGATTCAAAAAGATTGGAAACATTAAAACCACGGGTTTCCTCCCATACAGTGCTTTTGTTTAACATCGTTAGACCAACATGGATCCTAAATCTATCAATTTTTTCTTGGTTAATAGGTTTTCTCAATTAACTCAACCTCTGTTTGTGTTTATTGAATGATTCAATGAATGGTTTTAACCTATGACCATTGACCTTAAAAATGTGACCACCTGTGGGATCCTGAATCTGTACTACCCCATGGGGGTTCACATGATGCACTATGAAAGGACCTGACCATCTAGACCTTAACTTCCCTAGGTGTAAATGAAGTTTTGAACTATACAAGAGCATGAATTTTCTCAGTTCAAAATGTTTGACTTTGATATTCTTGGATTGGTAGGCTTGAACTCTAACTTTATTTATCCTTGAATTTTCATAAGCCTCCATCCTAAGTTTCTCACGTTCATTAAGATCTAATTTCCTCTTTTCTTTGGCCAAAGAAATGTCAAAAATAATTTTTTTGATTGCCCAAAATTCCTTATTCTCAATTTCAATAGGTAAATGGCATGATTTTACATAAACCAACCTATATGGTGACATTTCAAGGATGGTTTTGGATGTTATACAATATGACCAAAGGGCATCCAAGAGTTTCTCAGACCAATATTTCCTAGAGGGATTGACATTTTTTTCAATAATTTGCTTAATCTCCCTATTTTCTAACTCATATTGACCATTGGTTTGAGGATGGTACACAGTGGAAACTTTATGAGAAATCAAATACTTATACATGAGTGAAGAGAATGGGCGGTTGTAGAAATGTGTCACTACCCGTCCTCGGGGCCCGTGCCATGACTACCCCAAGCCCGCCTTTCATAGGCCAGGGGCTGGCGACTAGCACCAAAAAGTGAATCCCTGAAAAAGGGAAGGCATTGCCTTTAAACCTTTAACACACATAGTCCGAACACAAGCAGTAAAAGAAACAAGTACTCATATAGTAAGTGCGCTGAAAGTAAGTGGGCCAGAATACAAACCCAACTGAAATACAAGTATAAGTAAAAAAGGAAAAAGCAGCTCCTGGACCATCCACCGGGAAATCCTACCTGAAGGGTAGGTACATATCTCAAAAAACATGACCCTAAGGTATGTCGCGTCTAGTCCAGCTCCGAGCAGCCTCCCGTCCAGCTCCCTCAGCCCCGATCACTGCTGACCGCCGTCTGCACAGAGAACAACAAGGATCTGGCGAAGCCCGTGCAGGAGTGAGTATAATGATACTCAGTAAGGGACCCCGAAACCCCCAAAGATCTCCTAGAATCCACTAAGGATAAACCACAGAAGTAAAGATACAATCACAAAGTATCAACCATCCTTACTTAGGTATATTCCCATACATATACCTAAGTTACCAATCACAAACTGGTTCTAACTCTTGAGCCCAACCACATTCCGTTCCACAAGTGTAGAAACACTCCACAAAGAAAGTACAACACAAGGTGTACCCCATAGGTACAACTCACAGAAGAAAGCCACGTGGGATTCACCACAACAAATCCATGAAGAAACATCCACGAAGAAACATCCAAGAAGAAACATCCACACTTACTTAGGTATATGCACATACACATACCTAATTCTTCATGAGTACACATCTCATACATGAGGTAAACATGAAGGTAATGACTCAGATCACACTAGGTATACACAACTTAAAATAGAGTAAGAGATGATTAATTGTATCCACTGAATCATATTTCACTGTCGAACGGAAGATATCCGTAGAAACCTAAAATAGAAGCCTATCGAAGTTGTTGATCCTACGTGCGATCTCTGTACAAAATTTGTTATTGTCGAACCCATAGAGGATCTAGGTCCAGTCTCATCGCTGTCGAACCCATGGAGGATCCAGGTCCAGTCTCGTCGTTGTCGAACCCACGGAGGATCCAGGTCAATTCTTATCACTGTCAAACCCACGGAGGATCCAGGTCCAGTCTCGTTTTTGTCAGACCCACGGAGGATCCAGGTCTAGTCCCGTCGATGTCGAACCCACAGAGGATCCAGGTCTAGTCATCGTTGTTCCACGTAGGATCGTGTCATCACAGAGCAACCAGCCACAGGGTTCCCGCACGTAACACGCTCGATTCCGGGAGGGTCCACTCCTCAATCCAAGTTTCTATACATCAACTACCACTAAGCCTCATGTTTATGTATCTCATAGTTCTGCCTCATCAAAAGGAACCCAACGCGACTAACGGCGCGTCAATCGAACGCCTAGTCTGTGAGTTATTGGCGTTTCCACTCCGAGGGCCTCATTGGATTTAGGTTCAATCCAACCCGGTCATACCCCAACTGCATCCAAACCTTGAGTGGGGTATTCCAAAAGAACCGTCTCATTCCAAGATTTCTGTCTTCATAGACGTTTCATCAATCAGACACTCGTAGCCCAAGATATGGGAAAAACGGTGAATCGGGTCAGAACTGGGTCTGGGTCCGGTCCGGCCCAGCCGGAACGACCCGACCCAGGTCCTGATCTGGACCGGGGTCCGACCTGGCCGGCAAGAACCATCCCGGCCCAGCGGCCGCAACCCAGCGCGGCGGCCCGGCCCAGCACGGCGGCCCGGCCCGGGGCAAAACGGCCCGCGTGGTGCGGTGGCCCAGCCCGAAGCGGCTGGGGGGAAGTGAAGCCCGCCTGGTCAGGGAGACCAGGGGGTGGCGGCGCCCTACGGGGCCCGCCATAATCAATCGGGGGGGGGGGGGGGGCTACACCCCCCCCCCCCCCCCCCGTCTCCCAGTAACGAAACCGGCATATGTCGGTTTCTCTCTATGGGACCCAGCCGGGTCCCGCCCTGGCGCGCTCCTCGCCGACAGGTGGCTCAGCCATCCACCCTCCATTTCATCTATCGTGGCTCCCCCACCTGCATGGCGCGCCGGCGTCGTGCCATCTTTGACCACCGCGACCCCTCTATCGCACAACGCGACGGTGTCGCACCTTCTTCTGACCGCCGCAGACCTCCTGTCCGCGGCCCCTTTCCTCTGGCGCAGTACGACATCACCACGCCCCTCCGACACCACCGCGGCCTATGGTGGTCGCGGCCCAGTTCTTCACACGGCTCCGGCGACCCAATGGCAAATGTGCCATCAGTTTCTTCCATGACTGGCTCATTTTCGGTCGCTGCGTATACCGTCGCGGCCCGTTCCTCCGGTGGCGCCATTGCGCTGCCACCACCGTCAACCAATCAAGAACCAACAGAGGGAAGTCAGGCCGTGTTTGTTCAGCCCATTCCCTCCGCATTCAGTAATAATAATTGGCCAACATTCAACCACAATAAATGAAAAATAACGATGATTTAATTCAATCAAAACGACCCCTACCTCGATTGTCGCTCATTGGCGGTGGAAGGAGGTGACGTCGTCATTGGCGACGTTCTTTGCGGGCGACATCTTCTTCTTTGACGCGGATGAAGTTCGTTGGAGATGTCATGGGTGGTGGAATCTCCTTCCTACAAGGTGGTGACTTCTTCCCACCAAGAGGAGGAGAAGATCCGAGGAAGGAGAAGGCTCCTCCAGCCAACCTGAAACTCCCACCAAGAAGCTTCTCCCTTCATTAGTTAAGGGATGTTACTTGAATTAATGTGTGGTTGTGGACCCCACATTAATTCAAAAACATTTGAATAAAAATAAAATCCTTTGTTAAAATTTTATTTTTATTTACTTCCTTTATTTTAAAACCTCCCGCGAAGTCCAAAAACTAACCCATGATCACGCCCAAATGCATCTGAGATGATGGTCTCACTAGGCAATCATTGGCACTACGAGTCCAACGGTGCCCTCGGAATTTGATTCCGAGCATCGGTTTAGAAGTTACCAAAACCCGCTCAAAAACACACTGAACGCACTTAGAAACTTTGGAAAAACATTTTGGGAACTTCGGGCCTTGGAATCACGCGCCGTTAGAAACTGCGGACTCGGAACAATTCCATATAATAAAAAATTACATTGGATTTTCTAGGTCTTTACATTCTCCCCAACTCAGGGCTTTGTGTCCCTGAAAGACAAAACTCAAAACTAGGGGAACAAATGGGGATATTGAGCATGAATCTGAGCCTCCCGCTCCCATGTGCTCTCTTGGAGGTTCCCGTGCTGCCACCATACATGAAAAAGAGGCATCGACCGCCCACTAAGGACTCTCTCCTATTGATCCTCGATCTCCACTGGAAACTCCGAAAAAAAAAGTCACCCTGTCATTGCCATCGAGCTTTCCCCAGTCTATGATGTGAGTCGGATCATGCACGTATCTCCTCAGCTGTGATACGTGAAAAACATCGTGCACTCGGTGCAACTGAGGTGGAAGAGCCAGGCGGTAAGTCACTTCGCCTACTCTGGTGAGAACCTGGAAGGTTCCTATAAACCTCGGAGATAACTTTCCGCCCCAGCCAAATCTCTGCAAACCTCGTCGAGGTGAGACCCATAGGAAGACGTGGTCACCATCCTCGAACTCCAGAGGTCTCTATCTCCTATCAGCATAGGACTTCTTTCTGCTCTGTGCAGTCTTCATCTACTCCTGGATGATCTGCACCTTCTCTGTCAAAGCCTGCACCATCTATGGTCCCACGCGTACTAACTCCCATGATTCAGTCCAGCACAAAGGCGGTCTGTAAGGTCGGTCGTATAGTGCCTCGAAAGGTGTTGAATCAAGATTGTTGGAACCTGGTGCTCCGCCTTCACTTACTGACAAGTGAGGCATCGAGAGACAAACTCTTCTATTGCTTTCTTCATACCTGGCCACCAGTGTTGTCATCGAAGGTACTGGTACATCCTTGCCACAATCGAATGTACCGCTAGAGGTGATGTATGAAACTTTCTCAACACTTCCTCCCAAAGCGACACCGGTACCATGGTACGTCCCCTGAAGAGAAACATGTGCTCCCCACCTATAGAAAATCCATCAGGTTCCTGCCCTGTGGATACCTGTGCACGTCAATCCTCGCAGTCAGCATTCCCCCTGCTACGCCTCCCTGACTCTCTGAAGAAGTGGGGGTGTGACTGTAAGAGACTACAGAAAGATTCTCTATCTTGATCCACAAAGGATATCGGTAATGTGGCCAGCTGCTCTGTCGCCTCTCCTAGCAGCTGAATGCCTGATCTCCTACTGAGAGAATCTGCTACAACATTCTTCTTTCCAGGAGTATAGACTATCTCGAAGTCATAAACTTGGAGGAACTCAAGCCAACGTTGTTGTCTCAGGTCCAGGTCCTTCTACGAGAAGACACACCTGAGACTATTGAGATTAGAGTAAACTATAAACCGTTCGCTCAATGAACTATGGGTGAGACTATCCAATTGTAAAGAACTCGACTACACCCTTCTTCGCCTACGTCCTATAAGAGCTACTAAGATTTATCCTTTTCCGAAAAGAGAAATCTGATCTCATCCCCTGGATGAACCACGTCCTTTTCCTAATATAGTCAATACTTACATGAACGGTACTAATTCATACCATAGACGATATCATAAGGCCTCAATTCTACTACCAAGAGATCCAACCATTACTCTCACCTACAAGGGTTGAGTCACACTGTCGGCATCAGTGTGTGGCCACTGGGTCTCCTCCAGTAGGAATCTCGAATGTGAGGGTCAAGTCAACGGTTTTAACCGGTAACTCTCAGTATCAACCGCACAAAAAGGCAGGAAAGAAAATGTCACAAGGACAAGTGTCTTTTATTACTACAGCTCAAAGTATAAAGACACAAAGCAACCAAAAACAAGACATCAACGAAGCTAGAAGCATCATGAACAAAGGCCTCTATTCCTGGAGCTAGTCCCACTCCTATCCACCTGCTCCCGGAGCTCGAGGTGAACCGTCTAGGGGTGGTGATAGTAGTGCTCGATGACTCTAACCACCATCCGTTAAAGGACCTGCTCCACTACCTCGTTCACCGCTCGGCTGATGCTCAAGATCCTTCCACTGCCTCTGTCTCAGTGGCTCCTCTAACGCCTGCTGATCAACTGTGCGGGGATTCAGACAATCACACGCTATGTGACGCCGTCCCCTGTAGGAAAAATAGACCATTCTCTGTTCAAAACTCCCTCAGCCTCGGGTGACCCACACCCCCAATGCCACATCTTGGGGTTGTCTAAAAATAGATCTAACCCGCTTGTGCCCCCGTGTAATTTGCCTACTGCCTGTTACAGATGACTCGGTTATTGTCAGAATGCCCTGCAGCAAGTGCAGCAGCTTTTGAGCACACACAGAGTGTAGAGTCGCTGGTACAAACTCTGCCCTGAAAATACCCTCGAAGTTCCCCTAGGTGAGGTTAACCTCGTCGTAAAACTGGAGCATCAGGCTCCACTACCTCTCAGCTACTCCCTGAAAGAGACTAACATCTAGGTGCACCATCAAGTCAGAGGGTGTCCCAACTATGTGGAAAACTCATGCTACAAACTCCATCCATCACCCAGCCGTCTGAAAATATGTCTCGCCTCGAAACCTCAGAGGCCTCTGTCACAGGAAACTGTAAAATGCACTCAAGAGTCATGCACCCTCTGTTGTTGGGGCTGGTGGCAACGGTAGCCCACCGGGTAGTGGTACTGCTGGTGCCTCCACTCTGATGGGGCCCTGCACCGAGGCCTCGTCGTTCGGTGGGCTACCATCGCGCTCTCCACTCAGAACTCGTGCTGACTGACTAAGTGAAGACATCCTGAAAAGAAATAGGTGCTTCATGATAAAAATATACCTAGTGATCTGACTCAAAGTAAACACAAAGAAAACTTTTCAAAATAAACACACACGCAATTAGTGTTTTCGTGCACTGAGTCAAAAATCAGAAGTCAGAGTCCTAGTGTATGGATACATCGGCCACCGCATCAACACTGGTTTCCCTAAACTGATAACCACACCCAAAAAACTTAACACTATTGTTGTTAAAAGAATCAGAGTCCAAGTTCTATGGTAGAACTGACTCCTATGATACCAATTTGTCACGACCCATCCTCGGGTCCCGTGTTGTGACTACCCCAAGCTCACCTTCCATAGGCCAGGGGCTGTCAACTAGCAATAAAAGGTGAATCCCTGAAAAAGGGAAGGCATTGCCTTTAAAAATGTAACACACACAGTCCGAACACAAGCAGTAAAAGAAACAAGTACTCATATAGTAAGTGTGCTAAAAGTAAGTGGGCCAGAATACAAACCCAACTAAAATACAAGTACAAGTAAAAAGGGAAAAGCAGCTCCTGGATCATCCACCGGGAAATCCTACCTAAAGGGTAGGTACATATCTCAAACAACATGACCCTGAGGTACATCGTGTCTAGTACAGCTCCGAGAAGCCTCCCATCCGGCTCCCTTAACCCCGATCACTGCTGACCGTCGTATGCACAGAGCACAACAAGGTGCGGGTAAAGCCCGTGTAGGGGTGAGTATAACGATACTCAGTAAGGGACCCAGAGACCCACGAAGGTCTCCTAGAATCCACTAAGGATAAACCATATAAGTAAAGATACAATTACAAAGTATCAACCGTCCTTACTTAGGTATATGCCCATACATATACCTAAGTTACCAATCACAAACCGGTTCCAACTCTTGATCCCAACCACATTCCGTTCCACAAGTGTAGAAACACTCCACAAAGAAAGTACAACACAAGGTGTACCCCATAGGTACAGCTCACAAAAGAAAGCTACATGGGCTTCACCACAACACATCCATGAAAAAACATCCACGAAGAAACGCCCAAGAAGAAACATCCACCCTTACTTAGGTATATGCCCGTACATATACCTAATTTGTCATGAGTAAACATCTCATACATGAGGTAAACATGAAGGTAATGACTCAGCTCACACCAGGTATACACAACTTAAAAGATAGTAAGAGATGGTTATATTTAACCACTGAATCATCTTTCACTGTTGAACAGTAGATATCCATAGAATCCTAAAATAGCAGTCTGTCGAAGCTGTCGATCCTACGTGGGATCTCGGTACAAAAGTCATTGTTGTCGAACCCACGGAGGATCCAGGTCCAGTCTCATCATTGATGAACCCACAGAGGATCCAATTCCAGTCCCGTCACTATCAAACCCATGGAGGATCCAGGTCCAGTCTCGTCGTTGTCGAACCCACGGAGGATCCAGGTCCAGTCTCGTCGCTATTGAACCCATGGAGGATCCAGGTCTAGTCTCGTCGTTGTTGAACCCATGGAGGATCCAGGTCCAGTCTTGTCACTATCCAACCCACGAAGGATCTAGTTCCAGTCTCTTCACTGTTGAACCCATGGAGGATCTAGGTCCAGTCATCGTCGGTCCTCGTAGGATCGTGTCATCATAGAGAAACCAGCCACAGGGTTTCCGCACGTAACACGCTTGATTCCGGGAGGGTCCCCTCCTCAAGACAAGTGTTGATACATAAAATAACACTAAGTCTCGAGTTTATGTATCCCATAGTTCTGCCTCATCAAAAGGAACCAAACGCGACTGAAGGCATGTCAATCAAACGCTCGGTCTATGAGTTATTGGCGTTTCTGCTCTGAGAGCCCAATTGGATTTGGGTTCAATCCAACCCGGCCATACCCCAACTACGTCTAAACCTCGAGTGGAGTATTCCAAAAGAACCATCTCATTCCAAGCTTTCCATCGGCATAGATGGTTCGTCAATCGGACACCCGTAGCCCAAGATATGGGCAAAAAGGTGAATTGGGTCAGAACTGGGTCCGAGTCCGGTCCGGCCCAACCCGGTCTGGGCCAACCTGAACCGGTCCGCGGGTCCAACCTGGCCCGCTGGAACCGGCCCGGCTCAGTGTAGGTGGCCTGGACCAGGGCGGCGGCCCGGCCCAGGGCGGCGGCCCGGCCCATGGCGGCGGCCCGACCCAGGGAGGCGATCCGGCCTAGCACGGCGGCCCGGCCCACACGATGGCCCAGCCCAGGGCGGCGCAGTGGCCCAGCCCGAAGCAGCTGGGGGCGGTGAAGCCCGCCTAGTCAGGGAGACCAGGCGGTAGCGGCGCCCTGTGGGGCCTGCCCTAATCAATCAGGGGGGGCTACGCCCACCCGTCTCCCAGTAACAGAACTGGCAGATGTTGGTTCCTCTCTATGGGACCCATCCGGGTGCCTTCCTGGCACACTCCTCACCGGCGACCGGCTCATTCGGACGCCCTCTAGTCCATCCTCCACGGCCTGCCTGGCTGCGACTACCCCACCTACGCGGCGCAATGGTGCCCCGCCGTCTTCAACCGTCGCGGCCCGCATGGCCGCGGCCCCTCTACCATGTGGTGCAACGGCGTCGTGCCTTCTTCCGACCGCCGCGGACCTCCTAGTCGTGGCCCCCTTCCTCTGGCACGGTGCGACGGCATCGTGCCCCTCCGGCACCGCCACGGCCCGTGGTGGTCACGGCTCAGTTCTTCGCATGGCTCCAGCGACCCGATGTCAAATGCGTCGCCAGTTTCTTCCATGGCCAGCTCGTTGTCGATCGCTGCGTATACCACCGTGGCCCGTTCCTCCAGCGGCGCTGTTGCACTACCGCCACCGTCAACCAATCAAGAACCAACGGAGGGACTTCGGCCCGTGTTTGTTCGGACCGCACCCTCCGCATTAGGTGATAACAATTGGCCAACATTGAACCACAATAAATGATGAAGAATGAGGATTTAATTCAATCAAAATGACCCCTACCTCGATTGTCGCTCATTGGCGGTGGAAGGAGGTGATGTCATCGTTGGCAACGTTCTTCACAGGCAGCATCTTCTTCTTTGACACGGATTAAGTTCATTGGAGATTTCGTGGGCGGTGGAATCTTCTTCCTCCAAGGTGGTGACTTCTTCCCACCAAGAGGAGGAGAAGATCCAAGGAAGGAGAAGGCTCCTCCAGCCAACCTGAAACTCCCACCAAGAAGCTCCTACCTTCATTAATTAAGGGAGTTTACTTGAATTAATGTGGGGTTATGGACCCCACATTAATTCAAAAAGATTTAAATAAAAATAAAATCCTTTGTCAAAATTTTATTTTTATTTACTTCCTTTATTTTAAAACCTCCCGCGAAGTCCAAAAACTAACTCACGATCACACCCGAATTTAGATGAGATGATGGTCTCAATAGGCAATCATCGGTGCTTCGATTCCAATGGTGCCCTTGGAATTAGATTCTGAGCACTGGTTTAGAAGTTACCAAAACCCACTCAAAAACACACTGAACACACTTAGAAACTTCGAAAAAACATCCTGGGCACTTCAAGCTTTGGAATCATGCGCCTTCAGAAACTGCGGACTCAGAACAATTCCATATAATAAAAAAATTACATGGGATTTTCTGGGTCTTTACAAAATGGGCTCCTCAATCACTGATTATATCCCTAGGAATTACAAATCGAGAAAATATGTGCTCTTTCAGAAATCGGATCACAGCATGATGGTCATTGGACTTGGTGGGAATGGCCTTAACCCATTTCAAGACATAATCAACAGCTAAGAGGATGTAGAGATATCCCCTAGAGTTTGGGAAGGGTCCCATGAAATCTATTCCCCAAAATGACCAGAATGGGAATGAGGGTAATTTGATTCCATTTGGTAATGGATCCTAATTGTTGACACTGAGGGAAACTTTTGCAGAATTGGAAGGAATCCTTAGTGAGGTTAGGCCAATAGAAACCACTTTGGAGGACCTTTTTAGTGGTTTTCTTTGTGTAAAAGTGCCCTCCTCATGCCTTTCCATGACAAAATTTTATAATGGACTCTTTCTCAGACTCGGGAACACATCTTCTAATGATTTGATCAGGATAGAACTTGAAGAGGTAAGGATCATCAAACACATAGTGTTTGACATTAGAAATGAATTTCTTCTTAGCTTGGGTCCCGAGTAATTTTGGAATGTCACCCGCAACCAAATGGTTTTCTATGTCAGCATACCATGGGAAATCACTCATAGAATAGAGATGTTCATCGGGAAATGAATCAGACATAGAAAGGTGATGTGAGTTGTCTTTTAATTCCATCCTAGATTGGTGATTAGCTACAACATTTTCAACACCCTTTTTATCCTTAATGGTTAAATTTAACTCTTGAAGAATAAGGACCCGCCTAATTAATCTAGACTTGGCATCTTGTTTTTGGAAAATATATTTTAGGGCTGAATGGTTGGTGAAGACAATGATGGGTGATCCTAAGAGATAGGACCTGAATTTATTTAAGGCAAAGACAACAGCAAGAAACTCTTTCTCAGTGGTGGTTTAGTTGATTTGTGCATCATTTAAGGATTTTCTTGCATAGGCAATGACACATGGATTTTTCTTACACTGTTGTCCTAAGACTGCTCCTACTATGAAGTCACTCGCATCACACATGAGCTCAAAAGGAAGTTTCCAATTTAGATATTTCATGATAGGTGGAGAGATAAGAGCTGACTTGAGTGTAGAGAATGATTATTCACAGCTTTATGTCCATAAAAATAGAGCATATTTCACCAATAGAGCACAAAGTGGTCGAGAAATAGAGCTAAAATTCCTAATAAACCTTCAATAGAAACCAACATGTCCTAAGAAGGACCTCACTTCCTTAAAAATTTTAGGAGATGGAAGGTGAAGAATGATTTCGACCTTAGCTTTATCAACTTCAATTTCTCCACCAAATACCAGATGGCCTAGAACAAGTCCTTCCTTTACCATGAAATGGACTTTTTCCCAATTTAGGATGAGATTCTTATCCTCACATCTTGACAAAACCATTTCAAAATTTAGAAGGCATCCCTCAAAATTATCCCCAAAGATGGAGAAGTCATCCATGAAGACCTCTAAATAATCCCCCATCATGTCCGAGAAGATTTCCATCATGTACTGGTGGAAGGTACCGGGGGAATTACATAACCCAAAGGGCATGTGTTTGAAAGAAAAGGCACTGAATGGACAAGTGAAGGTTGTTTTTCCTTGATCCTCTAAGGAGACCTCAATTTTATTATACCCAGATAATCCATCTAGGAAGTAATAGAATTGATGACATGCCACTCACTCGAGGACTTGATCAATAAAGGGAAAGGGGAAATGGTATTTCTTGGTACAAGAGTTGAGCTTTCTATAGTCAATACAGAATCTCCATCCACTACTAACCCTTGTGGGGAGAAGGTCACCATCCTCGTTGGTGATCACAGTAATTATAGCTTTCTTTGGGACAACTTGAATTGGGGTTACCCAATCACTCTCAGCTATGGGGTAGATGATACCCACTTTCAATAACTTAAGAATTTATTTCCTTACTGCATCCATAAGATTTGGATTGAGTCTCCACTGAGGTTGATGACATGGTTTGGATTCAGATTCAAGAACAATCCTATGAGTTCCAATGAGTGGGTTAATCCCAGGAATATCATAAAGGGTCCATCCAATTTGCTTTCTTATGCTTTCTTAGGACATCCAGAAGCATCATCTCTTGATTGGATTCAAGAGAGGAAGAAATGAAAATAGGAAAGGCTTGATTTTCCCCTAAGAACGCATACTTGAGTGATGAAGGTAAGACCTTAAATTCGAGATCAAATTGGTTATCAATTTCCAAGAAAGGATGAGACTTTGTTTTGAACTCAGTTTATTTGTTCAGATTTCTTGAAATAATTGGTTCCTTGTGAATATAATTTTCATCCACTAAATTAACTATAGTATCATCATGAATGGGTATGGACTCAATGTTATTGTTTTCACCCATGGTATCATTGATTGGTGATTCTAGAAAATCATCAATATATCTATCTGAAAGAGATTCAATCCAAGGAGACAAATTTACCTCATGTGAACAAAGAAAATCAATCTATTCTTGACTTAAACATCCTTAAGTAATTCCTTGATGTTCCTAGAGTTCACTATCAACAATACCAATCCAATTAAACTCATGAATCTCTTCATCATCCCCAATTTGAGAGTTTTCATTATAGATGTTCAAGTCTAGACTCATGTTCCCGAAATTTATTTTCATGTTCCCATTTCAGACTCAGATGACTGAGTTTATTGTTGCTAATAAGGGACGAACAAGGATGATGGGGGTTTTCTCCCTATGACCTAAGCTTGGGTGATTTTCAAGGACAATGAAGTCAGTTGGGTAAATGAAATTTTCAGATTTCCCCAAAACATCCTTTAAGATCCCCTTAGGAACTTTAACACTATGATTAGAAAGTTGAAGAGTGATGATGAGGGTTGGAGTTCTTAGAGCCCTAACTGAAAATACATGGCATAAGGAATGAGGTTCACACTGGCTCCCAGATCACAAAGGTATTTGACAACTTTGTTCTCTCCTATCTCAACATTAATGTATAGACATCCAGGATCTTTCAACTTTGGAGGAATGGTCCCTTGAATGGTGGTACTCACATTAGCATCCAAAAGGAAATGGTTTTTATGTGAAAAATTTCTTTTAAAAGTGCATAAGTCCTTAAGATACTTTGAGTAGGAAGGAATGGTTTGGATTGCATCTAGAAGGGGGATGTTCAACTTAACCTGAGAGAAGATTTCCCTCAAAGTTTCAGTCAGTTGAGGTTTATATTTTCCTCACATGTGTTGAGAAAAGGGAGAATGTTGTTTGATTTTTTGGTGTGGTTGTAGATCCTTCACATTCTCATTGGGTTTTTCAGAATATATGGTTGGTTATTCATCATTTTCATTCGTTTTTTAAGCTTTTAATGGTTCTATAATGGCTTGTTTAGGTTTTTCAATGGATTTACCACTTCTTAAAATAGTCATTGATTTGATTTGTTCATGAGAGGTTTGTGTGTAACTGGATTCTCCCCTTAAAGTTGAGGATGGCACCGCCTAAGTAGGCATGGGTTCCTTCTTGGTTTTAATGGTTTGTAGTTCATGTTTAAGGGATGAGACTTCTGAGATCATTTTCTCTATTTTTTTACAAAACTACTCAAGGATTGGAAGAGGGGATGATTGAGTAGGGGCTTATGCTAGTTGGTTTATCCTAGGAGGATACTTTGGTTGTTGGATTGGTTGTTGTATGGGTTGTTGGATGGGTTGTTGGTATTGGACAGGAGGGTGTTGGTATTGGGATGTTTGTGGTTGGAACTGGTTATAGTTTTGGAAATTTTGTGTAGGGTAGGGGTTTGGTCCTTGTTGTTGGCTAGGTTATTGGTTATCTTTCCAGCAGAAGCCTGGGTGGTCATTATACCTTGGGTTGAATGTGTTTTGGTATTGGGGATTTTGGAAGTTTAGGGAATTGACTTTAGTAGGTGGTCCTCCTAGAATAACATCCTTTATGGATGGAATGGTTGGGTAGTTGTCTGTTTTGTGGTCATGTTTGTCACAAATTGTGAAAATGGGGTCTACAGTTTGGATTTCATGGATTTCCCTAAGGTCTATCGCTTCAACCTTCCTAGTGAGTGCTACGAGTTTCTCCCTAAGGCTTTCCTCCTCCATAAGTATGTGAATTCCACCATATTTGGGTGGATTCTCATAGTAAGGTGATGTTCCCCATGTTTGATTTTGTTCAGCAAGGCTTTCTAGATACTCGTAAGCATCATTTGGGGCTTTGTTTTTGAAAGTTCCATTACACATCATGTTAATGAATTGTTTGTTTCCTAGACCCAATCCTTCATAGAAAATTATCACTTGTTCGGGAATAAAAAAACCATGGTTTGGAACCATTTTTATAGTGTCAATGAACCTCTCCCATGTTTTGTATAATAACTCTCCCTCTTTTTCAAAAAAAAAATTTGATTCTCTTTTTAAGTGCAATTGTTTTGTGGTGGGGAAAGTATTTTTTATAAAATTCTCTTTGTAATTGGTCCCAAGAGTTTATGGATGATGGTATAAAATTGTTTAGACAATTTTTAGCTCGATCCTTTAAATAAAAAGGAAATATCCTCATCTTAGTTGATTCTAGTTGATGTGGGGGACAAATGGTTTCTGCAATGTCATTGAACACTTTAACCTGAAGGTAGGGCATCTCGGATTCCATTCCATGGAATGTGGGAATGTGGTTTAGGACATGGGGTTTAAAGACATAGTTGGAATCTACTAGGTAATTGTGTCTAATGCATGAGGGGGCATTGGTCCAGGCAGGTGTGAGGTAGTCATTCATGGTTTGATCGACTATATTCCCCAAGTTTGGGGCTGCCTCATTTGGATTTCCATTTTGGTTCCCACCCGGGTTTATGAGTTGGTTTAATTGAAGACCTTCCATTGAAATGGGATAAATTTTTGACTCTAGAGTACTAGTAATATTATGATCTAATGGAAAGAGTTCCCTTGGAGTACTTGGCCCCCCAACCCCAGGACTATCCACCCTAACTAGATGGTTTGATTGGTCATGAGTGTAGGTGGACATACGCCAAAAGAAAAAAACAAGAAAGATAAAAGATAAGAGAATTTGGATGAGAATAGAATAAATGGGGGAGAATAGAATTGGTGTTGAGATGAATTACTTGGGTCCCTGAAAATGGTGCCAAAATTTGTTCTCACCCAAATTTACCCAAGTTTTTATGGTTAAGCGGTCAATTGTAGAGTAGCTTGGGTTGTCGATTCCTCAGAGACCTAAGAAGAAACCTATAGACACGCAAATTATATGGACTGATTTTGGCTATTAAGTGGCCAAATTTGGGTTGATTTTAGATAAGTTTAAGTGAAAACTATGTGACTTAAGTGAATTCAAATTATGAGAAGGGTTGATCCTAGAATATTACAAGGGGTGGATTTGATGAAATTATTTTTTAACAATTTCAATTTCTTTTCTTCGAGATGGGTTTATTCAAGAAGATAAAACAACTTCATCACTTACTGGTTTAATACCAACATACCATAATACTAATAACATATACACTAGGAGGATCAAATTTATGAGCACTCCAAGGTAAAGGTTCATATTAGAACTTGAAGTATGTGGCCTTAAAATTCAACAAGGACGAAGAAGCTTTAAAATCATCAAATAAAAATAACAATTAAAAGAAGTGATTAGACATTAATGGGGTGATAAATAATATATAATACATCCCCTTTATACTACCTTGGATCAACCCATGAGTGAGTTATCCCTCCATTGATTCTATGGTTTCAATGGAAGTGGGAAGTAGACTCATGAGGGAGGAATTGAAGAAGTAAAGAAAACAATAAAAAGAAAATGATCACTCCACCGTTGTGTGATAATTTCACAAGGTTTGGTGTGAATAAATTCACACCTTGAACCAACTATATAAAATTGATATTAATAAGAAAAAAATAAGAGTATAAGAAGAAATTTTATTAAGAAACGAAGGTGAATTGAACAACTTACATGATAAAGACAAACTCAAGGCAACAAAATCGCAGCATAACATTACAATTGAACAAAGCACCAAAGATTAATAAATACTTCATCACCACTAACTTAAATATGAATTTTAGGATCCTTGGGTAGAGACTCAAATATTTAAAGTCATACCACTTGAGTATGGTAGGCTTAGGGTGGTGGAAATCTTTTGGAATTTAGACTTTTCCACCCTTGACCCGAAGTGGAAGGCAGCTTTTATCCACCGAACAGACACATCGAAATGACCTTCTAAATGGCCGAATTAGATTTTTCCATATAATAATAAAATGGATCTTCGGATTTCTCCTAACCTCCTATAAAATTTCATCCCAAATGAAATTTTCTTTTGTGAGATATTATCAAAATGGTGGGCAGTTGTTCTGGGCCATAGAATCTGAACCAGAATTTTGTCTCCAAATTGGGATTCCTGGAACTCCATTAAAACATCTGAATTAGATCTTTTCACTGTTGGATGAAATGTTCTTCGTGATTTCCTCTATCTTCAGTTAAATTTTTAGAATCATTGGGCTTGTATCTTGGCCTATACATTCTCTTTATTGTGATGTTGTCCAGTTTACTTTTCCCAAAATGTTATTGGTTCAAGGTCAACTTTGGTGGTCTTCTAATGTGAATATTCTAGTCATCCAAAAACATGAATTGTTCCTTATATCATGGGAGACCTGAAAATAAAATATGAAAATAAAATAAAGACCATTTTTCATTTTAGTATGTGTTCAAATATTTACGAAGTAATAGTGCATGTTAACAAAGAATTACAATCATAATGTGAAATAATGTTCAAAGTGTAAAATGCACTAAAATGGTGTTTATGAATAATTAATATCATGAATATTATAAATATTAACATTGAATATTATCTTAATTCAGTGGGTAATCACAATCCATGTAGTATCAGTCTTCACAGTATGTCTTATTGGACACATAGTGTGTGAACTATGATAACTCCCTCGAAGTGTGCTTCCACCCAGACCATGTCATGTAGGTTATACATGGTGTGGATCCTAACTACACACCATGTGGCTGGGCATGTACTCAGTTTTTCTATACAATGTGTTTATCCTTACTATTAATTGTGTAATATTTATAATCTCTTGAAACCCATACAATACATCTAGGTTCGCATGTGATGTGTGTCCATATAAACTACACTTCGTGAAGTTGGGTTCCCTTCCAAGATCATCAATCCATCTAATCTTCTTGCGATCGATTCCAAGAATCTCATATACCCACATCATAATGCCATACTTCATTGATTAAGACCTATAAGGGTCCTACATGGCACTTGCTTCATCATCTTATTCTACCTCCCATGAATCTGGCTCATTCTCGATGCCCCAAAACCCCCTCCGTGCCACCCAAAGTACATGCATCGTCGCTTCCATGCTCAAATTGGGTGCTGAAATTATTTAATGTTGTCACCCCACCCCTTCATATTTCCCAACGGTCAAACCAATAACCCATGTGAAGGAAAATGGTGATCGTTCACTCAATGATAAAATAGAAATTGTAATACCCATGTTATAACTATAGTAAATAAACACTTCATCGTGAACATTTTCACATAAAGAACATTATATTATTTCATAATAATGGTACAACACATTACATTATAATATAAAACTATTAAATTAAATTTATAAAAAAAATCTAACATTGGTGCCATAAAACATGTAACAATATTCACAAACACCATAATCTTGTACTATAGTGGATTATACTCAAAAAAGAATAAAAAGTATACGAGGTACATTTTTATTATGAAGAAAACAATAAAAAAGGAAATATACATGAAATAAGAACTAGAAGAAGTATATAAATGATTCTAAGTGTTAGAATAAATTTTATATATAAGAGGAAATATGACTGTTGGAATCAAATCATTGGAAAAATCAAACTGTTGGAATCTGACCATTGGAAATCTGACCATTGTAATAGTAAAATTACCATTATACCCACAAGTGTATAATAAAATGAATAAAACCATTTGAAAATAAATTATCATAATAAATATAAAATAATGAATAGTAATATAATTGTACACATATGTCATAAAATAAAATAAAAAGAGAGAAGAAAAATGTTTTAATTTTTTTGGCACCAAACGCATGGTTTTGAAATACAAGTGTTTTATTTAACAATTAAAATTATCATATATAGAAAACTATTTCATAAAAAAAACTTAAATTTGAAATCATAGTGTTGAAATTAGTCATCCGTGAATTTTTCCTAATTTTATAAGGTTATCGAATATTCAGGTAAATAGTAAAATACAATATAAATATTCAGTGATTATTGTGTCATCATTATATTATAAAAATGATGTAATAATTAAAAAAAGTGAATCCTAGACCAAAAAATAAGTAATTTTATTAATATTATGAATTTTAATGAATTAAAACCAATTTATAAACCTAAAATATACTTTCTGAAGTCTATAATGGAAATTAAGGATTTGAAAACAATATTTTGTGGAAAATTTTCATTTACATGGAAAAAGGTAAGATAAAATAATGGATTTTAGTTCTAAAACTTTAAAATATCTAAAAATATGTCTTAAATATCAAAAACCGTGAACTAAAACTATGGTTAAGACAATGGTTTTTCATTTTTCACAACCTATATTTCCAAGGCCTATGTTTATAAATTAATAAAAAATTCTCCCACATTTGCTGTAAATACCCATCCATCCTCACATTCCTCTTCATTCAAAAATCATTTAATAAATTTATCCTCTCATTTTATCTCTTAAGAGTCTCACTAATGAGTTTATAAGGTTCTAAGGATCTCTTCTCAAGTTTAAAGAAGCTACTTTGCAAGGTAAGGGTTCTTAATCTCTTCACATCCATTATTTTATATAATCCTTTATAATTCATTTTCATTTCATTGTGAAATTTTATTATGATTAATTATTATAAATTCATTATTTTATTATCAATTAGATCACCATTCCCTCTCATTATACCTCCTTCATATGTATTTATAATGCTCAAACATTCTCAAATCCATAAATTCAATTATTCAAATCCCTACATAGTCTATGTATTTGTGGTGTTATGGATGGATTATTTCTAAGAGTGAATTTTTCTATCATTTCTTTGGTCTCCTACCATTGAAATATGCTATATTCAATGAATATTTTTAGTTGCTATTCTTCTTCTATGAAAGTATCTAACTCCGCTACTTCATTAACATTCCTTTGATAAGAGTGTTTTCATTACAATATGAATATCCTCTAGTTTCTAAGTTGATTATTGGATATTCACCTAGATAGAAATATTATTCCATTAAATGGGGAAATATTTATACTTTTTAAATTCATTATTTCTATATAGATTTATATTGATAACTTATCCATGATTACGTATGAGGTTTCTTAGGGAACATTACGATATGTATTGTTTATTCATTCACTTTATATAATGGATGCATTGGACTTGTTATGTGATGAATGGGAGATAAAATTATATATCCTCTCTATACACTGGTATGTATGATGAGACAAACTAGCTTGGGTAGTTGGTGTATGTCTTGCCTGTTTATCCACGATGACTTGGAATGAGGAATTCACAGTATGTTTATGATTTTTTGCATTATGCATTCCATCACAATGAAATTAGTAATTGTTATCTGTGCATTTATTTATTTTTATGTCTTTCGTGGATATATTATGGTCATGGTTCTATTTTTTATGGAATTATTTTATTTATTTATTCTAATCATATTATTTATTCTATACTTATGTTATGATAACTTCTATGCATGCTACCCCTTGCTAAGTTTTTGATCTCACCCATTTATATTGTTTCTCATTTCCTCAAAAAACTATGAAGATTACAAGACATGAAATAAGGGTTTGTAAGGAGAAATAACAATGTCTCCTTTTTTTATGATGTTTTCAAATGTTGTAATGTTCATTTATGTATCTAGTTTCCTGAGACTATTAAACTGTGAGATCACTACCATAGATCATGCTTTATCCAGCGCTAGACGAAAAGCACTGATAAAGTGGGGACATTTATCAATGCTCACAAAAAGTGCTGATAAATTCACCTTTTCTCAGTGCTAACAAAAGCGTTGATAAAAGGGTACCCTTTGTCGGTGCTTTTTTCTAGCACCGATAAAAGTCCCCCATTTATCACCACTTTTTTAGCACTAATAAAAGTGACACCTTTATCAGTTCTAATAAAGTTTTTAGTAAGTAATTTAATTTATATATAAATATTTATATATTTTTAAATAATATTTATATTATAATAACTATATATATGTAAATAATATATATATATATATATATAATTTTATATAATTGAAATGTGTATATAATTAAAATAAATATAATTTATTAATAATTTATTTAAACAATTATATAATATATAAATGAATATATTTATTTAAATATATATTTATATTGATATTAAATAACTTAAAATATATGTACATGTATAACTGTGTGTGTGTGTGTGTATTTGTGTGTGTGTGTGTGTGGATGTGTGTGTGTGCATATGTGTGTTTGTCATGTGTACATGTATGTGTGTGTAAATTTGTTTATTTATTTAATATTATGTATTGTCTTTTAATATCTCTTCATTTTTAGTATTTTCTATATTTATTCATTTTTAACATTTATCTATTTTTAATATAAATTTATTTTAATTTATTCATCATGAATGTGTGTGTGTGTGTTTAATTTAATTTAATTATTAATATTTTTGTATTGTTAATATAATTAATTTTTGATAAATTTTTTATTTATATAATTAATATCAACTATTTATTCATTTTTCTTCATTTTTTATGTGTCTTTAATTCACATAAATGTTACGAATTCACTTTTAAATATTTTTGTAATTTATTTAATTTTATGTATTAATTTGTTATTATATATTCATTAATAATGTTAAAAATATATTTAATCATTTTGGAATATTTATTTATACATATATTTATTTACTATACATGTAATATTTTCAATATGTTTGTAATTTATATAAATAATATTTATTCACTTTTGTTTGTTAAGTTTTAACATTTAAAATATGTTTAAAATTTATATAATTAATCTATTTAGATGAATTTTTTAATAGTTTTTTAATAATATTTTAATTTAAATAGTAAACAATGGAGGATTGTGGGGGTTCATGTTGACTTGGCAGCATAGGTCGCTCCCTGACAGATGGCCTGGTGATGTTGGTGGCTTTGCGCATTGCACAACCAGTGTCTGGAGTCTCGCCTTGGTGGGATTAGTGATTGATGTTTATGGGGCGCAGACCGGTGACTGTGGCTGGGTGCTGACATCGAGAACGGCGGCGTCACTGGGCACAGGGGGTGCATGCCGACGACTACAGGTTGACAGCCTTGACCAGGCTGGTGGCGACCTCGGGCAATGGTTACTGGACGATGAAGCTTTGGTGAGCTAGCTGGCGACAGGACCTCAGGATGCAAGGGGCCAGTGATGACCTCGAGGCATAGGGGCGGTGACCTTAGGATGTTCCATTCGTTGTAGGCTGGTGAGGAGTATGAGTTGACCTCAGGTTGCAGTGCACATAGGCAATGACCTTGAAATGTGATATGCACTACAACCTGGTGGAGCGATGAAGGTGATGAACTCAGGTTGTGGGCACAATAGGCTGGCGATGAGCAAATACCTCGAGGCATTTTTTTTGTGATGTGTTACAAGTTTCCGATAGACTGGTGATGGAGACGGGATTCATCCAAATAATATTTTTGGTCCCCAACAGCCATGGGGTATTGGGCTTTATGGGCCTTTTTTCTGGTCGGTCTTATAGACTGTAATTGAAGGGTTATGGGACATTTGTTTTGTGGATGAGGATATCGCTTCCATCAGTTTCTTTTCTGGTGGCACTGTTTTTTCATGTTCTAGTTTGGTGGTGATCTTTGTACTACATGTTTTGTGTCATTGTCTTTTATTCTTCCTTTTAGTTTCCTTAATAAATTTTAGGACTAACCACACTCAGATCCTTAACCTTCTTGGTTACAAATATTTATAAATATATTTATTTATAATTATAAATATAAATATATATATATATTTATTTATTTAAATAATTATAAAATTATAATAAATATATTTATTATATTTATAATTATATATATTTATAATTATATATATATACTTTTTAAATATATTTATTTATAATTATAATTATAAATATATATATATAATTATATAATTATAATAGATATATTTAAATAATAAATACATTTATTATATTTAAAATTATATGTGTTTATATACTAATAAATACATATTTAATTATATAAATGTATATAACTATATAAATATATATAAATATATATAACTATATAAATATATTTATAACTATATACAAATGTTTTAAAATATATTTACCAGGAAGGCTCAGGTAATGAGCATGATCAACCCTAAAATTTATTAATAAAAATAAAATACAAATAGGAACCTGCAAGCGTGCAACACATAAAGCACCGCCAAACCATGAAAGTGGAAAAAATGTCACCCAAAAGCATAACATAATGACCCGAATACCCACACATCATGGCCCATAGACCCACTTATTTGGTAGGCCTACAAGCCCACATCATAAAGACCCAAAGGCCTATAAACACATGCACCAGCTAATGCAGCCAAGATGTCAGCCGACAATTGTCAACCATAAAGACCTCATACACCGAACCACATCGATGAGGTTAGATGATAAACCTCACCTGAGGTCATCAGTCAACAAATCATTAATCAGATGTCATTGTGGCCTTCAACTTCATCACTCTCATGATTGTGGTCACCCGATGCCCATCGCTAAAGATGTCGGTCAGCACATCATCGACCGAAGTTTCCAAATTCCGGCATCCAATACTATTGATAGCCCATGGTACCCAAGAACATCACACTCGTTGGTGTCTCATACCATCGTAGGTCATTCAGCAGTCGCCATCATCAATCAGAACCTAAGAAAAATCTGCACATGATCATCCAAAACAAATAGTACTGTAGACCCATCAACCATTGGAGGCCGAGCCCAAGGTCTGCCACATCTCCCACATCCTGAATCTAGGTTTTCTCCATCCAAAAGAAAAATCACATGCACCGACGTGTCTGCAACCTGCCCCCCCCCCCCCCACCATAAACGAGTCTCGAGGTCAAAGTCGATAACCACCTCACATCCTAAGAACTGCTTCGTGTCCCTAGGTCTTCTCATGGTCATCACCATCGTCTCACCAACATAAACCCATGTGCCACCCCCTATGCACGAAGCTGACAACATACCACATCTCCAAACAGAGGTCAAATCCAACTCCCAATCGATCTTCATCCCCATCATCACGTGGGCACCCTATTGTGGATCACCAAACACACAATCCTTCATCGCTTACCCTAGTCGTTGCTGTTAGGATCCCAAACCCACCACACCTCTAGGAGTCGGTGATGAAGACAAGAGACATCTGACAAAGTCGTCGCCCATCTCACTCACATCACTGTCGCTAGGGTAACAGTCACCAAGACACCTAAATTAATCATAAACAAATGTTAGTTTGTAGGCCCTTCAGGCCAACAAGATCGATTCTTGCACCCCTCTAGTTACGTCATTGTCACCCCATCTGAGGCTTCCCCGTGGGTTTGTAAATTGAAAAGCCCCAAAAAAGAGATCCACCACATGGGTTAATAAGGATATATAGATAAATTATCATGAATTGATTCATCCTTAATCAGATTCATATGGCTTTAATCATCCTTATATATGAGGGATTTCGAGTATTCTCTAATATCATCATGGTTTCCATCTGCTTTAAATATATTTATTTATAATTATAATTATAAATAAATATATATATATATATATATTTAAATAATTATAAAATTATAATAAATATATTTATTATATTTATAATTATATATATTTATATATTAATAAATATATATATATATATATAATTATATAAGTATATATAGTTATATAAATATATATAATTATATATAAATGCTTTTAATTATATAAAAATATTTTTAAATATATTTATTCATAATTATAATTATAAATGAATAAATATATATTTAAATAATAAATAAATTTATTATATTTATAATTATATATATTAATATATTAATATATATATATAATTATATAAATATATAAAATTTTATATATATATAATTATATAAATATATTTATAAATATATATAAATATTATTAAATATATTTATTTATAATTATAATTATAAATTTATTTATTTATTTATTTAAATAATTATAAAATTATAATAAATATATTTAAATAATAAATAAATTTTTTATATTTATAATTATATATATATTAAGTACTTAGGGGTATAATTATACCAAAACACACATAGACCCGCCAACCCTGATGGGAAGGTCATATCCCCCCCCAAAGGGATAACCCCGCCTTTAATGGCCCAAAGACCCTTAAAGATTATTCTATAAAGGCATGTAATAACATTCCATAATCATCAGCCTTTGTTGCATTGTACCTACATCCAATTCATTGCCTATGCACAAATCGAATGAGCCTCCCTCTATAAACTAGCGATGGATATCCCATCGTCTTGCTGGATTCCATGTTAGTGACACAAATAACTGCCAGACCACCACCCCCATTGTCAAGAAAGGGTTCACCAATATCATTCATTATCACTTGCACCTTACACACCCCGACTGATGTTGTCCCATCCACCAAGCCCAATTCTACACCATATGACCCGCCTGCCTAGGTGTCACCCATGGCACTGCCACCTTCAGACTGTACAGTTATCCTCACTCACATTGTTCAAGATCTCACAGAACAAAAATCATTGCCTCCACTCTTTATCGATCTTCTCAACGAATTGATCCTCTCAAAATTTAAGGTATGTGATAATTTATACTCCTCTTTAATCACAATCCAAACTACACACTTGATTTGATTCATATCCCACTGTATCTCATCACATGAAAAACAACCAATCTAACCTCTATTGGATGACCCCTATGAAAACTAAATATGAGGAGAAATAGAGAGAAATCAATTTCTTGGCGTGTTATAGAGTTTTCTATTATAGACTATGACTTCTGGCTCATTTTCCATTGAACCGAGGAATGTGTTTTTGTGCTTTCACATTATATTACAATTCTTTGAATTCTAGTTGATTTCAAATAGTTTCTTTATTAATGTTATTCCTATATGACTTTCCATGAGGAGAAAACAGTGTCTTTCAAATTCTTTCAACCCTTATCTTGGAATGGAATTCTATAACATGTGTTTTTAAAAATTCCTAAGTGGTTTTTAGAAAATATTTTGAGTGTTTTTAATGTATCCCTTGATTCCACCTTGAATTTCTAAATATACATTTTGTATCAATTTATTTTCAAGCCGAATGTTTTTAAAAATTCCATAATGGCTCATAAAGTATGTATTTGATTTTTGAAATAAGTGGGGAGCATGAGATTGAGGTTTTTAAATTTGTTATTTGCACCAAATTATTTTCAAACCAAGTGCCTAAGTGTTTTGAAGTGTTTAAAATTATTGACATGGGTGTTTGATATTACCCCCAGGCATATTTTATTCAATGTTTTCATAAATTAATATTCATATAAATAATAATATTTGTGATTGTTAATAATAAAAAAAATGGGAAGGCATTTACTGGGGAATTACTCATTGACTTTGCAAAAATGGGATCAGCAAGGAGATGGATTGGTGATGGTCGTTTCTCATGGTAGTGACTACTCTTCTACAGTGGTTGTATCATCTCTAACTTCAAGGATGGAGGATTCTAGAAGGAATGTGATAAGTGTTCAGGGTCTTAAACTGGCCATGGGATCAGCTGATATAAATATTGGTGAGATCTCAGAATCTTCAGAAATGTTGTTAATTCTTTAACAATTTTCTTGGATAAACATGACAACAGGTTTATCACAAAGGTAAGTATGCATAATTATATTGAGTTACTTACTTCTGTAAGTAGCGAGGAGGATGACCATAAAAGTGATGGTGTCGCTGATGATACGAGGGATGAAAATGGTGTCGATCTGCTAGATTATAGAGGTGGTCCTTGGAAGAAAGTGAGTACATTGAGGATGGGATGATATCCTCACATGAGGGGTGGGTGCCTCCCTCGTCACAACATGAATACTTTCTCTCGATATTAAAGGTGTTTTTCATCATTTGTCTTGTTGTGGAAAAATTTAATCTTGTATGCTCCCCCTCCTTTTTTGTATTTTATATTTTATTAAAGGGGTCTCTGAGTCCCAACCTTTTCAAATAAAAATAATAATAATAATAATAATAATAGAAAAAATTATTTTCATGTACCAACGAGCTTGTACCCGAGTGGTAAAGGCTCATTATTGGTATCCAAAAGACCCAGGATCAAATCCAGGAAGGGGTGGAATTTATAAGTTATTATAGGAGTATTATAGTAGTTATTTTAGCGGGTATTTTAGTAGTTACTATAGAATAAGAACTATTCACTTGATTTGGGACTATGGGCCACACAATTGAACCTTTGGGCCCTAGGGCCTTCAGGACACCAAAAGACCTTCAGGCCATAGAGCCTCCGGGACACCATAGAATAATGGGTGACACAAAAATTGACCATCCAATCAATGCAGTTCATCATGTTGGAATTATAGATTGGTTTTAGGAAGCATCGTCAGGTGGGAAGCTTGAAAGAGTGATAGGTGCATTGGAACCAATCATCTGGACCTCTAACCGCATGGGACAAAGGGTTTCTCTTCCATGACATTGCAAAGGGATGCACAACATTATGGTTCATGGTTGAGGTGGTGACGCGTCGTGTGAATGGTGATGACCAAACAAGAAAAGTGATTCATCTTAGAGGCAGCATGGCATGGAGACATGCAGGTGTTTTTGGGTGAACAAATCGTAAGAATGATGGGTATACTAGCACCCATCATATGGCCCTCTACCTAGAAATGAGTTTAAATAGGGGTTCTCTGCTAAGGTCCTTGTGATGGGGTAGTGCAATGCAACAGTTGATGGTAAGGGGTTTGTTTCAGCTGAAAGACTTGGATCGTGATGTGAAACTTGGCTTCTTAGCTTGGGCTTATAGGTTATAGGGCCTTTGAGCCATCAAAAATTGTAATGGGTCTTTGAGCCACCGGTCCTTTGAGTCATGTAAGGGTTACCTCTAAACCCTATTGAAAAGAGGGATATCTTTCCAAAATAAAAAAGGGGGTGTTACCCCCTACCTATTAAAAAACAATATTTTCATGTGTATATAAATATTTTGTTGAGTGTAATTTGTAAATAATTATTTTTATTACTTTAACATAATTTATAAGTAATAATAACAAACAAAAATTATTAATTTTGATTATATGTACATAAATAATTATAAATAATTTATAAATAATTTTGATTTTATTATAAATAATTTTGATTATATTTAATTAATAATTTATATAAAAAATTTATATAAAAAATTAAATTAATAATTATTTTTAATTAATAATTTTTAATTAATAATAATTTTTTAATTAATCATTATGAATTAATAATTATTTTGAATTAATATTTTTTATTATCTTGAATTAATAATTTTGAATTAATAAATTATATAAATAGTTTATAAATAATTTTATTGCCTTGAATTGATAATTTTTATTATGCGTATATAAATAATTTTGATTATGCACGTATAAATAATTTTGATTATAAATAATTATGTGTATATAAATAATTTTGATTATATGTATGTAAATATTTTATTCAACGTAATTTATAAATAATAATAACAAACAGTTATAAATATTTTTTAGGAGTGAGATCGCCTATCTCCTGAACCTTTTGAGTATATAAATATTTATATAATTATAAATTTATTTTATAAATATATATTTTTATGAACTCATATTTATATAATTTTATATAAAAAAATATATTTATATATATATATAATTATATAAAGATATTTATAAATATATATAATTATAATTATATAAATATTTTTCCAATATATATATTTATTTATTTATTAAAAAATAAAAAGATATAATTTAAAATTATAGTATTTTTTATTTGGAATAATTGAGTATTCGAAAACTATATTTTTAATAAGGATTATTTTTTTCATATTTCCAAAACATTTCTATTATTTTATTTTAAAAACTTCCACTAAAAAATATAGAGAGAAATTGTAATCATTTATTTTCTTTTACTAAATTTCACACCGAAACAAAATGAAGAGAAATTATAATTACAATCATTACATTATTTAAATATTTTTTTAAAATTTAAAAAAAATTATTAATATATTTTTATTAGTTAAAAGTTTATATAATTTTGTTGTCTTGAAATTATAGTGATGTATTAAAATCAAGGTATGTGATTAGTTGTGATATGTTGCTCCCCCTTGAACATCATTGTTTGTGTTTAATTTTCCCAAATGGTTTGAACAGTGCATGCGCAAGCGATCTTATTTTTCCTCGATCTACCTCATTGATTCTCCACACAATCTCTCTTATATTAAGCCATTGTTGGTTCACTCTCTCCCTCACCTTTATGTTCATTTCCACTCATTCGTCATTATTTCTCACTTTTATTTCATGGAACTTCTAATTATGCACCACAAAAACAAATCCCACTTATCGTGTAAGGTGGCGACTACAAATGATAAGTAAGCAGAGTTTTTTTGCAGTGCACAATTGGTAATCAGCACCATGTTCCAAGTATCTCTCCTACTCTTATGAATTAGAATCAAATAATACTATGAATTTTCTTCCAAGTATCCCTCCTACTCCCATAGATTAAAACTATAATGTCTTTTTAAAACATATCATTACCTTGTGTATTTTATTTTTAGTGACCACTAGAGTATCATCTTTCAATATTGTTTTCTTTCCAAGAAACCAAAATATAGAAAGTATATTGTGGAAAACATTGAGAGAGAAAATTTTAAATATGACCAATTTTATTTTTTGAATAAAAATAGTTATCTATAATTGATATAGATAGAAAGTTTTGAAGATTTGTATTAAATTTCATATGTTGATCACCTCTATGTTGGGTCCTGATAGGGGAGCAGTCTCTCTTGGGACCCAAATTAGTGCAATTGATGGTATATTAGGTTCGTATTGTATAGAAAATATTAATGATAACCCACATTAGTAAAATCATAATCATCAATAAACCAATTTATGTCTTCAAAATCATAACCATTAATAATATTACCTTACACTAATATTTTAATCCTAAAATGAACTTTTTATATGAAATGTGTTTTACACTTTATTTATTTATTTAAATATCAATATTTCTGAATCAAATAGGATGGATATGAATAAAAAATGGATGGATTTAAATCATATGAAAAAATAGTATGAGGATGGGATGAAAGAGTTCATCATGTTTTCAAAATATCATGCATATGAACCTTCTCAAATACTTTTTCCATGTTTACACTATTTTTATTAAAGACTAATTTGTCCAAAGGAGTTAAAAGTACACTTGATCTATTCTATAATAGATAGAAGTTATAAATTTTGGACTAAACATGGAGAAAATTGAATGTAGCTAGTGACTAGGATAAGACTTTATTTTATATATCATCTTTTATGATTACAAGTGTGGACAATGATGAAGACCATATTGAGGATGTGATTACATGTGTGAATAATGATGAAGATTATATTGAGGAAATGAGAATGACAGTTAAATATAAACTTCATGATTTTCCAATATTGTTTAAGAAGTTAAAGAGTTGTGAAAATACATCATTGTATACTCATTGTACTAAATATAAAGCATTTTAATCCATATTGAAGTTGTATAATTTAAAATCTAGAAATATATGGAGTGATTATAGATTTATTGAACTATTTGATGTCTTGAATGATATGAATCCATAAGATAATGAGCTTCCTTGACAAACATATCATGCTAAATGAATGCTATGATTTGTGGTTATGATCTCTAAAATAATACATGCTTTTCCAAATGACTTTATACTATTTCCCAAGGACTAAAAATCAATTAATAAATTCCCAAAGTATAGTTCTTCTCAATACAAAAAATATTAATTGGGTTTTATAAAAATTTTATGGTACTTTTCAATCATTCTCAGGTTTAGGTTCCTATATATAAGTTAGTAGACTGCATGAAAATTGACATAGCATGAAAATATAAGAAATAAATACAGGAAAATTCATCACCCTGTAGACTCTCCTCAGTTGAAGATAATTTATCATGAGTATCCTGAATTTAGAAATTATTCAAGAAAGCTTCATATTATGCTACCTGAAAATAGAGTGAATCCTTTTGGTTTTCAAAGCATAACTCACAGTACATGTCCAATTATGTTGGTAAATTATAACTCACACCACGGTTATGCATTAAACAAAAATAATTTATGTTATCTCTTCTTATATTAGGACCAAAACAACAGGATAATGATACTGATGTTTATTTGGGTCTATTGATCAGAGATTTGAAATTATTGTTGGGTTCAAGTGTTATATTGTATTATGCTTATAGAAATGAATATTTCACATTGAGATCCATGTTTTATGGTATGATAAATGAATTTCTTAATTATGGAAATTTTTTAGGATATAGAATTAAAGGAACTCAAGGGTTCCCTATTTTTGAAAAAGGTACACAATCAATTAGGTTGAAATATTCATAAAAGATCATGTTTCTAGGACATTTCAGATTTATAACCCGGTGACATAAGTACTGATATTAGATAACATCATTCTATAGGATTTCAGAAGAACATACATCCCCATATCTACTAACAGGTGATCAAATATTTGAGAAAGAAAAATATATGGACACTACTTTTGGTAAACCTTTTTTGAAAAACCTTATAAAAACTAGTTGGAAAAAAGAGAGATCGTTTTTTTTTTTGAATTACCATACTAGAGTTGTTTATACATTATAAATTTTCTTGATGATATGAATATTGAAAAATAATGTATGTGATGGTTTCATTGACATGTTACTAAATGCACCCAAAAAAAATGGCTGGAATTAAGGTTAGGTTATACGTGATTTACAAGGGAATGTGGGGAGAGTTAGCACCAATGAAGAGTAAAAATTGGTTTTTTCTTCCTCTATATACTTAAACTCTTTCCAAGATAATGAGATATCATTTTTTCAACTTCTTGAATGATGTAAAGGTTCTACAAGGGTATTCATAAAATATCAAGAATATCCTATCAATTAATGATTTAAAGTTAAAGGGTATGAAATCACATTACTATCATGTTTTGATACAATATCTAATGATGGTATATTTACATTGCATTTTTTCTAAGAATTTATGTCATACATGAACCAAGATTTTTTTTTAAAATATACATATAGTAAAGTTATATACCTGAAAAAATTGTCAATTTTGGAAAAGGAAATTATTTTCATATTGTGTGAATTAGATATGTTATTCCTTTGAGTATTCTTTGATATGATGGTTCACTTGATGGTTCACTTGGTAATATATATCTGACTATGTGGTCTTATACATTATAGATGGATTTACCCCATTGAATGTTATATGAAGATTTTAAAAGGGTATGTCAAAAATCTAATTTGTCCATAATGTTGTATTGTAGAGCGATATGTTATTGAGGAAGTCATTGAATTTTGTACCGAATACCAATATGATGTGGAAAGCATTGGTCTACCAAAATCTCATCACACTAGTTGGATTATGGGTGAAGGAATTTCTAGAATGGATGTTTCCACAATTACTATTATAGATTAGGTGTGGGCCTACCTTTAGATTTTTCATAATAGTTTAGAGGTTTCCCCATATGTTGAAACCCACAAAGTAATTCTTATGCAATTGAATATATAAAGGGATGAAATATAGTTATCAAATACACATAATAAAAAAATTATAGAATATTTTCAAGACCATATTTTTAAGGATTCAACTAAAAGTCCATATTCAATTTCAGAACGACTTCAATGGATGGACATATGACCAAGTGTGCATTCATTATCATATAATGGTTATGTAATTAATGGTTATACATTCTATACAAATAAACATGATAAACGTAGTACCATGTAACATAGTGGCATTACACTTGTGGCTGAATAAATTCATTTATCTGAAACTAAGGATATAAATTTAATTTATGTAAGTATTTCATACTTTGGAATCATCAAAAAAACTATGGGATTTAGATTACACAACATTACAAGTGTTGATTTTTTCAATGAAAGTGGGTTGATAACATGAGTGTTGTTAAAATATATGAATTGGGATTCATGAAAGTGGATTTCAATAAGTAAGGATACAAAGATGAACCATTTATAATGGCATCATAGTAAGTACAAGTATTTTATTTTCTAGATCCCACAAACCGAAAGTGGTAAATTGTTTTGTTATCAATCAAAACCAAAAAAAAGGTCAGATGTCAATTTAACTAAGGGTGATCCTTTCATTGGGATGTCATAGTCATTTTGTAGTGGTCCCAATATAGAAATGGTCTTGTATGTCATAGGATTCTATAATGAATGTATTTCGATATTTGATAGAGGGGCCAAATATCTCCAACCTTTAAAAAATAGTTCAATAATAAGGTTATATTTTTTGTAATATACATTGTGTTACCTTCTATTATTATCTATTCAATAACGCATTTATGTAATCTAAATTAAATGTTCAACCACTTCTACATATAATGAATTCTTCACATGCCAATGCTCTCAATCCTAAGGAACAATAGGTTTCTCAACATGCTGGTGCTCCCAATGCAGAGGAACAATAACCTTCTACACATGACGATAATACCAATCCATAGAAACAACATATTGATGTTGTTTAAACTAAGGAAATGGTGTATGGTGAACAACCCATGTCCTAGAAAAACAGGATCTCCATAGCATGATGGTGTTAGAAAAAATTATTAAGGTGAGAAACAAAGGCATCAAATTCAAGGTTGGATAGAATGCACATGGTCATCCCATTAACCCCAACAAGGCCATGTCCAGCAGTTACAATGGGATCACCACTCGCATGCATGTACTTATTGATGTTGATTCATAGAATAATTTTGTGCCCTCACTTAAGACATTAATTTTGGAAGATATTAGGGTAATATTATGATATAATTTCTTTATTTTACTAAAAAACAAAATAATTAAGTGTTTAATTACTCTTCATTATCCCTTGAAAAGTATATTTATAGTATATGACTCTCAAATGAAATTTATATTAATTCTCATTGGAAAGGCTCATAGAGGTTTTCACACAATTCTTGTGAAGTATCAACTCAAATATGTTGAAGGTAAAATAAACCCCCACCCACCATAGATGCATACACACCTGATAAAAAACCATGAGATGTGTTTATTGGTCATCATGAAGGGACATATTTTCAGGTACATTATGAATAGTAATACATTTCTTGACAATATGTGTATTAATCACTTTTATTAAGAATTTTTAATTTATGAAACAAAGACCGAGTGATGAAAATAAGCAATGAAAAAAAACCAATGTTCCCCTATTGTAAAGAAAGGATGGGGTACACTTCACTTGGAAAAAAATGGTATGTATTTTAGATCTACCATAATTATTTTATGTTATGTGAAATAAAAACATATTTATGTTCCTATGTTTATATTCATAATGATGAATCAAAATCAAAATCCACTTCCATCACATGTCATGTGATATGGAAGTAGGCATGATTAAATAAACAAGGGATACTAATAGATAAAAACACAATCCAAATCCACTTCCATCACATGTCATGTGATATGGAAGTAGGCATAAGTAAATAAAGAAGGGATAATAATAGATAAAAACACACAAAAAGTGTGGGAATCATGTATAAGTATGACATAATAAAAATTTGTCTTGCTTTAAATCAGTATTATATAAAAATGATTACTTATTTTACTATATTTTTATCTATCTTAGACACAATAATCTTCATCAGTTGTACCCGATGAAAAGCTAATATTAGTTCCCTTGAAGTAGCTAAAACAATATGGCCATGTTAGAGGTGTGGGTTTTGGTGTTCCACCCCAAACATATTTTGAAAAAAGAAATGAATAGGGGGGAAATATAAGAAAATATAAGATTATGAGGCATGATTAGATGTTCTAGAAGAAAAAATTAATTGGTGTCTAGAGTTATAAAATATTATGGGAAGTAATTAAATAGAAGAAACAACACAAGAACAACTGCTACAAGAATACCCCCCCCCCCCCACCAACTTCGAGGTGAGTCATTCCCCTCAAAGAGATGTCTTATAAGAGGCAATAAATATTTTCATAAATGTTTCTGTGAAATGTGAATCAAGTAGACACCGATACCTTTCCTGTACTGATATTCTACAGGGTGAAAATGATTGTGATTTATATCTATCAACAACCACCCATCACCATTTTGTGAGGGGTACTATGTGAAATATCCTATGAGATATTCTACACAACAAACAACTTCTAATAGGTCATGTGAGAGTGGTGATTCATGTATATCATGATCCAAGTGTCGAGCTACTTATTCCATTTGATGATGCAAATATTCATATGGTCGAGAAATCTATTGGAATATTCATAGCATGGCCATTATATCTTGAAAAAAAACATGTCGATAAGGAGGTATTAATTTCAAATTTATTTTTCATTCAAAAAATCAACAATTAATGAAAAAAGGTATGAAATTATGAATGTTATTACAAATGGATAAAGGGAAGGGGGTGAAATGGAATGTAAAATAAAATTGATCTAAAAGATCAACTAACACACTAAAAATATCTTCACAAAATACCTTTACCCTACTTGTTCAACTTCTGTATTTACTGATATTAAAGGTTCATGTGGATAAAATATTAGAAAGTAGTGATATAACCATAATTGATTTTTAATAACATATGTATGGAGAGGCCATTAAAGACTATATTGGTCTTGAGAATGTAAATGAAATCCCCATGCATTAATGACTAGGAGTCTCAGTTATAAATGTATACATGAGGTTTGTTTTCATGATTTTTTTCTAACTATGTTAATTATGATTGAATACTATTCATAATTTTTTCATGTGTATATATCCATTTTATTTGAAGGGGAACCCCTATCAATAGAAATTCGGACTCATTAGTTCTCACATCACTTCTACACAATAATTCTCATTGGAACTGAAGAAATGTGAAATAGTAGTGGAAAAACTATCCACAATGTTTATAAGAAAACTTACAGAAGATAGTATCTTCTTAATACCCATGATGCAGGGGTAAAACTCTAAAATTTAATCATATCAAATATATTCTCATTAATTTCATTACTTATTCCTTTTTTATTTTTTTAGAAATCATTGGTTACTCATTTCAGTCATGTTGGATACTCCAAAGATTTATTCTCTATATTCAATGCATGGATACCCAAAAAATTGACCACATGTGATGATTCTTATCAATTCGAAATATACTACATGAAATTTTTGAAAACTAAACTTTAAATTATATATTTTATATTATGTTTTAATGAAAATTCTATTATAATAGGGAAGTTTTTAAATATCATCAAAATCATGCCATGAGGATCGTCCATGATCATAAGGAGCCTATCAACTTCTATAAGTGGATAAGTATTAGGGTATATATAATAATATTTCACTATAAAAACATATATAAAAACAAATTACTTATTTATTTAAATGTTTATTCAGTTTTTGAAACAAACCAATGACAAATATTGTGGTTATTATGTTTGAAAATTTATGAAATATATTTTATACCATCAACAAACTAGCATCCCTAAAGTGGAATTTTTGAAGATAATTACAATTTCATTTAAAATATTTATTAATAATTTGTTTATTTATATTTTTATAGTACTAAAAATTCTTTCAATATTACTTGTATTCACAATAGGAAATATATTTTTTTATAAATGAATGGGAAGCATACCTGGTGTCAGAATGTATACAGGCATCATGAAAAGGTGACTTCCTACTGCTTATTTAATTGATTTTCTCATCATTTATATACTTTTTTTAGTTAATTTCATTATAATTTTTATATGATACTTTAGTAAAATGATCCATAATTCATTTATGACATGTAGGAATCAACCACATCTCAATTTGATACATATTCTATCTGATATTACTCAAAGTTAATGTTTTCAATTTAAAATTGACAATTTAGTTGAAAATAAACATCACATACTCAAAACCAATAAAACGAAATAAAATTGTTTTTATACTTTAGGAAAAAATACATAAGTCATTTGTGATATATAGGAACCATCCTCACCTCAATAAGATACACAGTGTTCCCAGTATGACTCAAAGTGTCTATTATCAGTTTAAAATTGAGAGTTTAGTTAAAAACATGTGTCACTAACTAAAAACAAAGAAAAATAACTTGGGTTATCTTGATACTTTAATAAAATGATTCATAAGTAATTTTTTACATTAGTAATCAGTATCACATCAAACTCACACACGGTGTGACTGGTATGACTCAAAGTGCGTGTTTTTAGTTTAAAATGACATTTTTGTAAAAAAAACAAGTGACGTACTCAAAATAAATCAAATGAATTCATATTATTTTGATAATTTATTAAAATGATTCATAAGTCATTTTTGACATTTAGGAATCAACCACACATCAATCTGATGCATGGTGTGACTAGTATGACTCAAAGTTTGTGTTTTTCAGTTTAAAATTACATTTTAGTAAAAACCACAAGTGACATAATCAAAACTAATAAAATGCATTAAAAAATTTTGACACTTTATTAAAATGATACATACGTCATTTTTGATGTGTAGGAATCATCTTCACCTCAATATGATACATGTTGTTCCTGGTATGACTCAAAGTGTTAGTTATTAGTTTAAAATTGATATTTTAGTTAAAACATGTGTCACTCATTGAAAACTAACAAAATGTGCTCGAATTCTCTTTAAAATTTTTAAAAATGATTCATAAGTCATTTTTGACATGTAGGAATCAATATAACATCAAACCAACACACAATGTGACTAATATGACTCAAAGTGTGTGCTTTCAGTTTAAAATGACATTTTAGTAAAAAAAATAAGTGACATATAAAATCTAAGAAAATGAATTAGTATTGTTTTAATACTTTATTAAAATTATCCATAAGTAATTTTTGATTTGTATGAATCATTATCACATAAATATGACATACGGTGTGTCTGGTATGACTCAAAGTGATTATTTTTTGTTTAAAATGACATTTTAGTAGAAACCACAAGTGACATACTCAAAAATAAAAAAAACATTTGTATTGTTTTGAAACTTTAGTAAAATGGTCCATATTTCATTTGTGATTTATATAAATTATCCTCACCTTAATCTGACACATGGTGTTACTGGTATTACTCAAAGTGCATGTTTTCAGTTTAAAATGACATTTTAGTAAAACCACTAGTGACATACTCAAAATTGAGAAAATGCATCCAGATTATTTTTATACTTTATCAAAATGGTCCATAAGTCATTTTTGACATTTAGGAATCATACACGCCTCAATCTGATACACAGTGTGCCTGGTATGACTCAAAGTGTCCGTTATGAGTTTAAAATTGACATTTTAATTCAAAATGTGTGTCACTCATTGAAAACTGAGAAAACATGCTCAGATTATCTTAATAATTTAGTAAAATTATTCTTAAGTAAATTTTTACATGTAATAATTAGCCTCATGTCAAATTGATACACGATGTGATAGGTATGACTCAAAGTGTATGTTTTCAGTTTAAAATGACATTTTAGTAAAATAAACAGGTGACATAATCAAAACTAATAAAATGAATTTTTATTGTTTTGATACTTTAAGAAAATGATCAATGAGTCAATTTTGATGTGTAGTAATCAACCTCACCTAAATTTGATGCATGGTGTGACCGATATTACTCAAAGTGAGTGTTTTCAATTTAAAACTATATTTTAGTAAAAACCACAAGTGACATACTCAAAACTAAGCAAACACATTAATATTATTTCTATAATTTATTAAATAGATCCACAATTTATTTTTGATGTGTAGAAATCAGTCACACCTTAATCTAATTCATGTTGTGATAGGTATGACTCAAAGTGTTTCTTTTTATTTAAAATTTACATTTTAGTAAAAAAGAAAAGTGACATTCTCAAAGATGATAAAACTATTTTGGATTGTTTTGATACTATAGTAATGTAACATCCTAGTTCTGGAAGCCACCCAGAGGCACCCCGTACCCAGTTGGTCACATGTCCTCAAGCACATTTCCCCGAAATCCAGAGGCTGTTGACTAGCAGCGAGGTCCTTGGGTGTGACAGTGGGGAAACTATGCCCTCATTGGCAGAGTAACACAGCGGAAGAGAAACAAATATACAGTAGCAGAAGAAATAAAAATACCAAACAACAGTAACAGTGGAATACTGATAAAGAAACAACTAGAGAATATATATATATATATATAAATGATTCATGATACATATATTTCTAGAAAAGTAGCCAAACAAGTTACAATGCTGAATACAGTATTAAACCAAAGTAAAAAAGGAAAAAAGATAAGCAATCTACTCAGCATCACAAGACACATCTTGGTCTCATGCTCTCTAGATCCAATGCAATCAAATACCTGAAGTGGAAGGGTTCTCTCCCTTGTCTATACCCTTAACAATATAATCTATTTGGGCCCAAAAGCATGGCCCAAACAGGGTGTGAGACAAATCCCAGAAGGCAACCACCACAAGATCTGTGCCTAACAGTCAGTGAATATATGGCAGGTAAAAGTACAAGAAATAGTAAACAGTAAAGTACTTAATAGTAAACAATCCATAGTTTCAATATCAAGAAACAACTATCCAAGCAGATAAACACAATAGGTAACCCTCTGGGAAGTACCCACAACCTATCCCCTCTGGTCATACCTAGAAATACAAGCAAGTAGCTAACAAATAGGTAACCCTATGGGAAGTGCCCACAGCCTATCCCCTCTGGTCCTACCTATCAAGTACAAGAAACCCTCTGGGAAGTACACTCGGTCTAACCCCTATATTTCAGCTTAATCATAGACTCTCTGAGGAAGCACTCGCCGTCAATTCCCCCTATAGTCTCGTATCATATTTAAAGGCCCTCTATGGAAACACTTAGGTCACATTCCCTCTGTGGCCCGCGTCGAGGAACTATAGACTCTCTGGGGAAGCACTCAATGTCAATTCCCCTGGTGGTCTCGCGTCGTAAATTATAAAGAGACTCTGGAGAAGTCCTTACGTACATTCTCCCTATGGTCTACTACACCAGGTTCTCATGGCCTTATGTAATTCAAACAAGTATAGAAACATGTATCGGCCAAAGTAAACCTCAAGAACTACTTGGATAGCATTCTACAGCATATCAGCATGTCAAATAAACAAGATCACTCCATCCTACAATACTAGGCATGGGAAACAAACAAAGCATCCTAACAGACACTAGTGGAAATACGGGCTTTAACGTCGTCGTAATAACGTCGGTTTTTTAAAAACCGACGCGAATAGTATATGCGGGGAATTTTTGGCGTCGGTTTTACACAAAACCGACGCCAAAAATAATTATGTTTTTATTTTTCGCGTCGGTTTTTCTCAGAACCAACGCGGAAAATCCTGTTATAATCGATTTTCCGCGTCGGTTTTTAGAAAAACCGACGCGGAAAATCCTTTTTTAATCGGTTTTCCGCGTCGGTTTTTAGAAAAACCGACGCGGAAAACCTCTTCGACTATATTTTCCGCGTCGGTTTTCATGAAAACCGACGCCGAAACTCATAAAAAAAATATATTTCGCGTCGGTTTTAATGAAAACCGACGCGAAAAGTCTTTTAAAAATATTCACGGTCAGAAACCCTCATTTTGTTCGTCCGTCGAAATCGAGTTCCGCTGTGGCGCTTCGGACTCCCGATGACCTTCGAACTTGATTTGCGATCTTGAACGGCCATTGTTGAAGGTTTTTTGTCGTCTGCACGATTTTGGGTATGTGTTCTTCCTATTTATCTCTTGTTTCATATCTCATTGTTTATTTCTTTATCAATAACCCTATTTTGCGTGATTTGGATTATTGGTTAGATTTTAGTTGTAATTTATCATTATTTTTTGTTTGTATTATCATTGTTGGTGTAGATTTGATATTGTTTGTTTTTGGAAGTAATTATACCGGTCGCAGTTTGGATTTAACATCTCAATTCGGGTTGAATAATTATGTAAGATTTTATATTATGTTGGATTTTAAATAATTATGTAAGATTTTATTTTATTTTATTTCAAACTAGATTAAAAGGGGCTTTAATTAAAAGTTAGAAATTTTGTAAGGTGAGTAGTGGCCTAATTAGTATTTGTATACTCATGTTTATCTACATTTCAGTTTTAGGATCTTATCCAGTTCTTTTTCCCTCTTAGGATGCATTCTGTTTCAGTTTGGGTTAGTGATTAGTGGGGACTTGAGCTCAGTTATTGTTTTACTTATCAAATTATCCCAAGTGTGCCTATTATAGGTTTTTTACGGATTTATTTAAATAGAATATGTGTAAATTTTTTCCATTTAAATGATGTTTTTACTACTTAAAATTATGGTTAAAAGTGTATTGAATTACTTTTGTGAGGACTAGGTGATTTAGGAGATGAAGTGTATTGAGGGAATTTGTGGGTGAGTAGAGGGAGTTGGCTAGGTGAGGGGGTTTAGAAGGTGAAATAAGGGATTAGTTTATATCTGTTTAATGGATAGATATCTTGGGTTGGTTCATGAAAATGGTATCAAAACCAAGATTTTTCAGAGGGTTTGGGTTTCCAAGTTCCCTTTGTTATTTGGCATTATAATGTTATTATGGATATAGGTTATAAAAAATCTAGTGCTACACATTGGGAAAAGTGTCATAATATCTTTTCCATTTGAATCCTCGAGTGTTTATGTAATTCTAGGATTTATTGTTGGATTTTGATATTGATTTTGATTGGTTTTATGTGTTTGATATAAAAATGATGATTGAATTACCAATGATGTGTAATCTATTTGGGGGTTCACTTAATATTGGGGTGATGGTGGATGAATATTTGTAGCTATAGGTCTATCCCCCATAGTTAGGCCAACCATATGGAGCCCTTTTGAATAGTTTTAATGACTCTTCAAATCCCACAAGTAGTTTTGTTAATCGAGTTCCACATGTGTGTTTTAATACACATTTTTTTAAATAAGGATAGTTATTGCACTATTTTTCACATTAATTTTTCCATGATTCATTCATGTTACATCAAATGAATAAAAAAATAAATATAGTGTGATCAATAGTAGTCATAGTGAGAAATCATATTATCTTGTATGTCATTCATATAATATTTATATCATGAAACTTTATTTTCAAAAAATGAAACCTTTGATTTAACCATTTTGTCCTTGTATTTCAATATAACACACATGTATATAATATTAAAATTAACTGTTTACTATATTTGTAAATGTGTTTCATATCTGATGTCTTTTATCTGATTATCAATAGTTTTTATGGAATATGTTTTTGTTTACAATTTATCTGATAGATATTTAAATGTTTTTATGTTTTAATATATTCATCAATTATATTGTGATATCAGGTATTAATATGGATCATAATTGGATTTATCTACGAAGAACTACTAGTGAATATGAAAGAGGAGTTGACAATTTTTTGGAATTTGCTAAACGGCATAATCAAAATATTGATTTGATTTTCTGTCCATGTGTGAAGTGTGTAAATATGAGAAAGTTAAACTTCAGAGAAATCAAAGATCATCTCATTTGTTATGGTTTTAGCCTTAATTATACACGTTGGATCTTGCATGGTGAAAGAACTGAAAATTCAACATCCAATGTTGATGACGATATTCATAATGAGGCAGAGGATCGTATTGAAGAATTAATTCATGATTTAGGTGTTGAAACCATCGAAAAAACACCAACTGTTGAACGATTGTATGGAGATTCTGAGAAACCATTATTCCCAGGTTGCAGTAAATATACAGTGTTATCAGCAGTTTTGAGATTAGTTAACTTAAAAGCAAAAAATGGGTGGAGTGATAAAAGTTTCTCCAGTTTACTTGAGCTTTTAAAAGAGCTTCTTCCAGAAGGCAATGGGCTTCCAGATTCCAATTATGAGGCGAAGAAAATATTATGCCCAATGGGATTGGGGTATAAAAAGATACATGCTTTCCCCAATGATTGTGTACTGTATAGGAAAGAAAATGAACATTTATCAAGTTGTCCTACATATGGAACATCGCGCTATAAGATGGATGAGAAAGTCAACTCAGATTCATTTTCAGGTGATGTCATGTAACTTTATGAAAAATCAATTTTTTTACTTTCCAATGATATCATCCAATATTTTTTTCAAACAATTCTGATAATTCAATTCTGGTTTATTTTTAGGTACCAAAATCAAAACTCCATCTAAAGCATTTTGGTACCTTCCAATTATTCCTCGTTTGAAGCGTCTATTTGCAAATTCAAATGATGCAAAAAGGTTAAGATGGCATTCAGATGAGCGCATTTCTGATGGTAACTTACGTCACCCTGCCGATTCACCACAGTGGAAGAGTTTTGATAAAAAATTTCATGATTTTGGAAGTGAAGTTAGAAATCTCAGAATGGGATTGTGTACTGATGGAATGAATCCATATCGGAGCCTCAGTAGCCAACATAGTTCATGGCCTGTTTTGCTGGTACTTTACAACTTGTCCCCACATCTATGTATGATGAAAAAATATGTTATGATGAGCTTGATGATTTCTGGACCAAAACAACCAGGAAATGATATTGATGTGTATCTTACACCATTGATTGAGGATTTAAAACTGCTATGGGAGAAAGGTGTTACAGTTTTCGATGCATACAAGAAAGAGTATTTTCTTTTGCGTGCTATGATAATGTTCACTATAAACGACTTTCCTGCGTATGGAAACTTATCTGGATATAGTGTTAAGGGACATAAAGCATGTCCAATTTGTGAAGAACAAACTTCATATTATCAATTGCAGAATGGAAGAAAGACAGTGTACATGGGACATCGAAGATTTTTGCGAATTGATCATCCTTATCGTAGATTGAGAAAAGCATTTAACGGTTTACAAGAATTCAACCTCCCCCCTCAACCATTGTCAGCTGAAGAATATTATGACAGAGTGAAAGATATTGATTCAACATTTGGAAAGAGAAAAAGTTCTGGTTTACAAAAACATATCTGGAAGAAGCAGTCTATTTTTTTCAAACTACCTTATTGGAGATTTTTAGAGATAAAACATAACATTGATGTTATGCATGTTGAGAAAAACATATGTGATAGTTTGATTGGAACTTTGTTAGACATAAAAGGAAAGACAAAAGATGGATTACATGCTAGATTGGACTTGATGTTAATGCGAATACGTTTGGAGTTAGCTCCCGCTGTGAAAGGAAAAAGAACATATTTGCCTCCGGCTTGTCACACATTAAGCAAGATTGAAAAGATGAATTTTTGTCAGTGTCTTCATGGTATTAAAGTACCCAGCGGTTTTTCTTCAAATGTGAATAATTTTGTGTCATTGAAGGATTGTAAATTAATAGGTATGAAATCACATGATTGCCATGTGTTAATGCAACAAATTCTACCAGTAGCAGTGCGTGGTATATTACCGAAAGCTGTCAGGAAGACAATCATCAGGTTATGTAATTTCTTTAAATCCATTTGTAGCAAAGTCGTTGATCCAAATTTGTTAGATTTGTTGGAGAATGAAGCAACTCTTATTCTTTGTCAACTAGAAATGTATTTCCCACCCACATTTTTTGATATAATGGTTCATCTATTGGTTCATTTGGTGCGTGAGATAAGAATGTGTGGGCCTGTTTATTTAAGATGGATGTATCCTTTTGAAAGATATATGAAAATTTTGAAAGGATATGTTAAAAATCCTTATCGACCAGAGGCCTCTATTGTTCAAAAATATGTATCAGAAGAGGTGATTGAGTTCTGTACTGATTATTTGAATGAAGTGGAGCATATTGGTCTCCCTCTATCTCGACATATGACAGTTGACAGAGAAGGTAGAGGGGTTCGAGGCTTAAAGGTAAAGTTCATTCCACGTGATGAAGTGATGCAAGCACATTTATACATTTTGAACAACACAGATGAGGTTCAACCATATATATCCTCACATATTGCTGAATTAAAGTTACGATATCAGAAAAGAAATGAAAAGTGGTTGATGATTGAGCATAAGAAGACATTTGTTTCATGGTTTAAAGAGAAAGTCACCTCAGATATATCTGTATCAGAAACATTGAAGTGGTTATCATGGGGACCATCTTTTAATGTGATCACTTGGTCTGGTTTTGATATCAATGGCTACACATTTTACACAAAAAACCTGGATGACAAGAGTACCGTTCAGAATAGTGGTGTGATGGTATTCGCTGAAGCAGTGCATTTTTCGAGTGCCAAAGATAAAAACCCAATTTCTGCATCAACATCATATTTTGGAGTTATTGAAGACATATGGGAAATTGATTATATTAAATTTCGAGTCACTATTTTTAAGTGCAATTGGGTTGATAGTAATAGTGGCGTGAAACATGATGAATATGGGTTTAAACTGGTTGATTTGAAAAGATTTAATCACAATGAGGAACCATTTATCTTGGCGACACATGCAAAACAAGTATTTTATGTCATTGATCCGTCGAATGATCAGTGGTCAGTTGTTTTGCAAGGGAAAAGATATCATTTGGGTGATGATGATGATTCTGATGATGCTAGTGATTTACATGAGCGTTATTCATCTATTATGCAATTTTCAGATGATTACAATGAATATAAGACAGACATAGTGCATGCAGTATGTACCGATCATGATGAAGGGACGTGGGAAAACACTAAATTAGTCTCCTAATTTTTCTGGTAAATATTTATATTTTGTGTCTATTTTTAAAACTTACAAATGCATGCCTCTATTTTTACATATTTATTTTTCATTTCCTTGTTTCTAATTATTCAGTTTTCTAATGATATGCAGGTACCCAAAATTTCATTACACTTTCTAGTAGCAATGTCAAATACAGATAGAGATGAGCAGTTACCGAGGTATATCTATTTTGACATATTATTAAATATTCAGTAATATACATATTTAATGAAATAAAACTGTTAATTTATTAAAAAAAATTGCAGGACTACTGATGCGTCCTCGGCGGAGGAGACTTCTCCAGTTACTACTGAAAAATCAAGTTCTCTAGTTGGTAAACGTGGTATTACACGTTTACCAAAACTATCACTCGCTCGTGATGATAACAAATTACACATCCGTTTTGATGATAATAATAATGCAGTTGGCCCAAATGCAGTTCAGTTTGTCAGTTATATAGCGATGCAGAGCCGTTGCAGGATTAGTATTTTATATCCTGATTGGAAGTCAGTGGACAGGACGGCGAAGCAACAGCTTTGGGAGGCCGTGACGGTAAAATATCTTTATTTATTTATTTTATCTCATTTTTTTAATATTATATAGTTTAAATGACATATTTTATTTTTTCAATTACAGATGACATTCAATTTTGAGGAAACCAAAGAAATTAGGAAAAGACATCTCTCTTTAGCGGCGGTTCGATGGAGAGATTTTAAAAACAAACTGACGAAAGATTATGTTTTTGGAAAGAGAAGGTTTGAAAGACCATGTCTTAAGTATCCATATATAGATGAAGAAACATGGAAGCGATTTGTTGACAGTCGTCAGGAAGAGAAATTTCAGGTATTGTAATTGTTTTATATTTTAAAATTTATGCTATATTTTCCTTATTACTTATGTGTTTATTTTTATGTAACAGGCCTCCAGAAGATCTCATCAGGAGATCCAGTTGAAAAACGTATACCCTCATACTTTATCACGTGGAGGATACTCGTATTTGGAGCAGAAAATTATTGAAGAAAAATTTGAAGCATTAAGAGCTCGATCAAGTAGTGGTTCAGAAGAGGTCCAGTATGGTCCTCCATCTCCTCCCACTCGCCATGAGAAATGGAAACGAGCAAGAAGAAAAAAAAATGAACAATATCTTACAGACGAAGCTCATCAAGTGGCTGATAGAATTGTAAGTAAATATTAATTCTTTGTTAACAATTTTCCTTTTTTATAATTTATAAACACTAATATAAATTTTTTATTTTTCATTTCAGGATGAACTTCAGGAGAAAGAGACACAGGGCTCTTTTATCCCTGAGGGTAGGATGGATATCCTAGCCACTGCTTTGGGAAAGACTGAACACCCCGGCCGTGTTAGAGGATATCAGGCGGGTGTTAGTATTCGGAAGGTTTTTGGTAAGAGTAAGCAACCAAGAGACCCGGAAATTGAATCCTTAAAAGAAGAGCTGCAGGATATGAAACGGTCTATGGGTGATCAAATTCAAGCAGCAGTACAGAAGGCTTTATTAGAACACTTGGCAAGACAGTCACAGTCTGCTCATCCTTCCGAGGTATATTATTTACTGTTAACAATTTTTCTTTTCTATAAATTATAAACACTGATATAACTTTTTCATTTTTCAACATTCTCAGCCTACTCACTCAGACTATCATGCCTCATATGCTTACCCAACACCGTCTGGGCAGCCTTCCGAGGTATATTATTTAATGTCATCAATTTGTCTATTTTATAAATTATAAACACTGATATAACTTTTTCATTTTTCAACATTCTCAGCCAACTCACCCGGACTACCCTGCCTCATCTGCTTACCCTGCCCCGTCTGCGCAACCATTTGAGGTATATTATTTAATTTAATTTTTAATCAATTTTTCTATGTTAAAAATTTTAAACACTAATATACCCTTTTCATTTTTCTGACTTCTCAGCCTGCTCACCCTGACTACCCTGCCCCACCTGCTAACTTTGAGCCTCCACCTCCTCCATCGGATCAAACCTTATATTGTGAGTTGTTTGCGGGAGATCCTCATGTACATATTGTTGCGTTAGGACAAGTGTATTTTTTGGGGGACTCGGTACATCATCAGCCTATGCAGATGGGTCAGGTTAGAGTATCAGTACTTTTTATTATAGATCCTACTGCTCTACTACCATTTCCTACTGCGGAGATCACCAGTGTTGGGGAATGCATGGGCCATTTTTTACTTTGGCCAACTGCACTTCTTCGTTATATTTCACATGAGGTATGAGTTTTTTTAACTAGTAATTAGAAATGATTCCAAATTACTTATAATGTTTTCTGACATTTAACTTATATAGGAATATCTGAAAGCAAAAGAAACTGTACAAATGCAGCAAAATGTTCAAAAACAGTCGGCTGTAGATACTTCTGATATTTCTTCTGGGTTGAAAAGATTATCTCAGTGCTCTTCTTCCTTGAATTTTATCTATGAGTTTCGGATGACGCCCGATATATGTGGAAGAAATTATAAATTGAGAATATTGAAAGAAGATATCATGAATTTAGTTAATTTTGAAGAGATCGGGCTGAATGTGGTGCAGTTGTTTTCCATGTAAGTAAATTGACGTCTGAATTGCTATTTCTTTACTAAAATATTGTTATGTCATTGACTAACTATGTTTTCTTTTTAAATTAGGTATCTATACAGGATTCTTTTACAAAATGAAACTACAAGCATTTATAGCTTTATAGATCCAGAGTACATTTCCTCGGAAGTCAAACATGTGAAAAATGATGAAAAAGTTAAATATATATCCGAGAGATTATCACAAACAGAGATTCAGTGCTGGTTTTTGCCATTTGTTGATAAGTAAGAATATCAACATAATTTTGAACTCATGATCATTATAATGTCATTAATTATGAACTTTTTGTATTATAGGGGGCATTGGATGTTAGGTGTATTTTGCCCAAATGAATGCACCTTATATTGGTTTTGCTCTTTATTAGGAAAAGTGCGTAAAACGTTTTCCAACTTATTAAACAGGTAAGTTGTTTTTTTATTTTTAGAAGTTTGTTATGTTTAATTTTAATTGTTTACACAAGTTTTATTAGTTCTTATATAAAACAATGCAGTTCATGGAAACATTTTACAAATGAAAAGAAACCAACGAAAATCAAATATGTGGAAGTACAGGTAATTAGTTTTTATATTTTTGTTATATATTGGGTTTCATTATTAGTTAAATGTTTTATAACTGCAGTGTCATCGTCAAAATGGAAGCGTTGAATGTGGTTATTATATTCTACGATTTATGTACGAGATAATCACAACTGGGGAAACTACTGATTTTCATAAGGTTAGTTGTATTAACTTTTTTATATATTTTCATCCACTTTCTTCTATTTATTAATTTCATATCATTCAATATTATTGTAGGTATTCAATGATTCACAGTCATATTCTCAATCTGATATGATTCATATTCAATCTACTTTTGCGGACTATTTGTTAAGTCTGATTAAGATTTGAGGTATGTATACTAATATTTATAAATAATATTATATATGGGTTTAAAAAACTAACTCTTATGATATATTAGGTGTTTGAACCTACTAATAATCAAATGAATGCTTCAACAATAACAAACAATGAGCATGTCATATATTTCAGGTACGTGTATTTTAATTCTGATTTACTGAGTTTTCTCAAGTGCCTCTGCAAAAACTGTTTTATTGAATCTACTAATAATCAAATGAATCCTTCAACAATAACCAACAATAAGCATGTCGTATATTTCAGGTACGTGTATTTTAATTCAGAATTAGTTATTATATTTCTTTTCATTGTTATTTCTTAAAATCATTTGTCTGTACAGTGACAAATCTGTAGGGTGGTACTTGGATCATGAACATAGAGATTCGTATAGCGAAATAACATTCACAAACACTAAAAATTGTCTCCCTTGAATGCACAGCAATATCTTCTAGGCCTTTTTATTTTTTATGCAAATAAATATCGAAAAATGATTGCCGAGAAGCATATCACATAATACCTGAAACAGCGCTTAGTGGGTTTGCACAAAGATAAAATAGAAGGCGTCAATTTTTAAGGTATGTTTCTTTATGTATCTTCAATCTGCATTTGATTTCAATTTTCTAACCTATTTTTTGCACTCAAATTTATTTCTCTGTTATTCCATAACTTAAACAAATAACAATAGTGAATGGGTAATGCACGTCTATACAGAGCAAATATAAAAACCTGAGGTTGGGGGTGGTGGGGATTCTATGGTGAAAAGACACCCCCAACATCTTCAGTGGGGGAGGTGAGGAAGAGGTTGCATCGGCTGAGTGTTCCTGGAATTTTGATCAGGAGTCGTAACATTTCATTTTGGTAATTTACTTTGTGAAAAAATGAATGATTCAAATAAATTACACATTTTCATTTAATGTTTATTCATTGCACTAATAACTTGGATTGATTTTTTCACTCACATATCCTTAGTTTCATTACTGTTTTGACAGGATTGGTGCTATCTATGGGAGGAAACTTACAATGATTGATACTGAGTATGGTTAGATTAAGAAAATGCACCATGTAGGTACGTGTATTTTAATTCTGCTTTACTTTGAGTTTTCTGAAGTACTTCTGTTAAAGCTGTTTAATTGTTTTTGTATACTTCGTTATTTTTTTTCAGGGTTCCGATTTGTTTGGAGGAGAAAATATATGTATTTTATTTAAAAAAAAAAAAAAATTACGGCGTCGGTTATTTTAAAAACCGACGCCGAATATTTTTAAAAAATTATTTACGGCGTCGGTTTTTTTAAAAACCGACGTCGAAAGGGTTTTCCGCGTCGGTTTTTAGAAAAACCGACGCGGAAAATCCGGTTGAAAGCGGTTTTCCGCGTCGGTTTTTTGAAAAACCGACGCGGAAACTCCGGTTGAAAGCGGTTTTCCGCGTCGGTTTTTCTAAAAACCGACGCGGAAAATCCTGTTCTAATCGGTTTTCCGCGTCGGTTTTTAGAAAAACCGACGCGGAAAACCTCTTCGACTATATTTTCCGCGTCGGTTTTTTAATGAACCGACGCGGAAAATAATGTCTAAATGTAGCTTCGGCGTCGGTTTTATAAAAAACCGACGCCGAAGCTCATAAGCGAATTAATTTTCGCGTCGGTTTCTATGAACCGACGCGAAAACTCTATTTTTAACGTCGCCTATAAAGACGTCGGTTTATAACTGACGTTAAAAATTAAAAAAAACCGACGCGAAAAAGTGTTTTTGCACTAGTGAGACTATGAAGAACCAAAGAGCCATAAACAGAACATGCATGGGAAACACCTCCAAAGCATAGAAATCATGCTTATTCACATACAAATAACCTCTACTCACACACACCAGCAATGCAGGAAATTAATAGGGTTAAAATGGTAAATGCACAACACCCCATTCATGGGTATTGGTAATTTTTCACATGCAATTCAAATACCTTAAACCAAAAGGCACAAACCACCTGCCTCTTAGGGTTTGGTGAAATCAACCTCTTCACCCAAAAGCTCTCCAAACCGGGTGAATTCCTCCTCAAAACCACCTCAAAAACCGTTCCATAACATCAGCAAGGTCAACCTTTAACACAAAAATGAAACACAACCCTATATCTACATAAAAACCTTGTAGATCTAGGAAACTAAGAGAGGTAGAGATCTAACGCTAACTAAAACCTCAAAGAACTAAAAGAGGGACTTACCTGAGGAGAATCACCTTTGATCCACCAAGAAACCCCTTCGATTTTCCTACAAAACAATCCAAGGAGCTCCCCCAACCTCTGAAAATTGCAACCCCCGTGTGAGCTACAAGTGGGAAGAAGAATGGTGGAGGAATGGGAAATCCCGAGTGGCCCGGGACTTAAAAACCATAACTTTAAGTGGTCGCACGGTTACCCCGCACAATTTGTAAAATTGTGCGCTAACCGTGTGATTGATACTGTCTCATACAGGGACTTCGCATAGCTTTCCCGCACGGTTTGAAAAACCGTGTGCAACCCATGTGGAGCCCACTGTCAAGGGTGCACGGTTTCCTGGGCTGGCTGCATGGTTTGCTCAGACCGTGCGCCAACAGTGCGCCCCTACACAACCTACAGAAAATCCTCTTTTTCTCGAAAACGACCAGTAAAGGAAAACATACCTGAAAAGAAGGTCCAGGTTATTACAAACTTCCCCCCTTAAAGAAATTTGTCCCTGAATTTCCCTAGCGTGGCATAGAAGAAGAAACCTCAAATAACTCTGGCCACTACGTGCGTACATCGGCCTCCCTCTCCTAAGTCTCGTCATGTACTTGCCTGTGCTTCCATAACACTTGTACCAGAGGAACAGATAGGCCACAGAGAACCTTTTTTACTTCGATCAAAAATCTAGATAGGATGCTCCTCGAATGATGCATCCACTTCGAGCTCAACCTCCTCAGGTTTAAATACATGAGGCAGGTCTTAAAAGTAACGTCGAAGCTGTGAAACGTGGAAGACGTTGTGCATAGCCCGGTACCTCTGAGGTAACTGAAACCGATAAGCAACCGGCCCAACTCTCTCCAACACCTCAAAAAACTCGACGTACCTTAGCAAAATCTTACCATGTCTCCTGGTCCTTCTATGCCCCAACCTCAGTGTGACACATAGAAAAACCTAATCTCCAACCTCGAACTCCAGAGGTCATCTCCGCTGATCAGCATAAGACTTCTTTTGAGGCTGTGCAGTAGTCATCCTCTTCTGAATCAACTCTATCTGTTATGTGGTCTCCTGAACAAGATGAGGTCCCAGCAAAGCTGCCTCTCCTGCCTCCATCCAACATAAGGGTGATCAGCATGGCCTACCGTACAAAGCCTCATAAGGTTCCATCTGTATAGTTTCTTGAAAACTATTATTGTAGGAAAATTCCATAAGAGGTATATGCTTCACCCAAGAACCTCCAAAATCTAGAATGCATGCTCTGAGAATGTCCTCAAGCACCTGAATCGTACGCTCGAACTGGCCATCTATCTGGGGGTGGTAAGCTATACTCAAAAGTATTTGTGTACCCAATGCCTTCTGAAGCCCATGCCAGACCCGAGAAGAAAAATGTGCATCCCTGTCTGAAACGATGGAGTGTGGAACTCCATGAAGAAGTACAATCTCTCGGATGTACAACTGTCCTATCTCATCAACACTGAAGGTCTCCTTGATCGGAAAGAAGTGAGAAACCTTCATAAGCCTATTAATGACAACCCAAACTGCATCATTCCCTTGGGGTGACCTCAGCAAACCGGTCACAAAATCTATTGTGACGTCGTTCCACTTCCACTCAAGAATGGGTAACTACTGAAAAATCCCTACTGGTCACTGGTGTTATGCCTTCACCTGCTAACAGGTGGAACACCTCATGAAAAAACCAACAATGTCTCTCTTCATACCTGGCCACTAATAGTGTAGATCACGATACATCTTGGTGACACCAAGATGAACTGCCCAAACTGAGGAATGAAAATCCCGCATCATCTCCTCACATATATCTACTAGCACCCATACACATCCCTCGAAACGCAAGATCTCATCCTCTCCTATGGTCCATCCAGGAATGGGGTCCTCTCCTGACACACTTTCCCGCAAAACTAGGCCTTCAGAATTTGATAGCTGCCTCATTCACACTCGATCAAGAAGAGTAGAGGTAACAACTATAGAAGAAAGAAAAGTCTGCCCATATCTATCATTCACCTCCAAATGAATATAAGAGAACAGATCCATAAGCTACCACTCACTATTGGCCTCCTAAACTACCTGTATCTGAGTCCTCCTTCTCAATGCATCAGCCACTATGTTGCCTTTCCCAAGTGTGTAGGCAAGCTCAAAGTCAAAGGATTGTAGGTACTCAACCCACCTTCATTGTCTAAAATTCAGATCATGCTGAGTGAAGATGTACTTGAGGATTTTATGGTCGGTGAAAACCACAAAGTTCTCTCCTAAAAGATAATGTCTCCAACAGCATAGGGAATGAACAAAATCTGCCAACTCCAGATCAGGCGTTGGGTAATTCCTCTCATGTGGCCTCAACTGCCGAGACCCGTATGCAACGACTCCATCTCCCTGCATAAGCACAGCTCCCAGCCTGATACCTGATGCATCACATTAAACAGTATAGCTCTTTCCCGGAACTAGAAAGACTAGTATCGGTGCTGAATTCAACCTCCCTTTCAGCTCCTGAAAGGATGACTCTCAAGAATCTGACCATAAGAACTTCACACCTTTCTTAGTCAGACCCGTCAGTGGTGCTGCTAAGCGTGATAAGTCTTGTATGAAACACATGTAGTATCCAGCCATCTCTATAAAACTCTGAACCTCAAAGACGTTCTTCGGATGCTCCCAAGAAACTATTTCCCTCACTTTATCTGGGTCTAATGACACTCCTACCTCTGAGATAACATGACCCAGAAAGTTTATCTGATTCATCCAAAAGTGGAATTTTGAGAGCTTAGCATATAACTGATGCTCCCTCAGTGTACTCAAAATGATCTTAAGATGTGCAGTATGGTCGTGTCGAGTGTGAGAGTACAGCAAGATATCATCCACAAAAACAACCACGAAGGAATCCAAGTATGGATGGAATACTCGATTCATCAGTTCCATGAAAACTGTAGGTGTGTTCGTGAGATCGAACGGAATAACCATATACTTGTATATACCATACCTACTCAGGAAGGATATAAGAGGTATATCAGATGGTCTAACACACAAATGATGATAACTGGATCTCAATTCAATATTTGAGAACACCCGGGATCCTTAAAGTTGATAAAAGAGATCATCAATCCTGGGCAAGGGATATCGGTTCTTGACCATCAACTGGTTCAACTTCTGATAATCCACACAAAGCCTGAGGGTACCGCCTGCCTTCTTCGCAAACAGGACCGACGAACCCCAAGGAGAAGTACTGGGTCGGATGAAACCCTTTGCCTGCAACTCCTCTAACTACTTCTTGAGCTTATGCAACTCTATTGTATCCATCCTATAAGGAGGAATGGACACTGATGTTGCTCCTAACACAAGATCAATAGAAAATTCTACCTCACTCTCTGAAGGTAAATCTGAAAAGTCCTCTAGAAAGACGTCCCTAAAAATATCCACCACTGGAGGAAAGTCCAACTGTGAAGTCCCCTGGTCATCCAAATATAGACTAGAAATATGGGTTGTAACTCCTCTTAACCCATGATGCTCTGGACCCACTCTGCTCACCTGGACATCCCATTCACCCCTATGAAGAAACGATCTACCCTCTAGTGATATAAAACTCACCCTACGGAGATAGCAATCAATGACTTCCTAGAAGGGAACTAACCAGTCTATTCTGAGAATGACGTCATAGCATGTCATCTCTAGGACAAAGAGGTCCCATAGAAAGTGACACCCACCAACCTCAAGAGGGAACTCCTTACACTAACACACACTAGATGTTCTCATCCCCAACGGAGTGTCTAGTGTCAAGATATCGATAGAATAAAATATGCAGAGCCCAAGGCTCTCCACAACAGCAACAGAGATAAATCTATGGGAATACCTTGTGTCAAAAAGAGCTAAAGATAAAACTAAGGCTACTAAGATCATACCTCGAACTATGGAGGGTCTGGGATCCTGCTCCTACTGGGTCTGCTCCACTGCAAAATTATGGCCTATGTCATGGCCCTATGACCCTGCCTGACCACTCGGAGCTAATCCACCCTTTTTTCACTGGTAGCCTAGTGACTGACCACCGTGGCCGCGACCTCCACCTTGGCCTGAGCAGATGGAAGGACTCTAGTTTTCAAACTGGTGAGAAACTGGTGGAGTTGCTCCTGTACAAGGAGTCATAGATGAACCCCTGTCACCAGCTGCTAGTAAAAAGATCTGATAGAAACGCTAAAGGTGACCCATCTTGCCGCATGATCGGCACTCCAATGGGTCTTTAGAGCAATGCGGCCTCATATTCCCACTCTTCCCACACTAATATCATACTACTTGGTTGCCTGAAGTCATTTTTTTCCTCTTTGGATCACCGCGTGAAGACTCCCTATAGTGCTTCCTACTTTTAGTAGAAGGAACACTAACTCCAGATGTCGAGCCGCCTTGGCTCACAACTCCAAAATCCCTAGGATTTCATTCTGTGATCAATGTCTGGTTGACGATAGAAGTGATGGAAGTCAACCTGAAGATATTCACCTGTGATTGGATGTCATGCCTCAGACCATCCTCAAACTTCCTTGCCAGGAACAACTCATCACCTCCTGGAATAGGTGTGAAGCACTGCAGCTTGGTAAAGTGAGAGGAATAATCCATAACAGAAAGATTAACCTGCTCCAAACTCATAAACTCTCAGGTTTGATCAAACCTCAGGGTCTCCGGATAGAAGTAGTCAAAAAATATGCATTGGAAATCATCACATGCCATAACCTGCTGGCGTCCTGCCTATGAGATCACATCTCACCACCTCTTGGCGGAGTCCCGAAGCATATAGGTAATGAGCTTAACCCTCCTCTCTAGAGGCATCTCTAGATGCTCGAAGATTGTCTGCATGGATTCTATCTGTGACTCTGCAGCCTGGGGTCCCCCATCCCCTGAGAAAGTGGGAGGATGCTGCTTCTGAAAGACCCGCGTCAAATCGGCCATCAATGGGGTAGGATGTGGTGCTCCCTGAAAGGTCTGCATCATCCTCATAAAGCCTTCCCTGAACTATGCATCAGCACCTGGGTTAGGTATAACTACTGGTTCCAATACTGGCACAGCAGGAGGATCTGTAGGAAGTCCCTGATCAGTTATATCCGGTGTATGATCACCGCCTTGTGGCTGGCATACAATCAGAGGATGTCTCGGTGGCATGACTCTGCAAGGTCAAATGCACACCTCAGATCAAGATTAACAGGGACTGAAACGTAGTAGTACATGGCATGTATAGAGAGTACACGGCGTGTACTTAAGAAAGACTGTTTCTTCCCGAATAAAAGAACACATGTTGTGTAGTCAAAACTACACTGCGTGCATTCTGAGTTTTTCTGGATAGTAAGCCTCAGAAACTACTTTGGAACCCAGATAAACACTGAAATGAACATTGAAAGTGCCAAATTCTGATCCATGAGGGACCATACTCTCCACGAATCAAATCTTGGCATCTTATACATGTTATAAATAAAAAATATATAAGGCTATGATCCACCAAGTTCCGGTCCATGAGGGCCCATAACACCTCAGGAACCAAAATTTAGTGTTCATACTAAACAAAACCTTACTCAAACAATACCCTATCAAACAGAAGGTATTTTTATCAAAGCATCTATCAAAACAGCATGAATATTCTACACAATATCTATCACAACAACATGAAATTGCTAATGCACCCTAAATGGCATGTAAATAATGCATGACATGTGATTTTTAACAAGTTTCTATATGATTCATGAGATGGAAGACCCTCATCTCACTGGTTTGCGATAGAAATAGAACCTCAATAACATCAACGATAACAACACAAAACATGTGAATCACCAAATCGTGAAATCAAATCAACTGTAAAATGGAAAACCAGAAAAATTGCAATAAACGAGGTAGATTGGCTTTTCCCTGTACACGGGTTAGCTACTCCCGGGCACAGTTTATTACCAAGTACCTATTCCTTCCTATCCCTGGATAAAGGCTCCAAACAATAATTCAAGAAGAAAAGAATTCCTTTGATACCACTTTATAATGTCCCAGTTCTGGAAGCCACCTAGAGGCGCCCCATACCCGGTTGGTCACATGACCTCAAGAGCATTTCCCCGAATTCCAGAGGCTACTGACTAGCAGAGAGGGCCTTGGGTGTGACATTGGAGAAACTATTCCCTCATTGGCAGAGTATCAAAGTGGAATAGAAACAAATATACAATAGATGAAGTAGTAAAAATACCAAACAATAGTAACAGTGGAAGAGTGATAAAGAAACAATTGGAGCATATATATATAAATGATGCATGATACATATATTTCTAGGAAAGAAACCAAATAATTCACAATGTTGAATACAGTACTAAACCAAAGTACAAAAGGAAAATAGATAATCAATCTCTTCAGCATCGCAAGCCTCATCTTGGTCCCATGCTCTCCAGCTCCAATGCAATCAAATTTTTGAAGTGGAAGGGTGTTTTCCCTTGTCTATACCTGCAACAATATAATCTGTTTGGGCCCAAAAGCATGGCCCAAACAGGGTGTGAGATGAATCCTAGTAGGAAACCACCATAAGATATGTGCTAACAGTCAGTGAATATATGGCAGGTAAAAGTACAGGAAACAGTAAACAGGAAAGTACTTAATAGTAAACAAACCACGATTTCAATATCAAGAAACAATTATCCAAGCAGATAAACACAATAGGTAACCCTCTGGGAAGTACCCACAGCCTATCCTATGGTCATACCTAGCAACAAAAGCAAGTAGCTAACAAACAGGTAACCCTCTGGGAAGTGCTCACAGCCTATCCCCTCTGGTCTTACCTATCAAGTACAAGCAACCCTCTGGGTAGTACACTCAGTCTAACCCCTCCGGTTCAGCTTAAGCATAGACTCTCTGAAGAAGCACTCACCATCAATTCTCCCTATAGTCTCATATCATACCTAAAGGATCTCTAGGGAAGAACTTATGTCACATTCCCTCTGTGGCCCGTGTCGAGGAACTACAGACTCTCTAGAGAAGCACTCAACGTCAATTCCCCCTGTGGTCTTGCATTGTAAATTACAAAGACACTCTGGAGAAGATGTTACGTCCATTATCCCTATGGTCTACTACACCAGGTTCTCATGGCCCTGTGTAATTCAAACAAGTATAAAAATGTGTATCGGCCAATGTAAACCTCAAGAACTACTTGTCTAGCAGTCTATAGCATATCAGCATGTCAGATAAACAATATCTCTCCATCCTACAATACTAGGCATGGGAAACAAACAAATCATCCTAACAGACTAAGTAGAACCAAACATTAATAAACAGAACATGCATGGGAAACACCTCCAAAGCATAGCAATCAACCCTATTCACATATAAATAACCTCTACTCGTACACACCAGCAAATTAGGAAATTAACCGGGTTAAAAACAGTAAATGAACAATACCCCGTTCATGGGTATTGGTGATTTTTCACATACAATTCAAAGACCTTAAACCGAAAGTCACAAACCACCTACATCTTAGAGTTTGGAGAAATCGACCTCTTCACCCAAACGTGCTCCAAACTGGGTGAACGCCTCCTCAAAACCACCTCAAAAACCCTTCCCTAACATCAACAAGGTCAATCTTTAACACACAAAGGCAACATAACCCTGGATCTACATGCAACCCTTGTAGATCTAGGAAACTAATATAGGGAGATAGTTAACCCTAACTAAAACCTCAAAGAACCAAAAGAGGGACTTACCCAAGGAGAACCGCCTTAGATCCACCAAGAAACCCCTTCGATTTTCCTCCAAAACAAGCCAAGGATCTCCCCCAACCTCTGAAAATCGCAACTCCTATGTGATCCATGAATGGAAGGAAGAATGGTGGAGGAATGGGAAACCCTGAGTGGACTGGGACTTAAAAACCCTAACTTTAAGTGGCCGCACGGTTATGCCGCATGGTTTGGAAAACTATGCTCCAACCGTGCGGTTGCTAATGTCTCATCTAGGGACTTCGCATGGCTTGCTCGTACGGTTTGAAAAATCATACACAACCCGTGCAGAGCCCACTATCAAGGGTGCACGGTTTTCTGGGCTGGCCGCACGGTTTTCTCAGACTGTGCGCCAACCGTGTACCCCTACACAACCTCCAAAAAATCCTCTTTTTCTCAAAAGAAACCATAAAAGGAAAACATAACTGAAAATAAGGTCTGCGTTCTTACAATTAAAATGATCCATAAGTAATTTTTGACATTTATAAATCATCCACACCTCAATTTGATACATGGTGTGCCCGATATGACTCAAAGTGTCTGTTATCAATTTAAAATTGACATTTGAGTTCAAAAAGTGTGTCACTCACTAAAAACCAAGAAAAACACTCTTATTATCTTGATAATTTAGTTAAATTATTCATAAGTCATTTTTTATATGTAGGTTTCAGTATCACATTAAACTGACACATGATGTGACCGGTATGACTCAAAGTGCATGTTTTTAATTTAAAATAACATTTTAATAAAAAAAACAAATGACATGCTCAAAACTAAGAAAACATAATCATGTTATTCTAATAATTTAATAAAATGAGCCATAATTCATTTTTTACCTGTAGGAGTCATTTGAACCTCAATCCAATGCACGGTGTGACCGATATAACTCCAAGTGTATCTTTTTATTTAAAATTGGAATTTTATTAAAAAAGACAAGTGGCATACTCAAAATCAATAAAATTCATTCATATTTTTTTGATACTTTATAAAAATGATAAATAACTCATTTTTTATGTATAGGAAACAACCACACCACAATCTGATACACAGTTTTCCCGATATGCCTCAAAGTATCCATTATCAATTTAAAATTGACAATTTATTTAAAAACATCAGTCACTCACTGAAAATAAATAAAAAATGATCAGATTTTATTGTTGGTTTAGTAGAATGATTCATAATTAATTTTTTATGTATAGTAATTAATCTCGCATCAAACTAAAACATGATGTGATTGGTATGATTCAAAGTTCATGCTTTTAGTTTAAAATGACATTTTAGTATAAAAAACAAGTGACGTACTCAGAACTGATAAAATTTATTTCGATTGTTTTTATACTTTAGGAAAACAATCTATAATTCATTTATGACATGTAGTAATCAAACTCACCTCAATCTGACTCATGGTGCGATCGATATTACTCAAATTGTGTGGTTTCAGTTCAAAAATGACATTTTATTAATGTACTTTTTCATATTTATGTTTAATTTATTTATTTATAGTATTGATAACATAATAATATTTTTATTATATAGGTTTATTGTTCTTCTTGATTTGGGGTTGTTTTTTCAATAATTGATACCATGATCGAGCTTTTTTGAGAGGGGGGTGGGTGCCAAATACAATGAAACCATTAATGTTTTTTAATTTTTGTGATAAATTATACTTTCTAATTTAATCGTACAAAATAATGTTTAAAATTTATATAATAGTTTATTTTTCTTATATTTGTGATGTAATTTCTATTTCAATTAAATTATGAATTTTTCATATCTTGTATTTTCCTATATTTGTTGTTGTAGTGTGATGTAATTTTAACAGCACACTGCTTTATCAGTGCTACTTCTAGCACTGATAAAGGATCACCATTATTAGTGGTTTTTTTAGTGCTGATTAAGGTACCCTTTTATTATCACTTTTTTAGTGTTGATAAAATGTATTCCCTTTTAACAGTTCTTAGATCAACAATGCTTTTTTAGCACTGATAAAGACTTTTTCTAGCATTTTTAAAATCGTGTTTTGTAGCAGTGGTCCAGTGTATTGTGATAAATGTATTCTATACCAATTTAATAAAATAACTACCAGATCTGGGGTACTAGATATGGGATTGTTATAGTTGGTATCAAAGAATTTTTTTTGAAACCTTGTGAGATAGATTTAGAATAACATAGTTAGATAACATAACATTATGATAAACCCTAAGGATGAGTCAAGTATAGAAAAATATCCAAGAACAATTAGTGAAGTAAGGAGTTTGTGGTTACCAAGAAATGACATCCCAATCTAAATAATACAAGTGGATGCAGGCTCTGTCATGGATGTGCCTAGGGGTAATAACCCTGAAAGAGTTTGGTTGGGTATTAACTTGGTCTTCACTTGGTACAAAAAAATTAAAGATAACTGCAAACCTAGTTTAACACTCTTGAGGGATATGATTTAGATGATTTACATTATCTTTAAAAATCATTATGAAGTATTTGAATGAATTATTTTGGTATTGTATAAATTAAAATTTTAGTATATTCCTAGTTCCAAAATACATTAAACTTATGATTTTGGTATTGTTTATTGTAAGATATTTTTAATTTATGTATATAAAGTAAGTAAATATTGCACAAAATTTTGAATTATATATTATGTTTTATAATTCATAGTGTTATTCATGAACTAATGAATTATATTCAATTCTCTAGAAATAGAGCATAATAGAAGGAACATAAATCATTTCAACACCCATAATCAGTGTATAGATTTCCCTCCCAATTAAATAAACTAATTTGGTGATATAGATAATGAGATTATAAATATATTAGGGTAGTTAAATTGAGTTATATAAAATAACCTTTCTCATATGGAACAAACTATTTCACCTCAACATGGTGTAACAACACTAGATCATTTCAAGAGGAAACAACCTATGTCTTTCAATGGAATCACTAATCCATTAGTGGTGGATCAATGGATTAAGTATTTAAAGAAGATATTTTTTGATTTAGTATGTAGTGAAATGCAGAAGGTCATCATGTATGTTTATTATATAAGTATAAATACATAAGAGTAGTTTCCTTTGATTCAAAATACCAAGAAAGAAGAAGTGATGGAAGTCATTAAGTGGAATGTTTTTAAAGTCATATTCTAAGAAATATATTTTCCTCATGAGAAAAGAGCTGACATGGAAAGGTAATTTTTGAATTTAAGATAAAAGGATGATGAATATGTATTTGAACATGAATTTAACTTTACAAGGTTATCAAGGAATTCTATGATTATATACATAGCCATGAAATCAAGATTGATCAATTCTTTTATGGATTAAATCCACGTATTAGAAGGGCATTGGACTCTCAATCATTTTCATATTATAAGAAAATTGTGACAAGTTATTTTAAGATAGATAAGTATTTCTACATGTTTTTTATTTTCAAATGGAAGTAATAGAAGAGTAGGTCGGTTGAGCACCATGTTTAAAGGAATCTAGAAAATTTTAAGAAGAGATTGTTAGATTTTCCAATATATAATAATTGTGGAAAGAAACACCTTGTTTTATGTTTGAAAGGATTGGGAGTTTGTTATAAGTTTGAATATAAAGTCCATCAAACTCATAAATTCAAGGTAAAAAGAGAAGCCACAAATTTACAGTGATTTAATTGCAAGTAAATGGGACATTATTCAAATCAATTCCCCAAGCATCAAGGGAAACTACCCTAGAGGTGGACAAGGGATGAATTTATACAATCGTAATAGCGTAATTCAATGTCCCAAATGATTTTATACCAAGTAATTTGATCATAAAATTAATTTTATATAATACATTATTTTATTCAAAATCTACACACTATTTTATATCTTAAAATTCCTCTAAAAACATTGAATCTTCCCCTGTTGTATTAAGGAAGGAGATTTCAGTTAAAACTCCTAATATAAATCTTATAGAAACAAAAATATATTGGTTTGTCTCTATTAAAATGTATGGATTACCCTTAGTTAAAAAATTGGATGTTATAACAATGGTTTAATTTGACATAATATTTGGGGTGGATTCTATTTCAAAGTATAATGAAAGAATTTATTATCAAGAAAAGAATATTACAATATATAAGGCTAGAATAATATACCGAACTTTTATAGGAGAGAATTCATTTCCCAAATATTTTTTGGAATTACCTTTAGTGGCTCTTCTTAATGGAATTCATAGAGAAGTTGAAACAATAAATGAGAAGGATATCCTAAGAATAGAGAATGCATCTATTGTGAGGGATTATATTGATTTATTTCCTAAGGAACTACCTGGATATTCACTAGATCATGAGATTGAATTCTCTATTGATATTATTCCTAATGAAAATATCATATCTAAGTCTCCCTATAGAATAAATCTAGTTTAATTGGTGGAATTAAATAAACAGCTTCAAGATTTGTGTGATAAATGATTCATACGCCCAAGTGTTTCTCTTTGGGGATAACCTATCTTATTTTTAAAGAAGAAGGATGGATTTATGTGGTTATTTACTGATTAAAGGAAAATAAATGTTATTACTATTAAGAACAAGTATATTTTACCTTAAATTGATGATCTATTTGATCAAATCCAAGGAGCTCAATAGTTTTCAAAGATTTGTCTTTGTTCTAGTCATTTTCAATTAAAAGTTAAGAAGTTGGATATACCAAAGATAGATTTTCACACAAGTTATGAGCATTATGAGTTTATGGTAATTCCTTTTGTGTTAATCAATTCACCTTTGGTGCTTATGGATCAAATTAATAGAGTATTCAAGGATTATCTTGGTTTTTTCTTGATATTTATTAATGATATCTTGATATACTCTAAGTGTTATAAAGATCATGAAGATTATTTATGGATTTTCCTTAAGATTGTTAGGTAAAATGATCTATATGGGAAATTCGGATAGTTGAATTTTGGATTCAAAAAGTCTATATTATTGGATATATTATCTCCATGGATGGAATATAAGTTGACCCCATAAAGAAAAAGGTTGTTAAATAATGGTTTGAACCAATGAATATAATTGATATATGTAGTTTTCTTGGCTTAACTGGTTATTATTGGAGTTTTTTTTAAAAAATTTCCTAATTATCTAATATATTAACCAATTCAAAATGTAAAGGGGGAAAATTCACATGATTAAAGTAATGTGAAAAAAGACTTGAGAAAATATATAAAATTTTGATCAATGTGCCAGTATTAGCCTTTCTATTGTGAAAGGAAGGGTTTTTCATACATAATTATGCATCAAAGAAATGACTAGGGTGTGTCTTTATGAAAAATGATAGAATTGTTGATTATGAATCTAAGAAATTGAATACCCATGAGAAAAACTATCCAAATAATGATCTTGTACCATCATACATAATCATTACATTAAAGATATTTAGAAACTATATTTATAGTGAAATATGTGATATATATAGATCATAAAAGTTTCAATTATATATTCACACATAAATAGCTCAATATGAGATAAAGTGGGTGGCAAGAACTAGTCAAGGTCTATGACTATACAATACACTTCCACCCTAGAAATCAAAACAAGGTGGAAGATGCATTGAATAGGAAAGGTCATAGTGTTCTATCCATGATGAGGATAGAATAAAATCCAATATTCATAGATTTAGTAAAGTTAGATATTAAAATTATTACGAAAGGGAAACATCATTCATTTTTAAAGTAATTGCACAAGAATATTTACTGTAGAAGATAAAAAAGACTCAATAAGATGACAAGGTTATTAAAAAGAAAATCAAATCCATATAATATAACAGATTAATAGATTTCATCTATCAAGATGATGTGTTAAAGTTTTGAAAGAAAATATATATTATTAATACCTAAACTAAAGAGGGAATTTCTAAATAAATCTCATAAATCAAACTTCATTATAAACCTTAGTAATACCAAGATGTATAGGGATCTAAAAGAGAACTTTCGGTGGGAAAACATGAAATGAGAAATTATTGACTATGTATTAAGTTGTTTAGTATGCTGATAAGTAAATTCTAAGAGATATATTCAAAAGGGAGTCTTGAAACCTCTCCCTATACCAATGTGGAAGTGGGATAATATCATAAGGAAATTTATTGTTGGGGTACCTAAGAAATCTAAGAGAAATAATGTTATATGGGTCATTATGCATTGACTTACCATGTGTGTACATTTTATAGAAATAACAGAGGTTATACCACTTGAAATCCCTACACGACTTCATATCAATGAAGTTTTAAGACTTCATGGTGTACCTTTTTGAATTTTATCTAATCATGATCCTCAATTCATGTATAAATTTTGGAGGAGACTTAAACATGCTTTGAACACTAAGATACATTTAAGCAACAACTATCATCCTCAAACTGATGGGTGTTCTGAAATGCATATACAAACCTTAGAGTACATGTTGAGGTTATGTTCACTTTACCTCAAAGTAACATGGGACTAGTGCCTACCTCTAGTGGAATTTTTTTTATAAAATTAGTTTCTATTTGAGCATACAAATGGAATCGTATGAAGTCATGTATAGGAAAATATGTCATAATCTAACCTATTGGGGGAGAAGGAGGTTAGTTGGTCTAGAACTTGTTGAGGAAAAAACTAATAAGGTTTAAGCTATTAAGAATCCTATCAAGGCTTCTTAGAGTAAATATAAAAAATATGATAATAATTAGAGGAAGGAATTGTAATTTTAAATATGTGATTATGTCTTCTTGAAAGTATCCCCATAGATGGGATTCATAAGTTTTGGTAATAAGGGGAAGCTAATTTCATGGTACATTGAGACTTTTAAGATTTAGAGATAATTAGAGTCATGTTATATCATTTTTATTTTTCACTAAACCTTTCTAATATTCATGGAGTATTCTATGTATCAATGCTAAGGAGGTACATATCAGACCCTATACATGCACTCACCACCAATGATATGGAGCTGGAACTTGGGTTGTCCTATAATAAAGAGTGTTTCTAGGTTCTTGAAACTAGAGAGCAGGTGTTAAGAAATCAGACAACCCTACTAACATGGTATCTTGAGGATTAAATGAGGAATAATTACCCTCATTTTTTCATGTATTTATGCACACCCCAAATTTCAAAGATGTAATTATTTGGGGGGAGAATATAATACCCAATCTTCTAAATATAGTAAATAAACACTTCATCACAAAAAACATTGTACAAACCATATTATATTATTTTAATATAATGGTGTAACACAGTATAATATAATAGAAAACTAGGAAATTATATTTATAATAAAATTTAAAATTAGCACCATAAAATAAGTAATAATATATGAAAACATCATGATCATGTACTTCAGTGGATCATAATCAAAAAATAATGACAAGTATATGAGGTAAATTTATATTATGAATAAAATGAAAAAATGGAATATTCATGATAGAGGAACTAATATAATTATATGAATGATTCTAATTATTGGAATGGAGTGTGTATATAAGAGGAAAGATGGTCATTGGAATCTTCCCATTGGGAATCTGATCATTATAATAGTAATATTATAGTTATACATATAATTATACAATAAAATGCCTAAAAACATTTTATAATAATTTATAATAATTAATATTAAACAATTAATAGTAATATAATTATACACACATGTTTCAAAATAAAAATAATATAAAGGAGAAGGAGTTTTAAATTTTTTGGCACCAAATTCATGGTTTTAAAATACACCAAAAGTTTTATTTAATAATTAAAATATTCATATATAGAAAATTATTTTCATAAAAAAACTTTAAATTTGAAATTAACACATCAAAATTAGTAAATGGTGAATTTTTCATAATTTTTTGAGACATTCAAACTTTCAGGTAAATTGTAAAACACAATATAAATATTCAATGATTATTATGACATCATTATAATGTAAAAATTATGTTGTAATTAAAATAATTGAACCCTAAACCAAAAATAATTTATTTTTTTAATATTTTATGTTTTAATCAATTAAATTCAACTTCAAAACCTATAATATACTTTTAAAAGTCTACAATTACATGAACAAAGTAATATAAAATAGTGGAGTTGGGTTCTAAAACTTTAAAATATCAAAAAACATGTATTAAATTTCAAAACACGTGAACTAAAACTATGTGTAAGCTAATTCTTTTTCATTTTATACAACCTGAATTTCTAAGGCCTGTGTTTAGAAATTCATACATAATTCTCCCACATTTTCTATATATTCCCACCCATCTTCCCATTAATATTCATTCCAAAATCATTTAGTGTAGTTATTCTCTTATTTTATCTCTGAAGAGTCTCTACAAGTATTTTATAAGTTTTAAATGATCTCTTATCAAGTTTTATAAAGATACTTTTCAAGGTAAGGGTTCTTAATCTTTTATAATCCTTTATTTTTTGTAATCCTTTCTAGTTAATTTTCATTACACTGTGAAATTTTATTATGATTCATTATTATAAATTCCTTATTACATTATTAATGAGTGATCAGAATTTCCTCTCATTATACCTCCTTTATATTCCATTATAATTCTCAAACATTCTCATATCCATAAGCTCCATTATAAAAATACATACATATTCCATGTATTCATGGTATTATGGACGGATTATTTCTAAGAGGGGATTTTATGTCATTGATTTGGTCTCCTACCATTTAAATCTACTATATTTAATGAATATTTTTAGTTTATATTATTATTATATGAAATTAACCTATATCACTGCTTTTCTTACATTACTTTGATTAGGGAATTTTCTATTACATTATGAATATCCTCCAGTTTCTAAGTTGATTGTTGGATATTCATTTAGATAGCCATATTATTTCATTAAATGAGGAAATATTAATAGTTTTTATATCCATTATTTCTATATGGATTGTTATTGATTACATAACCATGATAATATATGAGGTTCATTAAGGAATATTATGATATATATTGTTTATTTATTCACTTCATATGATGGATGCATTAGACCTATTATGTGAGGGGTGGGGGCTAGAATTATATATCCCCTTGATGCATCGGTGGGGCTCATGAGACAAACTAACTTGGTTAGTTTTCATATTCCATACTCGTTTATATATGATGACTTGTAATGAGGCCTTGATAGTATGTTTATGATGTCTGGCATTATGCATTTCATCATTATGAAATCAATTATTGTTATTCATGAATTTATTTATTATTATGTCTTCCATGGATATATTATTCTCATAGTTCCATTTATTATGGAATTATTATGTTCATTTATTCCTTCCATATTATTTATTCCATGATTATTGTATGGTAGATTCCATTGCACGCTTCCCCTTACTAACCATATGAGATTACCCCCTTTATATTATTTCCCATTTCCCTAGGAAATCGAAAACATTATTATATTTAACATAAGGTTTTACAAGGATAGATAATAAATTTTTCTTATTTTATGATGAAGTGTCTTAAGTGTTATAATTTTCATTTATGTATCTAGTTTCCTAAGACTACTAAACTATTAGATCATATGTATTGTTATCTATGTATTATGTACCAATGTGATAAAATAACTATTAGCTCTGGTGTATTGGGTTAGGGTTATCACAAAAATGTTGAATAGTGTTTGGTTCAAATACCAACCACCTAATAATATAATCGTAATGTGAACCATGGAGATCAGGAGCAAATAAAAGCCCTATATGGAAGAAGCACATTGGAAAAATTGAAGAATGTCATCATAGGGAATCATCACGCTCAGGAAAAAAATGATTTTAGAATAAAATCATTTGAATGTTGATCGTAACAATAAAAAACTCCATGAAAAAACACAATAATCAAAAGGGAAATGAAAAATAATTTTAGGGATTTCCAAAAAAATCAATAAAGAAGAATAATGGGGTCTTAAATATAATAAAAAACCTAAATCATGGAAAATATACCATCACTTCAATATAGTGTTAATGTCATGGTATTAGTGATTTCCACTTCACAATTCTAATAATCATCTCCACCAAAATCTATCCTCACCACTCTCTCCCTCTCTCCAGGGTTTATGTTGATTGAAAAAAGTGGCTAACTTTAGAGAGGAAACATAAGAAGGTTTATATAGAGGTTCTTATAAGGTTTACCATATTAAAAACAATTTGATTAATTTAATTAATTAATTTTATTAATTAAATTAATTAATATGCTCCACCCACAATATTCTGAACTTGAAGAACCCAATGAGAACTAATGTTACACCATATATAGGATAAACTCTCAATTTCAGATGCAACCAAGGTGTTAGTTTCTCCATCTAATACTTTGTTCAAGATAAAATTCTAATATATCACCAACACACACACATGTACTAAAAAATATTATATTGTTATTATATTATTATCAATGCATTGTGATGCTTACATCTCTACACTGATTGGGACTCTATACAAGTATTCATAAGAATCCTCTATCTGAATCTCAATCTACAACATAATCACATGAAATATTGAAGAAAAAATTCTTCTATTATCATTTATTATTCATGATTACTTCTGATGAGAACATCAAACACATCACCAACCTCATATAATTGTTCAACATCACATCATTGTCTGTTGGGTGGCCCAATTTACCAAAATCTTAAGCAAATAGTCCTAACTATTCACATCACCCTACTATGTCGACTACATACCATAGGATAACACCCACCAAATATATAGTGATATATAACCACAATATCCAATAAAACCTCTTTATCCATCACATATAAAAGGTTTCCATGTTATGGGTACACCCATAATGATACACTATACATTACACACTAAGGGAGATGCTCTACCTGGGTAGTCTCTAATCATAATTACCATCACAGTTTTCAATATAATAATTGGGAGAAATCTGATATCTTCCTGGGGTATTGGGTGAAGTTTTACCCACCTTTAGGAAAAACCCTTCAAGTGAATTTCCTAGGAACATTCAGTCACACAAAATCACTAATTTGACATTGTTACTATAGCATCTCTCACACAAGGTATGGGGCCACCATCATAGAATGAAGGTGAGAAAAATCTATATCTGTAAACTAGAATAAATTTCCCTAAATCTAACTACTCAAGCACCTCCACTATCACTTGGACACAAGGTCCTTTAACAAAAAGAATCAACCATCATTCCACAACTATTCCACTCATATTTTATAAACTAACATTGATTCAACTTCTTAAGAGCCAACACTAATCCATGAATTTAGGTCTCACGCTATAATAGGTCACTACATAGTTGAAACTCTCAAGGTAAGACTAGGGAAATCCCTAAATGCCTGATAGGATCTATCATAAATAATCTCAATTATAATTTTTTCCTATAATCTCTAAAAACTATTAAAGGGTGCTCATCATATCACTCAACAACATTTATACATCATCCTCAAAATACAATCCATTGTATACACCAGCCTTTCATTAAAGATCAACTAGGGTTCATCCTTTGAAAGCTTATGTGTATTTCTATACATTCACATAAAGAATATTTTTCTCCTATATGCACATGGTACATAAATCCATGATCACCAACCATTGGGTAGTTAACCCAAACATCTAGAGTGTTGTCTCTAATTTCCACATTAGAGGGGATCTCATTCGCTATTAAATGTAGAACCTTCCATATCTACTCAATTTTTAACACCTCATGATACTATAAATATGTAACCAATTTAATACCAAGGTGGGTGCCAATGTACCTATTCTTTACTATAAAGGAATCTCTTAGAAGTAATCTTTCTCATCAAGGATAAAATCACTCCACCAGAAGGGGTGAGTGAATGATAATCGGTATCATTAGAAATTCACCAGCTGACTATGGTTTAACTAAGGGTTCCACTGAAATCTCCAGATCCCAAAAACACGATGCAATATATATAGATCATTCTTGCATCATCCAACATGATTTTTTATGAAGAGTGATCATGAGTCATACTCTGATTTTCACATACTGAAACCTAACCAAAAGCATCCCTTACATGTGTTCCATTTCACAATTCTAATTATCAACACTTCAAATTGGATAGTAACTAACAAAATTTAGCAATGGTGGGATAGAATCAATGAATAATACATATCCAAATACTCTCACACTACTTTATGATTCAATAAACAACTCCTCAATAGTCAAGGGGTCCTACAAAAGAGAATTTCTCACTCTCATTACCATATCCAATGTGGTGGTCCATCTATAAAACTTCTCTAGTTGTCTCAGTAGAAATTATAACTATCTCCCACAACAAGGGTATATCTCTTCCAAGAGTTTCTCCATCTATCAATTCTCACTTGGGGGACTCCAACATAGGTGGTGTTTCATGGAAAAACAACCACATATCAAGATATATTCCTCTAAATTATCCATTTAAACCACAAATCTCAAATTATTCCATTGTGAAATGGATCCAAGGAATACGCTATGAGGTATGTGGTCTTGATTCATACTCAGACATGGCTATGACACCCTGTGGAGTATTCAACACCATGGATAAAACTCTATCTTGAACAAGACTAAAAACTCTATATATACTAGAGTAGTACCATTATGAGTTTGAGAAAAACACCATCCACTAATAGATCACTATGAAATATAGGGAGATCATTACAAGAATTGTCATTTGGTCACTGAAAGTTTGAACCAGATAGAAACTTGAGTCCCAAAATTCAACTAATTCCATATTACTATAGGATTAAACTCACCTCAATAATTGAAATGCACACATCATAAAAAAATAATGGGTAGATTTATCTTACTCGATAGAAACTACCATCCACTCTATAAATAATCCCACGCTATGAAAAAATAAGAGAGAAGCTACCTCAAATTGTAGGGTAAGGATATCTCTTAAAAAAGTTTATGAAACAATGAATCTTTACTTACTAATAGATAGTAGAAATCCCTTACTATAGGCATGGGATCATCAAGTCCCTATCTCTATACACAACCTATCTATCAGTGGGTAACACCCTATATTTGATAGAATGAACACACAAGAGTTAGAGAATATCTGTATTGACTAACATAAAAAGGTAATGAAATATTATATTTGAATTTTATATGATGTGTGTGCAAACTTTCTTGTACACTAAAATGATGTCTTAAAGCTAAATATTGACTAATGGGTTATTAGAGTCCTATAAAAAGTATAAATTATCCACCCCACCTTCACCAGTCTCCTTGATCTAATAACCAAACTCAAAACCCAATTAACATTATTTCCATAAATTCTCAAACATGTCCTCACATGACCGTTAACTCCAAACTTTTTCCCTATAACGAACACACTCTAATACCATTCTAGCATAACCTGACCCATCAAGGCCCCACCTAGTCTAATAGTAAGCTGGGTATACCACACCAAACCTACCTCTAATATTTTAGGGGATTACGAATAGCACCGAGTAGGAATATATCTTAATATGGGAATACTTAAGCTATACAAACCTACAAAAAAATCTATAATGCACAAGATAACTAGAAAAAACATAAGGATATATATATATATATTCAACTTAACTGAATTAAGTATAATTCATGCATAATTCATTGAGTATGAATACATATCCATATAGGAAAATACCATAGAAAACGTACATCAGAAAATTTTCTATATGTTAGTATAAATAGTATAATGGAAAGATCCACCTCACTACGTGGACTCCTGGATCAATCTTGAGCTATAATGGTCACCACCACCATCATGAACCACCATGATTCATCATGCATCACCAAGTGTCATAGGGTATCATCTCCAAATAAGTGACACCAGCTCCATGTCTACCAAGATCTTTCATGAACTATCATTTGTATAGACACAAAATGTATGGGAACAAGGCCCATATAGGGGTGAATATAAATATACTCACTAATACATCCCAAAACCACTAGGAAAAAAACTCAATAAGTCAACCTAAATCTCCCAGTATGAGTAAGAGTAATAAGAAAAAGAAAACCAATGAAATAGATATGATCGACTTTTAGAAGTCTCAAGGATATAAGTAAGTTTATAGCCATATCAACTTTAATCCTTTAAAATCATATCACATGAGTAACTAGGGGTGATCAGAACACCAAATAGTCCACAAAGTATAAAGTTGATAACCTAGTTATATATTGGGTTATAAGAAAAATATATGGGAGGGATCTATAAGTCCTAAATAAATATGTATTTCTCAGCTATTCAACTACCACACAAATACCAAAATACATTAAAGGGGTCTTAGTCATCACTGAAGCATTCACATTAGTTGAGGTTGTATTGAACCCTCTAGTCCATCAATATCATAGCATAGTTCAAGCACTCAAATTACCAATTCCAAAAAACCAACATAACCTAATAAGATCTAAAGTGTGGGACTCATGCCTCACTGAATGATTTTTATCATTTTAGTGTATATTAATACCATTGAAGGATATTGTACCCTTACTGGGATCTTTAGACATTGTGATATTGACTCCAAAAATAGAGGATCATTCACCCCAAGTATGTGGAGGGATATTGACACTATATAATCTAAAAAAAAATTGTATCGTAAATATGTTGGGGGGATAATGACCTTATATGAGGATGGTGGGAGGATTTCAACCTAGTAAAACTACACCTCTAATGGATTTTCAACCTTGAGAACACTCTAATCACTATGCCTAAACATTTTCCTCAGCCATATGAACTATGGTAAGTAAACTACATGTACCACCCCACATATCACCTCCATTGAAGAAGATAATCACACCATCATATTCTATATGAAAATATATTCAATGTTTCCTATTCACACATCTAAATCTGAGACTCAAGCACTATGATATGAAGAGACACCTGTAGGTTCTGGGTGTAGCGGAAGCGCATTGGTGGGTTTTCCCAACTTTAATTTTAACATTAAAAAATGTTCAATCCGAGATCCGTCACGATATAAAACGCCAAATATTTGAAATAGAACGAAGAACGAAAAGAAAAGAATAGTCCCGGAACCCTTGAGGAGGATCATCATATGTTGATTATAATTAATTTAATTAATGCATAAGAATTACCTCGTTGGAATTCTTTCTTCGTTGATGTGTCCGGTCACAATTCGGTGATCCATCGTTGCGTTGTAGAATCCAAGTGTAGGATTCCTCTAGTGGTGATCCACACGTGTGTCACGTATCTCCGGACATCGCTGAAGGGATCTCCGGGTGCTAGTGCGGAAGAACCTTCGCTTGCGATGTCCACCTTCAACCGCCTTGATCCGGTGGAGGATCTTGCTCTCATAAATTGAGGGTGTTCTTGGTGGAAAGGGAATTCTCTATTGGCTTGAGAGTATTTCCAAATCTATTGTGTGCAACAATGTCCTTTAAAAATGTTGGGGTTTCAAGGATAATTATAATCGGGTTTGAGGTTAATAGAGTTATGACAATAAATAAAAGCGTTACGCATTTTATTTATTTCATTAACTCTTATTGAAAACCCCATGTCGAATTATTAATTCCTTGACATGCGCCCACGCTGATTATAATAAATATCATTTAATAAAACAATATTAAATCCTCAAAATCCCAACTGGAAAAACTACACGGCGTGTAATAATTAATACACGGCGTGTACTTGTTTTCCATAAAACTACACGGCGTGTATATTTAATATACACAGCGTGTACTTTTATTTTCCATTTTTCTCCACCACATTTATTAGACCTTGAGTAATGACTATTTATTTCTTAAATAAATGTAACTGCATTACTCGCTAATAAATATATTATTTCGTCCACAATATATTCTCTCAAATAACTAGTGTCAAAATAAATGCGATCAGACATCCTTAAATAATTATTAAACCACAGTCAGGAATAATATTTATTTAACTTGTTAAATTAATATTTAACTGAGATACATGGACACACTTAGTGTGTGACCCTCTAGGCCTCTTTCTCAGTGGCATTAGGCTGAGCCTGCCTAAAGTCCAAGGTTAGCGTCTAGCAACACGCCAAGGCACCCATAGAGAAAGAAGTTAACGTCGCAATGACATGTCACCTCCTACGAACACTTACTATGTAATATAATCCATTTGTCTCGATATATCCAATCAAGCGGGTTGCATGCTAGTGCCATCAACCCATATGCTTGATTATTATTTATTTGACTTCTCGGAATTGAACTTGCCCATACCTTACCATGGACATGGATTTATTTATGCTATATCAATTCCATCAAAGGGCCTGAGATATCTACTTTTGTTATGGAACGGAATGGACAAATCCTTTCTCGCATTATCTATTAATGCGGTATTACTCATGACGCACCCAACGTATCCTACCTCGCTGCGAACAGTGTGTCGTCACAGTTTTCACCAATACATCTAAGTGTGCGAGTTATAATACCCATTAATAATAATCTTAAAGTCTAAGGACCAATACACACGTCCGCAGATAGGAACATCCAATGACACTATGAAATGTGGATTTCCTACTGGCATGTCTCGTTCTCATAATATCCTCCTGGATATTACCAAGGGCGCAAACCATGAGAAGGTGCCTCAAAGTTTTATGATTCCTCACCCCTAATGACCTGTATTATTTGTGTCCCTCAAATAATATCATCCGTCTATAGAACATACATTCAAGAACAGTGTTATGGCACTTCCGAGTTCTCATCATAGCAGGGATCCGCTACGACCCTTTAATGCAACAGTTATCCTTAGGGCATTATCACATGACATGTCACGCAGAAGAACAATCAAGATGTGATAAGGCTTTTATTTAATGAATAAAGTACAAAGTAGTTGGTTCTAGACCACCAACTCCAACAACACCAAGGATGAGAAGGTACATGTAGTGCATTATTGGTGTACATGATATATAACCCCTTGGTAATAATTGAGTCGTGTACTGCCTTAATATATAGTGTGTGAATATAAAATATAGAATGTGTTACATGTTATAGGAAATATAAAGGTCTATTAAGGAACTCGACATGTATTTGTAATAGTATGGGTCCATGTCACCTAGGTGTACTTGGTGTGTCCAGGAGTGGTACAAATTATGTAACTCCAACTATTGAACTCAGCATGTATGTGAAATTATATGATTCCATGTCTCCTAGGGGTACCCAATATTTCTAGGAGTAGTAAACAATGTGCAACTCCAACTAGTGAACTCAACATGTATAGATATCTTGTTGAGCCATGTAGTCCTTGAATAAATGGCATGTATTATCTAACACATGTTTTGTGAACCATGATAACTCCCGAGGTATATAATTCTTCTCAAGACATATCATGTAGTCCATACATGATGTGTATCTAGACTATATGCCATGTGGTTGGGAGTGTACTAGGTCACCCAATATAATGTGTGTATCCTTACCACACACTGTGTAATATTTATAATCTTCTAAAACCCTAGAATCACATCTAGGGTACTATACAGTATGCATTATTTTGAACTACACATTATGTAGTTATGTTCTCTACCAAAATTATAGATTTTATAATCCTCTTATTTTCTCTACATGGAATCCTCTTCACCTACACCAATGCACCATCCACCATTAACAAGGACCTCCAAGGGTCATACCCAACACCTACTTTGTATATTTCTTCCAATTACCTTGAATAAAACTCATTATAAATGAATTTGAACGTCATTTTTTCACTTGAGTTTAGTTTATAATAATTTTCATGCCTAGATCGGGTGATTATACTACCAAAATTTCATCACATTACCCCTTATGATCACCCTATGATTGAACCACTATCCTAAGAAAAGGTTAGTGGTGATTGTTCACTACAAAAGAATGGGGAAATAAGTAATGGTGGTTAGTGTCATATTAAACACTTGATAATCCAGTCACAATGTGCACCTTGAAGAGTGCGGGTAAAGAGAAATCTCATAAGAAATAAATGTGTTGTAAAATAAAAAAAATCCTTCATGGGGGATCATCGTGCTAAGTAAAAATTCAAGTTATAATAAAATCATATGAAGGTCAACTAAAACAACAAAAAACTCTAGTAAAACCTACAGTAATAAAATTTTTATTAATAAATAATCTAAATACTTACAATAATCAATAAACATGGAGAATGAGGTATGAATTTGAAGGAATAATCCCTACCTTATAGCCCAATGGTCGTTGCTTCAATCTATTGTCAAAATTGTGGTTTTGGTCATCACTAGTGTGCAATTTTGATCACCATCACCACCAAGATCTATCACCATCCCAATATACCTCTATATAAGGTTCATTTTGATGGTAAAATAGGATGAACCTTGAGAGGAAACATAATAGGGTTTATATAGGGGGTTTATTCTATGGTTCACCATATTAAAAAATGATTAACTAAACTAATTAATTTGCTTCACCCACAATAGACCAAACCCAAGGAACCTTGTGTGAGCTCAAGTTACACCATATCTAGGGTAAAATTATTTTTTAATGCAACTACGTTGATAGTTTCTTCATTCTATTATTTATTTAGGATAAATTTTCAATTGATCACCAACACACACATATAGACTAACAACAATGTAATATGTTCATTATATTATTATCATGGATCCACTGAACATGAATCTCTATACCGACTCAGTGGATCATAATGAAAACACAAATTAAAATATTTACAAGGTTCAAAAACTAAAAAATAGGGGCCAATACATCATCATCTGAGCTCATGGGATGAATATTACTTTAAGTAGTAATAAATATTAAAAAAAATTAAAAAATAAACATGCTTTAAAACTCACCAAAACTCAGTCTGGGGGTAAACACTTCATCTTGAGATCAATGAGACCATTCAAAAATTAGTATACATTTCTCTTATTGAGTAAAATTAAAACTTTACCCCTGAATAGGTTGTGGGAATCTAAAAAAATTTAGTTAAGACTCAATAGGTAAAATTTTGAATCACTACATGGGTTTCTCCATATTTTTCTCCACCCATATTAGTTCAGAACTTATCTTGTAACCTGAATTATTTAATGAAATTGATTTAATGCACAATAAATTTCTAGAACTAAGTCTTATCTTCTATTTTGAACATGAACTATATTTATCTTTTGATGGTTTCAAGATCCTTTTCTACTAACATGAGTCTTTTTTGAAGTAATATTTTTTTCAGAAACTTTCATAGAATCACTTGTTCTTGCACATTGTTGAAAAAATTTAGGTTGAATTTCTTCCAAATTTATTAATTTAACTTCAATTTTGAAACATTTTAAGTTGAGGGTATTTTTCTCAATCTTAGTGTAACTAATCCTATCTTTCCATTATTTCTTCATCTTTTCAATTTTTTCTTCATGAAACTTACCATTCTATTTCAACGAATGGTAAAACTCTTTTATTCATTTTTCCTTGATCATTAATTGAGTATCCTTAACATAAATTATAGATTTTTTAGTATCTTTGATATAGATGGCTATCCTTACTCACTATCTTCTAGTTTCTTAAGTTGTGGAATTATTTTCTTCTTCAAGTACTTGAATTTTTGAAACTTTAACAAGATTTTGTTGAACATTGGTCATTATCTCTATCTTATGGTTCTCTAACTTCCAAAAAAATCCTCTCACTGATTCCTCAAAACTTTAATTTTTGGATCCTCAAACTCATTGCCCAAATAATCTTTAAAACTTATTTTTTGGATTCTACCACTCTTTTATATTATCAATTTTTCATCACTGATCCCCAAATGAAGTCCCCCATTTATATAACCATACTTACTCTTATAAAGGCCAGGAACATGGGATTATATTTCTAAATCTTATACATAATTCATATCTCAATCAATAATCTTAATGCCTCTTAAAATATAGAGTCAATATTTGTTAAATATATCATATATATTGACATCAAAAATCTTCAAGTATTATATAAATAACGACTTGAATCATGAATTTAACTTCATGAAGTTTGTATATTGAAGTTTATTTCAACATTCTCATGATTATTTTGACTTCAAATAAATTTTATGTGAAATCCCCTGGCATCTTGTGGTTATTTATCATCAAAAATATTTGAAGTGAACTATATTCATCTTCTAACTTTGGTGATTTAACTTCTAGTTCTACCTTTGTATAACTCAAACACCCACAACCTTTAATTATTTTAATTAAACATGAAATTACTTATGAGATCCCGGTGTTCACCTAACATAACTCCAACATATAGATCACACTTTGGTTCATTGAATCATGATATCCCAACTTCCACTTCATATAATTTTTTATTGCTTTATTTTTTGATTTACTTTAGGTTCCAACTCTCAACCCTCTGCTTCCATTAATTTTAGATTCATAGTTTTCCACATGCCTCTTTAACAAATAGAATATTATATTATACATGAATTACTACTAATAATCAAGATTTACACTATCCAAATTAATCATTATTTCAGACTACTTAAACTTCTGGTGCTCTGCACCATCCATTTTCATTGCTTTAGCTTCCAATAATTCTTAGTTCATGATAGTTCAACATCATCCTTAACTTCTGGTTCTTTAGCTATTTTAAATCCTATATTACTTAAAACCTTAATACACCCGTCACATATAATATCCTAGATAATTACTTTTGGAGTGAATTCTGGAACACCTCATGACTTTACCAACCATACTAACTTGAATCACGGTTTATTTTCTAACTACTATGATGTTTTCTGCTTTGAAATATCTATGAAAAATCATCTAAATTCACTTATATATATATATTATAAAATATTATCATCTACATAATCCTACCAATTGAAATAATCTTAATTATCATATGTTAACCTTTACACAAGAGATTATTGACTCTTACATATTGGAGTGAGTCTTTTCCCTCTGCCGCATTTACAATTAGTAACTCGTACACCTGACTCTAATAAATATTATATATTTTAGTGTGGATCTAAGAACTACTAAATATTTAAACTGTAACTCAGACTGTCATGAACCAAGTTGGGATGCCATCTGAATCGACACCCGACCCGGTCCGTGACATGACCCGAAGGGAATTCTTGATCCCCACAGGCTGGAAACTAGTGTCGGGCATTATATATATAAATCGAGTAGGAATGATTTCAGCCCAATAAATAGGATCAAATAAATAAACTAATCAAAATGAGTATGAAGCAACAACCCACAACTGAACATGAATAAATAAAAAGCTGATCCAGATACAATATGCAACTAAACAGACTAAAAATTAAAACATGTAAAAAGAAACTGAGAACAAAACTAAAATTGGATCAAGCTACCACTATCTCCATGTGAAATCTTGGACACCTCCAACCACAAGACCAAACTTGATCCAACCAAGGGCTCTTGAGCTAGGAAACCTGAACAAATGTTGAACCTGCAAAACAGCCCAGGTCTACTGAGACCGAGTGGTATAGGTAGGGTGTAAGCTAATAGCTCAGTAGGCAATCACCACAGATTCCAAGTGTTTCCTTTCCCAAAACGGTCCATTAACACTAGTTTGAAATAAAATTATAAAAATAGATTTTTCACATTTTATTAAACAACCAAAACTTTACTACTTTAAAGGCTAACACATGTCACCATCCATTTTTCAAGGAACTAACATTTTATAACAAAAACCCAAACCAAATAATACTAGTAACAATTTTCAATGGAACAACTTTAAATGGAAAACATTTTCAAAGAATGATGCTTTAAATACAAAACAATTACATTTAAAATTACAAACCCAACCTACCATATGCCGACGAGAGGTACAATATAGTCATTGAGCACTAGTCATAGAAACACCCCTAGGAACTAGCTAGCTATGGGCTCCAGGTACCTTGTATCTCGGTGTAAGAGTAACCATAGAAATATATGTTCTCATGCATGAGACACTAGTAGGGAACATACTCATAACCTAGTGGTCCCCAATATCATCATCATAATCACCATCATAGTTTAGTTATTGTTGTCATTGTCAAACTTGTTACGTGAAATAGGGGCCAAACCCCATGGGATCACTAGCATACTAGTACACATCATCCCACCTAGATACTCGGGTTTCCCTTTTTGTGATCAAACAAGTTCCACATCACATGATGCCACTTACACAATTAATCAACCGAACAAAGAATCCCATTTCATAAACCACCACTTTTACATCACAAACCCATTCTTGAAAACTTATGCACACCAAACATTTCTAAATCACTTCAAAAACCATGAGGAACACCACCTCCCTGAGAATTTGTTAAACAAGTCTTTCCACAATTTAAGAAAAACATGTAACTCTAAAAACATGCCAATCGGGGCTTTATGATTACAAACCCAAGTACATTTATCAAAACATTTACAAACCATTTCTAAAACCATCTTAAAGTGCGCAATGTCAAACGACCCCTTAAGCCAAACATTTTCCAAAACACACACCAAAAACCAAATGGGATACCCCCCCATGGGATTTCATTTTAAACCACATTTAGAAAACAAATACTTCAAGGAGCACCCAAAAACCATTTCCACAAAACACACCATTTTCTTTAAAACCACATCCAACTATCCACAATATTTAATGAACATAAAAAAATCCCACTATAACCATAAAACCCTTTTTACAACATTTTAACACATTTAACAAGATAAATAATTATCAAACCATACACACAAAATCAAGACCACAAACAATAAATAATCATCCCACCCTAATCAAGGCTAAACATTTCATAAAAAACCCAATTTGACTTTAAATAACAATGACATTTTATACAATAACCCTAGGTGCAATAAACCTAGGTATTTTCCAAAATTCCCTTTGAAAACCTATTTTTAGTAAATTCTACCAACACGAAATCATCATTAGCATCAAGCCATAGATATATTATAGGTGAAAAAGACATTTAAAAATTAAATTAAAACACAAAAGTTCTTGAGGAGTGTTTCGTAAAGGAAAAAATTTGGAAATGCCTACCAAAACTTCATGTGGTTGGAATGAAACTTCAACAGGAGGAAGAACGATGCCCCATGAACAAAACACACATCCTAAATCCAAATGAAACCCAAGATACATATTAACCCTGACATTTAGGGTTCACCCAAAAATAAATCCCACATGGAAATCCCTTAAAATCAAGTGAAGATATGAGAATATGGGAAGAGAACTTACCAGAAGGAACCATCAGAGGGAGGAGCAGCTGCTGAAAGGAGTGCCGGAGGGGAGGAGGGCATGTGTGAAGGATAATAGGGAGGGGATGTGTGTGATAGAATATGGGGAGAGGGGTGAGTGGAGAGAGGTATATAAAAAATGAATTATTGGGGAGATGGGTGAGTCCGTGAGGGGATAAGGGGAGGGGTGAGCGTGATGGGGGATAATGGGGGGAGAGTGGTGTGCATGGGAAGTTAATGGGAAGAGTGGTGTTTATGGAATAAAATAAAATAAATAATAAATAAAGGAGTAATGGGGAGAGATAGGGGAGTCGTGAAAGAATAAAGGGGAAAGGGTGATTGGAGAGAAAAGGAGTAAAAAATTAATTAATGGTGGAAAGAGGGGTGATGCATGAGGGTTAAATAAAAGTGGGGAGGTGTGATTGGAGAGAGGGAGATAATGGGGAGTAAAAAACAATAAAAATGGAGATAGAAAGAGAGATGGGGGGAGAGGTGTGATGGACAAAAAAATTGGAGGCATGATTGGAGAGAGGGGTGATGGGAGAGAGGGATAAAAAAAGAGGGGAAATAAATGGGATAGGGATGTGGCATAGGGGGATAAGAAAAAAGATAATAAAACCCTTAAAAATTAATAAAAATATCAAATAAATAACATTAAAAAATGTTAATAATAATAATGATAATGATAATAATACTAATAATAATAATAAGATTAATAATAATAATAACCATAATAATAATAATAATTTTATTCATTTTCTTTTAAATAATAACAAAATTAATAACGACCAAATAATAATTATATTTTTAACCATTTTAATTATAGTAAGATAATTAAAATTTTAAAAAACATTTTTATCTATGAAATAATGTTATTATTATTATGTCTTAAACATTTACATTATTTCATTCTCATAATGTTTTATTATTTTAAGTAATGGGTATCTGCATGGGCATCCAGGCCGACCGCACTGTTACTGCTAACCATACGGTGCCTGTGCACCAGTCTGAAACCCACCTAAAACATAAAATATCCAAAAAACTTAAGCGTGTAGTCAACCCGCACCTGGACGAGGATAACTGAAGCCAAAAAAATAATAAAATAAAATAATTTAAAAGTTCAGGGTGTGAAAACTTTCTCCACCACAAAAAAATTTTCCCCCAGAAAGTCACCCAGCTGAAAGACAACCAAAAATCAGGTTGATGCTCGACCAAAACCATTAGAATATATATATATATATATATATATATATATATATATATGATCCTCGAGCTAAATATTCACTCTACAAGTTACACCCGACTGACTCAAAAAGATACCATAGCACAAAATAAGGGGAGAACACGAGAGGGTTCTCCCCACCACAAGAATTATCCTAATGCAAGAATTAGAACTAAAACACACCACCCTAGGGGGGCAACATGGAAACTTCCAACCAAACTTACCGATTTCTCCACATGGGTTGAATAGGACCACTGAGACTTAAATGGAAAACCACTACAAGGCCTCCTGGAATACCGGGGTACCAAAATAAGGAACTCCCTATAGCAACACCACCAAAACTAAGAATTCCCCACACCAATCTAAAACTCCTCAACACCTCACATCTCCAAACAATCACTAATAAAACCAGGACTAACCCACACAAGGTCCAAAAACACTTTTATGAAAAACCAATGATTCTAGAGGTCAAATTCACAACTACTACGATCATGAAAGGATAAGTTCATCGCACTACCACCACATAAATATGAACTTACAATAGCAGGAAAATAGGAACAAAGGAACCCTGAATGTCTCTATTACACGACGAAAGATAAAGAAACAATAAAAGGTCTCACATGCCTCCAATATGATGATTGTGTGCGAGCTTCACCCTGAGACCTGAGGCTGGGGCTCTGATGACTGAAGAATCTTTTGCCTCATAGCCAGATAATATAATCCCCTGACCATAACTCCTTCCTCGAATGATGCTTCCCACTGAACTTTCCCCAGTGAACTGAACAACCACAACGATGATAGGACTTCCGAGGGATGCAGCCTAATGGCTTGGAATTCCCGAACTAGCCATACTTATGGCACGCTCGAAGGCATCCTAATGAACTAGGTGCCAGGATCCATAAATATAACCTCTTAGGTAAGGTTCCTCCTACACACACTCTTCGCTAGATAGGGAACCTTAACAAAAACCAACTATCACCAACTACTCCCAAACTCCAATGATGATAAGACAACTAACCTTCACTGGTCCCAAATTGAACCCTTAAACAAACCCAAAATGGCACAAACCTTAACATCCTAGGGAGTTACCAACCACCCAAAGACACACTCCACTTACCTGAAGTCATTACACCACCTCTAACAGACCTCCAACACCTCAAAGGGCGATGACACTTAAAAGAACTGAAACCTGGGCATGGCTCATCAGCAACACTAGGGACCTTTCTAGGCGGAATACTCTGAACAACATAAGAAACACAAAACCAAAACTTACCTCAATACAAAACCAATATCAAGACAAATCAATATTAATAAAGGCAACTACATCAAGAAATAACCAAACAAATATAAATGTGACCAAAACATTTCTTTCAAAAGCCCCATTTTTTTATTCATTTTTTTAATTGCCTTCCTTCAAGGCCAATTTCCAAAAACCAAATGCCACTTTTTAAACCAAATTCAATTTTCCAAAAATCATTTCCCCTTTTTAAAAATAACTTTAGAACAACAAGGTAAAGTCTTTAATTCCAAAACACACCTGATTAATCCCATGAACCATTGCACATGTTTTCATCCGCTTCCACCCATACCCACCAATGCACACTTTCCATACATTCCCTCACATGTGCCAATGTTCCTAAGGAGTACCCAAGGTTACGTACAAACAACTTCCAAACAAATATAAGCATTTACCTAATTATCAAACCAAGACAACTTCAATTTTAGAATACATTTTACCAATGTAAGTCATTTAGAATAGAAATCCTTCATTTCAAAAACCCTTTTCATTTTTTTTCAAAACCCACTTGCACCAACCAGAATCAAATCAAAGTGAAACAAAACTTGCACCAAAACAAAAAAAAATGACGGAATGAGGAACTAGCAGTCACGCTTAACCCAGCGACATGGTAGTGAGCCATGGCCCAAGCAAGCGTCAATGACTAAGAGGGGCTCAACCATGCACTCGGACTCCACATGGTTTACTACTCCATGTGAGGTCATGACATGACACCGGCCCACTTCCATTGTCATTCCTCAATCCCAAAAGAAAATTAGAAGACTCAAAACCTAGACTACCCCTGGCAACTCGGGGTTCGGAACGAGAAAGGGTTCATGACGTCCTTCCCGTACCTACCTCTCAAGTCCCGATAGTCCTAATATTCATCTACCAGACACCCCAAATAACAAGGGCCTCCTCTGATACCATTTTTTCATGAACCAAGTCAGGATTTCATTTGACTCGACACCTGACCTGGTCCGCGACATGACCCAAAGGGCGTTCTCGATCCCCATGGCTTGACAACTATTGTCGAGCATCATATATATAAAATGAGTGGGAACGATTTCATCCCAATAAACAGTATCAAATAAATAAACTAATAAAAATGAGCATGCAGCAACAACCCACAACTGAAATGAATAAATAAAAAGTTGATCCAGATAAAATATGCAAATAAACAGACTAAAAATTAAAACATGCAAAAAGAAACTGAGAACAAAACTAAAACTGGATCAAGCTACCACTATCTCCATGTGACATCTTGTTCACCTCCAACCACAAGACCAAACTCGCTCCAACCAAGATCTCTTGAGATAGGAAACCTGAACAAATGTTGAACCTATAAAACAGCCCGGGTCTACTGAGACCGAGTGGTATAGGTAGGGTGTGAGCAACAGCTCAGTAGGCAATCACCACAAATTCCAAGTGTTTCCTTCATCAAAACAGTCCATTAACACTAGTTTGAAATACAATTATAAAAATAGATTTTTTACATTTTATTAAAAAACCACAACTTTACTACTTTAAAGTCTAACACACATCACCGTCCATTTTTTAAGGAACTACCATTTTATAAAGAAAACCCAAACCAAGAAATACCAGTAACAATTTTCAATGGAACATCTTTAAATGGAAAACATTTTCAAAGAATTACGCTTTAAAGACAAAAAAATTACATTTAAAATTACCAACCCAACCTACCGTATACCAATGGGAGGTACAATATAGTCATTGAGCACTAGTCACAGGAACACCCCTAGGAACTAGTTAGATATGGGCCCCAGGTACCTCATATCTCAGTGTAAGAGTAACCATAGAAATATCTGTTCTTGTACATGAGCCACTGGTAGGGGACATACTCATAACCTAGTGGTCCCCAACATCATCATCATCATAATAGTTTAGTTAGTGTTGTCATTGTCAAACTTTCTATGTGAAACAGGGGCCAAACCCCATGGGATCACTAGAATACTAGTACACATCCGCCCACCTGATACTCGAGTTTCCCTTTTTGTGCTCAAACAAGTTCCACATCACATGATTCCACTTACACAATTCATCAACCGAACAAAGCATCTCATTTCATAAACCACCACTTTTACATCACAAACCAATTCTTGAAAACTTATGCACACTAGACATTTCCAAATTACTTCAAAAACCATGAGGAACACCACCTCCCCAAGAATTTGTTAAACAATTCTTTCCACATTTTAAGAAAAACATGAAACTCTAAAAACATGCCAACTGGGACTTTATTCTTACAAACCCAAATACATTTATCAAAACATTTAAAAACCATTTATAAAACCATCTTAAATTTCACAATGTCAAACGACCCCTTAAGCCAAACATTTTCCAAAACACACACCAAAATCCAAACGGGATACCCCCCATGGGATTCCATTTTAAACCAAGTTTATGAAACAAATATTTCAAGTACCACCCAAAAAACATTTCCACAAAATACACCATTTTCTTTAAAACCACATCCAACCATCCACAATATTTAATGAACATAAAACAATCCCACTATAACCATAAAACATTTTTTACAACATTTTAACACATTTAACAAGATAAATCATTACCAAATCAAACACACCAAATCAAGACCAAAAACAATAAATAAACATCCCACCATATTCAAGTCTAAAAATTTCATAAAAAACCCCAATTTGACTTTAAAGAACCATGACATTTTAAACAATAACCCTAGGTGCAATAAACCTAGGTATTTCACAAAAATCCCTTTTAAAACCTATTTTTAGTAAATTCTACCAACACGAAATCATAATTTGCATCAATATATAGATATATTATAGGTGATAAAGACATTTAAAAATTAAATGAAAACACACAAGTGCTCGTGGAGTGTTTCAGAAAGGAAAAATTTGGAAACTCCTACCGAAACTTCATGTGATCCGAATGAAACTTCAACAGGAGGAAGAACGATGTCCCGTGGACAAATAACACACCCTAAAACTAAAGGAAACCTGAAATATATATTACCCAACAATAAACCCCACATGTAAAGCCCTAAAAATCTATTGAAGATATGAGAATATGGAAACAGAACTTACCAGAAGGAACCGTCAGAGGGAGGAGCAGCTACCAGAAGAAGTGCCGGAGGGGAGGAGGGCCTGTGTGAGGGATAATAGGGAGGGGATGTGAATGATAGAATATGGTTATAGGGGTGAGTGGATAGAGGTATATAAAAAATTAATTATTGGGGAGATGGGTGAGTTCGTGAGGGGATAAGGGGAGGGGTGAGCATGAGGGGATAATGGGGGGGAGAGTGGTGTGCGTGGGAAGTTAATAGGAAGAGTGGTGTTTATGGAATAAAATAAAATAAATAATAAATAAATGAGTAATGTGGAGAGATAGGGTGAGGTGTGAAATAATAAGGGGGGAAGGGTGATCAAATAGAGGGGGATAAAAAAATAAATGAATTAATGGTGGAAAGAGGGGTGATGCGTGAGGGTTAAATAAAAGCGGTGAGGTGTGATCAGAGACAGGGAGATAATGGGGAGTAAAAAAACAATAAAAAGAGAGATATGGAGAGAGATGGGGGAGAGGCGTGATGGACAAAAAAATGGGAGGTGTGATTGGAGAGAGGGGTGAGGGGAGAGAGGGATGAAAAAAAGAGGGGAAATAAATGGGAGACAGATGTGGCATGGGGGATAAAAAAAATAGAATAAAATCCTTAAAAAAGTAATAACAATATCAAATAAATAACAATAAAAAAATGTTAATAATAATAATGATAATTATAATGATAATAATAATAATAAGATTAATAATAATAATAACCATAATGCTAATAATAATTTTATTCATTTTCTTTTAAATAATATCAAAATTAATAACAACCGAATAATAATTATATTTATAACCATTTTAATGATAATAAGATCATTAAAAATTTAAAAAAATATTTTTATCTACACAATAATGTTATTATTATTATATCTTAAACATTTACATTATTTCATTATCATAATGTTTTATTATTTTAAGTAATGGGTAACCACATGGGCATCCAGGTCGACTACACGATTACTTCCAACCATGTGGTGCCCGTGCAATGGTCTAAAACCCACCAAAAACATAAAATATCAAAAAAAATATGCATGAAGTCAACCCGCACCTTGATGGGGCTAAGTGAATCCAAAAAATAATAATAAAATAAAATAATTTAAAAGGTTGGGGTGTGACATGGACTAACTCTTATGTATGATTAAAAGGAATCTAATATATCTCAGTGTACCTTAATACTTTTTTAATTTAATCTTCATCTTATTCTGGACAACCCTTATGTATTATAATGTGCTTTAACTTTTGGTTCTACCTTTGTATAACTAAAAAACCCACACCCTTTAATTACTCAAATTAAACCTAACATTTATCCTAAGCTCCTGATGTCCATCTTCTATAGCTCCAATGCATATCTCACACTTTAGTTCCTAGAATCACAACATCTCAACTTTTAATTAGGATAAATTCTAATCATTTTATCTTCTGATCATATCAACTTCAGGCCCACTTCAGGTTCTCAGGTTCCAGACCTCTACTTATTCATATTTTATCTTCATAATCTTACACAAATATGAACTTATTCATCAAATGGATCGACCAACTACACATGAATTACTTCAAATACTTTGTATTTATACTAACCAAGGTAATCATCATTTTATATAGCTTCAACTTATGGTTATATGTACCAGTATTCATAATTTATGTTGCTTCAGTTTCTAGTCATATTTGGTTCATGATGTTCCAAAGGCAACCTTAACTTATGGTTCTTTAGGCTTATTCAATTACAGTTTCCTTCAAAACCCATCACACCCTTCACCTATAATCTTTTAGAAATTTACTTCCAAAGTTATATTTAGAACACCTTATGACTTTACTAACTATATTAACATGAATCGTGGTTTATTCTCTAATCATTGTGATTTTTGTTACTTTGAAAGGTCTATGAAACATCATATTACATAACTCCCAGATATATCTTTAGAATATATTTATCTTCTTAAATATTTCAAGTTAGTATACCCTTAATTATCATGTGTTAACCATTAAATAATATATTATTGACTCTTACGTGTTATAGTGAGTCACTTCCCTTTTCCAAATTTCCATTCAACAACTCTTACATACAAGTTTAATGTCTCTTGTATATTCTATTGTATCTCTCAACACTTCTAAATATTAAAACTATAACTCATACCAAATCTTATGTATTATTAAAATGAGTCTTGTGCATATTTGTGGACCTTAGGACTTTTCTGATTTTATATTAAACTTAGTTTGGAAAACCCTCACATATTACAATGTTTTCAAAACACTTTTTTATATTTTCAATAACCTATTTAGGTTTACTCTTACATATGAGTAGAGTTACTTTTATATGTCCCATGCATTTTCTAATATTTCAATCTGCCTATTCTATATTATACTTATGTGATTAGGTAGCTTCAATTTGTAAATTTTTTTCTTTGAATACCTTTACATATTCATCAAAGTTTCTCATATGTTTCCCAAGGAATATCAAATCCTTGGTTCTTCTAACTCCCAAACTCTTTAACTCCCAAACTTACACACTTATCTAATTTTTCATCTTGATACACCTTTCAAACTAAATTCATGCATCTCCAACCATCTTCTAGATGATCTTCATCTGTTATATTTTGGATGTACTTTAGCTCAATATCTACTTCTCATCTAGTGATTTTTATATAATATTATTCACTAAATAATGTTTATCATTTGAAAATAGTGTTTCCAAAATAACTCTGAGTATTCAAGGTTAGATTCTCACTATCTTTAGTAAGCTTGGTTTATATTCAACATAACCATCTATCCAAACCTCCATATATTTATTATATACAATGATTTATCCTTCCTTCATCACTTATAATTGATTCATTAAGATTATCTATCCAATCATCAAATGTATCAACTTCCTAAAATATCCAAATTCACATAGTAGTAGCATTAACTTTATCTCCATCCTTTACACAACTGCATTACTTCTAGAAATCTTCAATGGTAATTTAAATAAGTAGATTTGGACTCCCCCTGTGTTCTAAAGAGTCAATTTCTAGATCATAACTTTAGGCACCTACAACTTCACCTTTAATCACACATTCCCTAATCATTTACTTCTCATTGACTTTACCAACTATTGATAATAAATACAACACTCATCATCATAACCCATCAGATTCTTCAATATAGAAGTGTGATCCTACTATGTTCTCTCAAGTTCTCACCCCTATATAATTGTATTAATTTATTTTATAGGAAAATTTGATTAAGATCATGGATGATACTATTTGAGAAACTGAACTAGATTCTATAAGGTCATTCTTGAATTTTCCTTAATTTCATTGTATTCCTTAACATGTAATGATAGTTTAGGCATGAGAATTTTTATCCTTTAAATATATATATATATTAATTTGATTTGTGGTTTAACTTTAATTTTCTAAGATTAATGAGGGTAATTCCTCCGATGAGTGTAACAAATAGTCTCAATGATAGTCTCGAACTAGTATGTTATTAGAAGTAGGTTTTTGAGGGTCACACTCATCTTCACTACTGACCCAAGAAGAGTTTCAAAAGTGTAGGGTTGTGACAAACATTCATGAAAAAAAATTCATTTAAAAAAATAAAGGGATCTTTCATGAATGACACTCACACAAGCTATATAGTTATTATATAGCTTGCATGAATCCAGTTAATGAAACCTCTCAGTCTAGCTTACATGAACAAGGTTTATGCAAATGTATACTTATTTTGAGAAAAAACAACCAACCTATTTTCTATTTATTTTTACATGAAACACTGAAAATCCAAATTTTGTGAATATGGTATCATACATTGTTATTGTGAGATATCATTTAATATATGGATGCCATGATTCTAATAATAATTATGAGGATATAACTCCTCATTTTCCAATAAGTCCCTTCATATGACTAACCTTTTATTTTCTTTAAACATTGGATTTAACATGTGATATAGAGATTAATATATATATATATATATATATTATTTATATTAGATATTAGGGGTACAATTACTCCATATAAATATTAATATAGACCATTAATTAAAAACTCTATACACTCTATATACATGTCACCATGTTAATAAAAGATATAATGTTGGGACCTCTATACTTTATCTCCACTTATTTTCTATTTCATTCACATTACAATATTTTGTTTGTCATTATCATTATAGTGATTCAACTATACATTATATCATAGTTTTTATTTTCCTATAACTAATCATGCATTTTTAGTTCCAAAATTTCACATAATTTCAATTGATGTTTAGTTATTTTCTAAATAATTGAAGAATATTTTATTCATTATTCCCCCCCCCCCATCTCGTTTAAACCCGATAAACTTCCTATATGATTCCCATTGATCTCAAATTCATTTTAAATTTTTTTTAATTTGATTTTCAATGAATATGTGTATACAAAATTTTCGTTGTAAAATTTAATTTACAAATAAATAAGTAAATAAGTGGGATTCCATTAGAGGATATTTTCCCAACCTGGCCTCGACCTCCTAAAATCAAGCCATAGTAATGGGTAATTTTACTATGAGGGTCTTTGATCAAAAAATATATTTTATAAAGTTAGGTCTAAAAAATATCTAAATGGGTCTCGTGGGATTCATAGGTGCATTATGGTGGTAATGAAAATCATTGCACAATGTAGCATTTTTTTGTCACACAACATAGTGCAATGCCCACTATTTTTTTATTTTTAATATGTCGTTTAAATTTAAAAAAATATATTTTTAAATATTTTTTATTATAATTTTTCTATATTTTATTTTAAAAACTATAAAATATAATAATAATATATTTTAAATAAAATATAATTCTAAAATTTGTAAATATTTTTTCATAATTTTTAAAACAATAATAATAATAATATGTAATTGATAAAATAAATATAATTTTTATATTAATAATTATTATGCATCATAATTACTATATTAGTAATTAATATTCAGTGATATAATTATTGTTATAATAATTACTATTAAATCTTATTATTATAATATTAATTAGCATGCATGTTTACATAATATTTAAAATAATGCAACTGGCATTGGTGTTACTAGTTTGGGAAGGGAGAGGTGGGGTGCACTCCCGGGGTTGAGTTATCGAGCTTTCTTGTATTGCATGTGTGGGTTTATAATATACCTATATAATATTAAAAATAACAATAATAACAATGATTAGTTAATAAAATAAATATAATTTTTATATTTAAAAATAATAATACCTTATAATTATTATATTGAGTGAGGAAATGTTGGGGGAGTCTCGCTTGGTGATCTCCTGGCGATCGAAGATGATGATCCATGGAAAATCTGTTGGATAACTATTTTGATCCCAAGGAAGTTTTCATTCCTCCCTTGAAAGTGATGGCTACGGGATGTGGTGCTCTGTTGGATCTAAATGATGTGGTGAAGAACGATGCATGTAACCCTATAAGGAACCTTGATGGATTGAAAAAAAAATTCTTAAAGGAATGGGTTTTTTTGGATTTCAGGATGCCTCGGCATCCATGAATAATAAGATTACCAAGAATGGCTCTATTTATTTAGTGGAAGAAAATCCTCATATCTCTGAAGAACATCTCAAAGAATGTATATTCTCCCTTATTTCCCAGATCTCAGGTTCTAGAAAGGATTCCCCTTGGAATCTAGATGAATTGAGGAGTCGAATGCATCTGTGTTGGGGATTTAGTGATTGGAAATTGATCTCAATTGGTAAAGGTGTTTTTCACATTGTTTTTCCATTGAAATATCTTCAAAACTTTTCTTGTACATTTAGGTTTATCCCTCTAAAACCCAGGTATCTTACACTCCAATAATGAGATCCTCTCTCAAATACTTTTTCAGTCAGAAGCTCCTTTACACAAACCTGGATTAGAATCATGCATCTAAGATGGTATTTTTGGAATCCATCAATCCAGTGGGAAGTTGCCTCCATGGTAGGGACTCCAATCAATATTGACAAGGAGACTGAGCAATATAGGTATGGCCATTTCACTCGTGTACTGGTTGAGATAGACCTAGATCGTGATCTAATTGAAATAGTTTTTTTGGTTGTGGGTGATTTCAAGTTAGAATTAGCCATCCAATTTGAATGGATACATAGTTTTTATGGTACTTGATTATATATTGGGAATTATTTTGAGGAATGTTTCAAGAATCTTCAATTTTATCATTGAAAAAAGTTAGGACATTTCTCTGATCAGTGCAGGAGAAAATGGTCTATTGATGAACCCAAGGGAGGAAAGAATTTTTTTTCTAGAGGAATGATGGTGTTGTGCCAAATGTTGTAGAGAGATCCTCCTTTGTTGAGGTTTTCAAATAGGGAACTATGTTTGAGGTTCCTATTGGAGTGAATGTCGCCTCTCATGATGGGACTCCTATGCAGGCCCATTTGAATAAGTCTCATCACACACCTATGGCTCATGGTACTATAGTTGCTATCCAGAACACCAAAAATCATGGAATGACTGGTAATTGTGGTGGTTTTATGGCCTTCAATGAGGCTATTGCTGGATTAACCGGGGGTGCAGATAGTTTTAAGAAATCATGGGTTGATGTGGATTTTTATGACGAGGAGAATCAGTCTGATTATGAGGCAGCTATTCAAGAGGAATTTAACTTTTATATAAGGCATGATTCATTGGTTTCTGCTAATAAAAAGGGAAAGGAAAAGTTGATTGATGATGGTGGATTCTAGTTGGTTATGCCTAGAAAGATGAGGGTTCTTCCAATTGTGCATCCTGATCAGCATGAAAAGGAACATGTGATCAATGTAGATCACAATAATGTACGAATGGAGCTAACAATAAAGGACTTTGTGAGTTCTTCTTTGGATGAGACCCCATCTTTATTGACAAATAGAACTCGAGTTGAAGAGTAGTATGTTTCTTTACTGGTTGAGCACGCAATTGTTGCTCCCTCTTGCAGGAATGATGATTATTCTAAGAATGTGGGGTGGATTTTCCCGTCCCATTTTACTAATTTAATGAAAAATTAATATATCTTATCTAGAAGAGCCTCTTATGAAGAATATGCTACTAAAAAGTTAAAAAAATTAATTTTTATAACCCCAGAGGACAAAAAAGGTGAAAGGCCCATTGCAGGCATCAGCAAAGCAGTGGAAAATTGGTACTTCCCATAACTCGGTATAACATTATCATCAATGGAGTTGTAATTTTTTGGCTTCATTGATTATATGGAAGTGCAGAATTTATTTTCTTTTAGCTTTGAAGATGGACTTTTCTCAAATCCTAAAATGGAATTTCAATATTTTTCTTGGAAATTCAAGATATTCTCCTTTTTAGAGGACTTGTCTAAAACATCATCGGATGATGAATGTGTAGCCACCCAAAGGGTCAATATGTGGAAGCATGGTTGACACCCAAAAGGTAGAGGGTGACATCCAAGGAATTTGGGATCTAGAATGGTCGAAATGGGTTGTTTAATTATCTCCTTATTATGGGCATTGTATGTCTTGTTGACTTGATTCCCTCCTATATTGTACATTTTTTATTAATAAATTTTGGAGTCATGGATTTGGTTTTTCCAAATTCATGGCTGAACTATTTGGGTATAATCTCCTCTACCTAGTTTAAATATTATTATAAGTATTAATTATTAATAATTATTAATATAATTAATAAAAATATTAATTAATATTATTGATTTATTAAAATAATTAATAATTAATAATATAATGATTAAATTATTATTATTAATTATAATTATAATTATAATGTCGGTGTGATCATAGGCTAATTGGTATTGAACTTGAGTGACATCTGGAATGTCTTGTGTTCAGGTATCATCATGTGCATGAGTGGTTTCATGAGTTTGTTTGTGCATATTTTATTATATATATTTTCATCCTAGAATGTAATAAAATATTATTGATTATAATTATCATTCATTAACAATAATATATTAATTATTAATTACAAATAATAATAATAGTTTGATTATAATTATTAATAACTATCAATATAGTTATTATTTATACTTATTATTATTATTAATTATTTCTAGATGTAATAATAATTATTAATATAGTGAATATATGAATTTAATAATTTTAAATAACAAATTATAATTAATGATTATTAATATTATAATTAATTTAATTGATAATTACTAATACTACATTATAATTATTAATTACAATTAATAATTATAATGTGATATTATTTATTATTAATTACAATTAATAATTATAATGTAATATTATTAATTACTTATTATTACTATTACTATTAATTTAATTGATAATTATTGATATTACATTATAATTATTAATTATATTTAATAATGAGGTCTTGATAAACTTTATTAACACAACCATAACTGACCCGATCTAACCAAATTAAATATAACTATCTCAAATCAAAAAAAAACAAACCAACATGGTTGTTTATTTTATCTCTCAATATTTTTCTATATGTTGAGGGTAATGTCACCCATTTGAGTGTTTTACACCATTAGTTTCAGTCGCTAGCCCAGGGCCTACTAGAGGTGGGGCTCGGGGGGGCCACTCATTCTCTTCACTATCAGTCCAAGAGGGGTACCAGTAGAGGGCGTATAGAGTGGTACTCACCATGGTCGCTACATCCAAGCATCCATGGTTTGAATCCACGTATCCCCCTTGTGGGGATTTATGATTCAATCACTAACACCATTAAATAGTGATGCAAGTGGTGACATGGATAGTGACACTGATGTAATGCAAAGCCTTCATCCTATAAAAATAGTGGGTTTTCAAGCTATATATTAGGATTTCAAGCCACTTCCCATTAAGGTGATGTAACGGGTTCCCCATCAACCCAGTAAATAAAATGGGTGTTTCATTTATTTAATAAAATGGGCTTAACCCCATTTTGTTTCAAATAATTATAATTATAATTATAATGATTTTATTATTAATATAATAATATATTTATTATCAATACAATAAGTATAATATATAATTATTTCTAAATGTAAAAAATTATATTTATTTTATTAACTAATTATCATTATTATTGACATTATTTTAAGTATTGATATTATAATTATTATTATTATTAATTATTAATAATAATTATTAATGAGATATGCATGCATACACACATGAAAGCTAGCATGCACACGAGAAGACCCAAAAATCAGACATCCTAGATTCCACTTGAAATGACCTGCTAATTCTCTTGCCTTGAGAGTACAATGAGTCATTACTTGGCCTTAAGTAACATCCCCAAGATGCAAAAGGCTGTAAATAAATGCCGAAGGGTTTTAAATACAAGTGGGGGATGATTTACCCTTTAAGAAATAAACCAATCAACCAATAAACCATAACTCAACCATTCACTAAATTATGCATGATCAAAAAAAATACAACTAAACAACTTCATGTATCTCAAAACCACATCAAGGTGTGAAACAGTGGAAGACCAAACAAGTATCAAAGTACACAATGGATAAATAACTAAAGACTCTCAATAGACCATAAGACTCCATGCTTCACAAGCTCCAATCTCCACAATCACTGAACAACCCAAGTATCATGAGGTAGTACTAAAAATGTGTGGAACGTTACCTTTTCCCCTATCCCATAAGATAGCATCGGCAAAAGCACCAAAGTTCCAAAGTAGGGGTGAGTATAAAATTCAGTAGGTTTTACCCCAATGATTTCCTTACTCACTCCACTAGGATAGAACAGTTAGCACATTATATAAAACAATTTATATAAAACAATTTACCAAAACAGTTTATAACCAAATATAAACAAGTTCGAAAACCAATTATAACCAAGTGAAACCAAAGGTAAATGAAACAAATTTCCATCAAGTTATTTTTCTAGAAAATAACTAATAAAATCTTAAAACCAATTATTATTATCACTTTGGCATACCCATTTCATATTTCACAACACGCCCACACATGTATGCTTTGTTTGACAGTTCCATACTCACGAGCGGTCTCTCGTCCTATTACCTTGTATCCCAATGACACACGCCCCCGATCTAGGGTCACATACCTTGTACCGCAATGGTACTCATCCCTTATTAATGGTCCCTTAATCATTAACTCACACCAACACCATTTATTCCAAATATTTCCATCACCAAAATAAACCACTTCAATAAAACTGAACTTTTATTGAAAACCAAAGCACAACCAATTTCAAAGAAACATTTCATTTCAATAAAACTTTCCCTTTTATTGAAAATATCTAATATAATTAATGTACCAACAATACATAAAAATCCCCTTTTAAAATCTATATTTTAAAACCAAGAAAAAAAGAACTTTATTCAAAACACCCAATTTTCCAGATTTCTACAATCTACCAAACCATCACCAAATAAGGTTTCCAACAATTCATAACCAGATAATTCATGATCGATTGATCATAAGGAAATAAATTTGAAATAATTCCCATCAGTTCTAATAAGTGGAGTCTAGGGAGAAGCATCGTACCTTGAAGGTTTTGACGAAAACCACAACGAACGAAGAACGCACAAGAAAACCAGGTTGATTCTCCGAGAACCCACCTTAGATCTATTCTAATAGATTGATCAAGACCAAATATTATAATATTTGGAATCCAAACTCATAGATCTACCCATAACAGGTGTATATCTAAGAAACTGAGAAGAGAGAAGAATTAGATCTAAGTACATCTAAGATAATGTGACAAGAACAATGAAGAACGTCACTTACCACAAGAATCTGGCTTTGAATCACCAAGGGAAGCCTTCAAATTGCCTTCATATTGATGGGAGAACATTATTTGGCCTTAGGAGAAGAAAAAACCTGAGTTAGGGCGAGTTTGGTTAAAAAACAATATATTTATGGAAAAAAAGATTGAGATCCTATTTTTAAGGATCTAAATTCAACTCTGTACACGGTTTGGCCACAAAGTTAGGCAAACCGTGCACTAACTGTGTGGTAGCCACTATCTGCACAACCTCCCCTTACACTATATCCCCAAACCATGCTCCAACTGTAACACCCCAAGCTTTTAAAAAAAATTAAATGCATGAAACTTTTTTTAAGTAGATATTTATAACTAGCCTTTAAACATAATTTTTCAGCTTCTATGTTTTGAATTTTGAAATACAGTCATCTAGAATTGTGTTCAGTAAGTTATTTATAGTCTTATGGAACCAAATTGTTTTTTTAGTGAATAGTAACATACCCTTATAAATATTAATTTGAATAATAATATGACCCTAATGAATAGTAAATTGTATTATTATTTTATTTTCTTAAGGCTTTAATATAATGACATCTTGGTTAATTTTTCAATGTGATATAAAAGCAGTTATAGTTTTAAAATTGTTAATTTTTGAATTAAGTATGATTTTATTTAAAATTAAATTATTAATATTTAGAAAACTATTTTCAAAAAATGGAGTTCATTTTTGAATTCTACTCATCTAAAAATGGTTAGGGTGAATTTTTGGTATTTTTCTGAAATAGTTGGTTTTTCGGTGAATAGTAAAAAATACAGTTTTGAGTTTCGGTATGTTAATGACATCATTAATGATATAATAATGATGTAATAAATCTGGTATACTTGTGTACATTAAAATAATATTTTAGGTGTCCCAAGTTTCTAATACCTTGGTCAAATGCCATGGGCAAGCCCATGGTTTTGCAAATACCACTAATGAGGTGTCACTTAGAAATTATTAAAATATTCCCTCACTTTTGCTATAAATACCAACCCATTCCTTCATTAAATTCATTCCAAATTCTTCCTCAAAGAATATCTAGCATCCTTAAATCCCTATAAGTCCTCCTAAGGTTTCCTCAAGCCCCCAAGGACCCAACCTTCAAGTTCTAGGAGTTACTCTACAAGGTAAGAAAATTCTCAATTTCTTTCTTTTTCCATTCAAGTTATCTTTTATGTGGTATAACTTTCAAGTTTCCATACCATGTTATTATTTAATTATTATTCTTGATCTATTATTTATTATGATTCATTTTTTGATAGGTGAACCTTGTCCCCTCTCTTTTTAATATTTTCTAAAACCATGTTGCATAGTCGTTAGACTGCCGAATTTTTGTAAGGGATTTCTCAGTTATTCTTTTATTTTGAGTTTATTTATTTTCTTATTCTTTCCTAATATCCTCATAACCAAGAGGTGTGAAAGCTACAGAAATCATGTATATTATGGATTTTTTCATGTTCATGTAAAATTCATCATCATTCTTCTTATCCTCTCCCACTTATTCAAGGAATAAAAACATTTTCTGTGATGTGTCGAATTACCGACATCGTGGACAATGTGATTTAAATTTGCATTAATTCTTTCAAGTCTGGTAATGAAACCGTTTTTATGGTTAAACCAAGTTATAATATATGTATTATGTCTCATCCATGGTTCTGTAATTATTTTGTACTCATGGTTTTAATTTATAAGACAAAATGAGGATGTTATTATCAAAGAACCACTAAAATGATCTAAACGAGCATAATTAATGCTTTAACTTATGAAAAATACTCATATAAAACTTCAAAATGATAAATGGTATAAATTATGGTTCTGGAAATTTTTAAATACCTTTCCATTCCAATTCTGGAGTTTCACTTCCAATCGACAAGATCATTCGTCATGAACTGATTATGGAAAACATGTAAAGAAAGCACCCAAAATAATGGAAGGAATAAAATACTAATAATTAAAGGGTGAAATTATGTTATGAAATGATCATATAAGGTGTTATAAACATTAATATGTTTCTATAAGATATTAATAACACTCTTTTAACCATTATACAGGAGGTTTAAACACATTTTAAGTAAGAAGAACCTGAGGTAAGGGAATTCTTAACCCAATTTCCATTCTTTGGGTTGACCTTCTTCTTTATTCATTATGTGGTATTAAGATTATTATTGTGATGAATTTTTGTTTATATTATTTTGTATTATGTGTATTTATAGAGTATACACATATCCAATCCATTCTATTAATTCACATTCCAATTATATTTTTAAGGGACTTTCCTTTTAAAATCCTTTTAAAACTCTCTTTAATAAATTTCAAAAGGATTGTTTTTTATGTGTATGGAATAAGAAGTTTCTTCTAATTTAAAGATACTTTATTACCATGATATGTTCCTTGGATATTATTTATGTTGGTTTGACCCCATTATAGCTCAATATATGTTGGTTTTAGCCCATTATAGCTCAAGATATGTTGGGTTGAGCCCATTATAGCTCAAGATATGACGGGTGAGCCCCATTATAGATCTCCAATGCATTGGGTACTCCGGAGATGGAAGTTGACCAAAGGGTTATTCCATATGTAAGGGTTAATGTAATAGTGATATGGTAAATATGTCCCATGTAAACTAAATGATGTTTTCTATGCATATGAGTTTTTATGATTATGGGTTTTATTGGTTTTTATGTTATCACTTGACTAATGCTTTCTATATTTATATCCCTTACTAAGTTTTATACTCATACCATGTTTTTAAAATGTTTTTCACAGGATATAAGGATGGGTAAAAGAAATATGGGATTCATGATGTTTGATATGAAGTGTTGTCAAATAAATCATGCTTTATGCTTTAATGTTTTATATTTTGAAAAAAATGGAAACTGTTTTTAGTAGTATCCTCTTGTATGGTTGTGGTATGTTATGTATGTAAGGTATCCTAATTCTCTAGAAATATAAACTCAAAAAGATCCTCAATGTGTAATAATGTATATTCTTGACTAAAATTTAAGATTAAGTAACGTTTTAAGGCTGGGTCCTTATACCAACCGTGCTGGTGATACAGCCTCATAAAGAACATTGTGCACGGTTTCTTCTAGGAATTCCACAAGGTTTAGACAAACTGTGTGCCGCCCGTGTGACCTCTATTTACCCCCAAAAACACTTCCAAAGTTCACTAAAATATCCCAACCTCCACCCTTACACTTTATAACCATAAAAGTATCAAGTGAGGGTCACATATGAGAAACTGGAGGTACTACATTCTCCCCGCCATTGGTCTTTCCATCCTTGGAAAATAGAAAACATTCGCTACCCTGAAAGAGTTCAGGCCACTGCTCTTTCATTTCCTTCTCACATTCCCAAGTATCTTCCTGAATCTGACCATTCTTCCATAAAACTCACACTAGACCAATGCTTTTCCAATGCAAGACTTTCTCTTGCTTATCCACAATCCTCACCAAGATATGTATCAATGAATCATCTGGATATATGTCAGTGTGATCCTATATGATCACATGGTCAAGATCAGGATGATACTTTTTCAACTAAGATACATGGAACACATTATGCACCAAACTAAACTGTGGTGGTAATTACAACCAATATGACACCTCTCCAACCCATTCTAATATCTCGAAAGGGACAGTGTATCTAGAAGATAACTTGCCCTGCTTCCCGAAATAATGATGTCCAAGCCTTGGAGATATCCTCAAGAAGACATGATCACTCACAGTGAACAACAATGGTCTTCGACGGTGATCCGAATATGATTTCAGATGAATCTGAGCCATCTCCATCCTCTTTCTGATTAATTGAATCTTCTTTGTGGTTTCTTGGACAAGTCTCGGCCCAACTAGTGAAGTCTCACCCATTTCTACCCAACACAGTGGAGAATGACAAGAATTCCCATATAGTTATTCAAACGGATCCATATGTATTGAGGCCTGATAGCTTTTATTGTATGAGAACTCCACCAAGGGCATATGCTCTTCCCATGAGCCACCAAAATCCATTACACAGGCCTAAAACATGTCTTCTAATGTTTTTATCATTCGCTCGGATTTCAAATCCGTCCAAGGATGATACGCCATGCTCATATTCAACTGAGTGCCAAGGGATTTCTATAAGGATTTCTAGAAATGAGATGTGAACCTTGGATCTCTATCTGAGACTATTGAAACTGGTACACCATGCCTCTTTACCACTTCTTGGATATATATTTTTTATAGATCCTCCACTGTATGAGTTTCATGAATTGGAATAAAATGGGCTGACTTGGTAAGATGGTCCACTATGACCCATATGGAATCATATTTCCAAACCATTCTTGGAATACCTATAACAAAATCCATAGATATTTTCTCCCATTTCCACAGTGTAATTAGTAGAGACTACAACATACCTGCTGGTCTCTAGTGTTTTTCTTTAACTTGCTGACAAGTTAAGCACCGCGAGACGAACTCGGTCACCTTCCTTTTATGTCACTCCACTAAAACTGCGCCTTTAATGTCTTACACATCTTTTATGTTCTTGGATGTATATCCCATCTCTAATAGTGGTAAGCATGAAGGAGTTGTTCCTGACAAGCCATAGGTACAACCATACGATCTCTAAAACACAAAAATGAATTCCCATCAAGTTTCCAGCCCTAAATTGTCTCCCCACCATTAAGTTTTGAAGTCATAACCAGACATTTTGCATTAGTTGTTTGTGCCCCTTTGACCAAACTTACCAAATTAGGAACAAGCGTAGTTGAAAATAAAACTACAGCATCACCTAAGTCTTCCCATTCCACATGCATGTTGACTAGGACCGATATCAACTGCCATTCATATGAATATTATTTCGCCAACTATCCATATGACTTTCTACTCAATTAATATGCCACCGAATTCCTTTTTCCTGATTATACATCAAGTCAAAGTCAAACATCTAGAGATACTCCATCCATCTCCTTTGTCGCAAATTCAAATCTCGTTGTGAGAAAATGTGTTTCAAGATTTTGTGGTATATGAACATAGTGAATTTATCACCAAAGAGATAGTGTCTCCATGTTTTCAAAGCATGTCTGACTATAGCTAACACCAAATCATGTGTTAGGTAATTCTTCTCATGTACCCTCAACTGCCTTGAACCATAAGTAACCACATGGTCTCCTTTCATGAGAACACATCCCAAACTTAAACTCAAAGAATCACAGTACACCACATACCCCTGTCCTGATTTTGGAAAAATCAAGATAGGTGCCAATTTAAGATGAACTTTTAGTTCCTGGAAGGACTTCTGTCATTATTTTGTCCATTATAATGGATAATTATTCTTTGTCAGAGCTGTCATTGGCGAAGCTAGTTGTGAGAAATCATGAAAAAAGTGTCAGTAGTAACCATCTAGACCAAGAAAACTTTGTATCTCAAAGACGTTCTTCAGTGGTTTTCATGACATAATAACTTATATCTTTTCAGGATCAAAAAAAACACATTTTTCAGAAATGACATGGCCAAGAAAATGTACTTCCTATATCCAAAAATCACACTTTGATCATTTGGGATACAAGTGGTGATCTCTCAAGATTTGTAACATTGTTTCCAAGTGTTCCTCATAGTCAGACCTTGTCTTTGAATACATCAATATGTCATCCACAAACACCACAATAAAATAATCCAGATGTCGCTAAAATATCCAATTCATCAAATTCATAAATACCACTGGTGCATTCATTATACCAAAAGGCATGACTACATATTCACAGTGTCCATATCTTCTTCTAAAAGTTATCTTTGGAATATATTCCTTCTGAACTCGAAATTGGTGATATCCTGACTACAAGTCAATTTTAGAGAACCATTGAGCTCTCCTTAATTGATTGAACTGATCATCAATGTGTGGAAGTGGATATCTTTTCTTTATCATAACATGGTTAAGTTTATGATAATAAATGCATAGTCGAAGAGTTTCATCCACTTTCTTCACAAAAAAGACTGGTTCTACCCATAGAGACATACTTGGGCGAATGAAACCCTTGCTTTCTAGCTCCTCAAATTGCATTTTCAATTATCGTAACTCTGTTGGTGCTATCCTATAAGACGAAAGGGAAATAGGACTGGTCCCCAGAAGGAGATCAATCATAAACTCCACTTCCTGTATAGGTGGTAACCCTGAGAAGTTCTTGGGAAATACATCTAGAAATTAATCCACAACTACTGGAAAAATATTTTCCTCAATCTCTTCCATTGATTCCAAAGTCAATGATGCCAACTGATAAGAGATCGTTCGTACTGTCGGTTCAAACAAGATCTTTTCACCTTTCTTTACCATCCTCTCCCCTCTGGAGATATGCTCGATGTCGTCCTAAGTCATGAAACTAACTATTCTTCTATAACATTTGATGTGATCCTTGAACATTTTCAACCAATCCATTCACAGGATTATATCATAGACATCCATGTCTAACATCGAGAAGTCTAATTTCATCTCATCTCCATCAACAGTTATAGCACATGCTCTACACACAAAGGCTTGAAATTCCCTTTCGCCGAGAAGAGTTTTCAGTTTTAAAATAGAAGGAACCATTTCCAAATTTAAACATATAAAATCAACATGACGATAAGAAATGAAAGAATGTGATTCACCAGTATCAAAAAGCACATGAACAAGGTTATAATTCTAAAGAATCATAACTCTCACCATAGATAGTTCAGCCTGATCATCCACAATCATCTGCTCAGCTCCATACAATTGCTTCGTCATTGCACTATTCTACTTGTTTTTTTATTGAGGTTTCCCTGGTTGATGATTCATGGTGTTTCTATAATCACCATGGAAAGATATTCTCTTCTGACAAGACTGATTTTTTTTCCTCTCCCTATCGAAACATACGATGCTTGTGATGCCTAAGAAGTGTCTCGAGAACCTGACCTTGGAGCACTACAACAATAGCACTAAATATGCCCCATCTTCTTATAGTTATGACATGCTCTAGGTTGTGTAGTACACTATCGCTTTATTTGTTCAAGAAAACCACATTGAAAATAGTCTACTTTACTCTTGGGTCATGGAGGAAGGTTCACTGATCCAGCCGTCTGATTCTAATTTCCACTTCCACCTTGGAAATAGGTGTCCCTTTTCCACTTTCTCTCATCATTTAAGTTTCCACCATTCCCTATAGGTATTATCATACCTCCTACCATAGATCCTGAGATATCTCACTCATCCACCTTCACTCTGTTCATTGTATCTGTATGATCCATAATACATAGCACCGTAATCTTCGAACGAATCTCCTAACTTATCCTCGATTCTAAGATGCGTGCCTTCAAGGATGCACTTACTGCAACTTCTGGTGAAAAGTTCACTAAATTCATGAATTTATCTACATACTCTATAACATAGAGAGTATATTGTTTCAGGCGGAAGGAGTCCATCATTTTCTGGATCTTGAATGTGTGAGGATATAATTGTTTGTTGAACAATTCCTCAAAATCCTCCCATGTAAGTCCTTCATCAAATTTATCCTGCACCGCTAAGTCCCACCACGGGCATGCAAGATCCTCAAGAATATAAGTCACTAACTTGAATTTAAGCTCTGATGGTGTGTCAATGAAATTGAAGATACGATTCATCCTACTTAGACACACCTCCGCTTTTTCGAATTCAGCATCACCCCAGAAGTTAGGTGGATTTTTCTTCATGAACTAGATGGTATGAACCACATGCCTTGGATCATTCCTTTGATTCCCCATATCCACAACTTGAAAATCTTGGACAATACTCTAAACTATCTCTTGGTTCACCCGTGGTTCAGGTGAAACCGCATTTTTCGTAGCTTCTTTGGGTTGGTTTCAACAACGCCAGGTTCCATTTTCTAAACCAACAACAAACTCCATCAATCTCACTCTATAGAAACTGATGTCTTAGCATTTCAAATTATATCACATCAACTTTCATAATATTGTTTTCCAAAAACAACATTTTTCTATGTTCGGCCATTTTTGGAACTTTCTACTTGCATTTTGAAAATTAAACCATTTTCAAAATACCATAATAATTTCCTTTTTCAAAATCATTCATTTGAAAAAAAAAACCAATTTCATATTTTTTCAAGAATCAAAACTTTTTCACAACATGAATCATTCCTTGAATGATGTATGCACTCCTAGTGGGAAGTCATTTCTCTACAATGCATGTCATGCTTGTATCATTAGTTAAACACATGAAAATGAGATTTCTAAATCCTGGAAGTGTCTCCAAACACTTATGTACCTGACTCCCTAGTAACTTGAAGTTTAGAATAAAAGGGTTAGCTATGTCCTTTTATGTTATACATCTCATGTTTCGATAATCCTACTCCTTTCTAAGATTCAAACCTTAGGAATAGACAATAAATAATTTCAAATCCAAGACCAATAACATTTATTACTACTTGTTAGGAAAGGAGTGAACAATCTGGTAACATTTGTACCACAAAGGAAGGACTAAACTGATACCATTTGTAATGACCCGCTAATTTTCATTGGCTTGAGAGTACAACAAATCATTACTTGGCCTTAAGAGACATCCCAAGACACAAAAGGTTGGAAATAAATGTAGAAGGGTTTCAAATACAAGTGGGGGATGATTTACCCTTTAAGAAATAAATCGATCAACCAATAAACCATAACCTGACCATTCACTAAATGATACATGAATAAAATAAATACAACTAAACAACTTCATGTATCTCAAAATCAAATCAAGGTGTGAAATAGAGGAAGATCAAACAAGTATCAAAGTACACAAAGGATAAACAACTAAATAATCTCAAGAGACCACAAGACTCTATTCTCTACAATCTCTAAGCTCTACAATCACTGAACAGCCCAAGTATCATGAGGTAGTACTAAAAATGTGTGAAACGTTACTTTTTTTCCGGTCCCGGAAGATAGCATCTGCAAAAGCACCAAAGTGCCAAAGCGAGGGTGAGTATAAAACTCAATAGGTTTTTTCCAATGACTTCCCTACTCACATCACTAGGATAGAATGGTTAGCACATTATGTAAAACAGTTTATATAAAACAATTTACCAAAATAGTTTATAACCAAATATAAACAAGTTTGAAAACCAATTATAACCAAGTGCAACTAAAGGTAAATGAAACCAATTTCCAGCAAGTTATTTTTTTCATAAAATAACTAATCAAATCTTAAAACCAATTATTATTATCACTTTGTTATACCCATTCCATAGTTCACAACACACCCACACATGCATGCTTCATTTGACAGTTCCATACTCATGAGTGGTCTCTCGTCCAATTACCTTGTGTCCCAATGACACACGCACCCGATCTAGGGACACATACCTTGTATCCCAATGGTGCTCGTCCCTTATTAAGGTAATGTTAAGAATGAACTCACACCAATACTATTTATTCCAAATATTTCCATTACCAAAATAAACCACTTCAATAAAACTAAACTTTTATTGAAAACCAATGCACAACCAATTTCAAAGAAACATTTCATTTCAATAAAACTTTCCCTTTTATTGAAAACATTTGATCCAATTCATGTTCCAACAATCCATAAAAATCCCCTTTTTAAAATCCATATTTTAAAACCAAGAACAAAAGCACTTTATTTAAAACACCCAATTTTCCAGATTTCTACAATCTACCAAACCATCACCAAAAAAGGTTTCCATCAATTCATAACCAGCCAATTCATGATCGATTCATCACAAGTAAATCAATTTTAAATAATTCCCATCAATTATACTAAGTGGATTCTAGGTAGAAGCCTCCTACCTCGAAGGTTTTGAAGAAAACCACAACAAATGAAGAACGCACAAGAAAACCAGGTCGATTCTCCAAGAACCAACCTTAGATCTATTCTACTAGAAAGATAAAGACCAAATCTTCTCATATTTGGCATCCAAACTCATAGATCTACCCATAACAGGTGTAGATCTAATAAACTGAGAAGAAAGAAGAAGTGTATCTAAGTAGATCTAAGATAACGTGACAATAACGATGAAGAATGTCACTTATTGTAATAATTAAGCCTTGAATCACCAAGGGAAGCCTTCAGATTGCCTTCAGATTGATGGGAGAACCTTATTTTGCCTTAGGAGAAGAAAAAACCTGAGTTAGGTCCATTTTGGGTCAAAAATGAGAGAGTTATGGAAAAAATGAGTGAGATCCTATTTTTAAGGTTCTAAATTTGACTCTACACATGGTTTGGCTGCACGGTTAGGAAAATCGTGCACTAACCATGTGGTAGACACTACCCGCACAGCCTCCCCTTACACGGTCTCCCCAAGTGATGCTCCATCGTGCTGGAGCTACTACCTCATGAAGAACATTGTGCACGGTTTATTCTAGGGATTCCGCATAGTTTGGACAAATCGTGTGTTGCTCGTGTGACCTTCATTTAGACCCAAAAACACTTACAAAGTTCTCCAAACTCTCCCAACCTCCACTCTTACACTTTATAACCATAAAAGTATCAATTAAGGGTTACATACCAGAAACTGGGGGTACTACACCACACAAGGTCACTACCATTTTGCCTATGACCACAATGACATTTTAATTATAATAATAATTAGTATAATAATTATCATTATATTTTTAATTATTAATATTTTTAAATAATTAGTTGATGATAATAATCATAAATGACACAAACCATGAGTTTATAAATCCCACTAGTGGAAATCATATTTTAACCTCAGTTTTTTTTTATTTTTAATGTCATTTTTTAACCAACATTAATGCAGGTGAAGTTAAAAAAAATAGTTCTGACATTGGTTTTTTGAAAAATGATATACAGACTTAAACTAAAATTGAATTTAAGAGGTGTTTCAAAATTAGTTTTCTAAATAAACTAACATTGAAAATATCTTTCCACGTTGGTTTTATAATTTTAACCTATGTGGAAACAAATATAAATAAATTTGTCATTCCATGTTGATTCTATAATAAAACCAATGTGGAAAAATTCCCATAGAACTTTCCACATTGGTTTTTCTAAAAATATGACATGGAAAGTATATTTTGACAATGATTTTTACGCAAAACCAACTTAAAAAGTCTTATAATTATGATTCCACATAGTTTTGTAAAAAATCGATGTGTAAATATCTAATTCAAAAAAAATATTACTTTACATGCGCTGAAAACATCTAAAATTCTGTAGAAGCAAACAAAAAATACCAACTTGAAGCATAAAATGATTATCTAAATACTCATTTTTTAAACTATAAATAAAAGATACATACCTTATAATTTTAAAAAATTACATACTTAAAAAATAGTTTTCAAACAAACTTCAAAGATGGGTAAGGTATTCATTCATATATGACTAGACATCATTGAAAATATACAATAGCAATAAATATTATAAAATTAAAAAATAAAATATTTTGATATAAAACCTAAAATAATTAATATAACTTACCTTATTAAATTTAGTCATCTCCCCAATTGTGATTACCTCTAACATGAATCTTAAAACATAATAATCATATTACACCCTTCCTTTTTGATGACGACACTATAGTTATGAAACATGAAATTGAAAATAAAAACCAATATATATATATAAGAGAAAACAAATATTATCTAATATAAAATATATTTACCATTAATTTCATGTATTTGATTTTATTTGGCTTCTCTATCTACAAGTTTTCATCGTTAAACTTTCTACATGACCTTTATTTTCATATATCAACAATAAAAACATGCATAAATAATAATAATTAAGAATAAAGAACTTATAAAAAATAATAAAACGTACTTGTTTAACTATTTTCTAAAAGTTTTATGAACTCCACTTAATAAAGAGAAAAAACAATATAATGTGCATTCATATGGGCAGAATACACCTAACATCCAATGACCACTACAATATAAAAAGTTTTCAATTAATTGAATTATAATTAATATTATTTCATAATTATATTAGTCTTTTTACCCATCAAGTAATGGAATAAACCAGCACCCAATCTCTATATTTTCTAATTTTTCACATATATATGTAACTCTAGAATCATCATCCAAATAATTCACGGGTGTTTAAATGTATTCTAGATCCGTGAAACCATAAACAATAGTGGTCTCATTTTGAATTCAAATCATATGAAAATATATAATTATATAAATAATAAATTAAGTCACTTGAAGTCATGTTTATTTAAATATAGAAAAACTAAAATATAAATTTACTTATATAGAAAACAATTACACCATGTTTATGCTGATCTCATAAAAAATAACAAGATTCATGATATCCTTTTTGAATATTCTAAATGAATATTATCTTTCACATATCAATCATCATCATAAACTAATAAATATTATCCAAGAAAGAAGAAATCTGTGATAATATTTTTAGACCATAAAAAATATCAGAAGTATCTAAAGTTTTTTGGTTCCTTAACCTTTTGTTTCCTTTTTACTAATTCTTTTGATTTTATATACTCATATATAAATTAAATATAAGAAAACATTATAAGTAATTTTCAATCAAATGTAAATAATATTTAAAAAACAATGCATACCTCATATGTTAGATGATAAAGAAGGCTATCCGGCCAGAGTAAAAAAATAAACCACACAATCTCTAACTCTAGAAATGTCCTCTATAGGTAATGACACTAGAGCATTTAGATCAATAATATCATGTGATGATACTCTTACCTGACCTAACTTCATAGGATGGTGATGTACATAATCCCCCAAAATTTGTATGAATTCATACACTATGATATGTATATGGGGATCTCTGGCATACAACTCACAGTATAAGGTTGGTTTTGAACGAGGAGGTAGAGGATCTGAGTAGGAAATATGTGAAGGCTATGATTGTCTCAACATTTTTTAAAACGTAGCCGCCGCAACTAATTTAATTTGATCGCACAAGGAGAGTTTTATGTTTTTTATATAATATTTTAAGGAATTTATTCCTATGTCCCTTGATTTATTACTTTGATGACAAAAAAATTTCTTAGTGAGGACACCCACCACATGTCCTCTTATGTGGTTGGGGTGTTCTGGATTTCCTAAAGCAATGGGTAGAATTTACATCCTGCCCTCAGGGGTAAAATTCCCCTATGTCATTTTCACTTGAAGTTCATCTTAAAATTATAAATTAAAATAGTATATTAGTTTTATTAATTTAAAAAATAAAAACATTCAAGGAAAATAAAAATTAATTTTTTACAATTCTTTTAGATACTTCCTTAGATTGATATATAATATACTTTTCATTTTTTCCTTCTCACTCTTTTCCAATTTTCATAGTGAGTGGAGGAGATAGAGGACCAAACTAGACCTCTTCTGAACCACTACTAGATTTCTCTCTTAATGCATCAAATTTTTCTGAAATCATTTACTCCTCTTGTAAATGATACCCTACACATAATAAAGTATGAGGGTATACATTTTTCAATTGGATATCTTAGTGAGATCTCCTATAGGCATATTATAAAAAAATAAACTAATAAGTAATCAAGTAATATATTAGAAATTTTATAATATACAATAATTATCATACCATAAATGCTTCATCATGTTGGTTGGTGACAAATTTAGTCTATGTCTACTTGTGGCATGAGTTTTCATTCTGTAAATTCCCAAAAACATAATTTTTTTTCAATTTTGTCTTAATATCTCTTCAATGATCCACCACTAAATATAGGCATATTTTCTTAATTTTTTTCATTTCTTAAAAGGTGAATATAATTTATAATTAAATAAATTAAATATTACTCATATAAAATATATAATATTCAAGTAATGATATAAAATAAATCAATTGAGATATTTTACCATTACGGACTCCCATACCTAGTCTTTCATCAGCTTGTCAACGAACTTCTAATAAAGGCGTAAAATGTTAATCCTACAATGGTTGTACATGGAGATATAACTCACAAACTACTTTTCATTTGGTCCAGTTGGGTTATTATTATCATTAAAATTAATATGTATCCTTTTCTCTCCACAAGTAAGTGAAATTTTTGATAAATGTGTAATCTTGCATCTACTAACTATAGGAATCATTTTCTTTGGAGAAGAAGGAGAAGAATCCTACATAGGAGGTGCACCAATAGTCCTGTAAATAATTTTTTGTAAATTAAAATTTTACTTTCATTAAATAATTTTAGTATTTAATATTTAATAATATTAAATAAATATACATATACCTCAATAAATGTTCATATGCCTTTGTTTCTATCATTAAAATAGACAAATGTAATTATATTATGTGTACCAACATATTTTTAAAATAGTGAATATTTAAAAACAATGAATACAAAAATATTTAAGTAATAAAATAGTGTCACACATGTGTAAGTTTCAAAAAAATAATTATGTCGTGATTCTTAACCAAAAAAATTACAACTTAAACTGTTAAATATAAACATTAATTCTAAAATGATAGAATGATCAACATTTATAAATTTAAATATCACAATTATAAAAAAGTGTTTTTATATGCATACATTTAATCAAAACATAATGATGTGTGTTGGGTTTTTCAATCAAAAAATGTTTAACCATAACTTTTGAATATAAATTTTAACACAACAATCATATAAATGATCAATTTATATATATTTAAACATAAAGATTAAAAAAAATAAAGTTTTTACACATGTAAATTTCAAAAAATTAATAAAATATAAATATTTACCTGAATAATTGTGAGTGTAATTTATTTTTTTCCCATATCCCTTCAGCATGGTCATTTCATACAACATGGACCATTTTTGTATTATAGTCATTATTATCATCCAAAAATTGCATAATAGATAAAGAAACCTCACATAAATCCATAACATCATCATCATCATCACCACCCAAATAAATTCTTCTCCCTTGAAAAACAATGGACAATAGATAATTCAATGGATCAAAACATAAAATATTTGTTTTTATGTGTCGCCATGATAAATGGTTCCTCTTTTTCAACTAAATCTTTTCAAATCAATAAGTGTAAATCCATAATCATCATATTTCACACCACTATTACTATCCACCTAGTTGCACTTGAACATTGTTACTCAAAATTTGGTGTAATCAATTTCCCATATATCCTCAAGAACTTAAAAATATTTCATTGATATAGAAATTGGGTTTTTATATTTTTCACTCTAAAAATGCATAACTTTAGCAATGACCATTACCACGCTATTTTGAGCAGCACTCTTGTCATTATTTTTTGTGTAAAATTTGTAACCATTAAAATCAAAATGAGACCATGTGATCACATTAAGAGAATATACCCTCTCCAACCATTTCAATGTTTCTTATGTAGATAAATCTATATTGGATTTCTCTTTAAATCATGAAATAAAAGTATTTTTATGATCAATCATCGATCACTTTTAATTTCTTTTCAGATATCATACCTTTAATCCAATAATATGTGATGATATATATGGTTTAACCTTATATATGTTGTTAAAAATTTATAAATGTGTATTCATAAATTCATCATGTGGAATGAAATTTATATTTAAGCCATGAATCCATCTACCTTCACTATCAATTGCCAAATGTTGAGATATTGGGAGACTAAGATTCCCCACTTCAAAAAAATAATAAGTGCATAACTCAATCGCCTCTTTCAATATATATTTTTCAATAATAAAGGCCTCCAGTTGATGAGTATTTTTATCATATCCATTAAAAAAATTCATATATATTTCAAAAGGATACATACAATATAAATAAATAGTCTCATATATTCTTATCTCATGCACAAAATGAATCACCAGATGAACCATTATATCAAAAAATATTTGTGGGAAATACATTTCTAGTTTAAAAAGTATGAGTGCATATTCATTATCCCACATATCTAACAAATTTTGATCAAAAACTTTGCTACAAATGGATTTGAAAAAATAACATAACCTGATAATAATATTTTTAACAAGTGTCAGTAATATAATATATAGTGAGACCAGTAGCAGTTGTTGTATCAATACATGACAGTCATGATATTTCATACATATTAATTTAATATCCTTCAATGAAACCAAATTATTCACATTTGAAGAATATCCATTGGGTACGTTAATACCACCAATACACTGACAAAAATTTATCTTCTCACTCTTTCTTAATGTGTGACAAGAGTAATCATGTATCTTTTTTCACTAGAGATGCGCTCATCTGTATGTCATCTTAACCATTTTTCATCATTTGATTTTGAAAATAAATGCTTCAAATTAGGAATTATTATAAGGTACCAAATTGCATTATCATGATATTTTATTTTGGTACCTGGGAATGAATCAAATTTGAAATTTTCATCCTTCTTATATCATGATGTCCCACATTTAGAAAATTTTGATAAACATTAACATTCTTTCCTATACAATACACAATCATTGGAGTAAGCATGTATCTTTTTATACCCCAATCCCATTGGGTTCAAAATTTTATTTGTATCATAATTGGAATCTATAATCCTATTGTATTTTGGAAGCAACCCTTTTAAAATCTCAAGTAATTCAAAGAAACTTTTCTCACTCCACCCATTTCTTTATTTTAATTTAACTCATCTCAGAACTACTGATAACACTGTAAAATTAATGCAACCTAAGAATAGTGTTTTCTCAAAATCTCTATACAATCATTCAAAATTTTATGTTTTTTCAATTAATTCAATGCCTATATCATGAATTAATTCTTCAATGTGATCCTCTATCTCATGTTGAAAATTTTAATCAACATTAGATGTTGAATTTTTTGTTATTTCACCATGCCAAATCCAACATGTATAATTATGGTTAAAACCATAGAAAATGATATGACCCTTGATTTCTCTAAATTTAAATTTCTCATATTCAAACACTTCACACATGGATAGAAAATAAAATCTTTTTTTGAAGATTTGTTTAGAAAAATACAAGAAATCATCAACTTCTTTTTTATATTAATGAATATTTCTTCATAAATTTATCTAATTGTGATCCATTAATTAAAGAAGATAAAAATATAAAAGGTGAATATATTAAAATATCTAAACATTTAAAATTATAAATAAATAGATAAATTTTAAACATAAAAAAATATAATCAAAAAAAATATTGATAACTATTTGATCATAATAAACAATTATACATAATGATCAAAACAAATCATTTAAAATTTAAATACAAGTGATTAAGCATATATAAAAATAGATGATTTAAACATGCATAAATTTTTAACAAATAATTTGTCTTAAAAAATTTAAAAATTAAATACAAGTTATGAAAAAAAATAATCAAAATTCATTATATCAATAAAAAATTATAAATGAAAAAAAATGTAGAAAAAAAACAATTTCTACCATAAAAAAATTATAACGATAAAAAAAATTATAAATGGAAAAAAATTATTATTAAAAATAGTAAAATAAAAAATAAATTACAATGAAAAATAATTTATAATCATAAAAAAGTTATAATATTAAACAAATTTCAACAAAAAAAATTATAATTGATAATAAAATTCTTATAAACAAATGAATGGATGAATCAAATTTATAACTAATAGATAATTAATTTATCTTAAAAAAACTTACAAAATTTTGTGGTCAAAAATGAAAAATATATACTGATTTCTAATGAACTCATTAAAAGTTGGTGGCAACAGGTTGAATGCTACAAATTTGAGGAAATTTTTTTATAAAAACAAAGTAGAAAAAAATAACCAACAAAAACCTTGAATCATGGTTTTCAGTCAACCGGAATTGGGTTTTCCTAAACTAAATAATATTGAGGATCATTAAATAAAGATAAAAGGATGGAATATTGAGGAGAAATAATGTAAAATTATGATGAAAATCAATTGAAATGGAAGATCATTCATCGTTGTGGGTCTTTATGTATCTTCATTTCCATCGAAGGTCAAGAGGAGGAGGTATTAGATCGAAAAAAAATAAGGGTTTCAGGGTGTTGATATTTTTTTAAAACACTTCTAATATTTTTTTATTAAAAATAAATGTTATAAATGTTTTTTTATTACTTTTAATATCATTTTTTTATAAAACTGATGATAAAGGTTCTCTGCATCACTTTTAACATTGGTTTCTAAAAAATCAATGTTAAAACCCCGATGCTGAAGTCTATATTTCTACTAGTGGCCAATTCCATGGTACCAAAAAAATTATTAAAGAATACATGCATGAAAAACATGTTTGAGGATTACAAGGTATAAAAAACATACAAAAAATCTATAAAACAAATCAAACGCAATCTTGTTTCATCTTTTAGTTGATCTGCAGCCAGTAAACAATACCAGTATGTCAACCAAATTAAAAATAGTTACTTCGTATAATCTTTTTCCCCATGAAGAGCTCCAAGAAGTATATCATCCCCCAAAATCTCATGATTATGTGCATATCCAATAAAACTAGTCATGTATAATCATGTTGATTATAAAAATCATACATCCCTTGATCTCTGTAATCTTTCACTACTATATAAATTTCCTTTATCGATGCTCAAAATGAGCATTATCAATTATAAAAAATCATGGATGTTATAAGTAATGATAAATTTGGTATCTTTTATCAATTTCAAAGAAAACACTAATAGAGGCTTCATTTATCAATTCTAGTTTTATCATTTATTTTTTTAGTGCTAATAAAGGGTGTGTTTATAGGTACTAAAAAAGAATCGATAAAACTAGAAAAATATATTTTTAAAATTATTTAGGTATATAACTCGTGCTACCCCACCCTTATATCAATACTTTTACCCTTCTCCTCCCTCCCCCACTTGCTCACATGAAATCCCCCACCCCCACATTAGCATTTCCCCCCTCCCTACTCAGCCATGTGCGTTCCTGGATTTGAACCCAAGGTCTTAATATACAAAGTGAATGCTCTTACCACTGCTCCATCTTGTTTTATTCTATATTTTATGATATATCTAATTATTTTTATATATTTACACACATATTTTTTATCTATATATTTATTCATAAATTTATATATATAATTATATTTAAATATATTTATAAAATATGTTTGTGTGTGTGTATTTATGTGTGCATGTCTGTGTGTATTTATATATATACATGTGTTTGTGTCTCTATATATATAAATATTTATATTTATATTTATTTAAATATATTATATATTAATATTTATTTATATATATTAGAATATATAGATAAATATATATTGATTTTTTAATACAAACACACACATTCATATTTATATAGAAACATTCTATATGCATATGACTAGCTGTATACATATTCATACATTTTTATAAGGTAAATAAAATGGATAAATTTTTATTTTAAATAAAATGGATATTTTTTTTATTTTCATATTGTTTATATATTTAAAAAGATATTTTATATGTGAATATGTTTAAATATTTATTTATGCAATTAAATTTTTATATGTAAATAATATAAAAATATGTATATATATATATATTTAATTATAAATAAAACTACATTATGAAAAATGATAAAATTTGAACACCATAATATCTATATAATTTTAATCCCAGGGAATAAATTAAGTATCCAATGAAAAAAATATAAGAATTTCCCCCATAAACTATAATATACCATATCTGGATAGGTTGTGAAATTCAAGAGGAATTTAAATTTTTGATTTGGTGGGTAGTTTATTTTGAGAATCGGGACTCATAATGAGGTTCCTAGAGTTTGGATATCCTAAATATATGTTACTAGATGTGGTTTGGGGTTTGATGGATTCCTTGGGGGTTCTAGAGAGTGTCGAAGGAAGGATGAGTGTCCAAACTACTGTAAGGCAGCTGTTGCAGACCATTCACATCATGAAGGGAAGATAGGGGAGTTCCCCCTACCTAGGGTGGTTTAAGGCATGAAATATGTTCATTCTATGAATGGGTTGGTATACATTATTAAAAATTGGGCTCACCCCCCCCCCCCCCGACTTGAACAGGCGTGCATGAGGAGGCTTTGGTTGGTGCCTCCCCCACTCTTCCTCTCCCTTGATCTGAGGTGTTTTGGGTGTTGTTTTTGTGATGTTTGAGGCTAGATTATTCCTCCTCCTTTTATTTTTATTTCCCTCCTTAAATACTAATTTTAGGAAATTTAAATTTAGGTATTGGAACCAATTTTACTAGAGCATGGTGGTATCAGTTGATTTTGATGGAGATTTTACTCATCTTGCATAGAGGGTGTCCTTAGACGATGTCTACATGAGGTCACACACTGTTTCAGTTGAGGCATGTCGTCGTTAGGGTTTTTTTCAGGTATCATCATGTGCATGAGTGGTTTCATGAGTTTGTTTGTGCATATTTTATTATATATTTTTTCATCCTAGAATGTAATAAAATATTATTGATTATAATTATCATTCATTAAAAATAATATATTAATTATTAATTACTAATAATAATAATAGTTTGATTATAATTATTAATAACTATCAATATAGTTATTATTTATACTTATTATTATTATTAATTATTTCTAGATGTAATAATAATTATTAATATAGTGAATATATGAATTTAATAATTTTAAATAACAAATTATAATTAATGATTATTAATATTATAATTAATTTAATTGATAATTACTAATACTACATTATAATTATTAATTACAATTAATAATTATAATGTGATATTATTTATTATTAATTACAATTAATAATTATAATGTAATATTATTAATTATTTATTATTACTATTACTATTAATTTAATTGATAATTATTGATATTACATTATAATTATTAATTATATTTAATAATGAGGTCTTGATAAACTTTATTAACACAACCATAACTGACCTGATCTAACCAAATTAAATATAACTATCTCAAATCAAAAAAAAACAAACCAACATGGTTGTTTATTTTATCTCTCAATCCTTTTCTATATGTTGAGGGTAATGTCACTCATTTGAGTGTTTTACACCATTAGTTTCAGTCGCTAGCCCAGGGCCTACTAGAGGTGGGGCTCAGGGGGGCCACTCATTCTCTTCACTATCATTCCAAGAGGGGTACCAGTAGAGGGGGTATAGAGTGGTACTCACCATGGTCGCTACATCCAAGCATCCATGGTTTGAATCCATGTAGCCCCCTTGTGGGGATTTATGATTCAATCACTAACACCATTAAATGGTGATGCAAGTGGTGACATGGATAGTGACACTGATGTAATGCAAAGCCTTCATCCTATAAAAATAGTGGGTTTTCAAGCTATATATTAGGATTTCAAGCCACTTCCCATTAAGGTGATGTAACGGGTTCCCCCTCAACCCAGTAAATAAAATGGGTGTTTCATTTATTTAATAAAATGGGCTTAACCCCATTTTGTTTCAAATAATTATAATTATAATTATAATGATTTTATTATTAATATAATAATATATTTATTATCAATATAATAAGTATAATATATAATTATTTCTAAATGTAAAAAATTATATTTATTTTATTAACTAATTATCATTATTATTGACATTATTTTAAGTATTGATATTATAATAATTATTATTATTAATTATTAATAATAATTATTAATGAGATATGAATGCATACACACATGAAAGCTAGCATGCACACGAGAAGACCCAAAAATCAGACATCCTAGATGCCACTTGTAATGACCTGCTAATTCTCTTGGCTTGAGAGTACAATGAGTCATTACTTGGCCTTAAGTAACATCCCCAAGATGAAAAAGGCTGTAAATAAATGCCGAAGGGTTTTAAATACAAGTGGGGGATGATTTACCCTTTAAGAAATAAACCAATCAAACAATAAACCATAACTCAACCATTCACTAAATTATGCATGATCAAAAGAAATACAACTAAACAACTTCATGTTTCTCAAAACCACATCAAGGTGTGAAACAGTGGAAGACCAAACAAGTATCAAAGTACACAATGGATAAATGACTAAAGACTCTCAATAGACCATAAGACTCCATGCTTCACAAGCTCCAAGATCCACAATCACTGAACAACCCAAGTATCATGAGGTAGTACTAAAAATGTGTGGAACGTTACCTTTTCCCATGTCCCAGAAGATAGCATCGGCAAAAGCACCAAAGTTCCAAAGTAGGGGTGAGTATAAAATTCAGTAGGTTTTACCCCAATGATTTACTTACTCACTCCACTAGGATAGAATAGTTATCACATTATATAAAACAATTTATATAAAACAATTTACCAAAACAGTTTATAACCAAATATAAACAAGTTTGAAAACCAATTATAACCAAGTGAAACCAAAGGTAAATGAAACAAATTTCCATCAAGTTATTTTTCTAGAAAATAACTAATAAAATCTTAAAACCAATTATTATTATCACTTTGGCATACCCATTTCATATTTCACAACACGCCCACACATGTATGCTTTGTTTGACAGTTCCATACTCATGAGCGGTCTCTCGTCCTATTACCTTGTATCCCAATGACACACGCCCCCGATCTAGGGTCACATACCTTGTACCCCAATGTTACTCATCCCTTATTAATGGTCCCTTAATCATTAACTCACACCAACACCATTTATTCCAAATATTTCCATCACCAAAATAAACCACTTCAATAAAACTGAACTTTTATTGAAAACCAAATCACAACCAATTTCAAAGAAACATTTCATTTAAATAAAACTTTCCCTTTTATTGAAAATATATAATATAATTAATGTACCAACAATCCATAAAAATCCCCTTTTAAAATCTATATTTTAAAACCAAGAAAAAAAGAACTTTATTCAAAACACCCAATTTTCCAGATTTCTACAATCTACCAAACCATCACCAAATAAGGTTTCCAACAATTCATAACCAGATAATTCATGATCGATTGATCATAAGGAAATAAATTTGAAAGAATTCCCATCAGTTCTAATAAGTGGAGTCTAGGGAGAATCCTCGTACCTTTAAGGTTTTGACGAAAACCACAACGAACGAAGAACGCACAAGAAAACCAGGTTGATTCTCTGAGAACCCACCTTAGATCTATTCTAATAGATTGATCAAGAACAAATATTATAATATTTGGAATCAAAACTCATAGATCTACCCATAACAGGTGTATATCTAAGAAACTGAGAAGAGAGAAGAATTAGATCTAAGTACATCTAAGATAATGTGACAAGAACAATGAAGAACGTCACTTACCACAATAATCTGGCCTTGAATCACCAAGGGAAGCCTTCAAATTGCCTTCATATTGATGGGAGAACATTATTTGGCCTTAGGAGAAGAAAAAACCTGAGTTAGGGCGAGTTTGGTTAAAAAACAATATATTTATGGAAAAAAAGATTGAGATCCTATTTTTAAGGATCTAAATTCAACTCTGTATACGGTTTGGTCACAAAGTTAGGCAAACCGTGCACTAACTGTGTGGTAGCCACTATCTGCACAACCTCCCCTTACACTATATCCCCAAACCATGCTCCAACTGTAACACCCCAAGCTTTTAAAAAAAATTAAATGCATGAAACTTTTTTTAAGTAGATATTTATAACTAGCCTTTAAACATAATTTTTCAGCTTCTATGTTTTGAATTTTAAAATACAGTCATCTACAATTGTGTTCAGTAAGTTATTTATAGTCTTATGGAACCAACTTGTTTTTTTAGTGAATAGTAACATACCCTTATAAATATTAATGTGAATAATAATATGACCCTAATGAATAGTAAATTGTATTATTATTTTATTTTCTTAAGGCTTTAATATAATGACATCTTGGTTAATTTTTCAATGTGATATAAGAGCAGTTATAGTTTTAAAATTGTTAATTTTTGAATTAAGTATGATTTTATTTAAAATTAAATTATTAATATTTAGAAAACTATTTTCAAAAAATGGAGTTCATTTTTGAATTATACGCATCTAAAAATGGTTAGGGTGAATTTTTGGGCTTTTTCTGAAATAGTTGGTTTTTCGGTGAATAGTAAAAAATTGAGTTTTGAGTTTCGGTATGTTAATGACATCATTAATGATATAATAATGATGTAATAAATCTGGTATACTTGTGTACATTAAAATAATATGTGAGGTGTCCCAAGTTTCTAATACCTTGGTCAAATTCCAGGGGCAAGCCCATGGTTTTGCAAATACCACTAATGAGGTGTCACTTGGAAATTATTAAAATATTCCCTCACTTTTTCTATAAATACCAACCCATTCCTTCATTAAATTCATTCTAAATTCTTCCTCAAAGAATATCTAGCCTCCTTAAATCCCTATAAGTCCTCCTAAGGTTTCTTCAAGCCCCCAAGGACCCAACCTTCAAGTTCTAGGAGTTACTCTACAAGGTAAGAAAATTCTCAATTTCTTTCTTTTTCCATTCAAGTTCTCTTTTATGTGGTATAACTTTCAAGTTTCCATACCATGTTATTATTTAATTAATATTCTTGATCTATTATTTATTATGATTCATTTTTTGATAGGTGAACCTTGTCCCCTCTCTTTTTAATATTTTCTAAAACCATGTTGCATAGTCGTTAGACTGCCGAATTTTTGTAAGGGATTTCTCAATTATTCTTTTATTTTGAGTTCATTTCTTTTATTATTCTTTCCTAATATCCTCATAACCAAGAGGTGTGAAAGCTACAGAAATCATGTATATTATGGATTTTTTCATGTTCATGTAAAATTCATCATCATTCTTCTTATCCTCTCCCACTTATTCAAGGAATAAAAACATTTTCTGTGATGTGTCGAATTACCGACATCGTGGACAATGTGATTTAAATTTGCATTAATTATATCAAGTATGGTAATGAAACTGTTTTTATGGTTAAACCAGGTTATAATATATGTATTATGTCTCATCCATGGTTCTGTAATTATTTTTTACTCATGGTTTTAATTTATAAGACAAAATGAGGATGTTATTATCAAAGAACCACTAAAATGATCTAAACGAGCATAATTAATGCTTTAACTTATGAAAAATACTCATATAAAACTTCAAAATGATAAATGGTATAAATTATGGTTCTGGAAATTTTTAAATACCTTTCCATTCCAATTCTGGAGTTTCACTTCCAATCGACAAGATCATCCGTCATGAACTGATTATGGAAAACATGTAAAGAAAGCACCCAAAACAATGGAAGGAACAAAATACTAATAATTAAAGGGTAAAATTATGTTATGAAATGATCATATAAGGTGTTATAAACATTAATATGTTTCTATAAGATATTAATAACACTCTTTTAACCATTATACAGGAGGTTTAAACACATTTTAAGTAAGAAGAACCTGAGGTAAGGGAATTCTTAACCCAATTTCCATTCTTTGGGTTGACCTTCTTCTTTATTCATTATGTGGTATTAAGATTATTATTGTGATGAATTTTTGTTTATATTATTTTGTATTATGTGAATTTATAGAGTATACACATATCCAATCCATTCTATTAATTCACATTCCAATTATATTTTTAAGGGACTTTCCTTTTAAAATCCTTTTAAAACTCTCTTTAATAAATTTCAAAAGGATTGTTTTTTATGTGTATGGAATAAGAAGTTTCTTCTAATTTAAAAATACTTTATTACCATGATATGTTCCTTGGATATTATTTATGTTGGTTTGACCCCATTATAGCTCAAGATATGTTGGTTTTAGCCTATTATAGCTCAAGATATGTTGGGTTGAGCCCATTATAGCTCAAGATATGACGGGTGAGCCCCATTATAGATCTCCAATGCATTGGGTACTCCGGAGATGGAAGTTGACCAAAGGGTTATTCCATATGTAAGGGTTAATGTAATAGTGATATGGTAAATATGTCCCATGTAAACTAAATGATGTTTTTTATGCATATGAGTTTTTATGATTATGGGTTTTATTGGTTTTTATGTTATCACTTGACTAATGCTTTCTATATTTATATCCCTTACTAAGTTTTATACTCATACCATGTTTTTAAAATGTTTTTCACAGGATATAAGGATGGGTAAAAGAAATATGGGATTCATGATGTTTGATATGAAGTGTTGTTAAAGAAATCATGCTTTATGCTTTAATGTTTTATATTTTGAAAAAAATGGAAACTGTTTTTAGTAGTATCCTCTTGTATGGTTGTGGTATGTTATGTATGTAAGGTATCCTAATTCTCTAGAAATATAAACTCAAAAATATCCTCAATGTGTAATAATGTATTTTCTTGACTAAAATTTAAGATTAAATAACGTTTTAAGGCTGGGTCCTTATACCAACCGTGCTGGTGATACAGCCTCATAAAGAACATTGTGCACTGTTTCTTCTAGGAATTCCACAAGGTTTAGACAAACTGTGTGCCGCCCGTTTGACCTCTATTTACCCCCAAAAACACTTCCAAAGTTCACTAAAATATCCCAACCCCCGCCCTTACACTTTATAACCGTAAAAGTATCAATTGAGGGTCACATATGAGAAACTGGAGGTACTACATTCTCCCCGCCATTGGTCTTTCCATCCTTGGAAAATAGAAAACATTCGCTACCCTGAAAGAGTTCAGGCCACTGCTCTTTCATTTCCTTCTCACATTCCCAAGTATCGTCCTGAATCTGACCATGCTTCCATAAAACTCACACTAGATCAATGCTTTTCCAATGCAAGACTTTCTCTTGCTTATCCACAATCCTCACCAAGATATGTATAAATGAATCATCTGGATATATGTCAATGTGATCCCATATGATCACATGGTCAAGATCAGGATGATACTTTTTCAACTAAGATACATGGAACACATTATGCACCAAACTAAATTGTGGTGGTAATTACAACCAATATGACACCTCTCCAACCCATTCTAATATCTCGAAAGGGACACTGTATCTAGAAGATAACTTGCCCTGCTTCCCGAAATAATGATTTCCAAGCCTTGGAGATATCCTCAAGAAGACATGATCACTCACAGTGAACAACAGTGGTCTTCGACGGTGATCCGAATATGATTTCAGATGAATCTGAGCAATCTCCATCCTCTTTCTGATTAATTGAATCTTCTTTGTGGTTTCTTGGACAAGTCTCGGCCCAACTATTGAAGTCTCACCCATTTCTACCCAACACAGTGGAGAATGACAAGAATGCCCATATAGTTATTCAAACGGATCCATATGTATTGAGGCCTGATAGCTTTTATTGTATGAGAATTCCACCAAGGGCATATGATCTTCCCATGAGCCACCAAAATCCATTACACAGGCCTAAAACATGTCTTCTAATGTTTTTATCATTCGCTCGGATTTCAAATCCGTCCAAGGATGATACGCCATGCTCATATTCAACTGAGTGCCAAGGGATTTCTATAAGGATTTCTAGAAATGAGACGTGAACCTTGGATCTCTATCTGAGACTATTGAAACTGGTACACCATGCCTCTTTACCACTTCTCGGATATATATTTTTTATAGATCCTCCACTGTATGAGTTTCATGAATTGGAATAAAATGGGCTGACTTGGTAAGATGGTCCACTATGACCCATATGGAATCATATTTCCAAACCATTCTTGGAATACCTATAACAAAATCTATAGATATTTTCTCCCATTTCCACAGTGGAATTAGTAGAGACTGCAACATACCTGCTGGTCTCTAGTGTTTTTCTTTAACTTGCTGACAAGTTAAGCACCGCGAGACGAACTCGGTCCCCTTACTTTTATGTCACTCCACTAAAACTGCGCCTTTAATGCCTTACACATCTTTTATGTTCTTGGATGTATATCCCATCTCTAATAGTGGTAAGCATGAAGGAGTTGTTCCTGACAAGCCATAGGTACAATCATACGATCTCTAAAACACAAAACTGAATTCCCATCAAGTTTCCAGCCCTAAATGGTCTCCCCACCATTGAGTTTTGAACTCATAACCAGACATTTTGCATTAGTTGTTTGTGCCCCTTTGACCAAACTTACCAAATTAGGAACAAGTGTAGTTGAAAATAAAACTACAGCATCACCTAAGTCTTCCCATTCCACATGCATGTTGTCTAGGACCGACATCAACTACCATTCATATGAATCTTATTTCGCCAACTATCCATATGACTTTCTACTCAATTAATATGCCACCGAATTCCTTTTTCCTGATGTATACATCAAGTCAAAGTCAAACATCTAGAGATACTCCATCCATCTCCTTTGTCGCAAATTCAAATCTCGTTGTGAGAAAATGTGTTTCAAGCTTTTGTGGTATATGAACATAGTGAATTTATCACCAACGAGATAGTGTCTCCATGTTTTCAAAGCATGGATGACTATAGCTAACACCAAATCATGTGTTAGGTAATTCTTCTCATGTACCCTCAACTGCCTTGAACCATAAGTAACCACATGGTCTCCTTTCATGAGAACACATCCCAAACTTAAACTCAAAGAATCACAGTACACCACATACCCCTGTCCTGATTTTGGAAAAATCAAGATAGGTGCCAATTTAAGATGAACTTTTAGTTCCTGGAAGGACTTCTGTCATTATTTTGTCCATTATAATGGATAATTATTCTTTGTCAGAGCTGTCATTGGTGAAGTTAGTTGTGAGAAATCATGAAAAAAGTGTCAGTAGTAACCATCTAGACCAAGAAAACTTTGTATCTCAAAGACGTTCTTCAGTGGTTTTCATGACATAATAACTTATATCTTTTCAGGATCAACAAAAACACATTTTTTAGAAATGACATGGCCAAGAAAACGTACTTCCTATATCCAAAAATCACACTTTGATCATTTGGGATACAAGTGGTGATCTCTCAAGATTTGTAACATTGTTTCCAAGTGTTCCTCATAGTCAGACCTTGTCTTTGAATACATCAATATGTCATCCACAAACACCACAATAAAATAATCCAGATGTCGCTAAAATATCCAATTCATCAAATTCATAAAGACCGTTGGTGCATTCATTATACCAAAAGGCATGACTACATATTCACAATGTCCATATCTTCTTCTAAAAGTTATCTTTGGAATATCTTCCTTCTGAACTCGAAATTGGTGATATCCTGACCACAAGTCAATTTTAGAGAACCATTGAGCTCTCCTTAATTGATTGAACTGATCATCAATGTGTGGAAGTGGATATCTTTTCTTTATCATAACATGGTTAATTTTATGATAATAAACGCATAGTCGAAGAGTTTCATCCACTTTCTTCACAAAAAAGACTGGTTCTACCCATAGAGACATACTTGGGCGAATGAAACCCTTGCTTTCTAGCTCCTCAAATTGCATTTTCAATTATCATAACTCTGTTGGTGTTATCCTATAAGACGAAAGGGAAATAGGACTGGTCCCCAGAAGGAGATCAATCATAAACTCCACTTCCTGTATAGGTGGTAACCCTGAGAAGTTCTTGGGAAATACATCTAGAAATTAATCCACAACTGCTGGAAAAATATTTTCCTCAATCTCTTCCATTGATGCCAAAGTCAATGATGCCAACTGATAAGAGATTGTTCCTACTGTCGGTTCAAACAAGATCTTTTCACCTTTCTTTACCATCCTCTCCCCTCTGGAGATATGCTCGATGTCGTCCTAAGTCATGAAACTAACTATTCTTCTATAACATTTGATGTGAGCCTTGAACATTGTCAACCAATCCATTCCCAGGATTATATCATAGACATCCATGTCTAACATCGAGAAGTCTCATTTCATCTCATCTCCATCAACAGTTATAGCACATGCTCTACACACAAAGGCTTGAAATTCCCTTTTGCCGAGAAGAGTTTTCAGTTTTAAAATAGAAGGAATCATTTCCAAATTTAAACATATAAAATCAACATGACGATAAGAAATGAAAGAATGTGATTCACCAGTATCAAAAATCACATGAACAAGGTTAGAATTCAAAAGAATCATACCTCTCACCATAGATAGTTCAGCCTGATCATCCACAATCATCTGCTCAGCTCCATACAATTGCTTCGTCATTGCACTATTCTACTTGTTTTTTTATTGAGGTTTCCCTGGTTGATGATTCATGGTGTTTCTATAATCACCATGGAAAGATATTCTCTTCTGACAAGACTGATTTTTTTGTCCTCTCCCTATCGAAACATACGATGCTTGTGATGCCTAAGAAGTGTCTCGAGAACCTGACCTTGGAGCACTACAACAATAGCACTAAATATGCCCCATCTTCTTATAGTTATGACATGCTCTAGGTTGTGTAGTACACTATCACTTTATGTGTTCAAGAAAACCACATTGAAAATAGTCTACTTTACTCTTGGGTCATGGAGGAAGGTTCACTGATCCAGCCGTCTGATTCTAATTTCCACTTCCACCTTGGAAATAGGTGTCCCTTTTCCACTTTCTCTCAGCATTTAAGTTTCCACCATTCCCTATAGGTATTATCATACCTCCTCCCATAGATCCTGAGATATCTCACTCATCCTCCTTCACTCTGTTCATTGTATCTGTATGATCCATAATACATAGCACCGTAATCTTCGAACGAATCTCCTAACTTATCCCTGATTCTAAGATGTGTGCCTTCAAGGATGCACTTACTGCAACTTCTGGTGAAAAGTTCACTAAATTCATGAATTTATCTACATACTCTATAACATAGAGAGTATATTGTTTCAGGCTGAAGGATTCCATCATTTTCTGGATCTTGAATGTGTGAGGATATAATTGTTTGTTGAACAATTCCTCAAAATCCTCCCATGTAAGTCCTTCATCAAATTTATCCTGCACCGCTAAGTCCCACCACTGGCATGCAAGATCCTCAAGAATATAAGTCACTAACTTGACTTTAAGCTCTGATGGTGTGTCGATGAAATTGAAGATACGAGTCATCCTACTTAGACACACCTCCGCTTTTTCGAATTCAGCATCACCCCAGAAGTTAGGTGGATTTTTCTTCATGAACTAGATGGTATGAACCACATGCCTTGGATCATTCCTTTGATTCCCCATATCCACAACTTGAAAATCTTGGACAATACTCTAAACTATCTCTTGGTTCACCTGTGGTTCAGGTGAAACCACATTTTTCGTAGCTTCTTTGGGTTGGTTTCAACAACGCCAGGTTCCATTTTCTAAACCAACAACAAACTCCATCAATCTCACTCTCTAGAAACTGATGTCTTAGCATTTCAAATTCTATCACATCAACTTTCATAATATTGTTTTCCAAAAACAACATTTTTCTATGTTCAGCCATTTTTGGAACTTTCTACTTGCATTTTGAAAATTAAACCATTTTCAAAATACCATAATAATTTCCTTTTTCAAAATCATTCATTTGAAAAAAAAATCAATTTAATATTTTTTCAAGAATCAACACTTTTTCACAACATGAATAATTCCTTGAATGATGTATGCACTCCTAGTGGGAAGTCATTTCTCTACAATGCATGTCATGCTTGTATCATTAGTTAAACACATGAAAATGAGATTTCTAAATCCTGGAAGTGTCTCCAAACACTTATGTACCTGACTCCCTAGTAACTTGAAGTTTAGAATAAAATGGTTAGCTATGTCCTTTTATGTTATACATCTCATGTTTAGATAATCCTACTCCTTTCTAAGATTCAAACCTTAGGAATAGACAATAAATAATTTCAAATCCAAGACCAATAACATTTATTACTACTTGTTAGGAAAGGAGTGAACAATCTGGTAACATTTGTACCACAAAGGAAGGACTAAACTGATACCATTTGTAATGACCCGCTAATTTTCATTGGCTTGAGAGTACAACAAATCATTACTTGGCCTTAAGCGACATCCCAAGACACAAAAGGTTGGAAATAAATGTAGAAGGGTTTCAAATACATGTGGGGGATGATTTACCCTTTAAGAAATAAATCTATCAACCAATAAACCATAACCTGACCATTCACTAAATGATACATGAATAAAATAAATACAACTAAACAACTTCATGTATCTCAAAATCAAATCAAGGTGTGAAATAGAGGAAGATCAAACAAGTATCAAAGTACACAAAGGATAAACAACTAAATACTCTCAAGAGACCACAAGACTCTATTCTCTACAAGCTCCAATCTCTACAATCACCGAACAGCCCAAGTATCATGAGGTAGTACTAAAAATGTGTGAAACGTTACTTTTTTCCCTGTCCCGGAAGATAGCATCTGCAAAAGCACCAAAGTGCCAAAGCGAGGGTGAGTATAAAACTCAATAGGTTTTTTCCAATGACTTCCCTACTCACATCACTAGGATAGAATGGTTAGCACATTATGTAAAACAGTTTATATAAAACAATTTACCAAAATAGTTTATAACCAAATATAAACAAGTTTGAAAACCAATTATAACAAAGTGCAACTAAAGGTAAATGAAACCAATTTCCAGCAAGTTATTTTTTTCATAAAATAACTAATCAAATCTTAAAACCAATTATTATTATCACTTTGTTATACCCATTCCATAGTTCACAACACACCCACACATGCATGCTTCATTTGACAGTTCCATACTCATGAGTGGTCTCTCATCCAATTACCTTGTGTCCCAATGACACATGCCCCCGATCTAGGGACACATACCTTGTACCCCAATGGTACTCGTCCCTTATTAAGGTAATGTTAAGAATAAACTCACACCAATACTATTTATTCCAAATATTTCCATTACCAAAATAAACCACTTCAATAAAACTAAACTTTTATTGAAAACCAATGCACAACCAATTTCAAAGAAACATTTCATTTCAATAAAACTTTCCCTTTTATTGAAAACATTTGATCCAATTCATGTTCCAACAATCCATAAAAATCCCCTTTTTAAAATCCATATTTTAAAACCAAGAACAAAAGCACTTTATTTAAAACACCCAATTTTCCAGATTTCTACAATCTACCAAACCATCACCAAAAAAGGTTTCCATCAATTCATAACCAGCAAATTCATGATCGATTCATCACAATTAAATCAATTTTAAATAATTCCCATCAATTATACTAAGTGGATTCTAGGTAGAAGCCTCCTACCTCGAAGGTTTTGACGAAAACCACAACAAAGGAAGAACGCACAAGAAAACCAGGTCGATTCTCCAAGAACCAACCTTAGATCTATTCTACTAGAAAGATAAAGACCAAATCTTCTCATATTTGGCATCCAAACTCATAGATCTACCCATAACAGGTGTATATCTAATAAACTGAGAAGAAAGAAGAAGTGTATCTAAGTAGATCTAAGATAACGTGATAATAACGATGAAGAATGTCACTTATTGTAAGAATTCGGCCTTGAATCACCAAGGGAAGCCTTCAGATTGCCTTCAGATTGATGGGAGAACCTTATTTTGCCTTAGGAGAAGAAAAAACCTGAGTTAGGTACAGTTTGGGTCAAAAATGAGAGTTATGGAAAAAACGAGTGAGATCCTATTTTTAAGGTTCTAAATTTGACTCTACACATGGTTTGGCCGCAAGGTTAGGCAAATCGTGCACTAACCATGTGGTAGACACTACCCGCACAGCCTCCCCTTACACGGTCTCCCCAAGTGATTCTCCATCGTGCTGGAGCTACTACCTCATGAAGAACATTGTGCACGGTTTATTCTAGGGATTCCGCATAGTTTGGACAAATCGTGTGTTTCTCGTGTGACCTTCATTTAGACCCAAAAACACTTACAAAGTTCTCCAAACTCTCCTAACCTCCACTCTTACACTTTATAACCATAAAAGTATCAATTAAGGGTTACATACCAGAAACCGTGGGTACTACACCACACAAGGTCACTACCATTTTGCCTATGACCACAATGACATTTTAATTATAATAATAATTAGTATAATAATTATCATTATATTTTTAATTATTAATATTTTTAAATAATTAGTTGATGATAATAATAATAAATGACACAAACCATGAGTTTATAAATCCCACTAGTGGAAAATCATATTTTAACATCAGTTTTTTTTTATTTTTAATGTCATTTTTTAACCAACATTAATGCAGGTGAAGTTAAAAAAAATAGTTCTGACATTGGTTTTTTGAAAAATGATATACAAACTTAAACTAAAATTGAATTTAATAGGTGTTTCAAAATTAGTTTTCTAAAAAAACTAACATTGAAAATATCTTTCCACGTTGGTTTTATAATTTTAACCTATGTGGAAACAAATATAAATAAATTTGTCATTCCATGTTGATTCTATAATAAAACCAATGTGGAAAAATTCCCATAGAACTTTCCACATTGGTTTTTCTAAAAATATGACATGGAAAGTATATGTTGACAATTATTTTTACGCAAAACGAACTTAAAAAGTCTTATAATTATGATTCCACATAGTTTTGTAAAAAATCGATGTGTAAATATCTAATTCAAAAAAAATATTACTTTACATGCGCTGAAAACATCTAAAATTCTGTAGAAGCAAACAAAAAATACCAACTTGAAGCATAAAATGATTATCTAAATACTCATTTTTTAAACTATAAATAAAATATACATACCTTATAATTTTAAAAAATTTCATACTTAAAAAATAGTTTTCAAACAAACTTCAAAGATGGGTAAGGTATTCATTCATATATGACTAGACATCCTTGAAAATATACAATAGCAATAAATATTATAAAATTAAAAAATAAAATATTTTGATATAAAACCTAAAATAATTAATATAACTTACCTTATTAAATTTAGTCATGTCCCCAATTGTGATTACCTCTAACATGAATCTTAAAACATAATAATCATATTACACCCTTCCTTTTTGATGACGACACTATAGTTATGAAACATGATATTGAAAATAAAAACCAATATATATATATAAGAGAAAACAAATATTATCTAATATAAAATATATTTACCATTAATTTCATGTATTTGATTTTATTTGGCTTCTCTATCTACAAGTTTTCATCGTTAAACTTTCTACATGACCTTTATTTTCATATATCAACAATAAAAACATGCATAAATAATAATAATTAAGAATAAAGAACTTATAAAAAATAATAAAACGTACTTGTTTAACTATTTTCTAAAAGTTTTATGAACTCCACTTAATAAAGAGAAAAAACAATATAATGTGCATTCATATGGGCAGAATACACCTAACATCCAATGACCACTACAATATAAAAAGTTTTCAATTAATTGCATTATAATTAATATTATTTCATAATTATATTTGTCTTTTTACCCATCAAGTAATGGAATAAACCAGCACCCAATCTCTATATTTTCTAATTTTTCACATATATATGTAACTCTAGCATCATCATCCAAATAATTCACAGGTGTTTAAATGTATTCTAGATCCGTGAAACCATAAACAATAGTGGTCTCAATTTGAATTCAAATCATATGAAAATACATAATTATATAAATAATAAATTAAGTCACTTGAAGTCATGTTTATTTAAATATAGAAAAACTAAAATATAAATTTACTTATATGGAAAACAATTACACCATGTTTATGCTGATCTCATAAAAAATAACAAGATTCATGATATCCTTTTTGAATATTCTAAATGAATATTATCTTTCACATATCAATCATCATCATAAACTAATAAATATTATCCAAGAAATAAGAAATCTGGGATAATATTTTTAGCCCATCAAAAATATCTGAAGTATCTGAAGTTTTTTGGTTCCTTAACCTTTTGTTTCCTTTTTACTAATTCTTTTGATTTTATATACTCATATATAAATTAAATATAAGAAAACATTATAAGTAATTTTCAATCAAATGTAAATAATATTTAAAAAACAATGCATACCTCATATGTTAGATGATAAAGAAGGCTATCCGGCCAGAGTAAAAAAATAAACCACACAATCTCTAACTCTAGCAATGTCCTCTATAGGTAATGACACTAGAGCATTTAGATCAATAATATCATGTGATGATACTCTTACCTGACCTAACTTCATAGGATGGTGATGTACATAATCCCCCAAAATTTGTATGAATTCATACACTATGATATGTATATGGGGATCTCTGGCATACAACTCACAGTATAAGGTTGGTTTTGAACGAGGAGGTAGAGGATCTGAGTAGGAAAGATGTGAAGGCTATGATTGTCTCAACATTTTTTAAAATTTAGCCGCCGCAACTAATTTAATTTGATCGCACAAAGAGAGTTTTATGTTTTTTATATAATATTTTAAGGAATATATTCCTATGTCCCTTGATTTATTACTTTGATGACAAAAAAATTTCTTAGTGAGGACACCCACCACATGTCCTCTTATGTGGTTGGGGTGTTCTGGATTTCCTAAAGCAATGGGTAGAATTTACATCCTACCCTCAGGGGTAAAATTCCCCTATGTCACTTTCACTTGAAGTTCATCTTAAAATTATAAATTAAAATAGTATATTAGTTTTATTAATTTAAAAAATAAAAACATTCAAGGAAAATAAAAATTAATTTTTTACAATTCTTTTAGATACTTCCTTAGATTGATCTATAATATACTTTTCATTTTTTCCTTCTCACTCTTTTCCAATTTTCATAGTGAGTGGAGGAGATAGAGGACCAAACTAGACCTCTTCTGAACCACTACTAGATTTCTCTCTTAATGCATCAAATTTTTCTGAAATCATTTACTCCTCTAGTAAATGATACCCTACACATAATAAATTATGAGGGTATACATCTTTCAATTGGATATCTTAGTGAGATCTCCTATAGTCATATTATAAAAAAAATAAACTAATAAGTAATCAAGTAATATATTAGAAATTTTATAATATACAATAATTATCATACCATAAATGCTTCATCATGTTGGTTGGTGACAAATTTAGTCTATGTCTACTTGTGGAATGAGTTTTCATTCTGTAAATTCCCAAAAACATAATTTTTTTTCAATTTTGTCTTAATATCTCTTCAATGATCCACCACTAAATATAGGCATATTTTCTTAATTTTTTTCATTTCTTAAAAGGTGAATATAATTTATAATTAAATAAATTAAATATTACTCATATAAAATATATAATATTCAAGTAATGATATAAAATAAATCAATTGAGATATTTTACCATTACGGACTCCCATACCTAGTCTTTCATCAGCTTGTCAACGAACTTCTAATAAAGGCGTAAAATGTTAATCCTACAATGGCTGTACATGGAGATATAACTCACAAACTACTTTTCATTTCATCCAGTTGGGTTATTATTATCATTAAAATTAATATGTATCCTTTTCTCTCCACAAGTAAGTGAAATTTTTGATAAATGTGTAATCTTGCATCTACTAACTATAGGAATCATTTTCTTTGGAGAAGAAGGAGAAGAATCCTACATAGGAGGTGCACCAATAGTCCTGTAAATAATTTTTTGTAAATTAAAATTTTACTTTCATTAAATAATTTTAGTATTTAATATTTAATAATATTAAAGAAATATACATATACCTCAATAAATGTTCATATGCCTTTGTTTCTATCATTAAAATAGACAAATGTAATTATATTATGTGTACCAACATATTATTAGAATAGTGAATATTTAAAAACAATGAATACAAAAATATTTAAGTAATAAAATAGTGTCACACATGTGTAAGTTTCAAAAAAATAATTATGTCGTGATTCTTAACCAAAAAATTACAACTTAAACTGTTAAATATAAACATTAATTCTAAAATGATAGAATGATCAACATTTATAAATTTAAATATCACAATTATAAAAAAGTGTTTTTATATGCATACATTTAATCAAAACATAATGATGTGTGTTGGGTTTTTCAATCAAAAAATGTTTAACCATAACTTTTGAATATAAATTTTAACACAATAATAATATAAATGATCAATTTATATATATTTAAACATAAAGATTAAAAAAAATAAAGTTTTTACACATGTAAATTTCAAAAAATTAATAAAATATAAATATTTACCTGAATAATTGTGAGTGTAATTTATTTTTTTCCCATATCCCTTCAGCATGGTCATTTCATACAACATAGACCATTTTTGTATTATTGTCATTATTATCATCCAAAAATTGCATAATAGATAAAGAAACCTCACATAAATCCATAACATCATCATCATCATCACCACCCAAATAAATTCTTCTCCCTTGAAAAACAATGGACCATAGATAATTCAATGGATCAAAACATAAAATATTTGTTTTTATGTGTCGCCATGATAAATGGTTCCTCTTTTTCAACTAAATCTTTTCAAATCAATAAGTTTAAATCCATAATCATCATATTTCACACCACTATTACTATCCACCTAGTTGCACTTGAACACTGTTACTCAAAATTTGGTTTAATAAATTTCCCATATATCCTCAAGAACTTAAAAATATTTCATTGATATAGAAATTGGGTTTTTATATTTTTCACTCTAAAAATGCATAACTTCAGCAATGACCATTACCACGCTATTTTGAGCAGCACTCTTGTCATTATTTTTTGTGTAAAATTTGTTACCATTAAAATCAAAATGAGACCATGTGATCACATTAAGAGAATATACCCTCTCCAACCATTTCAATGTTTCTTATGTAGATAAATCTATATTGGATTTCTATTTAAATCATGAAATAAAAGTATTTTTATGATCAATCATCGATCACTTTTAATTTCTTTTCAGATATCATACCTTTAATCCAATAATATGTGATGATATATATGGTTTAACCTTATATATGTTGTTAAAAATTTATAAATGTGTATTCATAAATTCATCATGTGGAATGAAATTTATATTTAAGCCATGAATCCATCTACCTTTACTATCAATTGCCAAATGTTGAGATATTGGGAGACTAAGATTCCCCACTTCAAAAAAAAATAAGTGCATAACTCAATCGCCTCTTTCAATATATATTTTTCAATAATAAAGGCCTCCAGTTGATGAGTATTTTTATCATATCCATTAAAAAAATTCATATATATTTCAAAAGGATACATACAATATAAATAAATAGTCTCATATATTCTTATCTCATGCACAAAATGAATCACCAGATGAACCATTATATCAAAAAATATTTGTGGGAAATACATTTCTAGTTTAAAAAGTATGAGTGCATATTCATTATCCCACATATCTAACAAATTTTGATCAAAAACTTTTCTACAAATGGATTTGAAAAAATAACATAACCTGATAATAATATTTTTAACAAGTGTCAGTAATATAATATATAGTGAGACCAGTAGCAGTTGTTGTATCAATACATGACAGTCATGATATTTCATACATATTAATTTAATATCCTTCAATGAAACCAAATTATTCACATTTGAAGAATATCCATTGGGTACGTTAATACCACCAATACACTGACAAAAATTTATCTTCTCACTCTTTCTTAATGTGTGACAAGAGTAATCATGTATCTTTTTTCACTAGAGATGCGCTCATCTGTATGTCATCTTAACCATTTTTCATCATTTGAATTTGAAAATAAATGCTTCAAATTAGGAATTATTATAAGGTACCAAATTGCATTATCATGATATTTTATTTTGGTACCTGGGAATGAATCAAATTTGAAATTTTCATCCTTCTTATATCATGATGTCCCACATTTAGAAAATTTTGATAAACATTAAAATTCTTTCCTATACAATACACAATCATTGGAGTAAGCATGTATCTTTTTATACCCCAATCCCATTGGGTTCAAAATTTTATTTGTATCATAATTGGAATCTAGAATCCTATTGTATTTTGGAAGCAACCCTTTTAAAATCTCAAGTAATTCAAAGAAACTTTTCTCACTCCACCCATTTCTTTATTTTAATTTAACTCATCTCAGAACTACTGATAACACTGTAAAATTAATGCAACCTAAGAATAGTGTTTTCTCAAAATCTCTATACAATCATTCAAAAGTTTATGTTTTTTCAATGAATTCAATGCCTACATCATGAATTAATTCTTCAATGTGATCCTCTATCTCATGTTGAAAATTTTAATCAACATTAGATGTTGAATTTTTTGTTATTTCACCATGCCAAATCCAACATGTATAATTATGGTTAAAACCATAGAAAATGATATGACCCTTGATTTCTCTAAATTTAAATTTCTCATATTCAAACACTTCACACATGGATAGAAAATAAAATCTTTTTTTGAATATTTGTTTAGAAAAATACAAGAAATCATCAACTTCTTTTTTATATTAATCAATATTTCTTCATAAATTTATCTAATTGTGATCCATTAATTAAACAAGATCAAAATATAAAAGGTGAATATATTAAAATATCTAAACATTTTAAATTATAAATAAATAGATAAATTTTAAACATAAAAAAATATAATCAAAAAAAAATATTGATAACTATTTGATCATAATAAACAATTATACATAATGATCAAAACAAATCATTTAAAATTTAAATACAAGTGATTAAGCATATATAAAAATAGATGATTTGAACATGCATAAATTTTTAACAAAAAATTTGTCTTAAAAATTTTAAAAATTAAATACAAGTTATGAAAAAAAAAAATCAAAATTCATTATATCAATAAAAAATTATAAATGAAAAAAAATGTAGAAAAAAAAACAATTTCTACCATAAAAAAATTATAACGATAAAAAAAATTATAAATGGAAAAAAATTATTATTAAAAATAGTAAAATAAAAAATAAATTACAATGAAAAATAATTTATAATCATAAAAAAGTTATAATATTAAAAAAAATTCAACAAAAAAAATTATAATTGATAATAAAATTCTTATAAACAAATGAATGGATGAATCAAATTTATAACTAATAGATAATTAATTTATCTTAAAAAAACTTACAAAATTTTGTGGTCAAAAATGAAAAATATATACTGATTTCTAATGAACTCATTCAAAGTTGGTGGCAACAGGTTGAATGCTACAAATTTGAGGAAATTTTTTTATAAAAACAAAGTAGAAAAAAATAACCAACAAAAACCTTGAATCATGGTTTTCAGTCAACTGGAATTGGGTTTTCCTAAACTAAATAATATTGAGGATCATTAAATAAAGATAAAGGATGGAATATTGAGGAGAAATAATGTAAAATTATGATGAAAATCGATTGAAATGGAAGATCATTCATCGTTGTGGGTCTTTATGTATCTTCATTTCCATCGAAGGTCAAGAGGAGGAGGTATTCGATCGAAAAAAATAAGGGTTTCAGGGTGTTGATATTTTTTTAAACACTTTTAATATTTTTTTTTATTAAAAATCAATGTTATAAATGTTTTTTTATTACTTTTAATATCATTTTTTTATAAAACTGATGATAAAGGTTCTCCGCATCACTTTTAATATTGGATTCTAAAAAATCAATGTTAAAACCCCGATGCTGAAGTCTATATTTCTACTAGTGGCCAATTCCATGGTACCAAAAAAATTATTAAAGAATACATGCATGAAAAACATGTTTGAGGATTACAAGGTATAAAAAACATACAAAAAATCTATAAAACAAATCAAACGCAATCTTGTTTCATCTTTTAGTTGATCTGCAGCCAGTAAACAATACCAGTATGTCAACCAAATTAAAAATAGTTACTTCGTATAATCTTTTTCCCCATGAAGAGCTCCAAGAAGTATATCATCCCCCAAAATCTCATGATTATGTGCATATCCATTAAAACTAGTCATGTATAATCATGTTGATTATAAAAATCATACATCCCTTGATCTCTGTAATCTTTCACTACTATATAAATTTCCTTTATCGATGCTCAAAATGAGCATTATCAATTATAAAAAATCATGGATGTTATAAGTAATGATAAATTTGGTATCTTTTATCAATTTCAAAGAAAACACTAATAGAGGCTTCATTTATCAATTCTAGTTTTATCATTTATTTTTTTAGTGCTAATAAAGGGTGTGTTTATAGGTACTAAAAAAGAATCGATAAAACTAGAAAAATATATTTTTAAAATTATTTAGGTATATAACTCATGTTACCCCACCCTTATATCAATACTTTTACCCTTCCCCTCCCTCCCCCACTTGCTCACATGAAATCCCCCACCCCCACATTAGCATTTCCCCCCTCCCTACTCAGCCATGTGCATTCCTGGATTTGAACCCAACGTCTTAATATACAAAGTGAATGCTCTTACCACTGCTCCATCTTGTTTTATTCTATATTTTATGATATATCTAATTATTTTTATATATTTACACACATATTTTTTATCTATATATTTATTCATAAATTTATATATATAATTATATTTAAATATATTTATAAAATATGTTTGTGTGTGTGTATTTATGTGTGCATGTCTGTGTGTATTTATATATATACATGTGTTTGTGTCTCTATATATATAAATATTTATATTTATATTTATTTAAATATATTATATGTTAATATTTATTTATATATATTAGAATATATAGATAAATATATATTGGTTTTTTAATACAAACACACACATGCATATTTATATAGAAACATTCTATATGCATATGACTAGCTGTATACATATTCATACATTTTTATAAGGTAAATAAAATGGATAAATTTTTATTTTAAATAAAATGGATATTTTTTTATTTTCATATTGTTTATATATTTAAAAAGATATTTTATATGTGAATATGTTTAAATATTTATTTATGCAATTCAATTTTTATATGTAAATAATATAAAAATATGTATATATATATATATATTTAATTATAAATAAAACTACATTATGAAAAATGATAAAATTTGAACACCATAATATCTATATAATTTTAATCCCAGGGAATAAATTAAGTATCCAATGAAAAAAATATAAGAATTTCCCCCATAAACTATAATATACCATATCTGGATAGGTTGTGAAATTCAAGAGGAATTTAAATTTTTGATTTGGTGGGTAGTTTATTTTGAGAATCAGGACTCATAATGAGGTTCCTAGAGTTTGGAAATCCTAAATATATGTTACTAGATGTGGTTTGGGGTTTGATGGATTCCTTGGGGGTTCTAGAGAGTGTCGAAGGAAGGATGAGTGTCCAAACTACTGTAGGGCAGCTGTTTCAGACCATTCACATCATGAAGGGAAGATAGGGGAGTTCCCCCTACCTAGGGTGGTTCAAGGCATGAAATATGTTCATTCTATGAATGGGTTGGTATACCTTATTAAAAATTGGGCTCACCCCCCCCCCCCCCCCGACTTGAACAGGCGTGCATGAGGAGGCTTTGGTTGGTGCCTCCCCCACTCTTCCTCTCCCTTGATCTGAGGTGTTTTGGGTGTTGTTTTTGTGATGTTTGAGGCTAGATTATTCCTCCTCCTTTTATTTTTATTTCCCTCCTTAAATACTAATTTTAGGAAATTTAAATTTAGGTATTGGAACCAATTTTACTAGAGCATGGTGGTATCAGTTGATTTTGATGGAGATTTTACTCATCTTGCATAGAGGGTGTCCTTAGATGATGTCTACAAGATGTCACACACTGTTTCAGTTGAGGCATGTCGCCATTAGGGTTTTTTTCAGGTATCATCATGTGCATGAGTGGTTTCATGAGTTTTTTTGTGCATATTTTATTATATATTTTTTCATCCTAGAATGTAATAAAATATTATTGATTATAATTATCATTCATTAAAAATAATATATTAATTATTAATTACTAATAATAATAATAGTTTGATTATAATTATTAATAACTATCAATATAGTTATTATTTATACTTATTATTATTATTAATTATTTCTAGATGTAATAATAATTATTAATATAGTGAATATATGAATTTAATAATTTTAAATAACAAATTATAATTAATGATTATTAATATTATAATTAATTTAATTGATAATTACTAATACTACATTATAATTATTAATTACAATTAATAATTATATTGTGATATTATTTATTATTAATTACAATTAATAATTATAATGTAATATTATTAATTATTTATTATTACTATTACTATTAATTTAATTGATAATTATTGATATTACATTATAATTATTAATTATATTTAATAATGAGGTCTTGATAAACTTTATTAACACAACCATAACTGACCCGATCTAACCAAATTAAATATAACTATCTCAAATAAAAAAAACCCAACATGGTTGTTTATTTTATCTCTCAATCCTTTTCTATATGTTGAGGGTAATGTCACCCATTTGAGTGTTTTACACCATTAGTTTCAGTCGCTAGCCCAGGGCCTACTAGAGGTGGGGCTCAGGGGGGCCACTCATTCTCTTCACTATCAGTCCAAGAGGGGTACCAGTAGAGGGGGTATAGAGTGGTACTCACCATGGTCGCTACATCCAAGCATCCATGGTTTGAATCCACGTATCCCCCTTGTGGGGATTTATGATTAAATCACTAACACCATTAAATGGTGATGAAAGTGGTGACATGGATAGTGACACTGATGTAATGCAAAGCCTTCATCCTATAAAAATAGTGGGTTTTCAAGATATATATTAGGATTTCAAGCCACTTCCCATTAAGGTGATGTAACGGGTTCCCCCTCAACCCAGTAAATAAAATGGGTGTTTCATTTATTTAATAAAATGGGATTAACCCCATTTTGTTTCAAATAATTATAATTATAATTATAATGATTTTATTATTAATATAATAATATATTTATTATCAATATAATAAGTATAATATATAATTATTTCTAAATGTAAAAAATTATATTTATTTTATTAACTAATTATCATTATTATTGACATTATTTTAAGTATTGATATTATAATAATTATTATTATTAATTATTAATAATAATTATTAATGAGATATGCATTCATACACACATGAAAGCTAGCATGCACACGAGAAGACCCAAAAATCAGACATCCTAGATGCCACTTGTAATGACCTGCTAATTCTCTTGGCTTGAGAGTACAATGAGTCATTACTTGGACTTAAGTAACATCCCCAAGATGCAAAAGGATGTAAATAAATGCCGAAGGGTTTTAAATACAAGTGGGGGATGATTTACCCTTTAAGAAATAAACCAATCAACCAATAAACCATAACTCAACCATTCACTAAATTATGCATGATCAAAAGAAATACAACTAAACAACTTCATGTATCTCAAAACCACATCAAGGTGTGAAACAGTGGAAGACCAAACAAGTATCAAAGTACACAATGGATAAATGACTAAAGACTCTCAATAGACCATAATACTCCATGCTTCACAAGCTCCAAGCTCCACAATCACTGAACAACCCAAGTATCATGAGGTAGTACTAAAAATGTGTGGAACGTTACCTTTTCCCCTGTCCCAGAAGATAGCATCAGAAAAAGCACAAAAGTTCCAAAGTAGGGGTGAGTATAGAATTCAGTAGGTTTTACCTCAATGATTTCCTTACTCACTCCACTAGGATAGAACAGTTAGCACATTATATAAAACAATTTATATAAAACAATTTACCAAAACAGTTTATAACCAAATATAAACAAGTTCGAAAACCAATTATAACCAAGTGAAACCAAAGGTAAATGAAACAAATTTACATCAAGTTATTTTTCTAGAAAATAACTAATAAAATCTTAAAACCAATTATTATTATCACTTTGGCATACCCATTTCATATTTCACAACACGCCCACACATGTATGCTTTGTTTGACAGTTGCATACTCATGAGCGGTCTCTCGTCCTATTACCTTGTATCCCAATGACACACGCCCCCGATCTAGGGTCACATACCTTGTACCCCAATGGTACTCATCCCTTATTAATGGTCCCTTAATCATTAACTCACACCAACACCATTTATTCCAAATATTTCCATCACCAAAATAAACCACTTCAATAAAACTGAACTTTTATTGAAAACCAAAGCACAACCAATTTCAAAGAAACATTTCATTTCAATAAAACTTTCCCTTTTATTGAAAATATCTAATATAATTAATGTACCAACAATCCATAAAAATCCCCTTTTAAAATCTATATTTTAAAACCAAGAAAAAAAGAACTTTATTCAAAACACCCAATTTTCCAGATTTCTACAATCTACCAAACCATCACCAAATAAGGTTTCCAACAATTCATAACCAGATAATTCATGATCGATTGATCATAAGGAAATAAATTTGAAAGAATTCCCATCAGTTCTAATAAGTGGAGTCTAGGGAGAAGCCTCGTACCTTGAAGGTTTTGACGAAAACCACAACGAACGAAGAACGCACAAGAAAACCAGGTTGATTCTCTGAGAACCCACCTTAGATCTATTCTAAAAGATTGATCAAGACCAAATATTATAATATTTGGAATCCAAACTCATAGATCTACCCATGACCGGTGTATATCTAAGAAACTGAGAAGAGAGAAGAATTAGATCTAAGTACATCTAAGATAATGTGACAAGAACAATGAAGAACGCCACTTACCACAAGAATCTGGCCTTGAATCACCAAGGGAAGCCTTCAAATTGCCTTCATATTGATGGGAGAACATTATTTGGCCTTAGGAGAAGAAAAAACCTGAGTTAGGGCTAGTTTGGTTAAAAAACAATAGATTTATGGAAAAAATATTGAGATCCTATTTTTAAGGATCTAAATTCAACTCTGTACACAGTTTGGCCACAAAGTTAGGCAAACCGTGCACTAACTGTGTGGTAGCCACTATCTGCACAACCTCCCCTTACACTATATCCCCAAACCATGCTCCAACTGTAACACCCCAAGCTTTTAAAAAAAATTAAATGCATGAAACTTTTTTTAAGTAGATATTTATAACTAGCCTTTAAACATAATTTTTCAGCTTCTATGTTTTGAATTTTGAAATACAGTCATCTACAATTGTGTTCAGTAAGTTATTTATAGTCTTATGGAACCAACTTGTTTTTTTAGTGAATATTAACATACCCTTATAAATATTAATGTGAATAATAATATGACCCTAATGAATAGTAAATTGTATTATTATTTTATTTTCTTAAGGCTTTAATATAATGACATCTTGGTTAATTTTTCAATGTGATATAAGAGCAGTTATAGTTTTAAAATTGTTAATTTTTGAATTAAGTATGATTTTATTTAAAATCAAATTATTAATATTTAGAAAACTATTTTCAAAAAATGGAGTTCATTTTTGAATTCTACGCATCTAAAAATGGTTAGGGTGAATTTTTGGGATTTTTCTGAAATAGTTGGTTTTTCGGTGAATAGTAAAAAATACAATTTTGAGTTTCGGTATGTTAATGACATCATTAATGATATAATAATGATGTAATAAATCTGGTATACTTGTGTACATTAAAATAATATGTGAGGTGTCCCAATTTTCTAATACCTTGGTCAAATTCCATGGGCAAGCCCATGGTTTTGCAAATACCACTAATGAGGTGTCACTTGGAAATTATTAAAATATTCCCTCACTTTTGCTATAAATACCAACCCATTCCTTCATTAAATTCATTCCAAATTCTTCCTCAAAGAATATCTAGCCTCCTTAAATCACTATAAGTCCTCCTAAGGTTTCCTCAAGCCCCCAAGGACCTAACCTTCAAGTTCTAGGAGTTACTCTACAAGGTAAGAAAATTCTCAATTTCTTTCTTTTTCCATTCAAGTTCTCTTTTATGTGGTATAACTTTCAAGTTTCCATACCATGTTATTATTTAATTATTATTATTGATCTATTATTTATTATGATTCATTTTTTGATAGGTTAACCGTGTCCCCTCTCTTTTTAATATTTTCTAAAACCATGTTGCATAGTCGTTAGACTGCCGAATTTTTGTAAGGGATTTCTCAATTATTCTTTTATTTTGAGTTCATTTCTTTTCTTATTCTTTCCTAATATCCTCATAACCAAGAGGTGTGAAAGCTACAGAAATCATGTATATTATGTATTTTTTTCATGTTCATGTAAAATTCATCATCATTCTTCTTATCCTCTCCCACTTATTCAAGGAATAAAAACATTTTCTGTGATGTGTCGAATTACCGACATCGTGGACAATGTGATTTAAATTTGCATTAATTCTTTCAAGTCTGGTAATGAAATCGTTTTTATGGTTAAATCAGGTTATAATATATGTATTATGTCTCATCCATGGTTTTGTAATTATTTTTTACTCATGGTTTTAATTTATAAGACAAAATGAGGATGTTATTATCAAAGAACCACTAAAATGATCTAAACGAGCATAATTAATGCTTTAACGTATGAAAAATACTCATATAAAACTTCAAAATGATAAATGGTATAAATTATGGTTCTAGAAATTTTTAAATACCTTTCCATTCCAATTCTTGAGTTTCACTTCCAATCGACAAGATCATCCGTCATGAACTGATTATGGAAAACATGTAAAGAAAGCACCAAAAACAATGGAAGGAACAAAATACTAATAATTAAAGGGTGAAATTATGTTATGAAATGATCATATAAGGTGTTATAAACATTAATATGTTTCTATAAGATATTAATAACACTATTTTAACCATTATACAGGAGGTTTAAACACATTTTAAGTAAGAAGAACCTGAGGTAAGGGAATTCTTAACCCAATTTCCATTATTTGGGTTGACCTTCTTCTTTATTCATTATGTGGTATTAAGATTATTATTGTGATGAATTTTTGTTTATATTATTTTTTATTATGTGTATTTATAGAGTATACACATATCCAATCCATTCTATTAATTCACATTCCTATTATATTTTTAAGGGACTTTCCTTTTAAAATCCTTTTAAAACTCTCTTTAATAAATTTCAAAAGGATTGTTTTTTATGTGTATGGAATAAGAAGTTTCTTCTAATTTAAAGATACTTTATTACCATGATATGTTCCTTGGATATTATTTATGTTGGTTTGACCCCATTATAGCTCAAGATATGTTGGTTTTAGCCCATTATAGCTCAAGATATGTTGGGTTGAGCCCATTATAGCTCAAGATATGACGGGTGAGCCCCATTATAGATCTCCAATGCATTGGGTACTCCAGAGATGGAAGTTTACCAAAGGGTTATTCCATATGTAAGGGTTAATGTAATAGTGATATGTTAAATATGTCCCATGTAAACTAAATGATGTTTTTATGCATATGAGTTTTTATGATTATGGGTTTTATTGGTTTTTATGTTATCACTTGACTAATGCTTTCTATATTTATATCCCTTACTAAGTTTTATACTCATACCATGTTTTTAAAATGTTTTTCATAGGATATAAGGATGGGTAAAAGAAATATGGTATTCATGATGTTTGATATTAAGTGTTGTCAAAGAAATCATGCTTTATGCTTTAATGTTTTATATTTTGAAAAAAATGGAAACTGTTTTTAGTAGTATCCTCTTGTATGGTTGTGGTATGTTATGTATGTAAGGTATCCTAATTCTCTAGAAATATAAACTCAAAAATATCCTCAATGTGTAATAATGTATATTCTTGACTAAAATTTAAGATTAAATAACGTTTTAAGGCTGGGTCCTTATACCAACCGTGCTGGTGATACAGCCTCATAAAGAACATTGTGCATTGTTTCTTCTAGGAATTCCACAAGGTTTAGACAAACTGTGTGCCGCCCGTGTGACCTCTATTTACCCCCAAAAACACTTCCAAAGTTCACTAAAATATCCCAACCCCCACCCTTACACTTTATAACCATAAAAGTATCAATTGAGGGTCACATATGAGAAACTAGAGGTACTACATTCTCCCCGCCATTGGTATTTCCATCCTTGGAAAATAGAAAACATTCGCTACCCTGAAAGAGTTCAGGACACTGCTCTTTCATTTCCTTCTCACATTCCCAAGTATCCTCCTGAATCTGACCATGCTTCCATAAAACTCACACTAGACCGATGCTTTTCCAATGCAAGACTTTCTCTTGCTTATCCACAATCCTCACCAAGATATGTATCAATGAATCATCTGGATATATGTCAATGTGATCCCATATGATCACATGGTCAAGATCAGGATGATACTTTTTCAACTAAGATACATGGAACACATTATGCACCAAACTAAACTGTGGTGGTAATTACAACCAATATGACACCTCTCCAACCCATTCTAATATCTCGAAAGGGACACTGTATCTAGAAGATAACTTTCCCTGCTTCCCGAAATAATGATGTCCAAGCCTTGGAGATATCCTCAAGAAGACATGATCACTCACAGTGAACAACAATGGTCTTCGACGGTGATCCGAATATGATTTCAGATGAATCTGAGCCATCTCCATCCTCTTTCTGATTAATTGAATCTTCTTTGTGGTTTCTTGGACAAGTCTCGGCCCAATTAGTGAGGTCTCACCCATTTCTACCCAACACAGTGGAGAATGAAAAGAATTCCCATATAGTTATTCAAACGGATCCATATGTATTGAGTCCTGATAGCTTTTATTGTATGAGAACTCCACCAAGGGCATATGCTCTTCCCATGAGCCACCAAAATCCATTACACAGGCCTAAAACATTTCTTCTAATGTTTTTATCATTCGCTCGGATTTCAAATCCGTCCAAGGATGATACGCCATGCTCATATTCAACTGAGTGCCAAGGGATTTCTATAAGGATTTCTAGAAATGAGACGTGAACCTTGGATCTCTATCTGAGACTATTGAAACTGGTACACCATGCCTCTTTACCGCTTCTCGGATATATATTTTTTATAGATCCTCCACTGTATGAGTTTCATGAATTGGAATAAAATGGGCTGACTTGGTAAGATGGTCCACTATGACCCATATGGAATCATATTTCCAAACCATTCTTGGAATAACTATAACAAAATCCATAGATATTTTCTCCCATTTCCACAGTGGAATTAGTAGAGACTGCAACATACCTGCTGGTCTCTAGTGTTTTTCTTTAACTTGCTGACAAGTTAAGCACCGCGAGACGAACTCGGTCACCTTCCTTTTATGTCACTCCACTAAAACTGCGCCTTTAATGCCTTACACATCTTTTATGTTCTTGGATGTATATCCCATCTCTAATAGTGTTAAGCATGAAGGAGTTGTTCCTGACAAGCCATAGGTACAACCATACGATCTCTAAAACACAAAACTGAATTCCCATCAAGTTTCCAGCCCTAAATGGTCTCCCCACCATTGAGTTTTAAACTCATAACCAGACATTTTGCATTAGTTGTTTGTGCCCCTTTGACCAAACTTACCAAATTAGGAACAAGCGTAGTTGAAAATAAAACTACAGCATCACCTAAGTCTTCCCATTCCACATGCATGTTGTCTAGGACCGACATCAACTTCCATTCATATGAATCTTATTTTTACAACTATCCATATGACTTTCTACTCAATTAATATGCCACCGAATTCCTTTTTCCTGATGTATACATCAAGTCAAAGTCAAACATCTAGAGATACTCCATCCATCTCCTTTGTCGCAAATTCAAATCTCGTTGTGAGAAAATGTGTTTCAAGATTTTGTGGTATATGAACATAGTGAATTTATCACCAAAGAGATAGTGTCTCCATGTTTTCAAAGCATGGATGACTGTAGCTAACACCAAATCATGTGTTAGTTAATTCTTCTCATGTACCCTCAACTGACTTGAACCATAAGTAACCACATGGTCTCCTTTCATGAGAACACATCCCAAACTTAAACTCAAAGAATCACAGTACACCACATACCCCTGTCCTGATTTTGGAAAAATCAAGATAGGTGCCAATTTAAGATGAACTTTTAGTTCCTGGAAGGACTTCTGTCATTATTTTGTCCATTATAATGGATAATTATTCTTTGTCAGAGCTGTCATTGGCGAAGCTAGTTGTGAGAAATCATGAAAAACGTGTCAGTAGTAACCATCTAGACCAAGAAAACTTTGTATCTCAAAGACGTTCTTCAGTGGTTTTCATGACATAATAACTTATATCTTTTCAGGATCAACAAAAACACATTTTTCAGAAATGACATGGCCAAGAAAACGTACTTCCTATATCCAAAAATCACACTTTGATAATTTGGGATACAAGTGGTGATCTCTCAAGATTTGTAACATTGTTTCCAAGTGTTCCTCATAGTCAGACCTTGTCTTTGAATGCATCAATATGTCATTCACAAACACCACAATAAAATAATCCAGATGTCGCTAAAATATCCAATTCATCAAATTCATAAAGACCAATGGTTCATTCATTATACCAAAAGGCATGACTACATATTCACAGTGTCCATATCTTCTTCTAAAAGTTATCTTTGGAATATCTTCCTTCTGAACTCGAAATTGGTGATATCCTGACCACAAGTCAATTTTAGAGAACCATTGAGCTCTCCTTAATTGATTGAACTGATTATCAATGTGTGGAAGTGGATATCTTTTCTTTATCATAACATGGTTAAGTTTATGATAATAAACGCATAGTCGAAGAGTTTCATCCACTTTCTTCACAAAAAATACTGGTTCTACCCATAGAGACATACTTGGGAGAATGAAACCCTTTCTTTCTAGATCCTCAAATTGCATTTTCAATTATCGTAACTCTGTTGGTGCTATCCTATAAGATGAAAGGGAAATAGGAATGGTCCCCAGAAGGAGATCAATCATAAAATCCACTTCCTGTATAGGTGGTAACCCTGAGAAGTTCTTGGGAAATACATCTAGAAATTAATCCACAACTACTGGAAAAATATTTTCTTCAATCTCTTCCATTGATGCCAAAGTCAATGATGCCAACTGATAAGAGATAGTTCCTACTGTCGGTTCAAAAAATATCTTTTCACCTTTCTTTACCATCCTCTCCCCTCTGAAGATATGCTCGATGTCGTCCTAAGTCATGAAACTAACTATTCTTCTATAACATTTGATGTGAGCCTTGAACATTGTCAACCAATCCATTCCCAGGATTATATCATAGACATCCATGTCTAACATCGAGAAGTCTCATTTCATCTCATCTCCATCAACAGTTATAGCACATGCTCTACACACAAAGGCTTGAAATTCCCTTTCGCCGAGAAGAGATTTCAGTTTTAAAATAGAAGGAATCATTTCCAAATTTAAACATATAAAATCAACATGACGATAAGAAATGAAAGAATGTGATTCACCAGTATCAAAAATCACATGAACAAGGTTAGAATTCAAAATAATCATACCTATCACCATAGATAGTTCAGCCTGATCATCCACAATCATCTGCTCAGCTCCATACAATTGCTTCGTCATTGCACTATTCTACTTGTTTTTTTATTGAGGTTTCCCTGGTTGATGATTCATGGTGTTTCTATAATCACCATGGAAAGATATTCTCTTCTGACAAGACTGATTTTTTTGTCCTCTCCCTATCGAAACATATGATGCTTGTGATGCCTAAGAAGTGTCTCGAGAACCTGACCTTGGAGCACTACAACAATAGCACTAAATATGCCCCATCTTCTTATAGTTATGACATGCTCTAGGTTGTGTAGTACACTATTGCTTTATGTGTTCAAGAAAACCACATTGAAAATAGTCTACTTTACTCTTGGGTCATGGAGGAAGGTTCACTGATCCAGCCGTCTGATTCTAATTTCCACTTCCACCTTGGAAATAGGTGTCCCTTTTCCACTTTCTCTCAGCATTTAAGTTTCCACCATTCCCTATAGGTATTATCATACCTCCTCCCATAGATCCTGAGATATCTCACTCATCCACCTTCACTCTGTTCATTGTATCTGTATGATCCATAATACATAGCACCGTAATCTTCGAACGAATCTCCTAACTTATCCCCGATTCTAAGATGCGTGCCTTCAAGGATGCACTTACTGCAACTTCTGGTGAAAAGTTCACTAAATTCATGAATTTTTCTACATACTCTATAACATAGAGAGTATATTGTTTCAGGCTGAAGGAGTCCATCATTTTCTGGATCTTGAATGTGTGAGGATATAATTGTTTGTTGAACAATTCCTCAAAATCCTCCCATGTAAGTCCTTCATCAAATTTATCCTGCACCGCTAAGTCCCACCACTAGCATGCAAGATCCTCAAGAATATAAGTCACTAACTTGAATTTAAGCTCTGATGGTGTGTCGATGAAATTGAAGATACGATTCATCCTACTTAGACACACCTCCACTTTTTCGAATTCAGCATCACCCCAGAAGTTAGGTGGATTTTTCTTCATGAACTGGATGGTATGAACCACATGCCTTGGATCATTCCTTTGATTCCCCATATCCACGACTTGAAAATCTAGGACAATACTCTAAACTATCTCTTGGTTCACCCGTGGTTTAGGTGAAACCGCATTTTTTGTAGCTTCTTTGGGTTGGTTTCAACAACGCCAGGTTCCATTTTCTAAACCAACAACAAACTCCATCAATCTCACTCTCTAGAAACTGATGTCTTAGCATTTCAAATTCTATCACATCAACTTTCATAATATTGTTTTCCAAAAACAACATTTTTCTATGTTCGGCCATTTTTGGAACTTTCTACTTGCATTTTGAAAATTAAACCATTTTCAAAATACCATAATAATTTCCTTTTTCAAAATCATTCATTTGAAAAAAAAAACCAATTTCATATTTTTTCAAGAATCAACACTTTTTCACAACATGAATCATTCCTTGAATGATGTATTCACTCCTAGTGGGAAGTCATTTCTCTACAATGCATGCCATGCTTGTATCATTAGTTAAACACATGAAAATGAGATTTCTAAATCCTGGAAGTGTCTCCAAACACTTATGTACCTGACTCCCTAGTAACTTGAAGTTTAGAATAAAAGGGTTAGCTATGTCCTTTTATGTTATACATCTCATGTTTCGATAATCCTACTCCTTTCTAAGATTCAAACCTTAGGAATAGACAATAAATAATTTCAAATCCAAGACCAATAACAATTATTACTACTTGTTAGGAAAGGAGTGAACAATCTGGTAACATTTGTACCACAAAGGAAGGACTAAACTGATACCATTTGTAATGACCCGCTAATTTTCATTGGCTTGAGAGTACAACAAATCATTACTTGGCCTTAAGCGACATCCCAAGACACAAAAGGTTGGAAATAAATGTAGAAGGGTTTAAAATACAAGTGGGGGATGATTTACCCTTTAAGAAATAAATCGATCAACCAATAAAGCATAACCTGACCATTCACTAAATGATACATGAATAAAATAAATACAACTAAACAACTTCATGTATCTCAAAATCAAATCAAGGTGTGAAATAGAGGAAGATCAAACAAGTATCAAAGTACACAAAGGATAAACAACTAAATACTCTCAAGAGACCACAAGACTCTATTCTCTACAAGCTCCAAGCTCTACAATCACCGAACAGCCCAAGTATCATGAGGTAGTACTAAAAATGTGTGAAACGTTACTTTTTTCCCTGTCCCGGAAGATAGCATCTGCAAAAGCACCAAAGTGCCAAAGCGAGGGTGAGTATAAAACTCAATAGGTTTTTTCCAATGACTTCCCTACTCACATCACTATGATAGAATGGTTAGCACATTATGTAAAACAGTTTATATAAAACAATTTACCAAAATAGTTTATAACCAAATATAAACAAGTTTGAAAACCAATTATAACCAAGTGCAACTAAAGGTAAATGAAACCAATTTCCAGAAAGTTATTTTTTTCATAAAATAACTAATCAAATCTTAAAACCAATTATTATTATCACTTTGTTATACCCATTCCATAGTTCACAACACACCCACACATGCATGCTTCATTTGACAGTTCCATACTCATGAGTGGTCTCTCGTCCAATTACCTTGTGTCCCAATGACACACGCACCCGATCTAGGGACACATACCTTGTACCCCAATGGTACTCTTCCCTTATTAAGGTAATGTTAAGAATGAACTCACACCAATACTATTTATTACAAATATTTCCATTACCAAAATAAACCACTTCAATAAAACTAAACTTTTATTGAAAACCAATGCACAACCAATTTCAAAGAAACATTTCATTTCAATAAAACTTTCCCTTTTATTGAAAACATTTGATCCAATTAATGTTCCAACAATCCATAAAAATCCCCTTTTTAAAATCCATATTTTAAAACCAAGAACAAAATCACTTTATTTAAAACACCCAATTTTCCAGATTTCTACAATCTACCAAACCATCACCAAAAAAGGTTTCCATCAATTCATAACCAGCCAATTCATGATCGATTCATCACAAGTAAATCAATTTTAAATAATTACCATCAATTATACTAAGTGGATTCTAGGTAGAAGCCTCCTACCTCGAAGGTTTTGACGAAAACCACAACAAATGAAGAACGCACAAGAAAACCAGGTCGATTCTCCAAGAACCAACCTTAGATCTCTTCTACTAGAAAGATAAAGACCAAATCTTCTCATATTTGGCATCCAAACTCATAGATCTACCCATAACAGGTGTAGATCTAATAAACTGAGAAGAAATAAGAAGTGTATCTAAGTAGATCTAAGATAACGTGACAATAACGATGAAGAATGTCACTTATTGTAAGAATTAGGCCTTGAATCACCAAGGGAAGCCTTCAGATTGCCTTCAGATTGATGGGAGAACCTTATTTTGCCTTAGGAGAAGAAAAAACCTGAGTTAGGTCCAGTTTGGGTCAAAAATGAGAGAGTTATGGAAAAAACGAGTGAGATCCTATTTTTAAGGTTCTAAATTTGACTCTACACATGGTTTGGCTGCATGGTTAGGAAAATCGTGCACTAACCATGTGGTAGACACTACCCGCACAGCCTCCCCTTACACGGTCTCCCCAAGTGATGCTCCATCGTGCTGGAGCTACTACCTCATGAAGAACATTGTGCACGGTTTATTCTAGGGATTCCGCATAGTTTGGACAAATCGTGTGTTGCTCGTGTGACCTTCATTTAGACCCAAAAACACTTACAAAGTTCTCCAAACTCTCCCAACCTCTACTCTTACACTTTATAACCATAAAAGTATCAATTAAGGGTTACATACCAGAAACCGGGGGTACTACACCACACAAGGTCACTACCATTTTGCCTATGACCACAATGACATTTTAATTATAATAATAATTAGTATAATAATTATCATTATATTTTTAATTATTAATATTTTTAAATAATTAGTTGATGATAATAATCATAAATGACACAAACCATGAGTTTATAAATCCCACTAGTGGAAAATCATATTTTAACATCAGTTTTTTTTTATTTTTAATGTCATTTTTTAACCAACATTAATGCAGGTGAAGTTAAAAAAAATAGTTCTGACATTGGTTTTTTGAAAAATGATATACAAACTTAAACTAAAATTGAATTTAAGAGGTGTTTCAAAATTAGTTTTCTAAAAAAACTAACATTGAAAATATCTTTCCACGTTGGTTTTATAATTTTAACCTATGTGGAAACAAATATAAATAAATTTGTCATTCCATGTTGATTCTATAATAAAACCAATGTGGAAAAATTCCCATAGAACTTTCCACATTGGTTTTTCTAAAAATATGACATGGAAAGTATATTTTGACAATGATTTTTACGCAAAACCAACTTAAAAAGTCTTATAATTATGATTCCACATAGTTTTGTAAAAAATCGATGTGTAAATATCTAATTCAAAAAAAAATATTACTTTACATGCGCTGAAAACGTCTAAAATTCTGTAGAAGCAAACAAAAAATACCAACTTGAAGAATAAAATGATTATCTAAATACTCATTTTTTAAACTATAAATAAAAGATACATACCTTATAATTTTAAAAAATTCCATACTTAAAAAATAGTTTTCAAACAAACTTCAAAGATGGGTAAGGTATTCATTCATATATGACTAGACATCATTGAAAATATACAATAGCAATAAATATTATAAAATTAAAAAATAAAATATTTTGATATAAAACCTAAAATAATTAATATAACTTACCTTATTAAATTTAGTCATCTCCCCAATTGTGATTACCTCTAACATGAATCTTAAAACATAATAATCATATTACACCCTTCCTTTTTGATGACGACACTATAGTTATGAAACATGAAATTGAAAATAAAAACCAATATATATATATAAGAGAAAACAAATATTATCTAATATAAAATATATTTACCATTAATTTCATGTATTTGATTTTATTTGGCTTCTCTATCTACAAGTTTTCATCGTTAAACTTTCTACATGACCTTTATTTTCATATATCAACAATAAAAACATGCATAAATAATAATAATTAAGAATAAAGAACTTATAAAAAATAATAAAACGTACTTGTTTAACTATTTTCTAAAAGTTTTATGAACTCCACTTAATAAAGAGAAAAAACAATATAATGTGCATTCATATGGGCAGAATACACCTAACATCCAATGACCACTACAATATAAAAAGTTTTCAATTAATTTCATTATAATTAATATTATTTCATAATTATATTAGTCTTTTTACCCATCAAGTAATGGAATAAACCAGCACCCAATCTCTATATTTTCTAATTTTTCACATATATATGTAACTCTAGCATCATCATCCAAATAATTCACAGGTGTTTAAATGTATTCTAGATCCGTGAAACCATAAACAATGGTGGTCTCATTTTGAATTCAAATCATATGAAAATACATAATTATATAAATAATAAATTAAGTCACTTGAAGTCATGTTTATTTAAATATAGAAAAACTAAAATATAAATTTACTTATATGGAAAACAATTACACCATTTTTATGCTGATCTCATAAAAAATAACAAGATTCATGATATCCTTTTTGAATATTCTAAATGAATATTATCTTTCACATATCAATCATCATCATAAACTAATAAATATTATCCAAGAAAGAAGAAATATGGGATAATATTTTTAGCCCATCAAAAATATCAGAAGTATCTGAAGTTTTTTGGTTCCTTAACCTTTTATTTCCTTTTTACTAATTCTTTTGATTTTATATACTCATATATAAATTAAATATAAGAAAACATTATAAGTAATTTTCAATCAAATGTAAATAATATTTAAAAAACAATGCATACCTCATATGTTAGATGATAAAGAATGCTATCCGGCCAGAGTAAAAAAATAAACCACACAATCTCTAACTCTAGAAATGTCCTCTATAGGTAATGACACTAGAGCATTTAGATCAATAATATCATGTGATGATACTCTTACCTGACCTAACTTCATAGGATGGTGATGTACATAATCCCCCAAAATTTGTATGAATTCATACACTATGATATGTATATGGGGATCTCTGGCATACAACTCACAGTATAAGGTTGGTTTTGAACGAGGAGGTAGAGGATCTGAGTAGGAAAGATGTGAAGGCTATGATTGTCTCAACATTTTTTAAAACGTAGCCGCCGCAACTAATTTAATTTGATCGCACAAGGAGAGTTTTATGTTTTTTATATAATATTTTAAGGAATATATTCCTATGTCCCTTGATTTATTACTTTGATGACAAAAAAATTTCTTAGTGAGGACACCCACCACATGTCCTCTTATGTGGTTGGGGTGTTCTGGATTTCCTAAAGCAATGGGTAGAATTTACATCCTACCCTCAGGGGTAAAATTCCCCTATGTCACTTTCACTTGAAGTTCATCTTAAAATTATAAATTAAAATAGTATATTAGTTTTATTAATTTAAAAAATAAAAACATTCAAGGAAAATAAAAATTAATTTTTTACAATTCTTTTAGATACTTCCTTAGATTGATCTATAATATAATTTTCATTTTTTCCTTCTCACTCTTTTCCAATTTTCATAGTGAGTGGAGGAGATAGAGGACCAAACTAGACCTCTTCTGAACCACTACTAGATTTCTCTCTTAATGCATCAAATTTTTCTGAAATCATTTACTCCTCTAGTAAATGATACCCTACACATAATAAAGTATGAGGGTATACATTTTTCAATTGGATATCTTAGTGAGATCTCCTATAGGCATATTATAAAAAAATAAACTAATAAGTAATCAAGTAATATATTAGAAATTTTATAATATACAATAATTATCATACCATAAATGCTTCATCATGTTGGTTGGTGACAAATTTAGTCTATGTCTACTTGTGGCATGAGTTTTCATTCTGTAAATTCCCAAAAACATAATTTTTTTCAATTTTGTCTTAATATCTCTTCAATGATCCACCACTAAATATAGGCATATTTTCTTAATTTTTTTCATTTCTTAAAAGGTGAATATAATTTATAATTAAATAAATTAAATATTACTCATATAAAATATATAATATTCAAGTAATGATATAAAATAAATCAATTGAGATATTTTACCATTACGGACTCCCATACCTAGTCTTTCATCAGCTTGTCAACGAACTTCTAATAAAGGCGTAAAATGTTAATCCTACAATGGATGTACATGGAGATATAACTCACAAACTACTTTTCATTTGGTCCAGTTGGGTTATTATTATCATTAAAATTAATATGTATCCTTTTCTCTCCACAAGTAAGTGAAATTTTTGATAAATGTGTAATCTTGCATCTACTAACTATAGGAATCATTTTCTTTGGAGAAGAAGGAGAAGAATCCTACATAGGAGGCGCACCAATAGTCCTGTAAATAATTTTTTGTAAATTAAAATTTTACTTTCATTAAATAATTTTAGTATTTAATATTTAATAATATTAAAGAAATGTACATATACCTCAATAAATGTTCATATTCCTTTGTTTATATCATTAAAATAGACAAATGTAATTATATTATGTGTACCAAAATATTATTAGAATAGTGAATATTTAAAAACAATTAATACAAAAATATTTAAGTAATAAAATAGTGTCACACGTGTGTAAGTTTCAAAAAAATAATTATGTCGTGATTCTTAACCAAAAAAATTACAACTTAAACTGTTAAATATAAACATTAATTCTAAAATGATAGAATGATCAACATTTATAAATTTAAATATCACAATTATAAAAAAGTGTTTTTATATGCATACATTTAATCAAAACATAATGATGTGTGTTGGGTTTTTCAATCAAAAAATGTTTAACCATAACTTTTGAATATAAATTTTAACACAACAATAATATAAATGATCAATTTATATATATTTAAACATAAAGATTATAAAAATAAAGTTTTTACACATGTAAATTTCAAAAAATTAATAAAATATAAATATTTACCTGAATAATTGTGAGTGTAATTTATTTTTTTCCCATATCCCTTCAGCATGGTCATTTCATACAACATAGACCATTTTTGTATTATAGTCATTATTATCATCCAAAAATTGCATAATATATAAAGAAACCTCACATAAATCCATAACATCATCATCATCATCACCACCCAAATAAATTCTTCTCCCTTGAAAAACAATGGACCATAGATAATTCAATGGATCAAAACATAAAATATTTGTTTTTATGTGTCGCCATGATAAATGGTTCCTCTTTTTCAACTAAATCTTTTCAAATCAATAAGTGTAAATCCATAATCATCATATTTCACACCACTATTACTATACACCTAGTTTCACTTGAACATTGTTACTCAAAATTTGGTGTAATAAATTTCCCATATATCCTCAAGAACTTATAAATATTTCATTGATATAGAAATTGGGTTTTTATATTTTTCACTCTAAAAATGCATAACTTCAGCAATGACCATTACCACGCTATTTTGAGCAGCACTCTTGTCATTATTTTTTGTGTAAAATTTGTAACCATTAAAATCAAAATGAGACCATGTGATCACATTAAGAGAATATACCCTCTCCAACCATTTCAATGTTTCTTATGTAGATAAATCTATATTGGATTTCTCTTTAAATCATGAAATAAAAGTATTTTTATGATCAATCATCGATCACTTTTAATTTCTTTTCAGATATCATACCTTTAATCCAATAATATGTGATGATATATATGGTTTAACCTTATATATATTGTTAAAAATTTATAAATGTGTATTCATAAATTCATCATGTGGAATGAAATTTATATTTAAGCCATGAATCCATCTACCTTCACTATCAATTGCCAAATGTTGAGATATTGGGAGACTAAGATTCCCCACTTCAAAAAAATAATAAGTGCATAACTCAATCGCCTCTTTCAATATATATTTTTCAATAATAAAGGCTTCCAGTTGATGAGTATTTTTATCATATCCATTAAAAAAATTCATATATATTTCAAAAGGATACATACAATATAAATAAATAGTCTCATATATTCTTATCTCATGCACAAAATGAATCACCAGATGAACCATTATATCAAAAAATATTTGTGGGAAATACATTTCTAGTTTAAAAAGTATGAGTGCATATTCATTATCCCACATATCTAACAAATTTTGATCAAAAACTTTGCTACAAATGGATTTGAAAAAATAACATAACCTGATAATAATATTTTTAACAAGTGTCAGTAATATAATATATAGTGAGACCAGTAGCAGTTGTTGTATCAATACATGACAGTCATGATATTTCATACATATTAATTTAATATCCTTTAATGAAACCAAATTATTCACATTTGAAGAATATCCATTGGGTACGTTAATACCACCAATACACTGACAAAAATTTATCTTCTCACTCTTTCTTAATGTGTGACAAGAGTAATCATGTATCTTTTTTCACTAGAGATGCGCTCATCTGTATGTCATCTTAACCTTTTTTCATCATTTGAATTTGAAAATAAATGCTTCAAATTAGGAATTATTATAAGGTACCAAATTGCATTATCATGATATTTTATTTTGGTACCTGGTAATGAATCAAATTTGAAATTTTTATCCTTCTTATATCATGATGTCCCACATTTAGAAAATTTTGATAAACATTAACATTCTTTCCTATACAATACACAATCATTGGAGTAAGCATGTATCTTTTTATACCCCAATCCCATTGGGTTCAAAATTTTATTTGTATCATAATTGGAATCTAGAATCCTATTGTATTTTGGAAGCAACCCTTTTAAAATCTCAAGTAATTCAAAGAAACTTTTCTCACTCCACCCATTTCTTTATTTTAATTTAACTCATCTCAAAACTACTGATAACACTGTAAAATTAATGCAACCTAAGAATAGTGTTTTCTCAAAATCTCTATACAATCATTCAAAAGTTTATGTTTTTCAATGAATTCAATGCCTACATCATGAATTAATTCTTCAATGTGATCCTCTATCTCATGTTGGAAATTTTAATCAACATTAGATGTTGAATTTTTTGTTATTTCACCATGCCAAATCCAACATGTATAATTATGGTTAAAACCATAGAAAATGATATGACCCTTGATTTCTCTAAATTTAAATTTCTCATATTCAAACACTTCACACATGGATAGAAAATAAAATCTTTTTTTGAAGATTTGTTTAGAAAAATACAAGAAATCATCAACTTCTTTTTTATATTAATCAATATTTCTTCATAAATTTATCTAATTGTGATCAATTAATTAAACAAGATCAAAATATAAAAGGTGAATATATTAAAATATCTAAACATTTTAAATTATAAATAAATAGATAAATTTTAAACATAAAAAAATATAATCAAAAACAAATATTGATAACTATTTGATCATAATAAAAAATTATACATAATGATCAAAACAAATCATTTAAAATTTAAATACAAGTGATTAAGCATATATAAAAATAGATGATTTAAACATGCATAAATTTTTAACAAATAATTTGTCTTAAAAATTTTAAAAATTAAATACAAGTTATGAAAAAAAATAATCAAAATTCATTATATCAATAAAAAATTATAAATGAAAAAAAATGTAGAAAAAAAAACAATTTCTACCATAAAAAAATTATAACGATAAAAAAATTATAAATGGAAAAAAATTATTATTAAAAATAGTAAAATAAAAAATAAATTACAATGAAAATTAATTTATAATCATAAAAAAGTTATAATATTAAACAAATTTCAACAAAAAAAATTATAATTGATAATAAAATTCTTATAAACAAATGAATGGATGAATCAAATTTATAACTAATAGATAATTAATTTATCTTAAAAAAACTTACAAAATTTTGTGGTCAAAAATGAAAATATATACTGATTTCTAATGAACTCATTCAAAGTTGGTGGAAACAGGTTGAATGCTACAAATTTGAGGAAATTTTTTTATAAAAACAAAGTAGAAAAAAATAACCAACAAAAACCTTGAATCATGGTTTTCAGTCAACCGGAATTGGGTTTTCCTAAACTAAATAATATTGAGGATCATTAAATAAAGATAAAGGATGGAATATTGAGGAGAAATAATGTAAAATTATGATGAAAATCGATTGAAATGGAAGATCATTCATCGTTGTGGGTCTTTATGTATCTTCATTTCCATCGAAGGTCAAGAGGAGGAGGTATTCGATCAAAAAAAAATAAGGGTTTCAGGGTGTTAATATTTTTTTAAAACACTTTTAATATTTTTTTTATTAAAAATAAATGTTATAAATGTTTTTTTTATTACTTTTAATATCATTTTTTTATAAAACTGATGATAAAGGTTCTCCGCATCACTTTTAACATTGGTTTCTAAAAAATCAATGTTAAAACCCCAATGCTGAAGTCTATATTTCTACTAGTGGCCAATTCCATGGTACCAAAAAAATTATTAAAGAATACATGCATGAAAAACATGTTTGAGGATTACAAGGTATAAAAAACATACAAAAAATATATAAAACAAATCAAACGCAATCTTGTTTCATCTTTTAGTTGATCTGCAGCCAGTAAACAATACCAGTATGTCAACCAAATTAAAAATAGTTACTTCGTATAATCTTTTTCCCCATGAAGAGCTCTAAGAAGTATATCATCCCCCAAAATCTCATGATTATGTGCATATCCATTAAAACTAGTCATGTATAATCATGTTGATTATAAAAATCATACATCCCTTGATCTCTGTAATCTTTCACTACTATATAAATTTCCTTTATCGATGCTCAAAATGAGAATTATCAATTATAAAAAATCATGGATGTTATAAGTAATGATACATTTGGTATCTTTTATCAATTTCAAAGAAAACAATAATAGAGGCTTCATTTATCAATTCTAGTTTTATCATTTATTTTTTTAGTGCTAATAAAGGGTGTGTTTATAGGTACTAAAAAAGAATCAATAAAACTAGAAAAATATATTTTTAAAATTATTTAGGTATATAACTCATGCTCCCCCACCCTTATATCAATACTTTCACCCTTCCCCTCCCTCCCCCACTTGCTCACATGAAATCCCCCACCCCCACATTAGCATTTCCCCCCTCCCTACTCAGCCATGTGCATTCCTGGATTTGAACCCAAGGTCTTAATATACAAAGTGAATGCTCTTACCACTTCTCCATCTTGTTTTATTCTATATTTTATGATATATCTAATTATTTTTATATATTTACACACATATTTTTTATCTATATATTTATTCATAAATTTATATATATAATTATATTTAAATATATTTATAAAATATGTTTGTGTGTGTGTATTTATGTGTGCATGTCTGTGTGTATTTATATATATACATGTGTTTGTGTCTCTATATATATAAATATTTATATTTATATTTATTTAAATATATTATATATTAATATTTATTTATATATATTAGAATATATAGATAAATATATATTGGTTTTTTAATACAAACACACACATGCATATTTATATAGAAACATTCTATATGCATATGACTAGCTGTATACATATTCATACATTTTTATAAGGTAAATAAAATGGATAAATTTTTATTTTAAATAAAATGGATATTTTTTTATTTTCATATTGTTTATATATTTAAAAAGATATTTTATATGTGAATATGTTTAAATATTTATTTATGCAATTAAATTTTTATATGTAAATAGTATAAAAATATGTATATATATATATATATTTAATTATAAATAAAACTACATTATGAAAAATGATAAAATTTGAACACCATAATATCTATATAATTTTAATCCCAGGGAATAAATTAAGTATCCAATGAAAAAAATATAAGAATTTCCCCCATAAACTATAATATACCATATCTGGATAGGTTGTGAAATTCAAGAGGAATTTAAATTTTTGATTTGGTGGGTAGTTTATTTTGAGAATCGGGACTCATAATGAGGTTCCTAGAGTTTGGAAATCCTAAATATATGTTACTAGATGTGTTTTGGGGTTTGATGGATTCCTTGGGGGTTCTAGAGAGTGTCGAAGGAAGGATGAGTGTCCAAACTACTGTAGGACAGCTGTTGCAGACCATTCACATCATGAAGGGAAGATAGGGGAGTTCCCCCTACCTAGGGTGGTTCAAGGCATGAAATATGTTCATTCTATGAATGGGTTGGGATACCTTATTAAAAATTGGTCTCACCCCCCCCCCCCGACTTGAACAGGCGTGCATGAGGAGGCTTTGGTTGGTGCCTCCCCCACTCTTCCTCTCCCTTGATCTGAGGTGTTTTGGGTGTTGTTTTTGTGATGTTTGAGGATAGATTATTCCTCCTCCTTTTATTTTTATTTCCCTCCTTAAATAATAATTTTAGGAAATTTAAATTTAGGTATTGGAACCAATTTTACTAGAGCATGGTGATATCAGTTGATTTTGATGGAGATTTTACTCATCTTGCATAGAGGGTGTCCTTAGACGATGTCTACATGACGTCACACACTGTTTCAGTTGAGGCATGTCGCCGTTAGGGTTTTTTAAAGGTTTTATCTTAAATTAATTTAATTTGGAGATTGGTTTGGTTCTTTTTGTTAGGTATTTTTTCCATGAATGGTGTCGATAGTGCATTGTGGACCCCTCACGGGTGTTTGGTTTAAGTTTTATTGTGGTAGGTGCATCAAGTGAGAATTTAAGTATTATATGTATTTAAGTTAATTGGTTTAGATGATTATAAATTAGTAAAAGTGTTTTCAATAATTGATTTTAATTATTTATAATTAATTATTGGATTTAGTTATTAGAGTTAGTGCCTCAAGTTTTTGTGCATTGGTCGTTGGACTTGGATGATCTCGGGAGAGAGTTTTCGAGCTGTACTTTAAAGGGAATAACTCCATCATTGAGGTGGGTGGTCCCTTGTACATTCCCAATGGTATTTTAATTTATTTATTTATTAATGAAATATAAAATTTGGTTGTTCCAATTTGGGTGATTACCATTGTTTAATATTTTTTTTTATTTAAAATGAAATGCTTGGATAAACTTAACAAAGTGCTAAGGCCATGAGGATCTTGGGAACTAGCTTGATTATCTTGACTACTGATGGTTGGGTCCTTCATTAAAATGCATGCCTTATGATGTATATACCCTAAGGGTTGAAAACTAAGTTAAATGATCATAATGTAGTGAACCTAGTGTGGGAGACCCTAGAGACCACTAGGTATAAGTAAGTGATGAGTTGAGATGGTTGGACAAGTAAGTGGTCCATTGTGATGTTGTAAAGACTTTAGGCTATAGATATGCATGTGGGGTAAGGCTTCTTCCCCCAAAAATAAATGATTACCTTTGTGGGTAGAACTTGAGGAGGTTGATAGATAGGTTGGGTGTGAGGACTAACCTAGAGTGAATTAGAAATGGAATAGGCTTGAGTTCATCTCCATTATGATACTTTCCTTGGAGGTTGGTGAGGATTTAACGAGACCTTGACAATATCAAGGGATGATATTCCCTCCAAGTGACGAGTATCATCCCAATAAATGTTTTTGAGATAATGGAACCCATAAAGGGTTCCCATGTTGTAATGTGACTAAGGGGACCCTAATTGGTGCCTCAGTGGTGTGTTTACCCTAGTGAGGGTGCACATGGGAAATGGGTAGTGATGATTTTAGGTGCCACATAGAACCAGAATTGATGATTTGAGCCTGTTATATCTGTGATGATTATAGGTCATGCACTTGAGTGACCAGCCTTGGATTGGGGGATGGGTTTGGTTGAAGGCTTACCCCATCAAGATATGTTGTATTTGATAAGTTCAGGTGGGATGATTTCCCCATTGAGGTTTACTAAAATACGTGGGATGCTTATGATATGCTCCTAGGATCCAATTGTTAAGACTAATACTAATATTATTGGATTGTATTCAATTCCAGTGAATTGGATATTGATCTTAATACTCACATGCATTGGATTTCCCAAGATGCCTGGGAATCAGTGGGATTTCTGATACTGGATTTCTTCAAATACTAGGGAATCAAGTATTGAGCCTAATACTTACACACTTGATTTCTTAGGATTCTTGGGAATTATCCATGAGTCTTGAGATACTAAATATCCCTAGACACCATGGAATCAGATTTTGATCTTGATATACACACACATGATTTCCCAGGATTCCTAGGAATCAACCATGAAGCTTGAGATACTAGATTTCCTTGTACAATAGGAATTAGTTGTTGAGCCTCACATGTATATACACTTAATTGTCATGGTCACTAGGTAATTTTCCATAGTTCCTAATATTCATAGACACTGGATTTCCTAGGATTATTGGGAATCAATTGTGGATCCTATTATTACTAGATTTCCTAGGATTACTGAGAATTAGTTTATACCTTATGTTACTTTATTGACTAAGACTAGATCATAAGAATCAGTCATAGGTATGATGTTGGTTGGTATGGTTACGTGAAATTCTTAGAGACACCCCATCATAGCCAATGTAGGTTAGGGTAAATATCAAGTGTTACAAAGGACCCAAGGATCGATGATGTTTAGTTATCAATTAAGATGAGTATATCACATGTATACACTGCATTTACTAGTTGTGTATAGAACTGCATTAGTAGTGACCTACTAAGTTTCGCTCATACCCTGATTAGTCAACCATGACACTTGGTTACCTAAGTGGAATTCACTAATTGTAGGTTCAGTTTGGGCAGAGGCTCAAATTAGCTTGGTTGGGTGGGATATCTTGAATGGGATTGGATATTGGGATGAGGTGAGAATTTAGGATATTGTAGATACTCCTATACATTTATATTGATATTTTATTCATTATATACATGTGTTCATCCCGGTGGGTGACCAATGAGTTTTTATATCTGTATTATTCTATATTCATGTGTTATTGATGATATGTTACCATTTCTTCATAATTTTATTTTTATTATTGTGTATGAAATTTGGTTTATTTTTACTTGTTACTATGCACACTGATATGAAGGTATAGTCTCTCCATGATAACACCCTAGACCCCTATTATTGGTTGGTAGCCTTTAGCCTATAGGAAGGCTCACCTGAGGTCCAGTAGTAACTCCCCCAGTTCAAGCACTACTAAGTGGTCGAATGTCACAAAGCAGTATTAGAGATTTATTATGACTGATATTATAGAGAATATCAGAGTTTTTTTATATTACTATTTGGGGGATGGTATAAACACAACATAGGAATGTGTTGAAGCTTTTGGTGGATATTGAATTGGTGCACCATGAACACTTTTTCCAGTAGTAATTCCAGGTTACCTAGGATATGGGATTATTATTCTTGGTTTTTGATTTTATGGTTTAATGATTTTCATCTTAGTATATGTACATTAGTTTTCTTGGATTTATGATTCGTTGTATTTTTTTGGCTCTTGTCCTATTGGTAAGAGGATATTTTTCATACATCATATTTAGAACAAAGTATTTACATGATTTTCATATGATCACGTGTGATTTATATCATTGATGATAGGGTTTATCTTCTTAAGGGTTAGTAACAACTTATATGGTCTTTTATTGTATAACTTGGAATGGAATTATAATTAGTTGTATCATAGTATATTTTATTTTGATGATGATTCGTGTGGATGTATATCTAGATTCTCTATGATGATGATGATTATGGATATGAAATCCCTCTATAAAAGGTGTATAGTGACCCTAGTAGGTTGGTATGGGTATTAGATGCCTTATAAGTGGACCCCTAGTGGGATTTTTAGATATTAGATCTAGAAGAAGAAATAAGTTTATCTATTTAAAGTGTTATTAACAACGTGTATAGTGTTTTATTATATAGATTTATGATTTAATTCTCTTAATTAGGTCATTCGACTATGGGATGATTGACATAGATTGTGGTAGGGTGATGTCATTATATATGGATATATTGACAGATGAGAATGTGGTTCTCGAGGGGGTGAATCCCTTATGCGGAGTCCTGGTGAGGATCATCCTGATATTTTATATTCTTGAAGAGGTAGTCATGTATGTGGATGCTTAGTGAGAATCGGTGCCCTTATAAGTTTATGAGTTAGCAATATGAGTACGTGTATATGTGAGACCCTAGAGTGGGTAGTTTGGCCATGAATTGCTATGTGACTTATGATATGGGATCATAGATGATTCCCCATGAATTATAAATTACATGAGATATGACTTATGGATTGGAAGGGAGAGCCTAGTGCTTGAGAAACTACTGAAGATATAGGTGAGTCAGATATTATAGATGAGACGAGTTGTGATATATGAGGTTAACTCAGGTGAGAGGCTAGATCAGTCATGTTAGTGCCTTAGAGATGATAATAATGGGTAGATACTTAAGGTTATGAGATTGATGCATGAGATGTGATAATTAATATGGGATATGGGAATGGTTATATATTAGATATTTTGAATTCAGAAGGCATGGGTAGGTTCCTTACCTTGAGATCAGTGCATAGAAGGTGCTGACGTATATATTGTATGCATGATTATGACTTGGATTTTCATGGGGAAATCGCTTTGAGTGTTGTGGATTTTGGTATCAAGGTTTGGTTTCAATGGGTAGGATCAGTTGGATACCTAAGCCTGATAATTTTGGATGTGGTTTCTCAATGGGGTAATATACTGTGATTCAAGATGGTTGGATCTATAATTGATAGATCATGGTAGATGCTTCTACTTTTTAGATGGTATCAATTAATGGGTGATAGTGCATTTTTCCTTGATATGTAGGGGGTGTCAGGTTGATGGAAATGGCATGGGGTTACTTCTATTTAGATTTGATTGAAGTGTTGTGGATCATGGTCAGCTGTTAGTTGTGTGGCCTAGGTACGATGAGATGTGCAACCCATGGGAGCATGAGTCAGGCTATATGATTGGGTTTTATTAGATTAGACACCTATTAGGTTTAGATGATATTATGATAGTGTGTGTTGGTTATATGTGAAGATGTTATTTATGGGTTAGTGAGAAATCATGTGTGAGTAGAGGACCAATAGACTTGATGGATCATTGTGGACTTGGTTTTCTGAGGTTTGAAAATATTTCATACAATGAAGAATAGTATCCTTTAATGGATATCACGATCTCTTAAAAGTTTATTTTATCACTTTAAGCATGAAAATTTAATTTTTTTCATTCATAATTTTGAATATGAGATAAAATAGAGGTAGAATACCAATCAAAATACATACGAGGAAAGAAATAAAGTAAGTTTGTTTTCTTATAATCCCTAAAATAAATTAAAGATAAATATATCAAGTTTTTTGTGGAAATTATCGCTTAACTATCAAGGTAGAATTATAAAAATAGATTCACAAGTGAAATATAATAGTACAGATATTGTTTAAAAAATATTTATTTATGAAATAATAAGTTTCCTAGTCCTAACATATAAGTTAAAATTCAAAACAATATCTATTGTCATGTCATGATATGCTCAAAATGAATTAAAATTGCGAGGATTGAATTTTTTTAAGGAGGGAAGAATGTAACATACTGATATTTTAGTTTATAAATACTATGTATGATAGATTATGATACATGAAACATCAATCTTACTTGAACTATAATATAATATAGAAATATTATTATTTAAATATGAACATTGTAACATTATTGGAATTTAAGGAAATGTTCATGCCTCTATACCAACTAGTTTCTATAACTGTTGGTACAAAGTAATTTCCAAAAACTTATACCAATATTTTTTTAAAAATAATTGGTATAGGTTCATGAAATAATATTCAGGGCTTTCCCTCCTCCTCTCTCCACTCACAATCCCTAATTAACCCTAACTTGAGTGGAAACCTCCCCTATCTTCTCCCCCAAATATCTCCTCTCATTCATTGATTTTTTTTATTTTGTTCTTATTCAGCATAAAATTAGCTAGTTCCAAATCCATCATCTCTTTTGTCGAGCATCATTTTCATTTTTATCTATGTATCAAAACCTAACTAATATCTTATTAAGTCATTATTCTTCCTGATTATTTAAAAAAAAGGTTTATTTAGATTATCTTTGTTATAGTATTTCATAATAAATGTGATTGTTATAGATGTATATGTTTTTTAATTTAGTTATTCACTAATTTTACATAAATTCAATAAAAAAAATTTTTGTAATATATATTAACTAATTATGTAATTAATTATTATATTAATTTTTTGGTTTTGTTAATGTATTATGGGGTTATGAAATTATTCATTTAATTATTTTATTTTCATAATTGAATTATCAAAATGTTTTCATAATTAATTTCAATCTAATATTTTATATCAGTTATTTCCTATTACATGTCTTATACATTATTTGGGTCATTACTAGTATGCATTGATTATATCATATGTCGTCACTTATTATTTTTTTGGATACCTACTAGTATGGGTTGAGGAATTTCATATAAAAATTGGTATTTGGATAATATTATTAGAAATGACCTATAGGCATGTGACACTTAATCATTTCTTGATGCTATTATGAATGTTTCCCTGATAAAAACATATGTATCAAAGAAAAGAGTTGTGTTGTTGGGTGATACATTGTTGTTATTCTTGAGTAAATGTTTTCCATGATAAATACGTATGTATTTAATTGTATTTATTTCATATTCAAAACAAGGAAGTTATTTTAAAAATAATTGTTTCATAAAGACATATGTATTTAATTGGATTATGTAATAGTTATTTCCCATTCCATGTCTTATACTTTTTCTGGTTCATTACTTGTATGCATCAGTTATAGTATATGTCATTTCTATTATTATTTGTTTGTCTAGCTAATAGTATAATTTGATGACTTTAATATTAAAACTTGTTGTAATAAATTTTGTAATTATTGTTTACTATGTTGATATTAATATAACTTTTTTTCTAATAATAGAATGGATAGAAGTTGGATGTATCATACTGATCGTATTTCAATTGAGTTTCAAAAGAATTTGGATTTTTTTAGATTATGCATTTAACAATTCTTAATATAGAGGTCTTATACACTACTCATGTTATAATTTTGTTATAAGACCTTGTTATGTTGGGAAGAAGTTGGATACCATATAAAAAAATTATATTTCAAATAAACTATTATGTTTGGTAACATAATGGAGATATGAGACAATCTTCTATTGGTCAAGAACAAAATGAAAGGAGTGGTATAGAGAATTTGATATTTTATTAGTTTCCATTTGTGTCTCATCTGGAGAAATATCATATGGCAATGAAAGAAGACAATGATATCAATACACATTAAGAAAATACTGAAAATGGTGATGTCAAGAGAGTGAAAAAATTAATGGATTATTTTTGGACTCTTGCATATCAAGAATGTACTAAAAAATAGAATTTTTAATGTGGCTATATCATAGAAAAAACATATATGGAATTTTTAATATTTCCATTGATTATGTTCTTTCCTTTTTGAAGGACTTACTTCCTGATAATATAGATATTCCCTTAAATCATTATATATCATTGAAGTTAATTAAGTATCTTAGATTTTTTACTAATAAGATTCATGGTTACCTGAAATATTTCAGATTATTCTAGGAGAAAATAGTAGCCCTAAATGACTATAAATAATGTGGTATATCTCAATGGAATCTAAATTCATATGGAACACAATCTTGTGTGCCACAAAAAATCATGTGGCCCTTTCTATTGATTCCTAGGATTCAAAAACTATTAATGTCTGCTGAAATCTCAATAAATATGTGATTGAATGATACTGATATAATTAAATATAATAATGAGTTGGTTCATCCATTGGATGGATTATCATGGCATACATTTGATGCACGACATCCCGATTTTTCATATGAGGTGCATAATGTTAGGTTGGGTTTTTCCTGTGATGGTTTTAATCTATTTGGTCATATGCTTACTTTTCACAGCACATGGACAATTTTTAATCACATTTATAATCTTCCTTTATGGATGAGTATGAAAAAATAATTCACTTTTTTTAGTATAATAATATATGTAAATACTGGTCCTGGAAATGATATAGATGTCTACTTACAACATTTAATAAAATATTTGAAGCATCTTTGGGATGTGTGTGTGCACATATTCGATGCTTCTTTGAAAATATATTTCAGATGTGTGTTGTTCTTATATGGACTATAAATGATTTACCTAATTATATAATGATGTCTAGTTAGAACATGAATGAAAAACTATCAATTAATTTTTTTATAAAGAATACATGATCTAGAATACTTAAATATCATCATAGTTTTAGTTTCATAGGGCATTGACAATTCTTGTTAATGGATCATCAATACAGGAATAATTATTAGAGGTTTGATAATATTTTTAAAACTAAAAATCCACCTTAATATATGTCAGGAACTGATGTGCTTAATTAATTTCAAGATTTTAGTATTTTATTAGGGAAAGGTTAGATGAAATCTAAAAATAGGAAGAATGTTAGCATTGAATCCACTTATAATTGGAAAAGGAAAAGTATCTTTTTTGAGTTTGAATATTGGTAAACCAATTTATTATGTCATTGTTAGACATAATTCACATTGAGTAAAATATATGTGAAATTTTTCTTTTAGTTTTTCTAAATATCAATGGAAATACCAAAGATGACCTATGATCTTGGTGTGACTTTTTGAATTGGGGTATTCAACCAGAACTGTATCTTGTGTGTATTAGTGAAAATAAATGGAAAGTTCCTTTTGATTTTTATTTAATGAAACCTTCAAATAAAAATCAATTTCTGGAAGTTTTTTAGAATATAAATATTTCTAATGGTTATCCAAGAAACATATCTAAATGAGTCAACATAAGAGAGTTGAAACTAAAATCCCTAAAAACTCATGATTATGGAATCCTTCTTCATGAATTGATTCCAATAGAAATATAGAATTTAATATCAAATAATTTAAGGGTGATGGTTATTAGATTATTATATTTTTATAGAGACCTTTGTGATAAAATTTTATCCAAGTATTTCTGGATAAAAATGAAAAAAGAGGCACCATTAATTCTATGTGAGTTGGAGAAAATTTTTCCTCTGTCATTTTTCACTTACATGTTGCATCTAATAGTCCATCTTCCAACTGAAACACTTCTTGGGGGCCTTTTACTTTTCAGTGAATGTATCCTACTGAAATAAATATGTGCAAAATTAATTCTTATGTCAAAAATAAGAATAATCTTAAAGGTTCCATTATGACATGTTATTTGGCTCAAGAATGTATGGATTTTTTAAAATGTATTTATCATATATAAGAACAAGATGTAACCGGCCAATGAGAAATGAAGATGAGAAGTATGATGAATTGAGACCTTATTTCTATCTATTCCCCTAATAGAAGTAATTCATGGTTCGTATATATTGGTTACATTGATCCTTGAAGAGCAAGATATAGCGCATCGCAAAGTCTTTTTTAACTGTGTCTTGTTCGATGACTATATAAAGTAAGTAATTTGAATATTTATATGTTATTTCATACTATATAATTTCATATATACATTAAACTTTTATTATCATTTTATTTAGGTAACATAAACAAATTATTAGTAGATTTCATTGTCCATTTCCTTTGAAAATGAGAGAGGCTTTTCATAACAAATAGTTTCCTGGTTGATTGAAATCAAAGGTATAACCATTACATTAATCAAATTAAATTATAGATATTCATTTAATTCTATTATTCATATATATTTTAGTTATTAAGTTTACCTGTTGAATATGACTCTCAATAATTAAAAGTGTTAGATTTTAGTCCTAATTCTTTGGTTTTTGAATGAAAATCTTTAATAATAAATGGGTAAAAATTTGTTACAACTGGTCGAGCATTGAAAATGAGAACAAAACATGATGGTGTTATTATAACTACTATAATGGGTTGTTATGATAGTGCATCAGATAGCAGGCCTTAATATGAAAATGTGTCTTATTATGGATTTTTTTAGAAAATACTATTATTGGGTTACTACTATCATGGTCAAGTCACTATGATGAAATGAAAATGGTACAATTCAATGAAATGACATGGTACATTTATTGATGACTATATATTTAGAGTTATTGACATGACTAACTTCTTGGATACCGATGAACCATATATTTTGGCATCAATGGTAAAATAATATTTTTATGAGAAAGATCATATGAGACATGTTTACGATGTTATTATTTAAGTAATCCCAAGACATATTTTTTATGATGGTGGGGATGATATTTACACCATTTATTCCCCCATTAGTGTTGACCAAAATGTTGTATTTAATGAATCAAATTTTTTAATTTTCCTAATTGATTTTGAACCTAAAGTAGTAGTGGTTAATATATAGAAGCATCCATATATGTTCATAGTTCATTCAATTTATCTTAACGTAGGTTTCTTAGGTTGGTACTATTGTAATTAATTTAATTTGGTTTTAGTTTGGAATGGTATGTTTGTTTTTGTTTTTTTTTTGTTTTTTTTCATTTAATTATATTTATTTCAATTCAGAAAACTGAGTTTAAAAAAGTTTTTAAAAACATGTATAACTTGTTTTTTAAATTATAGCTTCTAAAACATGTTCTTAAATAAACATCTTTAAAATAGTATTTTAAATCTAATTTAATAACTTTTTCAAAAAATTATTAAATAGGGATCTTAAAATTATTTTAAATTATGTGGATACAAGAGGATTATATGACATTTTTATGCCTTCTTTGACTTCTAATTTATATGAATAATATTTAAAAAGTTTTTTTTTAAAATGTAAAGTTCATTATTATGAATTTTATGAAATATATTTAATAAATTAAAAGGAATAGATTGTTTGATAATTATTGATGACTATGAAACCTAGGGATACCTCATTTGGTTCCCTTAGTGTGAGTATAATAGTTATAATATTTTTCTTCTGCATTGAATTTAATGTTGTGTTCTTATTATTTATCAAATTTCTTTTAGGGGCATTGATCTGAATAAGATCTTTCCTATACTAAACCTAATAGTGTGGGTCATTAGCATGGCCAATCGATCGAGGGTGATACTAGAGCTACACAGAGAACCTATCGTATCCATTCACACCCATACCTACCAGTAGACATGCCATCTACCGCACTTTGTCCTCCTACACTTGATCCTCCAAGGAGGTTCACACCTATGCCTCCATAATAATCTTATTTAGGATTTAATTCTCATATTCCATTTCAATATACTATGATATATCCTCAACCCTTCTATATTTATCCTACCATGTCTACACCGCCTCTATTTCCTACACCAATCCATCTAGGATCAGATGATTTCGCTCCTTCAGCTTCTACTACACAACATATATATATATAACCTAGAGCATGAATTGGAATAAGAATTTCCTTCAGAGGCTACTAATTCAAAACATCCCACATATCCATTAGATCCTAATTCTCTTCCTGGATCATATTTATATTTATAAGTGTGTCAAATTATATCTCATAAATTTTTTCAGTTGTACTATAAATTAATGCTAATTTTTTTATTTTATCTTATTTAATGGGGTCTTCTAATGGGATACATGGGTGCACCTATATGCATGAATCCTAGAACCATAAAACACAAATCATGGTAGATTACAATGAAGATAACTAAATGATTGGTAAAAATGATAGATAACGTAGAAGTTTCATGGAAATATTGGCCAAGTATAGTGATATCATACCAGTTCAGCTAGCCTCCTGGAGACATATCGGTAATCAAATCAAGGAGAATTCATGGAATGAGATATGGGTAAGAAAATATATTAAATTTAAATCTATAATATTATTTCATTTATATGAATTAATATGTTTATGGCAGTGTCGATTTAACTTTCCTAATAGTCAAGTTATAAAGGTGGCATGATTGATGGAACTCGGGGAATGGTGGTGATCATATAAAAATGAGTTATATATTGGTTGGAAGAGTAGATTTGGGGCTGATTTAGAGGGTGTACCAATCTTAAATGATTTTCCAACTACACAATACTAATAAATGATCATTTATTGGAAGAGTAATGAGTTTAAGGTATTCTTTAAATTTAATTATTTGTATTGAAAATTTATTTTTTATTAATTGTATTGAATTTTTTATTTCATTATCCATCCAAAAGAAACAAAAGTAACAAGGATGTTATAAAGTACATGCACACTTTGGGGTATACTTCAATGAAAGATAATGAAAAGTGTCAGGTACTTTTTATAACTAATTGAGTTTTACTAGGCACTAACACAACTGAATGAAACAAAATATTTATCGAACTAAACTAAATATAATTTAATTGAAGTAAATGGAATACAATCAAAATTTATATAAATAAATAAACTGTCTTGTACATAATAGAATAATACCCACTAAAACCAAATATAATAAATCCTAATCGAACCAAATAAACCTTATATAATAAAAATTGAACCAATCCTATCCAATGAAACCCACCCTAAAATGAGTTGAACCAAACCAAACCAACTAGACCAAAACAATATTGAACTAAACTAAATATATCTTAATCGATTTAAAAGGAATAAACCCAAACTAGAGATAAACAAATCTATGATTCTTTGCCTAATAGAACAATACCCACTTAAAAAATGAAACAAAATGACATAACCCAAACATCAAATATGAAAAACCAATCTAACACAAACTAGCATACCCAAATAGAATCAAACTGACTAAAACTATATTTATGTTAATTGAATTAAAGTGAAATAATGTAAACTACATCGATTAGAACTAAACTAATTGAAAATTAGTCAAATCTAATCATCGTGAAACAAATGAAAGGTAAATGAACCGAATAATGTTGACCAAAAGGTATAAAAACACATTTAATTGATCTAAAAAATACCAAACAAGACAAAACTGGATGTAAAATAACTTACTACAACTATAAAAAACTATAAAAATACAACTCATTGAGGATCAAATTAAATGAAATTGATTTAAATAAAATCAAATTGAATTTAACTAAAGTGAACATAGCTAGCACATAAAAAATAAAACCAAACCAAATCAAATCAAATTTAATTGAATTGAGATGAAATAAAACAACATAAAATTACATATATTAAACCAAACTGATTAGATTTGAACCATACTTAATTCATCTAGATATAAAATTGTGAAATAGTCCAAAAAAAATTCCATAAACTAGACTAACTCAAACCTAGTAAAATTCGTAAAAATTAATGAAAATGATTAAAATTAAATTAAAGACCCAATCCAACCTAACTCAATACAAAATTTAATAAAACTAATCTGGATATACCTTAACCAAAGTAATCAAAGTTCATTGAATTTTAATAAATTTTGTTTTGGTTCTGATCAGTCTAATATTATTTTGAATAAATTAATTTTGTTTATAAATTTCATATTATTCAATAATGTACTCTTATAGTTATCAATTTCATTTGCAGCAATCAACACTAAGCATCGAAGTTCATGTGCCTTGAGAAAAATTGTTTTGTCGAGTGGAGGAAAAAAGATGCCAGTGTTGTAAATGAACAGACATAGGAAAAGATTGTAATTCATTTTATTGTTATTTAAAATTTTGATACATAATTCATAATTAAATATCTTATTAATATTTTCAACAGTGTTCCCTGGAATCCCCCAATGATAAATATGATGATAAATTTGGGCCAAATGATCATTTGAGATATGTATTAGGTGAGGATCACCATGGGAGAGTTTGATGTCAACCTGATGAGACCATCATTCCCACTAGGTATTGTCCCTCATTGAGACCCTCTCAAAACTTTAGCAACATCAAGATGAAAAACACTCCTGTTGAGGCAGTTGATTCCAAAAAAATAGCTATACAAGAGTGTGAAAGAGGTAAAACAGTCACTAATCAGTTCCTAAAAGTTGTGAAAGCTTTACGTCCATCACTTATATCAAAGGATGATATGATTTTTGATTCATGTATATAAACAATGAACTCTTTATATAATGAATTGGTTGATGGAAATGATGATCATAGTGGCAGTCAAGGTGATGACACTCTTGGTGGTGGTGATTATGTTGAAGCTGATGATACTGGTGAGGATGTTCATGATACAGGTGATGATTATGATGAAAATGGTGGTGAGGAGGGAGATATTGATCTCCTACATTTTTGAGTTGAAAGTAAAGAGAAAAATGTTTGGATTGTGTTTAATGATTAAAACTGATTTATTGTTTGGATTATATATGTATGTTATAGTTTTGTGAATGGTTTGAAAACTATTGATATAGTAATCAGTTGGTTAAATATTAAAATATACAATATATATACTACATGGAATGTGTAATATGGTTGGTAATTTTTTATAGGTTTTGGTATTTATTATGATGAGATATTGGATTGCCTATGGTGTTGGCTGGGGAGGGAAACCTATACCAACAATCTACCTAAACCATTGGTATACATTTATACCAACAGTTTAGTGTAAACCATTGATACTCAAAATTGTCCATGGTATATACCAATAGTTTAAATGAAAACCATTATTATATACATATAATGATATCTTAAGACCCCATGGTTTATATAACCATTAGTATAGGTTATACCAACGGTTTTATAGCCTATACCAATGGATTAAAACCATTGGTATAGGGTAGTTTTTCAGTAGTGTTACCTATCCATTGGATTAGTGGGTATGAATAGGAGTAATCACATTATGATATATATATATATATAGGAAATTTTTCCTAATGAAAATATATTTATCAATTCCTAGGAAGTAATTATTCAATTCTGAATGATAATAATTGAACTATTTAAGGTTAAAAATAGTTAAAGTATAAATGATTCATTTTTCTATAAAAGTGTGTTTTCTTTATATTATATATGTTTCATTTAAAAGATAAATTTATCTTATTTTTAGTATTAAATTTATTGAAAATTTATTTTTTATACATGTAAACTAGTGAATAATCATTTATATATTGATTATCAATTTTTAAAAAATAAAGATAAAATTATTTGATGGTAAAAAGATATATATTTTTTAGAAAAATATTTTTTAAGTGTGTAATGTATTTTTATATTAATAAATTAATTTAATCACTATTTATAATTATTTTGATTAAAATTTTTTATAATATATTCAATCAAATAAATTAACAATCATATAATGGTTGTTACTAGGCCAGGAGTGAGAATAAACTCATTTTAGCTTCAAAAATACATTTTTTTAAATGGTTTTTATGTGTTTTGTGTGAGGTCACTAGAATTATTTTCTAACAATTTTAGAAATTTTATTTTATAAAATTAAATTAATTTTTGATATCATTATATCAAAATTATCTCAGAGTGGATTTTTGGGTTTTTTCAGAAATAGTTGATTTGTTGGTATAAATACTTTCACTTTTATGGAAGTATCGGAATATAAAAATGACTTAAAATTTTATGAAAACTTTTTTATACAAAAAAATATATATTTAAGAATTAATATAATTCATTTAAAAATATAATTTTGAACTTCTAATCTATGGAAATCTAAGTAATGTTTTTATTTAAATAAAAACTATTTTTGGTTCTTCTCTTTTAATCAAATATTCACAAGGTTACTTTATATTTTGGTTTGATTTTAAAGTAAAATAAGACTAATTTTATTTAATATAATCCAATTATTTCCATAAGAATCAATGTTATACTTTATTTTTATGTAAAATCATTTTTATTTTTAAAAAGGATATTTTTCTAAAAATGGTTTTCATTGCATTTTTTGAACTTATATTAAAAGTAATTTCTACCACTTTTGGAAATTAATCTTGTAAAATGGATTACATATTTATAATTAGAATAATTTATATTATTTAATTATTTAAACTTAATTTTTTTTCATAATAAATAGTAACCATGTTAAAAATTTATCACTTCAGTTAAGGGTGAAATGAATTTAAAAGGGTTAAAATAAAGGGATAAGGATTTAAGATAACACAAAAAAAAACTTATTAAATATCATTTCTTGATTGTATTTCATCCTTAAAATTCTCATCTTTGAAACTATGATAATTGTTTATCCAATTTACATGAGTAAGACATATATTATATAATAATATTTTGAGTATTTAAGAGTTTTCCACCCACCTCACTTATAAAAGGGAACCTCCTCTCTTCACTTATTCACGTACTTTGAGCACTATATATTGAAAAATACATATCCAAAACCCTAAAAAAATTACTTCCCCATGTCTTTAATTTCATTATATCACCAAAATACCAACTTAATAAGTCTTAATTTGTAATCCAAAGGTGGTTTTCCAAGAAAGAGGTATAACTCTTAATCGAGTTCATTCATGTTTATTGCTTCTTATACCTCCTTAAAAACTATCATAAACATTATTATATAATAACATAAGTATCAAAAATATAATTAAATTTTATTATGTGTATGTTATAACCCTTTTTCATCTCATTTTCCATCTAATTAGAAATGAAAGCATCGCTCGTGCGTATGTACGGTCTACCATCTCCAAGAAGTGATGTGTATCATTTTTCATCATTGGCTCACATGGTTGGTTATAAAGATGGATTTTATGAATATATATTATATTTATGAAATAATTATGATTCTTTAAAATATAATATATCATCTACCTTCTTAAACTTCCATCCATTGTAAAATGATAATGTTTCTCGTGCATACTTATGGACCACCACCTTCATGAAATGATGTGATTTGTTTTTCATTTCCACTCTACATAGATAATTTTGAGGATGTATTTAATTTATATATATTATATTCATGAAATAAATATTATTATGTAAATATTAATCATTATATACCTTCTTTAATTTCAAACCATTAGGAAAATGAAAACGCCATCATGCATACATGCGGACTACCGCCTCCATGAACAATGTATTTTGTTTTTCTATTACTTACATGCATGTATGATTATAAAAATTCATAAAATGAATAAAAAATATATTAATTAAATTATTAAAATTATGGATATTAAGAAACCATCTCATAAAACTTTTAACCATGTTCAACATACCGAAGTATTTTTTTGAGAAATTGACCGTACAACCTTATGTGGTCAACATAAGAAAGAACTATTCAATGAATAGATGTAAAATGATTATAAAAGGAACTTAAAAATGGAATATATATATGAAAAATATTATTAATTAAGGATTTAATAAATTTAACTTGATTATTCAAGAGGATATAATGCATACAATAAAGCAATAATCCAAGGTAAGGGTTTTTTATCTCAATTCCACTCCATGAGACATATTTTATATTATGAATATAATTTCTTTTATATTTTGAATATACTACCCATTTTACATATTATATAATAAATTCCTAATTAATCATGGTATTTAATTTTTTAATTCAATTTTTTTATTTTAAGGGGTTTTGATTCAAAAGTTATTAAATCTATAAAGGATTATTTTACAATTTCACTTTTATTTGGGATTATTCATTTTTAAATTTATATTGGAAGAATTATATGAAATTTATATTATTAAATCCCATATATTTTTTTCTCCTATATTTATTTATGTGGTTCTCATTTTTTTATTCCAACTTTTACTCTCTTTGGTACTCAAATAATGAAATAATTATTTTAAACAAAGATGACCTTATTTTTCTTTTTCAGTCAGGAATCATTTTATTCCATTTCCATATTCTTTAAATTTTTATATAAAATTTTTTAAATAATTTTAAATGATTAGTAAAGTTATTTTTCTATTACCTTTTACTTTATTTAAAGATGGTTAAAATAAATCTTTTTAATGTTTTCTAAATAAGTTATTTTTTAATTTTTACAAAAGTATGAAAGTAATTTTCTTTTTAACGTATATGTCATGAATGGTTATTCCCAAATCCATGATTATTATTAATTATTTATCTTTCTCTATAAGTTTCCAAGGTTTTTCAAAGAAAATATTTTTTTCCATTACTCTGTGAATTTTTAGTTTTTATATTAAAATAAATGGAATTATTTCCTAAAAGGCTGAAAATAATTTTAAAAATGATTTATAGCTTTTTTTTACAAAAAAGTTACAAAAAATTTAAGGAAAGTTATTTTTTAAAGTTTTACTTCCATTTTCCTCTCTAACTCTCAAAATACTTTCATTTACTTTAAAACCTTCATTTATGATGTATTGATGGTATTCTTTCATTCAAAACTAATTTATGGTTTATACCTTATTTAGTTTACAAGGAATAATCTCAGTTCCTTGAAGATATGTTCTCTATAATTATTCATCTCAACGTTGACTAAACCATGTACTCATTATTATATATGGTGTGATTTGAAGGAATTTTACTAAGAAATTTAATTCATTTACTAGAGAAATATTTGTGTTTGATATTCTTGATTAGATATGGATATTTATTGTTTGATATGGAGTATTGAATATGTGTTATTAATTTAATATATGAGAAATACATTGGACATATATAAGTGACAGGTGGGGACCAGTTATAAATAGCCCCTAGATGCATCGACAAGTCTCATGAGACAAACAATTTACTAAATTAGTTGGGTATTTGGTGTATATCTCCCATTAATTAAAATATCTTGGCATAAGGACTTGATGGTAAGGTTCATGAATTCTTGGCATGAGGCCTTGATGGTAAGATCATGATGTTTGACATTATACATTTCCTTCATTAAGATTTTAGTTATTATTATCCCTGTGATTGTTATGTTGATATTTTACATGGATATATTTTGAATATAAATTTATTGATTAAATTTATTGTGTATTGATTATCTATTCTGATGTATTTTTTATGCCTTATCTACTCATGATAGATTGTTTTATATGTTTTACCTTACTGAGCATCTGATCTCACCCTTTATTATGTTTTATTTTCTATGGGATATAAATCATGTATCTTTGAATTATCTTCAAGGATGAAATAAATTTTTCATGTTATGTTTTATTTTTACTATGTAATATGAAAATCATGTATGTATCTAGTCTCATAATACTGCTAAATTGGTCGATTATTCATGATGTGTTCCCTTATATTTTGTACTAATGTAATAAATTAAACATTGTATTTTTATTGTTGGAGTTGTGGTTACCATGGTTGGTATCAAAGAAAGTTTAGTAGGACCCATAAGAACTATATTTTAGAATAACATATCTAGTATAATTATTGTGATAAATCCCTTAGAATATTTTTGAACTTTTACCTTCATAGGGATTTTTATTCCATGGATCAATATTAATAATGATTATGAGATAAATATACATGTTTCATTATTTATGGATGGATCCTAAGAGAAGTAAGGGAAATCATATCAACACCCATGGTCAATTTAGAGATTTCCCACCAGATCAAGTCAATATGGATGGTATTGTAGCTGAATAAATTATGACTATATTAAGGAAAAAAATTTAGGTTATTAATAATAACCTTCCTTGTATAGAGAAACATGTTGCTTCTCATTATGGTGCAATGATGTTGTCCCTATTTATGAATCCTTCATCCTTTAATGGAACTACTAATCCATTGGTAACTGAGCAATGGATCAAAACTCTTGAAAATATATTACTATCTTTGGTAAGTAATGGAAGGGAAAAGTTTATTCTAGCGGTACATTTTTTAAAAGGATATTTGGGTTAATAGTGGTCATTATTTCAAAATACTAAAGAGGAAAAGGATAAAGAGAGTATGGAATAGATAATTATTAAGGTTATTTTCTTTGAGAAATATTTTCCTTGAGAAAAATAGGCTGGTATAGAAAGGAAATTTTTCAATTTAACGAAGAATGAAGAGGAAAATGTTGTTCAATATGAGGCTAACTTTACCAGATTAGAAAATCATATTGTGTACTTAATACATAATCTATAAAGTGATATTGAATGCTTTCTTGATGGGCTTAAGCCAAGCCATATAAGGGAATTAGTTTCATAAACATTTTCATCATATGATTATATAATATCAAATTCCATTAATATGGAAAAATAATTTTTTGGGAATTATATTTTTAAAAGAAAACAAGAGAAAAAGATTTGGTTTGGCAATAGTAAAAAGTAAATTTAATAAAGAATAGGAAGAACAGAAGAGTGGAACTTACAATATATATCAATTGTGGAAAGAAAATTCTCAATAAATTTTTAAAGGGGATGGTATTTTGTTATAAGTGTGGAGATAAAGGACATAATGATTATGAATGTAAAGGAAATAAAGAATCCACTGATATCATGTGATTCAACTATCAGGAGATGGGGAACTATTCGAATAAATTCCCCAAGCATTAAGGATTAATTTGATAGTTTCATTATGGTATTTATTAATTTTATATTGATATACTAAAATTGATTAAGAGCATGATAATAAATTGTAAATCATTCATGATACTCTCAAAGGAAATGAGTTATTTGAGAAATTTACCATGTGTAGATTTTGGATTTGGAATGTTTCTTTTATTGGTAATATTGTCTCTAAGGATGGAATATTTATTTATTTTTAAAAGGTAAGGTAGTCCTTCACCTCTATATATAGCCTATAGGGTTATTATATCTTTTTAAGTAATGGTAATTATTAGTAAATGGTTGTTAATATATGATTATGATGTATTCAAATTTAATCTAGCATATTCTAAAGAATTTTAGGGTTTAATGATTAATATTGAACTTTGGGTGTTATAATTAAGATTTTGGAGATTAAAATATTACTCCTTAATTTTATGGTAAACTTTATTAAATATTATTTTTAATTGTGCTAACTATTTTTGGTTTTAGTAAATGGGTAGAAACAGGAGGAATCGGTACTTATAAAATCTTTCATGTAATGAAGAACAATGTATTTTAATGGATCTCACAATCCCTTAAAATTTTATTTTAGTGATTAAAGCATGAAAAAATAATTTTTTCCACTCATAATTATGAATATGAGATGAATCAGAGGTATAAAACTGACTTAAATGCAATCAAGGAAAGAAATCAAGTAAGTTTATTTTCTTATAATACCACAAAGCAATGAAAGATAAATCTATCAATTTTTGTGTGGAAAGTATCACTTAACTATCAAGTTATGATTCTAAAAACACATTCAAAAGTTAAATTATTATAATGTAATACATATTGTTTAAAAATATTTATTTTTTAAATAATAATTTCCATATTCCAAACCTAGAAATTATGAAAAAAACTATTATTATGTCATGATATGAGAAAAATGAATTAAAATTCTGATGATACAATTTCTATAAGGAGGGTAGAATATAACACCCTAAGACTTTAGTTTATTAAAACTATGTATGATAGATTTTTATACACAGAACACCAATCTTAATCAAACCATGATATACTATAGAAATATTCTTATTTAAATATGGTCATTGTAACCTAGAGGTTAGATTGGCGGGTATAAATGTGAGTAATCGCATTATGAAATATATATAGAAAAGTTTTAATAATGAAAATATATTGATTAATTACTATGAAATAAGGATTAAATTTTGAATAATAATAATTAAATCATATAATTTTAAAACGGTTAAAGTTTAAATGGGTCATTTTTTTATAAAAGCGGGTTCTCTTTATTATATATGTTTCATTTAAAAGATAAATTTCTATTATTTTGAGTATTAAATTTATTTAAAATGTCTTTTTTTATAAATTTAAACAAATTAATAATCATTAATATATTGAATATCAATTTTTTATAAATGAAGATAAAATCATTTGATGGTAAAAAGATATATTTTATAGAAAATTGTTTTTAAGTGCATAATGTATTTTTATCTTAATAAATTAAGATAATAACTATTGATTAATTATTTTAATGAAATTTCTTGATAATATATTCAATAAAATAAATTAAAAATCATCACATGGTTGTTACTAGTTAAGGAATGAGAATAAATTCATTTTATGCTTCGAAAGTATATTTTTTCTAAAAATAATTTTTATTCATTTTGTGTGCAGATACTATAATTATTTTCTAAAAAATAGAAATTTTATTTGATAAAATGAAATTAATTTTCTATATAAAAATATTAAAATTATATTAATGTGATTTTTTGATATTTTTTGGAAATAGTTGATTTTTGAGTGAATAGTGAAAAATACTGATTTTATAAATACTAGCACTTTTATAACATTATAAAGATATAAAAATGAATTTAAAGTTTATGAAACGTTTTTTATATATAAAATATATATTTAATAGTGAATATAATTTATTTAAAAATTTAATGTTAAACTTAGAAATCTATGGAAATCTAAGTAATGTTTTTATTCAAATAAAAACTATTTTTGGTTCTTCTCTTTTAATCAATTATTCACAAGGTTAATTTAGATTTTGTTTTGATTTTAAAGTAAAATAAGACTTATTTGATTTAAAATAATCCAATTAGTTCCATATTAATAAACATTATACTTTATTTTTGTGTAAAATCATTTTTAGGTTTAAAAATGACATTTTTCTAAAAAAAGGTTTTCATTGCATTTTGTGAACTTATATTAAAAGTAATTTCTGTTACTTCTAAGAAATTAATATTTTAAAATGAATTATATATTTTTTATTAGAATAATTAATATTATTTACTCAGTTTAACTTAATTTTTGGTCATAATATATAGTAACCATGGTAAAAATTTATCACCTCAGTTAAGGGTAAAATGAGTTAAAAGGGTTAAAATAAAGGGATAAGGCTTCAATATAACATAAAAAACTTGTGTAGATATAATTGGTTGGTTATATTTATTCCTTATTCTTATCATATTCATAAATATGACAATTTTCATCCACTTTACTTGAGTAAAACATATATTATATAATAAATTTTTAAGTATTTACAAGTTTGCCACCCGCCTCACTTATAAAAGGGAACCTCCTCTCCTCACTTATTCACAAACTTTGATCATTATAGATCATAAATACTTATAAATTCATTAAAAAGGTCTGATAGGTCTTTTTATCACTAAAATAGCAACCTAATAAGGTTTAAGGTGTAAGTCAAATGAGGTTTTCCAAAGAATAGGTATAACTCTTAACCGAGTTCTTTCATGTTTATTGCTTATTCTACCTCTATAAAACCTATCATAACCATTGTTATATAATAACATAATTATCTATAATATACTAAAATTTTATTATGTTTATGTTATAACCATTTTTCATCTATTTTTATATTCAATGAGAAAGGAAAGCATCGCTCATGCGTACGTACAAATTATTGTCTCCAAGAAGTGATGTGTATCATTTTTCATCACTAGCTCACATGGAAGGTTATAAATATGGAATTAATGGATATATATATATATATATATGATATTTATGAAATAATTATAATTATTTAAATATAATATATCATATACCTTCTTACCCTTACATCTGTTGGCAGATGGTGATGCGGGCATGACGCAGGCAGGTGGTGACGCAGGCTTGATGCGGGCAGGTAGTGATGCAGGCATGATGGAGGCATGATGTAGGAATGATGTAGGAAAATAATGATGTGGGAATGATTCAAAATGACACTGCACTAGCCTTTGATCCATTTAATGGGTTTCATGCCCACTGGGTCTTTGGTTCATGTACTAAATAAATAAGGCTCGATGGGTGAGTTATCCCTTAGGGGGGTTATGGCCTACCTTTCTGGCCTGTGTGTGTGATGTGTGTGTGTTTAATGTAATTATACCCCCAAGAACCTAATATATATATAAATTTTATTTGGTAAATATTAATCATTATATATCTTATTTTCTCTCTAAACATTAGAAAAATGAAAACGTCATCATGCACACGTGCAAACTACTGCCTCCATGAACAACATATTTCTTTTTTCTATTATCGCCTTGCATGGATGATTATAAAATTGTATAAAATGAGTAAAAATAATATTCATTAAATTATTAACATTCTATAGATATAGTATCTATTTCATAAATCCTATAACCATGGTCAATATAAAAAAGTAATTTTAGAGAAATTGACCAAACAACCTTAAGTTGTTAATGTAAGCAATAACTATTCATGAATGGATGTTAAATTATTATAAAATAACCTTCAAAATAAAATATATATATGAAAAAATTTCTTACTAAATTATTTAATAAATCTAAATTTATTATTAAGGAGGATATAACACTTCCAATGAAGCAGGAATCCAACATAAAGGTTTTTCATCTCAATTCCACTCCATTAAGACATATTTTATATTATGTAGATAATTTATTTTATATGATTTATATAATTTCCCATTGAAAATTTAGATCATGAATAATTATTTAATCATGTATTTAATGTTTCAATTAAATTTTTCTCTTTTAAAGGATTTTGATTCAAAATTTATTAAATCTGTAAAGTTTTATTTTAAAATCTCACTCCTATTTAGGATTATTAATGTTTAAATTTATGTTGAAAGAATTATATGAAATTTATATTCTTAAAAATCATATTTTTTTCATATCCTATGGTTATTTTTGGGGTTCCCATGATTTTATTCCAAATTTTCCTCTCTTTAGTATTTAAAAACTGAAAGAATGTTTTTAAAAAAAATAGTGTTTATTTCCATTTATTTGTCATGAATATTTCTCTTCTATATCCATATTATTCAAATTATTTTATAAAAAAATTATATAATTTTAAATTATTGGTAAATTTATCTTTTATTACCTTTAACTTTCTTTAAAAAGGTTTAAAAATAATCTTTTTATAGTTTTCAAAATAATTCATTTTTAACTTGTTACAAAAATTTGAAAGGAATATTCTTTTTAACATATACAACATGAATGAATTTTCTCACCATCATAAACATTATTCTCTAGTTATCTTCCAATATAAGTGTACATGGTTTTTCAAATAAAATACTTTTTCTATTATTATTTGAATTTTTAATTTTTATATTAAAAATAAAAATCAATTATTTTATAAAAGGATGAAAAGAATTTTGGAAATGATTTATAACTTCATTTTTACTACAAAGCTACAAAAAAATTAATTAAAGTTCTTTTTTAAAGTTTTTCTTCCATTTTTTTCTCTAATTATCAAAAGATTATTATTTACTTTGAAACCTCCATTTCAAATTAATTGCTGGTCTCCTTTAATTCATTACTAATTTATGGTTTATACCTTTTTTATAGGGAATAATCTCAATTACTTGGATATATATTCTCTATTATTATTCATCTCAATTTTTACTAAACCATATACTCATTATTATATATAGTGTGAACTAAAGGAAGTTTACTAAGAAAGTTATTTCATTTACTGGTGATATATTTATGTTCTATATTCTTAATTAAATATTGATATTTATTATTTGATAAGGCATATTTATTGTGTATTATTAATTCAATATATAAGAAATGAATTAAACTTGTGTTAGTGATGGGTGGGGCCCAGTTATAGATAGTCTCTCGATGCATTGATGGGTCTCATGAGACAAACAATTAGCCAAATTAGCTGGGTATTTGGTGTATACCTACCCATTCATTGAAATGTCTTGACACAAGGTCCTAGTGGTAAGGTTCATAAGTCTTATCATGAGTCCTTAGTAGTAAGATCATGAAATTTGTCATTACACATTTCCTTCATTAAAATTTTGGATATTGTTATCCATGTGATTGTTATGTTGATATTTTTCATGGATATATATTGAAGCTCAAGTTATTGATTAAATGTAATATGTATTGATTATCCACTTTTTCATGTTATTTATGCCTTATCTACTCATGATAACTTGTGGTGTACACTTTCCCTTAGTAATAATATAATCTTACCCTTTAATATGTTTTCCTTTACCCAGGATATAAAAAAGGGATATTTGATTGATCTTTAAGGATATGAGAAATTTTTTCAAGCTATGTTTTATTTTTCCAATGTAATATAGAAATCATGTATGTATTTAGTCTCCCAAGGCTGCTAAAGTGATTAATACTTTGTATTGTGATCCCTTGAATCTTATACCAATATAATAAAGTAAACATTGTCTCTGGGATACTATAGTTGGGGTTGCTGTAATTTTGGATTAAATTGATTTAATTTGGTGATGTGTTTGGTTCCAGTTTTTAGGGTTTTTGCCTTGGATGGTGTCAGGAGTGTGTTGTGGACCTCCTGCGGGTGTTTGGTTGCAGTTTTGGTGCGGCGTGAGTGCTAGGTGAGAATTTAAGAATTATGCCTATTTAAGTTAATTGGTTTAATTAATTATAAATTTTTAAAATTGTTTTAATAATTAATTATAATTGATTATAATTACTTATTGGATGTAATTATTGAAGTTAGTGCCTCAAATGTTCTTATGATGGTTGTTGGACTTGGACAAGCTCATCCAAGGGTTGTAGTTCTACACTTTAAAGGGAATAACATCATGGTTGAGGTAAGTGGTCTCTTTTACATGCCCAATGGTATTTTTATTTATTTATTTATGCTTGTAATGAGACATGAACTTTATAAAATAATTTTTTTTATTTAAAATGAAATGTTTGGATAAACTAAACAAAGTTACAAGTCCATAAGAATCCTTGAGAACTAGATTGATAGTCTCATCTACTGATGGTTGATACCTTTATTAAAATGTTTGTATTGATATGTATAAACCTTGAGGGTATCCAACTAAGTTAAATGAGCATAATGTGGTGTCCCTGGTGTATAATCCCCTAAATACCTCTAGGTAGAGGTGAGTGATGAGTTGAGATGTGTAAAACCCTATAAAGTTAAAAGGTTAATAGACTAAATGTTATTACTCTTGTTAACAAGGTGTGAATTTTTTTCAGAAGCCTAAATAATTATACATACATAATTAATTATAATTTTCCTAAACTATTGTTAGGATGGTTGACCTCCTGAGAAGTTTCCTAGGGTGTGTGAGTGAGTGATGAAAAAGCACACTGAAAGAACATTTGTTAGCCTATGAGAACAGTCATTAGTTTGTTAAGTGACTTCAGTGAGTAATAGATTATGGTGTTCTAGGAAGTAAACCAAGGTATTACAGGAGACTTGTGGGGTTAATTAACTAGTATCATGACCTAGGGAGGTCAGGTAATGAAAAATGGTATCAAAGTAGTTTCCATCCAAAAGTGTAGTGGAACGGGCTGGGTTGAATTGTAGGGTCCGCAATGATGATGTTGTGCTCTAAAGGGGGTGAATATAAAACCCTAGAAAGTTAAAGGGTCAAATGAATAAATTTTAATACCCATGTAAACAAGGTGAACCTTTATTTTTTGGACCCTACCTGATTATAAATCCAAATTTAAGCATTATTGGCCTATAGTAGTGTCAAGATAGGTAAACTCCTGGGAAGTTTCCCAGTGTGTGTAAGAGTGAGGACAAAGTACACTAAAATAACATGTGTTGGCCTATATAAACACCCATTATTATAATAATTGGACCTGATGGGTAATAGCTTATGGTCTACTGGGAAGGTAAGCAAGGTATTGTAAGCGGCCCATGGGGTTATTTCACTAGGATCATGGACTAGGGAGGTCGGGTCATGACAATATGGTTGGCCAAGGAAGTGGCCATTTAGACCGTTGATATGTCATAAAGCATTAAGGTTAGAGATATAACCATGGGGTGAGGGACCCCCCCCCCCCCCATAGAGACATGATTACCTGGTTGGTAGACCCTAGTGAGGTTGATAGATAGGTTGGGTATGAAAAACAGCCTGTATTGTCTTGGAAAGGGAATGATTAAGGGGACATATCCCTTGTGAGACTTTCCTAGGAGACCAATGTGGCCTCAATGGGACTTTGAAAATGTCACAGGATGATATGTCCTCTAAGTTAAGGTCATATAATCTAGAGATTTATTTAAGATAAGGGAACCCATTAAGGGTTTATGTGTTATAATGCGACCTAGGTGACCCCGGTGGGTGCCCCGGTGATGTGTTGACCCTAATGAGGGTGTGTGTGGAAAATGGGTGGTGGTGATTGTAGGTGTCACCTATAACCTAAATCAATTATTTCATCATGTTGTGGTTGTGATAATTATAGTTTGTGAAATTTAGTGTTTGATCTCTAATTGGAGGATGAGTTTGGTTGAAGTTCATTCCCATCGAGATGTGCTATATGATATAAGTTTGGGTGGGATTCTTTACCCATAAAGATGTACTAAAATACATGGTATGCCTAGTATATAATCCTAGGATCCAACTATTAATCTTTATACTTTTAATGATACGAGTTTTTTCTACTCAATTAAATGTTGTGTTTGATTTCTTTCTCCGCATGCAACACTAAAACTAAATAAATGTGGATCGTTGTAAGGTAGACATAGAATTGGAAGGTATAAACAATAGTAATGGAATTATTAATATATATATATATAGTTATTTTTAAATATATACTCAACTATTGTAGTTAATAAACTAATTAAATCAATTTTTTAAAATCTACATTTTTTTAAGAAATGGTTACTACTAGTTTAATTGGTTGATTTCCTATAAAAATGGTTCTTCACTATATTTTATTTTATTTTATTAAAAATAAAATTTATAAATATTAGGATGTGAATTTAATAAAATTAACATATTTTTTGAATTTATCATAGTCATATTATCTTAAGTTTATTTTTTGGTATTTTTTAGAAGTAATTAATTTTCATGTGAATAGTGAAAATACCAAATTTATTAATGTTGTCACTTTTATGAAATTATTTTATTATATGAATACATTGAAATGTTTTTTTAAAAAAATTCCTATAAAATTATGTTTTATAAATTATAATTAATCATTCTAAAAAATTATTTTGAATTTATAAACTCATGCTCAACATTTTGAAAATTTATGTGGCGTTTTAAGGAAAATTGTTTTTCAACTATTTTATTTAATCAATTATTACATGATGAAATACACTTTTTGATTTATTTTATTTTTAAATAAATAATATATTAATTATAATAATAATTTTAAATTCATTTTAATCAATTACATTGATAATTCTATTCAAATCATAAATATTTTTCTTAAAAGTAAACTTTAAAAAAACGGGTTTTTTCATGTTACATGCGCTTGTGTTAAAATAAATTTCCATACACATAGGATTTTTATTTTATAAATTTAATTTTATATTTAAGATAAATCAGTATAATTATATAATAATACACATTTTATTTTTAGGGTTTAAAATTAAATTACCTAGGTGAAAATTAGTTGCCTCACTAAAAACCAAAAGAATTGTAAAAGTAAAAAAAATTAAGAGTAAATGATTTCCAACATGTTTAAAAAATGTATTGAAACAATTAGTTCATCCTTTATCAACCAAAACATACCCTACACTCCAATTTTTTTCATTTTTGATCCATTTACCCTTGAACAGTTTCATAGCATTATTGAAAAATGACGAGTGTTTCCAAAAGTGCCCATTTTCTTCTCTTATAAAAGAACACCACTTACACCCTTAAAAGTTACACATATACTTATAATTATTACTTAAAACTATGAAATTTTACTCCAAATATAACCCTCTCCCATTAAAATAATCCCCTATTCTCTCATAGTTATCCTAATCCCTTCAATTCTAAGGATCTTTCCTTGGAAAATCAAGTCACCAACATAAGTATTATTTCCTTCTTAAGTTTTTATTCTTAATATTACTCTTAAAAATATCTTATAACCATAATAATATGATGAATTTACTATAAATATAAAACTGAGATGTTTTTATATTATTGTAAAAACCCTTAGTTATTCAATTCCATCCACTTATAAAAATAAAGGAATGTCAATCATGTGTGTGTGTGGACTATCGCCTCCACGAAGAAACCTGTTTTCATTTTTCTTATAGTTTTTCATTATTTATCCAAAAATATTAAAATATGGTTAACCATCATAAAATAATAAAAATAATATCATTATGATTCTATTATAATGAATTTTTTTCAAAATAAACACACCATTAACCATACTCACCAATCGAGTTACAGTGTGTTCATGTTTGGGTTGGTTTAACCACCCACATGAACAATGTTATGAAGATATATTATGGATGACTATAGGAACATAAAAACTAATATTATTATAATATAATAATAAAATAATTATTTTTATGTGGTTATGAAAATATTATATTAAGTATTTAACTTATTATTAAAGTATCTTTTTCATTCGCTAAAATCATCGAAATAGGCCCATATCGATTCCTTTTTCATGCAGCATAACTAAAACACTTATGGAATGGTATGAGAGAATTAAAAATAAATATAATTTATATATTATAGTATCTTTAAATATATATTAATTATTATCTTGGTATTAAATAATGTATAACAATATCAACATTATAAATTGTGCATAAACGGTTGAAGATATTAACACCCGATGTTGAAAAAAAGATTGCAAAAATATTATACATGAAGAGAATTGATATTATTGAAGGATATAAATTTATATATATAATAATAAGGTTATGAAATAGGTAATTAATATTTTTATATTTATGATATGGGAGGTTAAAGCACTTCCATGGAAATAAAGGGTAAAGGTAAGGGGCTTGGAAACTCAAACTCCTTTCTTAGAGTTATACAATTTCTTAATGAACTAAAATTTCCAAGTATTTCATTTCAAATAATTACCTATTTTTATTTGTAGGGTAAAAGAGGTTTTAATTCAAATCAACTTTATTGAATTTTTTTATTTTCAATTTTTTTTAATAAAATAAAGGAATCTTTTTGAAAATAGACTCATAAATATGACCTTTACATCAATGATTTCAAAATGTTTTTAAGAAATCTATCTTGTGATTTGGTTTTTATTTTACTCTATATATTCAAAATGATATATCTCCAATGGATTTATGTTTCATGTTTCACCCTATATTTTCTGTTGTTATGTAAATATTTTAGGTGGTTAAGTTTTTGATATCAAATGATTCAATTCATGATATTATTTTATGGAACTTGGATGTTTTATGAAACTCATTTTATTTCTATGGGTTCTTTATGAAAATTTAATGGTTTTCATTTGGATGTTTAATAAATCCATTCTTTTTTATGTTTTCTTTAAGATATGATGATTATTTATTTTAAGTGGCACACGTATGTATAGATGATGATGGGTGGGGTCCTATATCACCATCCAATGCATTGGTTTAAGATTATATCTCATGAGATAGTCAGACATGGACATAATGAGTTTGTTAACACATGTGTGGACATGATGGGTTTGCTCAAATTTTTAGGCATGGAAATAATAAGTTTGTTGACATAAGCATAGGCATAATGAGTTTTCTTACAAAGGTTTTACTCTGCTTATGTTTGTGCCGCATTTCCAAGTTTTTCATAAAGTTATGCTAAAATTTCAACGTGAATTTAATTTCCATGAAATGTATTATTTTAAATATTATGAATTATTTAAATTATTATGAACTTTTATGTCATGCATGTGTGTTATATGAATATTGATATGCATTTTGAGCCAATTCCTATCTTTTATGATTCCTTAATGATATTTTTAATATCTTATATTACTATAACATGTTTTATGATTATCATCTAAGGTCTTTTGATCATTTATTATGATATTTATATATTTCTCATGTTTTCCTTCATGTTATGATATGTTTTTCCCTTACTGATCATTTCATCTCATCATTTTCTTATATTTTAAAATCCCTAGGTTATGAAGAGGATTATATCATGTGATATATCTAGAAAAGGGTCTAGAGAAACATGATTATAGAGAAATGTTCTTAAGTTTTATAAAATGAGATGTTTGAATAGTTAATCTCCAAGACACTAAAACTTTTAGTCCTTGGTTTGAGTGACTGTTGTGAGATGTATTATTTAAATCATGTTATTAATGTAATATTTAATCCATGTTAAGCATGGGTCACTATAGTTGGTATCAAATGAGAGTTTAGTTATTTTTGGAGATCAGTTTAGAGAGCATTGGATAAAACCCTGAGGATAAGTTTAAGATAACATCCTAATGTTTTGGTAAAGTATAGATTATGTGGTTTTCCTAGTAATACATACCTATATGGATACAATAAGTGTACATGGTTTTGGTATAGATGCATCTAGAGGTAATAACCTTAAAAATAGTTGGTTGAGTATATCTTGTCCATCATTCTGATGCACGGTGAATGGTACCATACTACGCACCTAATTTGACACTCTCAGGGGATATGATTTGGTGAATCTCATTATCTTTATGAACCATTTAAAAGGGTTTGAATATATATAACTATTGTAGTTGGAAAACCAATCATAGATAACATAGATTGAAACCTATAGATTCATAGTCTAATTTATGAATTTAATTTATAAAATCATTCTTATAAGTTTATAGTTTCCTTTTATGTACATTCATTAATTTAAGTATACTCATTCCCATTTTTCCTTTAGTCAAGGTAATGGCGGGAACTAAAAGAACCAAGTTAATATTGGGTCCAATGGAAAATTTGTAGATTTTCCTAATGGGTAACCTAATGCGATTGGGGTTGGAATGAAAAATCTCATGACAATTATCGCCTAACTATCCCAAGTGGTGTGAAATAACCCAAATCATGTTGAGCTCCCAAACACACCAATTAGGGAGTAACTCATTATTGATTCATTTATGAGGAAACATACACCCTCTTTTAGTGGGTATTCTAATCCACTGGTTGTTGAGCAGTGGATCAATGAAATGTAAAATATATTTTTCATTATTTAGTTCTCAAACCATGAGAAGGTCATTTTATCAGTATATTATCTAGAAGGTGATGTTGACTAGTTTTAGAGTCTAATTAAGAATACCATGGAAAAAGAGTACATATACTCTATAGAATGGGAAGAGTTCGAGAATATATTTTTTTGCTAAGTATTTTCCATAAACTCTTAACAAAATAATGGATCGAGGATTCATAGAATTGAAGCAAAAAAGAGGATGGGTCTATTGGGTCATATGAAGCAAAATTCATAATAATTGTAAGGTATGCCTCAAATTTTATCTCTGACACTGAGAGTAAAATAGATTGCTTATTTATTGTTCTAAATCCTAGTCTTGAAATGGATTCACCCATAAGAGACTTTTAAATCTATGAATATATTGTTCTATGTGATCTCAAGGTTGAGATGGAAACTATAACCTATCGATTTTATAGGGAAAAGAAAAGGAAAGTGGAGTATCATGTTAGCATCGATGATAAGACACATGGTGGAAAGAAATCCCAATTTCCTACATGTAATATATGTGGGAGAAAGCACACGAGTAATTGTATCAAGGGATTGGAGAATCATTTTTAAGTGTGGTAAAGTAGGACACCAATCCCACAACTATTGAACCAAGGCTAATAGGCTAATTAATTCCACATAAGAGTAGAAGGTCCCTGTTAATGATCTTCCTATGCCATAATGCTTCAAGTGTAAGGATTCTGGAAATTATGTAAATAAATGACTTAAACCTTGGTCCAATAAAGAAAATAGGCCCCAAAAACCTCCCAAATTGAGAGATCAAGGAAGGTAATTTTCAATCACCATCTTTGAGGTAGATCAAGATAATGAATTGATGCGATGTACACTTAATATTTCTTTTAGATTTTCAAATACCATGTTTGATTTTGGTTTTTCAAAATATTTTATATCATAAAAGTTTTCTAAGAATGTGTAATCTCTACCCCAAACCATGAATATTAAACTATCCATGAAAACCTCAGTGGCACAATGATCATGTATATGATTTACAAATCTGATCAGATTAAGATTTGTGGGAGGATACTTATTGTGGATCTAATTCTTCTTCCTTAGGTTGAATTTGACATAATATTGGGAATATATTTACTTTCCCTACATAAATCGCATATCAATTTTTGGGATAAGGATATCTCATTCCATATCCCAAATCATCCTATTATCATGTATCAACACAAGGATGATTATGAACTCCTTGTAGAAGAAAATTCTATAATATGGGTTATGGTGCCCAATAAAAAAGGTAATCTTGTCTCAAATGATTGGTAAGGAATTCAATATTGATGACATGTCTTTTTTAAAGAAATATACCAATGAATTTTTTGATGAACTTTCTAGTATTCCCCTAGAATAAAAGGTTGAGTTCTCGATTGAATTTATACTTGGATTTATGACCATCTCAAAGATTCTATATATAATGGATCCCATTGAATTAGTGGAGTTTAAAAAGTATCTATAAGAAAATTTGGACAAGGTTTTTATATTCCCCAGTGTTTCACCATGGGGTAAACCAGACCTCTTTGTCAAAAATAAGGATGGATTGATGTGTCTTTGCATTGATTATCATGAGATTAATAAAATCACAATCAAAATAAAGTATCGTTGACCCCCTATCGATGATCTATTTGATCGGATTTAAGGAGATCAATACTTATTAAATATTGACCTTCAACTGGATACCATTTATTATGGGTTAAAAGGGAGGATATTTCTAAGACAACTTTCCATATGAGGTATGGAAACTAACACTTTATATTGATTTCATTTAGACTTAACAATGTCCTTGTTATAATCATGTATCTAATGAATAGAGTATTTATAGACTACCTTAATCGGTTTGTGGTTTTATTTATAGATGATATTCTTATATATTCAAAAATCAAGGAAGAACATTAAGATCACTTGAAAATTGTGTTAAAGGCCTTAAGAAATGAGAAGTTTTATACCTAATTTAAAAAATGTGAATTTTGGCTACAAAAGGTGTCATTATTATGTCATGTAATCATAAGAAAGGTCATATCAGTATATCCATCAAAGACAGATGTTATCAAGAAATGGCCTAGAAAAACCACTATAACTGTGATCCATAGTTTTCTTGGGTTAGTGGGATATTATCGATGCTTTGTGAGAAATTTATCATAGTTATAAAATCCAATAACCAAGTTGACATGGAATGTAGTGAAGTTACTTTAGATAGAGGAATGTAAAGAAGGTTTTAAGGAACTAAAGAAGGGGTTGGTCATTGCTTGTGTACTTACATTACCCTATAGTGAAAAAGTGTTTGTAATATATAGTGATGCTTTGATAAAGGATTTGGGTTTTTCCCTCATTTAGAATGATAAGGTAATTACTTATGATTCATTCTAATTAAAGTATCATGTGAAAAAATAACCAATTCATGATTTAGAGCTTATAGTAGTGTTCTTTACATTGAATATTTGGCAAAATTATCTCAACATAGAAAAGTGTGATATATATATAGATCATAAGAGCTTGAAATATAAGTAACTGAATATGCATCAAATAATATGGTTGGAATTGATAAAATATTATTATTGCTCAATACATTACCGCTTAGGGAAGGAAAATAAGGTGGTTGACGCTCTGGGTAGGAAATACCATGATCCTATATTCATGATGAGGATTAAAAAGACCCAATACTCATGGATTTACATAGGATGAATCTTAAAGTCGTGATGGGGGAGATAAATCATATATTTCCCAACTGAATACTCAACCTTCCATTCACTTAATGATTAAAGAATCCCATAAAGATGATGCATAGCTACAGAAAAAGTTAGTGAATATTCTAGAGTTTAACTTTGATAAGGATTAAGTTATAAGGTTTGGAACTCAGATATGTGTCCCATCAAATCCATAATTGAAGAAGGAACTTTTGGATGATGCATATAGCTCATCCATTTCTATACATCTAGGAGGTACGGATATGTATAGATATCTAAAACAAAACTTCTAGTGGGATAGTATAAAGAAAGAGATTAAAAAATACATATATTGAGGCTTAGTATGCTAACAAGTTAAGGATAAATGAAAAATTATAAGGGTATGTTGAAACCATTACCCATACAAGAATGTAAATGGAAAACATCACCATATACTCCATCATAGGACTTCCTAAAATATCTAAAGACCATAATTCTATTTGGATTATGGTTGATCACTTTGAAAAGTCAGTGCATTTTATTACCATCAAAGAAGATTTATCCCTTTACCAACTTGCCAAGATATACATAAGGAAAGTGGTGAAGATATATGAAGTACCACAATATATTGTATCTGATTGGGATATGAGGTTTACCTCAAGGTTATGGTGAAGTATTCAGAAATATTTGGAGATATAACTGAGTTTTAACACTTTATGTCATCCTCATATAGATGGTCAGACTGAGAGGATAATTCAAACTCTAAAGGATATACTTAGATCTTGTTCGATGGATTTCCAAGGATTTTGGAATCAAAACCTCCCCAAATATATTTCTTATACAACATCAGTTTCAATTCTAGTATTTAGATGAAACCATATGAGGCTCTGTATGGAAAGAGATGTAGGACTCCAACATGCTAGGATGAAGTTAGAGAGAGGAAGTTGATAGGTCCTAACCTCATCCAAGAAATGATAGAGAAGGTTCAAACCATTTAGCAGTATATGAAAGTGGCACAAAGTCAACAGAATAGTTTTGTAGATAATCGTTAATGAGATCTAGAGTTTGAATTTGTGATAGGGTGTTCCTTTGAATATCTCCACAGAAGTGAGTTATGAGATTTAGAAAGAAAGGGAAGTTTTTTCCTAGATACATCGATCCCTTAGAGACATTTTATCATATCAGGATCATATCCTATCACTTATAACTCCCTCCACACCTCTCTCAAGTGCACGATGTGTTCTATAAATCTATTTTGATAAATTACATACTAGTCCCTTAACATGTGTCAAGCTCAGAAGTTTTGCAACTAGAACATGATCTCTCATGTGAGGAACAACCATTGGCGATTCCAGATCAAAGAGATGAGGTTATGAGGAACAAGTCCACTCATCTGGTTAAGATTCTATGGCAAAATCATAAGTTTGAGGAGGCCGCATGGGAACCTGAGGATGTGATGAGAGAAAATTACTCTCTCTTGTTTTCTTCCATGTAATGAAATTTCAAGAATGAAATTATTTTAAAGGGGGTGTAATGTAACAAACCAATTTTCCCCCTTAATTAAATACTGTGTTTGATGGATTTCTACACACACAACACTGATACCAAGCAAATATGAATCGTGTAAGGTAGTCATAAAATTGGCAGGTATAAATGGTGGAAATAGAATTATGAAAATATATATATATATATATACACACACATATATAAACAAAATCAATTTCACATTAAATATATAATTAACTAGTGCATATAAAAAAATAATTAAATATATTTTCTAAAATTTTCTCCTTTTCAATGAAGGATTAACACTATTTTAATTGGTCGTTTACCTATAAAAAGACTTTTCCGCTGTATTTTATTTTTTTAATTGAAAATAAAATTTATAAATTTTAGGATGTAAATTTAACAAAATTAACATCATTTTTGAATTTATCATAGTCATGTTTTCTTAAGATGAATTTTTAATATTTTTTAGTAGTAATTAATTTTTAGGTGAATTGTTAAAATACCAAATTTATTAATATTGTCACTTTTATAAAATTATTTTATTTTATGAATACATTGAAAGTTTTTGAAACCTTTTCCTGTAAAATTATTTTTTATAAAGTATAATAAATCATTTTAAAATATTATGTTAAATTTATAGACTCATTCTTGACATTTTGAAAATTTATCTGGCATTTTAATGAAAATTGTTTTTTGACTCTTTTGTTTAATTAATTATAACATGATGAAATGATTTTTTTTTATTTTTTTTAAATAAATTATATTTCAATTATAAAAATTATTTTAAATTAATTGGAATAAATAACGTTGATAATTTTATCCTAATCATAAATCTTTTACTTAAAAGTAAACTTTTTCAAAAAATGGGTTTTTACGCTTTACATGTGTTTGTGTTAGAATCAATTTGCATAAAAATGGGTATTTTATTTTATAAATTTAATTTAATATTTATAATCAGTGGTTAAAAATTAAATAATAACAATCATTTTATTTTTATGGTTTAAAATTAAATTACCTAGGTGAAAATTAGTTACCTCGGTAAAAACAAACAAAATTGTAAAAGTAAAAAAATCAAGAGTAAATGGTTTCCAACAAGTTTAAAACATGTGTGAAAACACTTTATTGAGCCTTTATCAACCCAAAAATAACTATAACTCAAATTTTTTCCATTTTTGAGTCATTGTCCCTTGAATAGTATCATGGAATTATTGAAAAATGATGTGTTTCTAAAAGCACCCCTTGTCTCCTATTAAAAAAGGATACCACTTCTACCCTTTAAAGTTGCACATATCCTTTGAATTTATACTTTAAACACTAAAATTTTAATCTCCATATAATACTATATTATGATCATAATCCACTAGACACTGATATTTATCCTAATCCATTCAACTCCGATGAGTTTTCCAAGGAAAAATCAAGTCTCTAACATAAGCATTATCTCCTTCTCAAGTCTTTCTTATTAATATTACTCTTTCAAATATCTTATCACCATAATAATATGATAAATTTAGTATAAATATCATACTTATATCTTTTCATATTAATTTTATAACCCTTATTTATTCATTTCCATCCACTTCGAAAAACAAAGGAACGTCAATCGTGCGTGTGTGCGGATTACCGCCTCCACGAAGAACTGTTTTTTCATTTTTCTTCTAGTTTTTCATTATTTATCCAAAAATATTAAAATATGGTTAAAAATAATAAAAACATAAAAATATCATTATGCTTCTGTTATAATTATTTTATGTCAAAAGAAACACCTCCTTAACTATACTCACCAGTTGAGTTAAAGCATGTTCATGTTTGGGTCGGTTTAACCACCTACATGAATGATGCTATGAAACTCTATTATGGATAACTATAGGAACATAAAAAATGATATTATTATAATATAATAATAAAATTATTATTTTTATGTGGTTTTGGAAATATTATATTAAGTATTTAAATTATTATTAAAATGTATTTTTTGTTCGCTAAAATCATCTAAATAAGCCAATACTGGTTCCATTTTCACACAGTGTAACTAAAACACTTATGGAATGGTTTGAATGAATTAAAAATAAATATAAGTTATATATTATAGTATATTTAAATATATATTTATTATTAACTTAGTATTAAATAATGGTTAATAGTATCAACATTATAAAACATGCGTAAACAGTTGAAGATATTAACACCCGATGTTGAAAAAAATATTACAAAAATATTATACATGAAGATAATTGATATTAATTAAGGGTGTAAATCAATATATATATATATAATGTTATGAAATAGGAAATTAATATATCTATATTTATGATACAAGAGGTTAAATCACTTCCATGGAAATCAAGTGTAAAGGTAAGAAACTTGGTAACTCAAACTCCTTTATTTGAGTTATATAATTTCTTATTAAACTATGATTTCCAAGTTTTTAATTTAAAATGATGTTATATTTTTATTTCTAGGTAAAAAGAGTTTTAATTCAAATCTAATTTCATGATTTTTGTTCTTTTCACTTATTTTTAAGAAAATAAAGGAAACTATTTGAAAAGAGACTCATAATTATGACTTTTACATCAATGGTTTCAAAATGTTTTCAAAAATGATATCTTGTGATTTATTTTTAATTTTACTCTCTATATTAAAAATGATCAATCTAAAATGGAGTTATGTTTCATGTTTCACCCTATATTTTCTGTTCTTATGTGATTATTTTGGGTGATTAAGTTTTCATTATCAAACGATTCAATTTATGATGTTATTTTATGGCATTAGGATGTTTTATGAAACCCATTTTATTTCTATGGGTTATTTATAAAAAGTGAATGATTTCCATCTTTATTTTTAATAAACCCATTCTTTTCATGTGGTTTCTTTAAGATATGATGATGATTGATTTTAAGTGGATCACATATGTATGAATAATGATGGGTGGGGTCTTATATTTCCCAAAGATGAATTGTTTTAAGATTATATGTCATGACCCGCCTTCGACAAGACAAGGGAAGGGGTGGAAAAGGTCTCCGCCACCCTTCCTTCTTCAAGCCGAAGACGAGATAATGACCCCCGAGTCCCGCCTCTAGTAAGCCCCGGGGTGGCGACTGGCACCAAGGGTGTAACATTTCACAATATGGGAGGCATTACCCTTTTTTTTGTTAACCAGGATTGGGAGAAAGAAGGAGTCGACACCAAACACCACCAGGAACTCAAAGTGAAACAAACTACATGCATGTTTTAATAATAAAACTAAACAAAAAAATACAAGAACTCCAAAGTAAAAAACCATACAGGAAGGGACAAAGCTAAACAGAATCAACATCCACCAACAGCAACTCCAACGTCCAGCCTAGTAAGGTTCCGCACGGCCTCTGAAGTCCTCCTGAAAACCTGAAAGTAAACGTAGGGTGAGCATACAAAGTATACCCAGTAGGAAAAACCTAAAGCTCTCATGCACAAGTGGGGAGATGTACTAAAGTCTCATGAGAAGCAGACAACCAAACACTATCAAGGAGTCTATCCATCCCACCTCACCGACCACACTCACCAAATAACACAAGCAGTAAGGTAATAGTAAAGCACAAAACATATTTGGGTACCCCACACCACCATTCCCCCACTAGCTAGCTGCTCCTCCCTAATGGAAAATGTCCTGACGCTACCATGCTCCTCCTGCCCGCACACACCTGGGCCTCATATCCATCCATCCCTGCCCGCACACACCTGGGCCTCACAACCATCCATCCCTACCCACACACACCCGGGCCTCATCCCGAAGACACCTGGGAAAAAAACAACCTGCCCGAAGAGTCTTGGGCTAACAACCCACCAAACGAAACCTACCCTAAGAATCTTGGGTGTAAGGTCGCCTCCAGTCATCACAGCCGAGGGAAGAGGGAGCAGGAAGGAGAGTAACTAGGGGAAAACCCTCCCCCATGGAATGGGGTGTCCGACACTAAGTGCCCAACATGGGTGGGGTGAGACTAAACACAAAACAGACAGTTACATATATATATACCAACACACAGCCCAACTTATGGCTCCTCAACCAGATACAAGCAAGTACACAAGCACTACTGCCTTAGAAAACAGGCACACAACAAACAGTTCCCAGTTCCCTTATTCAAGTTGTCATTCATAACGGTTCAGTATGAGTTAATCCCTTTACTACTGGGCAACTAACAGGCACATTTACAGATGGAACAACAAAAACGGCAGAAAGGAAAAACATCAGGTAAAATAAACATTCACACCCGGTTCTCTTGTGAAGTCACAACAACTAGGGATCAAGTGAGATCCCTCAAAGTACTGGAACCAAAGTAACCCCGAGACACAGCTTCATGTCCCCAAACTCCAGAAGCCAAAGGTTCCTCAACAACAGAGGATTCCACCCTAATTCATGATATAAACAGAGTAACCACACAGCCTCAGATTCACAACCGGCCAAAGTATAATAGCAGGGGATCCCATCCCCACCCAAATCACCCCAGCAACCAAGCCCCCATCCAAGAAAACCATAAGGTCACCCGCAATCGGCCCACGAAGGAAGAACAACCAATACCACCAGCACAAAGCAGGCCCAAGAAGGTATTTTTTTAGATTTAAAAGATTTAACACACTCCATGATTTCAATTTCCACTGTGTTTTAACCAGGGTTATCACATAACAGGGGTGATCCTGGTGCTTTAAATTTATTTAACCAAGTATACGTAATTTAACCAAATCCATGTTATGGTTATTCAACATCCAGGAGCACAGTGGTTCATTAGTGCGCAGAGAAAGGCCACCAACGGCTGTGTTTTTTAGCGAGTAATTCACAACATATATCAACATGAAAGATCACAGGAGAACAACGATCACGCCCCCTTCATTATTTAAAGGTCCATTCATTATCTTTATTAAGTTGGTTTCGTCAAATTTCCGCAGAGACAGAAGCATGCCCACCCCACATGATACACAGAAGGAGAGACGAAGGAGAAAAGTCCCTACTTGATTGATCAAGGATCATCGTTTAAGTCCTCCCGTGGAAACTGGAAACAGGGGTAGCAGGAGCTCCATGGAACGCGACCCAGGAAAACTTCGTGGGGTGAGGTAAGACTCACCAGGAGGAAGGGTATTCTGAGTGTACGGTGATCGAGAAAGAAGAAACGTAGGGAGAAGATTAGCCTTTAGGCTATAAGGCCTGAGATACAGTGCCCTCGGACGGTTAAGATACGGAGAAAAACTCAGAACCATAGAAGGAGAGGGATCGTGGATTGACCACGCGGTTGGGCCACCCCACACGTCCAACTTAAAAGTCCCCGCTCTTTGGGGCAGTTAAAATGGACTCACACCTCACCAATGTTTAATTAAAACCCATTAATGACTTTAAAGGGGGTCAAAATGTGGCTTAAAATCCAATTTGAGCAAAAAGAGGCGTCACTGGGAAAACCCGTGGTCACCAGTAGGCTAGGTCTACCGGTTGGCCAAGGCTACCGGTAGGCTAAGCTACCGGTAGGATGAGCTACCGGTAGGCTGCGGCTACTAGTAGGCCGAGCTACTGGTAGGCCTACTACCAGGAGGTCGAGCCACCGGTAGGCCGAGCCACCGGTAGGCCGAGCCACCGGTAGGCCAAGCCACCGGTAGGCCGAGCCACCGGTAGGCCGAGCCACCGGTACGCCTGCCACCGGTAGGCCTGCCAATGGTAGGCCTGCTACCGGTAGGCTAAGGCTACCGTTAGGGGTCTTAAGCTTCACCGAGAAGCCTCGATAACTTTCCCAGACTACCCAGAACGCCCAACATCAGATTTTCACCAAGTAATGGACCCCAAAACCCCAGGCCATTACATTATATATCTTGAGATAGTCAAGCATAGAAATGATGAGTTTGTTCACACAGGCATGGGCATGAGGGGTTTTCTCGCATTTTTAGGCATGGACATAATGAGTTTGTTCACATAAGTGTGGGTATAATGAGTTTTCTCACATGGGTTATCCTATGTTTATGGTTGTGCCACATTTCCAAGTTGTTCATTAAGTTATGATAAATTTTCAAGATGCATTTCATTTCCATGAAATTCCATGTTTTCAAGATTATGCATTATTTTAAAGTAGTCTAAACTTTTATGTCATGGTTATGTGTTATATGACTATTGAGATGTGTTTTGAGCTAGGTCATATCTTCTATGCTTCCTTAATGATATTTTTAAGATCTTATGTTACTCTAACATGTTTTATGATTATCATCTAAGTTATTTTGATCATTTATTATGATATTTATGTATTCCTCATGTTTTATTTCATGTTATGATATTTTTTCCCTTACTAAGCATTTGAGCTCACCCCATTCTTATGTTTTCAAATCCTCAGGTTATGAAGAGGATCATATCATGTGAGGTATTTGGAAAAGGGTCTAGAGGATCATTATTATAGAGAAATGTTCGCAAGTGTAAAAAATAATACGTTTATGTAGTTAATCTCCAAGACACTAAACCTTTTGCTCCTTAGTTTGAGCAACTATTGTGATATGTGTTATTTAAATCATGTGATTAATGTAATATTTATGTCATGTTAATTCTAGGTTGTTATAATAATGATACTACTGGATTTCTCTGGACACAAAAGAATCAAATTTTGGGCCTGATACTCACATGCACTAGACTACACAAGACACCTGGGAATCGACGGGATGCATGATACTAGATTTCCCTATACCCCAAGGAATCAGTTTTTGGGTCCGATACTCTCACACTTGATTTCCCAGGATTCCTAGGAATCGACCATGAGTCTTGAGATATTGGATCACTCTTAACACTAGGTAATCAGCTGTTAAACCTAATATACACACACATGATTGCCCAGGATACTTGGGAATGGGTCATGGAGCCTAAGATACTAGATTGAATGAGATGCTCAGAATCAATTTTTCAGCCTAAGACACATATATATTGGATTTCCCTGGATACTATGGAATTTACCATAGTGTTTATTATTCACACACTATGGATTATTTAGGATGCATGGGAATCACTCATGGATATTGATTCTACTAGATTTTTGAGAATTCTTGGGAATCAGTTTATACCTGATGCTACTGGATTGCCATGGACTAGATCCTAAGAATCGTCCATGGGCATGATATTGGTTAGCATGATTACAGGGTGTGCTCAGAGACACCTCGACACTATTGAAGTGGATGGGGGTCGATCTTAGGTGTTAAGTAGAACATGAGGATCAATGGTTCTTATTTATTTACACTTATGTAATTTATTTATTTATTCAATTGATCATATCACATGTATACACTGAATTTACTGGTTATGTTCGGGACTGTGTTGGTGGTGCCCAATTGAGTGTACTCATAGCCTGGTCGAGTGGTAATGGCACTTGAGTACTTGGGTAGACTTTGCTAGTTGTGGGTTCAGGTTGGGCAGAGGCTTGGAGTAGCTTGATTGAGTAGGATAGCTCAAACAAGATTAGAGATTAGGATGAGTTGAGGCTTTGGGATGTTATAGAGCCTCGTGTAAATTTATTTTGATCTTTTATTCATTTGGTATATGTGGTCGGCCTGGTGGGTGGCCAGTGAGAATATATGACTATAAGATTCCACATTCATGTGTTATTGGTGATATTTTATTGTTTCTCCTTAATATGGTGTTTTATTATTATAGATGATGATTGGTTTATTCTTACCTATTATGGCGCACTCTAATGTGAGGGTATAGTCTCATCGCGATAACCCCCTAAACCCCTATTACTAGTCGGTAGACTTTGGCATACGGGGACATGTTCCTCAGGTCCAGTGGTAACTCCCCCAATTCAGGCACCACCCAGTGGTCATGGATTGAGGGTTAGATGATATATAAACGAAGCTGAAATTTCATCCATTGTTCAAAAATTAGGGTATCCCAGGTAAAAACTGAGTTCTGAAGACCATTCAGGTTTTGTTTTATTAAGAAAATACAAGGAGTCAAATCCCCCTCATCTAAATTTCATAGATCACTTTTCAAGATTTGATTTGACATCTTGTAGAACCCAAATGAACACTCATATCAAATGTTATGCTTGTTTGAATTTTAAACTCTTTTTTCAACTTCTCATAAGATCTTAATTAATTTATTAATTTTTTCTATCATGAAATTGATGTTAAATGTATATTACTCGATACTAATTAGAAAATTTTTAATTAATATCAATTGTTAATTATTCTATAAAACATTTTTCACTAAATATAGTATATATTAAGTGTAAATACATATTTAACATTATATAAATTGTATTTAAACAGACATATTATATATACTTATCAATATAAATATATTTTTATATTAAAATGTATTTTTAATAATATATATATTTTTATGAATGTCACTTTTATCACTACTAAAAAAGTATTGTTAAAAATGTCTTTTATGAGTGCTATTTTCAACGCTGATAAATGTACTTTTTATCAACGCTAAATAAACGTGATTTTGTAGTGGTGTTTAACACCTTGCAGAGTATAACCTGCAATCTGCATAGATTCATCATGAGATACCAAACTTATTTTGCAACACAAGCTAAACCACTAGTGGGTATCCAATAGTCCAAGGAACCTGCAACAACATCGTAAGGCATTCATATAACACAAACAACCACAATAGACTGAAAACATGTTACTTATGCCAAGATAAAGCCTCTATAATTCAGACCAGGATTACTCCCTAGCATCATTGTCAATTATTGAAATCGTACAATTCCTAATATCAAGGTAATCATCATTACAAGAAATCTCAGGGATTCAAACTCAAGACGTGCACCCCACCTTGCCTCGCCCAAACCACTGGAACCAACTCCAATGGCGTTATTCTAAATATTATGTAAACATGCCTATTGATTGATACAATATTAATAGTAATTGATAATTATTATTATAACAATGACTATATTATTAGTTTTTAATTTATGATATAGCATTTATGATGTATAGTAATTATTAATATAAAATTTATATTTATTTTATTAATTCAATACTATTGTTTTTGTTATTGTAGATATCATGTAAAAATATTTACAAATTTTAGAATTGTTCTTTATTTACAATGCATTGTTATTATTATTTTATATTTTTAGATGTATTTTTAATAAGATACAAGAAAATTATCCTACAAAAATTTAAATATATTTATTTAAAAAAATACATCGTATAAAAAAACAAAACAAAAAATGGTTTTTTTTAAATAGGTACTATAAAAATTTGTTAAAAGGGGATGGAGTTTTAAATATTTGAAAAATGAGCTCTGAGAAGCATGAACGTCGTTCACGCTTCTACTTCAGATAGGAAGCATGAACATGGTTCACACTTCTCTAGTCCTCTATTAAGATTCGTGATCACGGTTCACGCCTATATTCCTATTTTAATATATATATATGTGTGTGTGTGTGTGTGTGTGTGTATTTGTTTTGTTTTGTTTTGTTATACATATATATAAACAAAAAAATAACTAGTATTTAAAATTCTGTTATTTTATCCGGAATCACCTACATTAAAGCAGCCCCAAATATAATTGAAAGCCCTATCGAGACCTTCCTTTCATAAGAGAGAGGAGCTGAACATCAAATAAGGATTTTCGATGTGAGATTCTGGTTTCACGTTTGTTAGCATTTGAATATTAATATTTTTATTAATAAAAATGCATAATTAACTATAAATTATTAATAATATAATAAGTAAATAATGATACATTTAATATAATTAATAATTAATAATATTAGCAATTGATAATATAATTATTATTTTTAAGTTGGTGTGGGAGCCTCTTTTTATTATAAAGGCAAAAACCTCTTGTTATCTATGTAGTGGGAGACTCATTACATAGCCCGAATACCCAATGCCAAGTGACCCATGAACATGGATCGAAGGCCTAGTGCAGCCTCATTCCTGCATCATCTTGTTTGCGTCCCTGCCTGCCTGGAGCATGATTATGGCATCGCATGCCCGCATCATGCCTATGTCACCGCCAGCCTGCACCATGCTTGTGTCGTCGTCTTCCCACGTCATGTCTGCAATGTAAATCTGCCAAGAGGCTTGTCAGGATTTGAGTCATGATCTTTTGGATGCAAGATTATGGGGTTTACCACTCAAGCACCACCCCAATTGCGATTGATAATATAATTATTGACACTTAACTAATTAATATTTATTAATAACTAATAATATCATTAATATAATTAATTATATTAATAAATAACAATATAAATAACAATAAAACATGATTAATTAATATAATTAATAAATAATAATAATATCATTAATATTATATAATACATATATATAGTAGGTCTAGGGGTGAGGTACAGTGGAAATATAGAGTCAAATGCACAGGTTCGAAACCAAGACCTCCTCAACCCACCGCCAAGGGTACAGTAGGGGCATAACCACTAAATTGCACCCCACGAGGCAATAAAACAACATTGTATAATATAATTAAAAATATTAGTAATTAATTATATAAATATTAATTAATCAAGGTAATATTAATTAATTAATTAATGCTAATTATATTGATAAATATTAGTTAACAAATATTAATTAATTAAATATTAATAAAAATATTAAATAATATAAATTAATAAGTATTAATGACATAAATATTAATAAATAAACCTAGTTAATAAATATAATTAGTAATGCTTAACTAATTAATATTATCTTAATTACTTATTATTCGTATCATTAATCATTAATATTTTTAATTTTAGTATTAATTATTAATGTTATTATTATTATTTATTAATTATATTAATTAATTATATTTTATTACTATTTATATTGCTTGTTATTGATATGATCATTTTTTTAGGTCGAGGCTCGATGACCCCTTTATCAAAACAAGAAAAGAAGTACAGGGTGGAATTACAAACATAGAATGTCCACAACTGAAACAATAGAAAAAGAAAAACATGAGACATCAAGTTACTCAAGATCGAGTGCTCATGCTATGGTGAGAGGAGCGTCCACCCCGATCATGAGGGTGTCGACCTCTTCTCCATGTTTACACCTGCAGTCATGACCCACCTTTGTCATCTGGTAGTCCTGCATCTATAATAATCTTCATGTCTTCAACTCCAGACATATAATCATTACCCTATCCATCTTCCTCACTACTAGATGCAAGCAATTAAAACGAGTTATTTGTACTGACCTTTGGGAGAAATTTTTTCTTCACTGGTTGAACAGTAGTAGAAGCCATTCAGTAAACATCAGCAACATTCTTGAACTCCCCACACTTAGCAGATTCAGAACCCAAACCAAAATATAGCTTCAAAACTAGAAGAGTAGGGGTTTGCATGCCACAACACCCAAGGTCACCCTTGTCGCATGCCTCAGCAGATTCACCTCCTTCAATATCAATTGTCCTTGAATTCAAGGATTTAATAGCAGTACTTGAGTTCACCCTACCATGAGCATTTTCAAAACCCAACATAGGCCCCGACACTAACACACTACTGCCAATAACCACAGGGATCTTTGCGTTGAAAACTACATTCTTTGAATGCTTATGGCACCTCCCAGGTGGTTTCTCACCCTCTGCATCATCTACATTATGACATGGATCCAAAAGGGGAGTGGCAGAAGCCAAAAAATCATCAGGGACCAGAATCTTACCTAAAGCATCCTCAGATTGTTCGGTAGGAGATGAACAAGTCTGCCTAGAAATTTCTTACACCCTTTCATCTTTTTTTTTTCAGGTGCAAGCATGCACTACTCATGAAACTGAGAGATATGAATCCTTTTTGACTTAAACTTAATGGAAGCAGCGGTATCAATTTTGCCTTCCCTTTACGTTTTTTAGAAGAGATCATTGTTTGCTCTTTACAATAGTTAAGGTCCACAATAACCTGTGCCTCTAACTCCTTGGTGTATTGACTGTCACTAGAGTCTTCACCAATAATATATTCTATTATGCCGCTGGATAAAGCATCATTAAAAGTAATTTCATCAATAGTCAGATGATCATTTGCAATATCAACCCAAGACTGGGACCTATAATTCACTTGTGCAGTAGAAACAAGATTAGCCACATCTCAGGGAGGAGAAAGAAGTTTGGAATTTATAACTTCCATGCATCCATCTTTCATTGAAGGGTAAACAGGATCAAGCCCTTGGGCATCCTGAGAAGGCCCTACAGTGATAATATTAAACACTCCATCTGGTGGAGTTAACACTCTAGGAACATAAGCATGTACATTATTATCAACATTCTGATTTTTGGATGGATCGCCAGTCTCGCTATTTACCTTCCTTCGACAGTGCTGGAATGCATATACTTTAAGTTGACAATTTGAACAGATAAATTATTTTCTACAGGTAGGCTTCTCATGCCCAATAGCTCAACAAGAATCACTGAACATATGAGTTTTCTCAAATTCAATGTGAAGGTTTATCTCAGCATATGGTGTGGAGAGTACCACTCTATCAATCAAGGTAGGGCTTAAATCAACTTCAACCAAGTCTCGTGTGTAGTGACCAAAACTGACCATTTTAGTGGCGTTGTCCAGCCTAATCGGGATGTCAATCGCATAATCTATATCAAACAAGATCTTTAGATGCCATAAAACCCAATTAAGTCCATGAATTTGAATCCATACCTATGTGCATGTGTCTTTGAAATCGTTAAGATTGAAGTTTAAACTCCACTCGTGGAGTCTCATGATACCAGTTTTAAGATTAAATGAGCCTTCACTCCAGGCTTACTCCTTCGTTTTCGCAAAGGGGAATAAGAAATGGAAAAAACCACAGCTTAATGAAACACATCTAAAATTCGAAAATCCCCAAATGCAGGCCAATCGAGAAACCATATCTACACTTTCTGAGCAAGACAAAAGAACCTCCTGAAAAGTCAGAGAAAGACGAGAAGCTCTTTAAACCGCCTTCCACATTCCCCTTGCTCCTATTTGAAGACAATGATCCATGTCAAGCCGCAATCTGATTCCAGGTGTAAGAATAAAGATTCAGACTTCTTAGATGATTTAGGGTATCCTAATCGCTGAAAATCGTTGGGAGCTTCTCCCATTTCTCCATTTCCCTAGTGGTACTTTTAGATGAACATCATTTACCTTCATCATTGATATGCTCAATTACATCAATGATATTATTAGTTATTAATAAATATTAATTAATCAATCAATCAAGTATTAATAATTATATTATCAATTGCCAATATTATTAATTGTATTGTTAGTTATTAATAATATCAATTGTTTTGTTGTTAACTTATTATATTATTAATCATTTTATAATTAACTATGTATTTTTATTAATAAAATATTGATATTCAAATGATAAAGTGTAGAACCAAAATACCCACATTGAAAATATGTATGGTATGTCTGGCTCCAATCCTTTGTAAAAGAAAGACTCAAGCAAGGTTTTTAGTTATATAGTGATATTTCTTTAATGCTGACGATTTCGAATAAAATAACAATATTTTAAATACTGTTTAGTTTTTTTATTATATATATATAACAAAATAAAAATGAAAATAAAAAAATTTAAAAAAGGAAGAGAGTAAACCATATATCCTTTCTCCATACTCATATTACCAAATATTGGAAACCTATCTCCTTTTAATAATTTTTTTTATTAAAAGGCCTATTTTAATAAAAAAAACTCAAATAAAAAGTATTGGGGCACACCTAAAAAATCAAAAATGGGTCCAAATAAGTAAATAAATATATATATGTGGTTAAAGATCTGGTGGGCACATTAATCCACAGTACATACCACCGGAGAGCATCGCCCCCCTCCCCAATTTTCGCTGCTTCTGAAGCCCTCTAGTACGACGTCTCCCTCTTCCATCGAGCAACCTGGTCGCTCCCTCACCCGCTAAAGCTGTCTGATTAGATCCCCCTCCCGTCGAGCGACCCGGTCTCTCCGAAGTAGTCAGACCCCTCACTCTCCCGTCAAAATTGTCCGACCCCTCCTCTCTCCTGCGAAAGCTACTCGATCGACCCAACCTAAAGGCAAGCTCCATAAGTCCTTGGGCTTGGACAACTGATCGACATAGGCCAACATCCACAACACCCTCCAATTTGGCAACTCGCCCCCCCCCTCCCCTCCCCCCCAAACATAAGACAAGAGGCAACCGCAACATGGAATGATAATTGCCACATCTCACTCGCCGCTGTAGCGCCGTCTCATCGACCGACCGATGACACGTCGACAACACTCGATGACGGCCCAACCTTTCTCCTTCCTGTGCCTCTTAGTTTTCCCCCGCCTCGCCGCCCTCGTCACGTGCTATTGTCGACCATGTCGCTTGGCCTCTCTTCCTACTGCATTGCGAGCCCGTTGACACCATTTATTTTCCGTCACACATTATTTCACTGAATAGTTGGTCATACCCTTCCCCCACTCCCCTTTTTCGCTCCTCTCCCGCCACGCACACTGTCTACCTCCATCCAGCAACGGACTGCAACACCGTACATCTCCCGCCGCAACTGCCCCCAATTCCTTCCGGTTGCAAGGTTGTTTTTTTATAACTAAATTTATTATAAATACTGATGTTTTTTATTTTTATTAACAATTTGAAATTATTTGAATTGTGGTGTAGGTTTTGAGATTTGTGATACATTGTTATGATGTCATGTTTTCATTTCACTTAACTTTATACTTAATTGATTTGCAGGTCCTATATCTATTTTGGCTGAATGATTTATGAAATTCTTATTTAATAAATTTTGATTTAATTGGTATATTTAATGTTGTATTTCATCTGTAAGTTTTTTATTTTCCGCTCGTTTTCAATTTTATTTTTTATATTTTAAAATAAAAATAAAAAATAAAATTGCAAACACTAAAATTATTTCTATCTATTTTTTTTTATTTTTAATATATAGAAAAATAGTTAAAAAAATATTAGATTTCATTCAGATTTTAAAAAATGTAATTTTTATCTAAAATTATTTCTCTGTTTAATTTTTAATATATACACAAATTATTTCTATCTAAAAAAAGATAAAAAATAGTTACATTTAACATTATTTCCCATTACATGGACCTTAGACCCGGTAGGGGTCAAAGCAGATTGCATTATGGCCTATGGCCCAAGTGAACTGCCCTGATCCCATGACCCGAAGGTTTGCTCTGACCTGCCCATAGCGGCCCGTGCACCCACATCGAACAGTGGAAACTTCATCGCCCCCCGCGTCTGGAAAGATCCTGGAGCCCAGCCCGGCTGCCGCCGTGACCGTCGTCGAACGCCGCCTGACGTCATCGCCGCCTGCGTCTGGAAAGATCCAGGTATCCTGCCGTCGGGTTCGTCGTCGAGCCTCCCTGCCGACGTAGTGCCCTGCCGCCGGGTTCGTCGTCGAGCCTCCCTGCCGACGCAGTGCCCGCCGATGACGCCGGACCGACGCCGACCCCGTCTTACGCCTGTTGCCCCGCAACCGCCACTGTGACGCGTGGTCCGTCTGACCCCGACGTCGCCTGCCCCGACCTCGCCGGCTCTGCTTGCAAAGCCGCCGACCACCCTATCATTACCGCGGGCATAAACCCCGCCCGCCCCCAAATTGGGGCAAAAGCACGCTGCGGGGGGAGTCCAAGTCAGTACTAGATTTCATTTAGTTTTAAAAAATATTTATTTTCTTAGAATTTTAAATTTTAATTGCAAAACCTATTAGATTATATAAATTTAAAAATGTTTTTTAGAAAATATCTATTTTTTCATTTTCCAAAACATGTTAGAAATTATTTTAAATTCAATCAGAAAATAAAATGAACGATTTATCAATCTAAAAAATGAAAACAATAACTGGTTTTCAAAACTAAGTCCAACTTTACCATTTAATGTTTTATTGTTAAATTTTGTACTTTCTCATAATCTGAGTATAAAATTTTGGATTTAGTCTATGAACTACTTTAAATATGGCATGATTACAAACTAATTATAATTATTTGAATTATAATTTGCAACTTATATGAAAAGGTTGGGTACAACCGTCAAATGATGTCTCACGCACGCTACATGGAAAATCTACAAACAAATGGCCTGAGGACTTGCAACACCCCGCCCCTACCTCATTGGCTTGAGGAGGCGGTGAGAGCTACTTGACCTTAAGCGACGTTCCCAAGGCGCCAAAGGCTGGCAATAAATGCCGAGGGCTTCTAGAACAATTTGGGGAACGATTTGCCCTTAAGACAAAACCAACCAACAATTCGAAAACAACCACTATACGATGCATGTCAATACAACATTCAAGCATGTATTCTCAAAAGACAGCCAAGTTGTTCCATAATACATCCCTAACCACTACAGCTAGACATGTCCACCAAACATCAGAGTACACTGCGGAAACTAATCAACCAAACACCACAAGCCATGACACCACCACAACTCCACACCAAGTTCCAAGCTCCAAGCTCCACCAAGAGATCACAATGCTCCACTAAAGGAGGGTGATGCCTTACCTTTGCCCATGTCACGGAACACGACATCTGCAAAGACACTAACGTGCCAAAACAGGGGGTGAGTACTAAAACTCAGTAGGATTTCCCCAAATGACTTCCCTACACACGCCACTAGGATAAAACCGTTAGCACATTTATATAAAACAGTTTATACAAAATAAACCACAAGTTCAACCATTTTCATAAGCCCAAACATGCCCTTACCAAGCCATCACACCCAAACCAAGCAACCGAGGGAAAGCCAAACAACATGCCACAAGCCATATCACCATGTACACATTAGCACAACAATTTCCACCTTGCAAAGCAATGCACAACAAAACAACAAAACAACCAAACAACCAAACGGTGGAGCTTCCGTTCAACCCGTTCACCCATTCACACTAAACGACACTTCCCGTCCACTTACCATTGATGGTGGCCCTTCCGTCCACTATCCATCCCCTTTTTATAGTGGTACTTCTCGCAACTTCCACACAACATTCAAACAAGCCAAAGCCAAGCATATAACCCACCAAGGTCACAACCATATGCAATCAACCAATTCCATTGCATATCAATCCGCTTCAATAAATCACCCATTTATTGAAAACCATTTTCCACGCCAAACAATATTTCAATAAAACAACCCCTTTATTGAAAACCATTCCCATCCATCATTTTCACAAATCAACTATAGCATCCCATTTTAAAATCTCCATTTTAAAATCCACAACAATACCATTTCACAAAAAACCCTCTTTTTCCCAAAAATCCCCAAAACATCACCCAAGGGATTTCTAACCAATTTCGCACATCAAACACAATTAATTTCAAGCACAACAAATTAATTGTAACCAAAACCATTAGCTCTAACCAAGTGGAGTCGAGAGAGAAGCCACCTACCTTTAGGGTTCCCGAGAAATCGACCCACGAACAACCGCGCCTCAAATCCGGCGAACGCACCATCGAAACCTCTCTAGATCCCTTTCCCTAACATCCACAAGGCTTAATATTAACATCCAAGGCAACCACAACCCTAGATCTACACACAACAAGTGTAGATCTAGAAAACCACGAAAGAGAGGGATGTAGATCCAGAGGAAAACACAAGAGAAACAAGTGGAAAGACTTACCCGGGAGAAACCACCTTCAAACCGCCTTGAAACCTCTTTGAAACGCTTCCAAATCGAGTGGGAGAGCACCCTTAACCCTTGAGAACCCAAAATCCCGAGTGAGGCTCGAGTGGGAGGAAGATTGGAGTGAAATAGGTTAAGCCCGAGGGAGCTCGGAACTTATAACCCTATTTTTAAGTGGCCGCACGGTTAGCCCGCACGGTTTGACAAACCGTGCGCTAACCGTGCGCACGCTACTGCCTCGGGAGCAAGGGTCTGCATGGTTTCCTTGCACGGTTTGGCAAACCGTGCACAGGCCGTGTGAAGCCTACTGTCTCCCTTGCACGGTTTCCTGGGGAATCCGCACGGTTTCCACTAACCGTGCTCAAACCGTGCACCCCTTTAAAAGCCTCCCAAGTCACCCAAAACCATTCCAAACCCTCCCAACCTCTTCCCAACTCATCCCATGCACTTTAAACACATAAAAAAAATGCATAAACAAAGGCCATATACCTCAAACCGGAGGTGCTACAGGACTCGACCCTGCGACCGGCGCCCCAAACCCCTCCCTCTCTGCCACCCCAGCCGTGTGTGGGGGGAAAAACGTGTTATTTGGATAACGAGGTATAGGTGGGCGCCACACCACGCTTGTCCTGGGCTCAATCCACCACCTACGCGCCACACATCCCCAGCTAATTTTGAGCGTGACAAGACTCGAATATGAGTCAGTTCCGTTGACAGGGAGTGACCGCCTTATACGGTACCACTAAGCCAACCCCAGTCGGCGTAAACGTGTTATTTGGGTAACGGGGTATAGGTGGGCGCTACTCCACGCCTAACCCGGACCCAACCCACCACCTGCGCGCCACACACCGCCATTTGACGGTTATTTGCAACTTATATGTATTATAATGAATAGATTTCAAAATTCTGGATTTCAAAATTGAAAAATCAAGCAATGAAAGGATAAAATTGAAAAATCACTGCCATGTTCAATTTCCAAGCTATTTTCTGCAAAGAAAAAAGGAAATTAATCAAAATTTATTTTCAGATTACCATATCATAAGAGAGGTTACGTGGATTGGCCATGATCTCAATTGAAAATGAGTTTTTTGATAATTTTAATTGAAAAATTTGCTTCATCAAATGCAAAAAGTGTTTATTGCTGTGCTTACAGTTTTTATTTATTTTGCAGACATTTCACTACAAGTATCTTTAGTAGCAATGGTTAAGGCATACTTAAGATACGAGCCAGCGACAACAATTGGAGTCATAGCATCGACTGATTCCAATATCACTTATGACAGCTCAGGGAAGCACCTCCTCAGCCCAGCACTCGAGTCCGTGGGTGTATGGCATGTCCGTCAAGGAGTCTGCACAAAAACCTTAACTCCTACATCCTCCTTTCCCGGTCCTTCCCTCGCTGTTACCTCGGTCGCTTCTTCTCCTTCCTCCCAGATGGTATTCCCCTCTCCTTTTTTCTATTTATATCTTTCCGTTGGAAATTCTCAAATGGAGTGATTAGGTTTTGATGATTTGAAGAAAGATATAATGAGTCGCCTGTTTTAGTGTCTGCTTGACAACACTTATTGAAAACTGCTTATAACATTGATCACTTTGGATAAACAACTTCAAAACATAAGTGGTTTTGTTTTGTCTATGAAAAAAGTACCCGCACTTAAATAAGTGCCCGAAAACAAATTTTTTAACAAGCAATTTGGAAACGGTTATACAAAAGCACTTGTCATAAGTAACAAGTGCTATATGCAGTTTTAAGTAAGTTTTGTTAAACAGTGTTATAATCCTGAAAACTTAAGTTCACGCCTGGATAGAACAATAACAAAAGCACTAATATTTTTAACTTGCTTTTGTTCTGATGTATTTCCTTCATGGCAAGCACCATAAGAGCTAAGTTTTCACATATCATTGCTGCTGAAACAGTTAAAGTTGGTTTTGGCATGTGGTATTATGAATCATTTGTGATTGGGTAAAGTTGAATCTTACACTCTTAACAGAAACAAGTGTGAATTATTAACCTGGTACACCTTTCAATGAATTCACAGTATCTGTTTTTTCCTTTTATATTTGTTTTAAAAGATAGACCAGATGAGTTGCTAGTGATTGCAGGCTGCAAGTGGATACGCTGATGGTAGCATAAGGATTTGGGATTGTGATGGAGGAACCTGTGAGATCACACTGAATGGCCATAAAGGGGCAATCTCTGCGCTTCGGTACAACAAACATGGTTCCTTGCTTGCATCTGGTAGCAAAGAAGGGGACATCATACTGTGGGACGTGGTTGCTGAGACAGGACTTTTTCGCCTTCATAGGCATCACGGCCAGGTTTATTTGAACTGAGCAACATAAACCATTTCATGTGTCTATCATAATTCTTTTCTTTTGAAGTTAATAATTCAGTTTATTTCTGGTCTGTCCTTTGTATATCCTAGGTTACCGACCTTGTTTTCTTGGACTCGGATAAGAAACTTGTTAGTTCATCGAAGGACAAATTTATGAGGGTTTGGGATCTGGAAACGCAGCACTGTATGCAAATAATCAGTGGACACCATAGTGAAATTTGGTCCATCGATACGGACCCAAATGAAAGATATTTGGTTTCTGGGTCTTCTGATCCTGAAATTCGGGTTTACATGATAAAGCATGAGTTGTTAGACGGACAACCAGCGAGTGCTATCAATGGAACTGAGAGTGGGCCTGCTACTCTCAATAGCAAATGGGAAGTTGTCAAGTATTTTGGTGATATTAGACGAGAAGACAAACATAGAGTTTCAATGGTGAGATTCAACAAATCTGGAAGTTTGCTGGCTTGTCAAGTGGCAGGGAAGACAGTGGAGATATTTCGTGTTCTGGATGAGGTTGAGGCGAAACGTAAAGCAAAACGTAGAATCCGTCGAAAGAAAGAAAATAAATCTACAAATTTGACAGCCAAGCCAACTGATGATAAAGGTCTACCTGATGAGATGAGGGAAGGAACAAATGTTCCCATTATCTCAGTTCCTGATGTTTTCAAACTTTTGCAAATTGCTCGGTTCAACCATAATATATGTTCCTTTTCCTTCTGTCCAGTTTTACCGAAGAGTTTGATTGCAATCATGGCCCTCTCTTTCAAAAACAATTTACTGGAAATCTATTCTATTGAAAGCGATACAGCTAAAAAGACGCTTTCCATTGAGCTTCAGGGTCACCGTTCTGCTATTAGAAGCACGACTCTTAGTTCAGATAACACTCTTCTGATGTCAACCAGTCATAATGCTGTAAAAATATGGAATCCCAGTACTGGTTCTTGCCTTCGAACAATTGATTCTGCTTTTGGATTGTGTAGTTTGTTTGGGCCTCGTAACAAATTTGCAATTATTGGAACAAAAGGTGGGAAGTTAGAAATTATTGATGTTGGCAGTGGCACCATAATTGAAGATCACGCGGATGATGATGATAGAAAGAAACACCACAGTGACAGTGTCCAATCTATGGCATGGATTCCCAATAGTGATGGTTTTGTCACTGGAAGTTTAGATCATATTCTTATGTTCTGGAATTTCAATTCTGGAGAGGTTTGTTTCACATTCTCATTTCTTTTTCATTGGATTTGTTCTGAGCATCACCCAGTAAATTTCAGTTTGTGATACAAAACTCGTATTCTAATGGATGCTAGCATGAGTTCCTCTTGGCTAAAATTAAAAATAGAATTTATGTTATTTGAATTCAAGCTGAACTTCATTAAGGCTCTGTTTGACAGTACTTGTTTATAACTGCTTATCGCATTTACAGCTCATTATAAGCGCTTCTGTATAAATTTTCCACTGTTTATTGATAAAGTTTTTCCCTTCCATTATTTAAATGTTTTAACAGAAACTGAACAACCACCACTTATTTTTTTGAACTGTTTTCAATAAGTGCTATAAAACGGAGCCTATGTGGTGCCTGCTTTTCTGGATGATTTCTAGTTCTCTTCTGCAGCATTTCATTTTTTTGCCTGACATTCTTTAGAAAGTGACAATGTGATTCAATTTCTGTACATATTGTTCTAATAATTGTTGACTCTTCATGATCAAGGGCTTACGATGCACAAGGTATAAAGATATGGAAAATGGTATCTCAGTGATTGCTGTCAGCCCAGATGCTAAATATGTTGCAGTTGCCCTTCTGGATAGCACAGTCAAGGTTTTCTATTTTTTATTTCTTTGACAGTGCTAATGGAAACTTGAAGTGAAGGATGTTGTTTGCTATATGATTCGGTGTCCTTTAGGCGAAGAGGCGAAGAAATGATCTGCTATACGCTACATTCTATTTTCAAGGCTCTGAATTTTTTTTGACACCCCATCATTTGAGCCTTGTTAAACCATTTTAGGAGCCTTGCTTTTAAGTAACCTATCACAAATGGCAACTTAATGGTTTTCAATTCAGGGGTTAAATGCAACTGGCGCAAGCTGGGATTTTGTTTGAAAATTTTTTAGGGAATGTTTTTAAATATTTATTTTCCCTTCCAGCCTATTTCATTTACAGAAAACTGTTATTTTGGGCATGGAGTAAAAACCCCTGACTTGAAAATGAAGGATAATATTACTAAATAGAATGGTAGAAAGTTGGAAAAGAATCCGTATTAAGGTGTGCCTTTTCATTTCCCTTTGGGCTTCCCTTCTAATGGGCCTTTGGCCTTCCTCTTTTAAAAGCAGACTTCTCTAACGCTTCCTTCTTAAGTGAGTCTTCTGGCTTCTTTAAAAAGTTGTATGACCTTCAGGGCCCCTTACAATGTAATTAGAAACCTTTGGGCTTGTACTCATAAATGTTTTAAAGACCTTTGGGCCCCATTTATTAAAGAAAGGGAGTGTCTGTCTGGTTTTCTAGGAGTGATAACAGACAAAAAAGATCATTATGCTCCTTTTCTTAAAATATCTTTATTTTAACATTCCATTCCATTCCATTCGCGATGATTATATGAACCAAATGGGCTGTTAGACTGGCTGTTCTGGAATTCATTTTTGTTTAAAATAGGTTCGTTTGTGTGTTGATCTGGTGCTGTAATTTGCATATTAGATGCGCGATGCTTCCTTTTTAATGTCTTGATGTTTTCAATGATCCTAAAAATACATTTACTGAATTGTTGTAATTCTGCTATATGGGCTGTCCTAAAACATTTTATTTCTCTTACTTTCAGGTCCTCTTTATAGATTCACTCAAAATTTATCTCTCTTTATATGGACACAGGCTTCCTGTGCTATGCATGGATATTTCATCTGATGGAGATTTAATTGTTACTGGCTCTATTGACAAAAATCTGAAGATTTGGGGTTTGGATTTTGGTGATTGTCATAAATCTATTTTTGCTCACACTGAGAGGTGCTTCCTGGTGAAAAATACACTTGAATAGATGAATTGTTTGTTTATTTTTTGCAGTGTAAAAGTATTTGAAGCCAAACCTGATATACTGTGTTCATGACAGTGTAGTTGCAGTTCGTTTTGTGCCTAATACACATTATGTGTTTAGTGCTGGGAAAGATCGCTTGGTAAAATACTGGGATGCTGATAAATTTGAGTTGCTTTTAACTCTTGAGGGACACCATGCAGAAATTGAGTGCCTGGCAGTGAGCAACCGTGGTGATTTCATTGTCACCGGATCTCAAGATCGATCTATTCGTCGCTGGGATCGTACTGAAGAGCCATTTTTCATTGAGGTATTTTTTTTTTTTTTTGTTAAGGTGCCTACTTCAATGAAAATATGGTCTTCAATAGAGTTAATTGACGACTCCATTTAATTGGGTTTATGGCTTGTTTGTTGTTGTTGATTTTTTCAAAACTGTATTAGTAGATGTATTGGATTCTGGAAATGAAAAAAGTGATATATTTTTGTAAAATGAAAAAAATTGTTATTCATCTTTTTAGGAAAATATAAATGTTTGAATAAATAACTCTTATGCTTTATTGTTTTCCCTCAAATTTTCACAGCATTTTCTAATATGTTTTTTAATTTTTCTTTTTCGAAAATGAAAATAGAAAATGCTTTCCATAACCAAACGGAGTCTTATATTCTTTGAACCAAAGCCATGATTTAATTGAGTTTTGGGGCCGACTGGTTATTGTTTTTCTAGTTAATGACACAGACTTGCAGGAGGAGAACGAAAAGAGACTTGAAGAAATGTTCGAGTCTGACCTTGATGGTGCATTTGAAAACAAGTATGCATCTAAAGATGAGATCCCTGAGGAAGGGACAGTTGCATTAGCAGGAAAGAGAACTCGGGAAACACTTACTGCAACTGATTCTATCATTGATGCCCTGGACTTAGCAGAAGCTGAATCACTGAGAATTTCTGAGTACCAGGTAAGGCTTAAACAGTATTGTGTTTTTTTTGGGTCTAATTTTACATGTCTTCAGTGTTATTTTATCCACCGTTGTCATCTGATTGGTTTTACAGGATCCAAGTTCCTGTAGATTATCTTGGTTGTGATTGTTTTGGCATGCATATAATTTGACTATGTGGTTGCAATTTGCTTTTAATTCTCATTTTTGTCTTTATTGCAATTATTATTAGTTTGATGTTGATGTTTCAGTGGATCCATTTATTTTCACCATGTTATTATACAAATCAATCATTGCAATTTTGCAACACTTTGATCTGCAACTGGTATACAAGAAACTGTTGATTGCATTGCATGATGGAAGGTTTTTTACTGGATAGCACTGAATGTTTATTTTCAGGAGGAAAAGAGGGGAGAAGTTGCTGATTTTCAGCCAAATAGTTTTATGCTTGGGCTTTCTCCATCAGAATTTGTTATACGGGCGCTTTCAAATGTTCGCACAAATGATCTTGAGCCGACTTTACTGGTAAACTGGAAGATTTTTGGCTTGTTTTAATTAGATTTTTCCTTTTCTTTCCTATTGAAAGTGCTGAAACAGAACTATCCCGTTGTTCGGTTTGAAAAAAAAAAGGATTGTGAATGAACCAAATAAAACACAAGGATGAAGAAGAGGAAACAATTTTGTTAATATAGGCAACTGTTAGGCAACTGTGAAATAAACCCACTCAACTTTTCCAAAAATGTAATTTTGAATGGTTTTTTTTAACATCTTGGCCCGCCATGTTAATCAGTCAGAAGTTACCAAATCATCCAAGTGGCCTTCCTTACCAACCGAGGGTTGTTTTTTTTTAAACCACTTATTGAACCGTTTACCATCTTCATGGTATCTTTTCAGTGTGCGTTGTCTTAAATACATCTTGAGAAAGGTTATTCATCTTATGATTGTTTTGAATCAAGAACATTTAACTATGTAGTTAAGAACTCAATAATCCTCAATACTGTGTTTGGTGCACAGAAAATAGAAACAAGTGGAAGTGAAAATGAAAGTTAAAAAATTGACTATTTGGTTGCATGGAAGTGAATTCTTCATGAAATCCACTTCCATCAAAATGGGTGTGCATGACGAGATTACCCTTTCCTTCCCACCTGAATTATTCCTTATCATATTTTCAATCATGTTTCTAAATTATACTAGTATTTTGACTGTGTGTTCGCACGGGATTGAGTTTCAAGTAAAATAAAGTTATCATAATGCTGGAATCCAAGAAAAATATGAATGTGGATAACATAATACGCAACTTTAAAAAGTGAAAAGGATAGGTTTTAAGTAGTGTTGTCTGGAAAAGGCTTTCGAGAAGTGTAGAAGGAGAGACCCAGAAACTGTACCTCTCAAGTGAGGCCAGAAGTTTTATTTACAGGGTGGCCAATACAAAAGATAAGAGGGAGATATAAAATTCAAAATACATGGGGATAAGGTGACCCATTCAAACTTAACATAAATATATGAATATCTAAAATACTAACCCCCCCCCCCAAGGCTAGGTTTACCTAGCTTGGACATAATAAAATAAAACCTAATCATAAACAAATGACTAAAATTAAAACAGAGCATCCTTGTATGCACCGCCTGCGTGCTTGCTCCAGCCCCCTCTGTCAGAACTCATGATGGGAATGATTGAGATTGAGAAATAACTGCTGCTGTTGAAGAAAAGATGGCTGTTGAAAATTTCCCATGTTGGTGCCTGGAGATGTCTGATGAAATGGTGGCCGACAATGGCCTCATAACTGCCGGGTGTGATGGTGCTTGAATAGCGGACCCAAAAGGCCTGGTGGAACGACGCCTGATTTGCAGACCCAAGAAGGCTGGGTGAAAAGTCGCCTGACCTGCGGACCGAAGTGGCTGGGTGAAACGGTGTCCGAATAGCAGACCCAAAAGCAAACATTTCTGATTGTCAGCAGTAGTGGCACAACAACAATGAGACCCAATGGAGATTCGGGCAACAGCGAAGAGGCCCGACGGAGGTCCGGGCAATTTTGAAAGTGTACTTGATGCGTGCTGCCAGGAAACAGGCGATGCCTGGAGGGAGACAGGGCTGGGTGGGGGTGACACAATAGTAGAGGCAGTGTGGCCTGGTTGGAAGACGGCACTTAACTTGGGGTGGCTCGCTGGGAGGGCGCTCACGGAAGCAGGGGGTGGCATGCCTGCTGGAGATGATTGCATGCCGGGGGTGGGGTGGGTGCTGTGCGACAGTGTGGCCTGATTGGAAGACGGCGCTTAACTGGGGGTGGCTCGCTGGGTGGGTGCTCACAGAAGCAGGGGGTGGCATGATTGCTGGAGATGATTGCATGCCGGGGGTGGGGTGGGTGCTGTGCGACAGTCCTCGCCGCAAAAGCAGATCTGCCCGGGTAGAGGCACGACAGAGGGAGCATGAGACCTGCGCGCTCAATGGCAGGGAGTGCGCGTGGGAGGCTCGCAAGGCCTGAGCACAGTGCTAAGATGCGTGTTCGCAGAGATCTGCACACCAGCGGTGGAGGTGGGGGCATGCGTTTGGTGCAGCTCCGGTTGTGGAAGGGGCGACGGTAGGAGGCATGCGCAGTGGATGAGGGGGCCATTGCGGCTGGAGCAGGGGGAGCTGCCGGGGCTAGGTGAGGGGTGACGTTTGGAGAAGATCTGCGACCCATGCTTGGCTAGGCTAAGTCGGACGGGGGCGCCGCCCAATTTCCTAGGGTTTGTTTTCCTAGAAAGGAGGGAACCTGCTCTGATACCAATGTAGAAAGAGTTCTCTAGAAGCCGTACCTCTCAAGTGAGGCCAAAAGGAGGGAGATTTGAAATTCAAAATACATGGGATAAGGTTGATCCATTCATGCCTAATCTAAATATCTAAATATCTAAAATATTCTAATAAGAATCAACTTGGAAAAAACACACACATAAACATCAATAATATCAACCAGTTTTTTCTGTCTTCGTATTCTTCAAATTGATCTCAGAAGACACGTGAGGGGGCATGTCAGTTGGTCCTAATGTTTTAGAATCCAAATCAGTGGGGCTTTTATCTACCATAAATTGTGGAAAGGCTATCAGTTGCCACTATAATTATTTTAGTCCTATATTATTATTATTTTAAAAAGGCATCCTATGGTTTTTTAAGTTCAATTTCCCGGTTTGTTGGTGGAATTGCTTTCTTACTCGACATTCTCATGATGAGATTTACACTTTGGCAGGCTTTACCGTTCTCAGATGCATTAAAGCTTATGTCTTACTTGAAAGATTGGAGTTCCAAACCCGATAAGGTCAGCCTGTATTTTTATGTATTATCTGAGTCCTCATTGGAATGATGTGTTTTTATAGTAAGTTATTATGCCGGGTTATTAAACAAAAACACATTATAATATTTTAATAAGTTAGTTTCTTTTAATAGATTTTCTGGGTTGTTATAATGATGTTTTTAGTGATTGTTTGCAGGTTGAGGTTGTTTGCAGGGTATTGGCGATGTTGTTGCAAACGCATCACAATCAGCTGGTGTGCACCCCGGCTGCAAGACCGGTTTTGATTCTTCTCAATGAAGTTATTCATCCCAAAATCCAGGTAATCATTGAATTGATGGGAAAAAGCTTTTTCAGTAAGGAATCTGGAGACCAAACAGAGCTTTATTTGGATGGAACAGGAAAGTAAAGACACATTTGGTTTCAACCTTGCGGCCATGGATCATCTCAAGGTGAGTTTGTTGTGGTGTTTTGAGTCCTTTGAGCACCTCCTGATGTTCATTCTTTTATAGCAATTGATGGCTTTGAAGTCGGATGCGCCCTTCAGAAATGCCAAATCTAAACTGTTAGAAATCCGTTCGAAACTCGCCAAACGTGCAGCGGATCCAGGTGCCATGGAACAAAAGAGGAAGAAGAAGAAACGGAAGAAGCGGAAGAAATCAGATGCACAAGCCTAGCCTAATTTTTGTTATTATGATTAAAAATTATTTTCAGATCCCACTTTGAGTTAGGCATCACACCCTTTGGGTTATCTTAAATGGGCATCCGAAATTAGCTTTGATTAGTTAACAAGGTGAAGGGGTGTGGACCAAGAGGAAGTTGGAAAGAAGAAAGGTCTGTAAGAAAATCAATGCATTTGGTTGGTCTCAGCATGTTCATCGTAGCGTGTCATAACCTATGATATCCCAACACCTAATATTAAAAACAATTTGAAAAAAATCGCTTTAACAATATATTTGACATTACTGTAAAATACTTATGGTACATATCACTTTCGATAAACTATTAGAAAAATAATTTGTAATTGTTAAATTTTGTGGAAAAAAAAAACAATTGAATTTCTCCCAAAAAAACTCAAGTTGTGATTCTTTTTTAATCAACAACTTTAAAACACGTATGAGATAGTTTTGAAATAGTGGCATTGAATAAATCCCATTTAAATGACAATCATTTTTCAACAATTTGAAACAATGTAAAGCAAGGTGAGTTTTGCATGGTCATCTAATGATAATTTGTTATGGAAGACAACTCAAATCATAAGAGATTTTTCTTCAGGGAATCAATGTGTTGATGTTATCGCAAAACAGAGTATCTGGAAAATGTGAGTTGCATAGCTTTCATCTTTATCCTTTGATGAAGTTTGCTTGTGGAAGAGCAGCTTCCATCTTTATCCTTTGATGAAGTGTGTTTGAGGAAGATCATGAAGAGCAGTGAATGAATACACCCTGTCATCGAGGTGATACACCGACTGATGGATACATGATCGTATCGTGAGGATTCTCATACGCTTGAAGGGACGACAATGCCTTCATTGATGGTGATGAAAAACTATAGAAAGTGAGTTTTGGCAGCAGCTCACAAGTATCACACACCCAACCCAACAGGAGAAGATCTCACCCTCTTATATAGGCACCGCTCGAAGCATCTCCTATTCATAACACATCGAATGCGTTTTTTTTTGTTGGGATATAATTTATTGAACGTTTTCAATGAATTAATGCAAAGGCTTTAATTCATTCACAATGGATTGTAACCGATGAATAAGCCATCTGAGAGAAATATACATGCTAAATATGCATCACATGCATATTAAATTATAAATATATATAATACATGCATCATATGCATGATAATATACATACATCACAAACATGTATATATATACTTCATGCATTAGATGCATGTACATTTTAGTGTACATCCAACAATATTCCACTTGCACTAAAATCCCTTAAGGACTATGCAAAACTTCACTACTCTTTGTGAATCTATCCAAAACTCTTTTGGACACGATATCATCGAACTATCTTCATTTTGAACAAACATTTTGTCCAAAATTTTATCCTTATCCAAGAGCCTAACCGTGTGACCCCATAAACTTTAACAACCTTGACAACAACTATAAAATCCATATTTCATAGATGTAAGTGAGGACTCAGGGCAGACACATTCACTTGAGCAGAGCTAACCTGATTTGGAAGAATGAGAAGGTATGACTTTGCCATCAGTACCGGGCCTGTGCAACTTTGCATAGGACAACTAGCCGACCATCCCTGCGAAGGTGGAGTGCTGATATCATGACATATGCTGGGGAGGAGCAGTTCCAAGTGTCTTGTCTGAGTGATTCTCTCTAAGACCTACAGGTCATGTAATTGTCTCTAAGCCTTCGGGCCTTGTAAGGGTTCCACCTCACCCCTTGAAAAGTGAATTATCAAAATAATAAAAAATGAAGGCCTTCGGGCCATTCCGACCATAGATGTAAGCAAAAATATGCCTCTACCAAACGTCAACACTACTAGAGCTATTAAGGGGTCGGGTGTGATCTCCATCAAATATACTCATACCTCTATACGAACATGCCCACCACAAGATGCATCATATGCATCGTATGTATATCTATATAATCTCTTTGTCCATGACATCGAGTGATCACTAGACATGAAACATATCAATCTAGTCTTGACCTCTCATCATTTCTTGATTCTCCAAAAAAGACTGACCAATCTATCTGATAAGTGCATCACATATCACTTATCCTTATAGTTGAATACATCATATATGAAACAACTAAGCATGACCATGCATTTCCTCAGTCTAATTCAATCAAGGCCCATATGTCTTTAACTTGGCATACAAGTGGACAAATCTCATCTTGGTTGTGCTCCAACCGACGACATGATCAACAACATACCCAACCACCCCCGTATTAGTTAAGTCAATATGTAGGCTTGTGTAAGTAGGGCATCAAAGCATGAGGGTTCTCATATTAGGTATCTTAATAACCATAGATAAAAAGGATTGATAATAAGCTTACACCCCTGTTGACGCTCCTTTCCATCACAGAGTCTAAAGGAATGTAAAGGGAAATTCCTTGAACCCAAAGTGATTCATCCTTTGAAGAAACATCAAAAATTGACAAAGGCATGAACCAAGATTCAAATGCACTTGGGTCGCGCAAGTTCCACCAAGGTCGCGTAAGTATACTGGTCGCCCAGGTGACTTGCGCGCCCTCTTTGAAATTCGCCCAGGGTCTTCTCCGGCCTATAAATACCCCCTATGACCCCCCCATAGGAGGAAAATTTTCCAGAAATTCAGATTTGAGCTCCCGACGCCCTAGTCTCTTCTCAAAGCTTCCGAACACTTCTAAGGTAATTTCTTACCTAGAACAGAAGATCTAAAAAGAAGGATTAAGACCTAAGTGTTGAAACTCATCAACACTTGCGCGCCTGAGTGGCCAGCCCTTAAGGGAAATAACCACACTTGCGCGCCGCCTTACCCCTTCAACATAACTTGTGCGCCCCTCTTCTGGAAGCCTCTAGGGATAGTAAAAAAGGCTTGAGTCAAGCCTTGCCCAAGTTCTACCCTAAGGGTGGACCGGCGCGCAAGTACCCATGTGCCGCGCAAGTATACTTGCGCGACCAGCACTTGCGCGCCCATGCAGTACTTGCGCGCCCACCAGGACTTGCGCGCCCACCAGGACTTGCGTGCCCCTCTCTTTTTGGGTTCCCTTCCTGCCCATTTCACCCCTCCTATACCTATCCATCTCTCCTCTTCAAGATTAAGCCCATAGAATTCTCTCCAAAGCCATTCATGGCATGATTTCCTTGTTGGCTTCCTTATCTAAAAGGAACTCTGTGGAACATCTCTCAAAACCTAGTGATTTACACATCTTTACATCACTAAGGTTAGAGAGTTCATTCATCCAACCTCATCCTTTAAGATGAGATAACCCTTAACCTGGGCCTCCTTTTCAGGAGTAAGCCCCAGTCCAAGTTCTCATTAATATGGGCATCCTCCTTAGGAGTAAGCCCCAAGTCTCAAATATGGGCATCCTCCTTGGGAGTAAGCCCCAGTCTCAAAGTTCCCAAAAAACTGGGCATCCTCCTCAGGAGTAAGCCCCAACCATAATTTCTCAAATCTAGGCTTCCTTTTCAGGAATAATCCCTAGTCTCAAATATGGGCATCCTCTTTAGGAGTAAGCCCCAAGTCCCTTAAATTTTAAAATTACCTTAAACCTGGGCCTCCTCCTTAGGAGTAAGCCCAAGTCTTCAAATCCCTTTAACCTGGGCCTCCTCCTTAGGAGTAAGCCCCAGTCTTAATTTCTCTTAACCAGTTTTAATCTACTTTTTGATATGGGCTTCCTTCTCAGGAGTAAAACCTAATCATAAGTCCTCTCCTAACTTGGGAATCTTTCTCAGGAGTAAGCCCCAAGTTAGAGTATCCAAATCTCCATAAAAGCACATATACTTTTATGGACCCTGTTCCTGGACTTCTTCTTTGAAATAAGTCCTGATCTCTATCTATTTGGGCAGTCATACATACATAAGCCCCACATCATTTTCTATGATTGCATCTTTCATGGCACAAACTGTCCGGTTTTACCAATACCTCTTGTTTCTCACACCGAGCATGACTCACGCGAGCTTAGAGCGTAAAAGTAATTATGACATCTTTCTTTGAGCTATCAATCATGAACATCATAATCCCTTACTCGAACTACATGGGTTCTGATTCCTTTTCTAAATAAAGGATACGTAGGTAGCCCATCTGCGGGTACGATCCCAACTCTGAAATAATCCATGTCCTTTTGAATGACAATAAACTTCGAGTGCCCCACTGAGTGGCTTTAAAACCAGTATGGTCATCATAATGACCAAGAGACTTTTATATAATGTATTAAAGGATACCATTGACTAAGAATCTCTAACAAATACAGATGATTCACTATCAATGAAGAACCTCAAATACATATAAAAGATTCTCTAAATTTCTTACATATCAATCATTGATTGTCAGTTCTAAAGGAAAGATCATTCTTATACTTGATAATTTAATAAGGATTCACGAACATAACTTAAATCTATAAAGAGAGTCCCGGAGTAGACAATAATTCCCCTAAAAAAGATGTGATGAGTCCGACCTCCCATCATCTCGACCAATGCAAATTCTTAAGCCTTATCAGTTCACAACTAATGAGCACCTACCTTTGGAAAGTAGGTCCAAATGGATATAGAATCATTGGATGTTTTCGGTTCTATGAAGAAACCCGTTAGAAACCGCTTGGAATGCTTGAATCTCAAATCAATGAGGTCATCCCCAATTCCAGAGGAAACAAAAAATGGTGAACCCGACGTGAATCCTTAACCCAGTTAAAATGATGTTTTCCCTATTTGTTAGGCCCCTATTTAAATGAGAGGGCCAACAAGACAATCAATAACATATATGCTCATCCAAAAGATGTAGTGGCATGACTTATCTTGATTACGTCTGTTATATCAAACAGACACTCTTTTCCAAGATCTTCTGCAATGGCTTCTCTTAAGTTCACACCCATGAATACTTCTGCTGTGAATACTACTGCCGTGAATGCCTCTACTGCTACTCCTGCTGGATCGTCGTCCGCTCTGTGGACGATATCACCTACTCAGCGTCTTCAACGTTGGGCATCAAATGCGCTGGTTAAGGAGTATCATCAAAACAGTACTATTCCGACTCTGGAGGCTGCTCGACAAGCCCTCCAAGTCAATAACTCACCCTGGTCGTCCGGACAGCGATGACCAGTGATCAAGAAACAGATGGTGCCAACCACCATCTCCAACCGTTTTGGGTCGTTATCCCCGGAACACAATCACCATTCACTCCCATATTCTGGGGAGGTGAATGAGCAGGTCCCTCAGGGCCTTAATTCAAGGAGACAGGAGTCCTTCCCGAGGGCTCCCATCAACAATCGCCGCCAGACTCGTGCGACAGTGCGCCCTCAACATGATGAGGGTATCGTCTCCAGGCATTCGGCTCAGGTTCTTCGAACCCGACCAGACAAGACGAACCGTCAGAGACAAAATCCGGTCAACAGTGAGAAGGTTCTCATCTCTTCCATCTCCGGAGAAGTCCACCAACCTAACTTGGTGGCAAGCAACGAGTAGGCACACACACCCGTCCGTTTTAATTCCGCTGTCCAGCAGACTCGTCTGGTAGCAACACGCCAATCCCGCCAGACAATTTCGGTGGAGTACTATAGACAGGAACATACACCTGTTTATAAGTCATCAGCTAGTCAGCAGGCTCGTCTGACTACATACGATGAAGCCCACCAACCCAATGTGTTGACAACTGGTAAATAGACACATACACTTGCCTACACTCATCAATCCTTCCAGCAGCCTCGTCTGTCAGTATTGATGGAAGCTCATCAACCACGTTCGGAAGAGTGCAATCAACAGACACATACACCTGCTAGTATTGATCAAGCCTACCAATAGTCTCGTTTGGTAGCGTTCGGAGAAGTTAGTCGGAAAGCTCCAGCGACAAACAGGAGGCAGACTCAATTCTATGCCCCCACACTTGAGTACTGTTAGGATTCACTGGCAGGAAAAGGAGGACAGGAGCAGGAACACACACCTACTCCAAGCATGGAATGGACGTATATCCCCGTTTCGGTAGCAGAAGTCAGCAAGCACATTCTGTCGATGGTGAAAGAGCAGAAGTAAATCCCTGCTCATATTCTGGATGCCTGCCAGGATATTATAACAGCTTCAGCAGCATCTCAGGGAAAAACACATAAATCTATCCCTACCAGTGGAGTGACACATCAACAGTTCACTCCGGAATAGACACACACATCTGTTCCAGTCCAAGAGGGTTGTGGGGCGTACTCCCCCATATTATATGGACTGCCAAGTCAGGCACATACACCTGATTTGAGTGGAGATAATCAGCCTACCCTGATCATTTCTCCTGAGCAGGCACATACACCTGCCCATAGTGACCACTTTCATCAACAAGTGGTTCCTAAATTGAGTAAGAAGGCGTCTAAAAAGAAGACCCGCCCAACACAGTCAAGAAATCAAGAGCCTATCTGTAACAAGGCCTTGCTCGATGCTGGAGTTCTTGAAGCACTCAGACAGTTTTCTGTTGGAATTCAAGATTCTACTCCCTCATTTCCCAATAGTGGGAACATTAATTCCGAAGGTCTTCAACATACACTTCCTCATGAAGGCTTGCTTCATGATAATTCGGTCGATCTCGAAGTTTCATCTTTAGATGAGAACCACAGGAACCCTCTATGTGGTCAAAAGACCAAGGAGCAAAATGTTTCATCTTTTGCTGTAACCCACCATGGTGGTCCTCCCCATGATGATGAAATTAGATGCGAAAGTCCTCTCTGCAGTGGTAATTCACATTGCCTGTAAAATGCTCCAATGGACAATGTAGTGATGAGAAAACCCTCTTATCTTGAGGCACTTGCAAATGTGAATCCAGTCATGTATGATGCTTTACTACTAGCAGGTGAAATACTTTCTCAATCAGAAGATAGCCCAGGGTGTAGGTCATTCTCTGAACTACCCCTAGATCGTTCATCTTCTAGTTTGATCAATGAATTCTCTACTGATTTTGTTGAATTCGGCGAAGCAACAAAAAAGCACAAGCTCTGGTCTAATCAAGTAGAAGAATCTTCATTGAATGATAAATAGAAATTACTGAATATGAGAAAACAGTTGGCGAAAGGTGAAGTGCCAGTCATGTTTTGGCCTTCGGATGACTCTCAGTATGACATTCCAGAGATGTTGACGGAAGATGGAATTCATGATATTCGTCTCAACATATGGAAAAATATTTGTTAGTTGAAAAAGAAGATATTATCTTATGATGAATATGAAAATCATTTCAAGATAATAGAAGGGTTACAACGCCAAATTGACTTGGCTTCTCTCTCAGTTTCTCGATATCCGAAGGCTAAAAAGTAGTAGAGAGCCCTTCAGCATTCATGCCTTGGTGCACTAAGAAGATTGCGCCAGTTAATTGCCAATGCCCCATCTGGTATTCATATCAGGGGATGGGGTGTTCATGGAGCACTGCATTTCACTGTACTCTCCAGTCAACAAAGCCCGCCGAAAATGGTCTCATGCAATGTTATTGCCCATGGCCGACCACAACCAATTGTCTTTGTTTGTAATCAAATGCTTGCTCAAGAACATGCCTCAACTAGTTCTTCTCAAAATCAAGCATACAAAGAACAAGTTGTTGAATTACTTCTGCATCAAGCAAATGAGAATATTGAACAAGCTTCTTGTTTGGAGTAAGCACGTCATCAAGTGACAGAAGTGTCAAAAATCATCCAATGGTCTTTTGAACCGGGTGATAAAAGTGGATGCAGATTGATGCATCCAGCTAATTTCCGGACTAAAATCCGCAAGATCAAGAGAGCTTCCAAGAAAGTCTCAGATATAGCATGTCAAGAACCACCCCAGCTCGCTGGACTGGGGACTCTTTTAACCCAACCCTCAGAATCAACAAATAGGATTCGAGGAGTTGAGCAGGAACAACAGGAACAGCCCCAGTCCACCGGACTGGGGACTTTTTCAAATCCTCAATCTCTTCCTCAGAGAAAGTCAGTCTTTTCTTGATTAGGGAAAAAACCCCAAGAGGAACGAAGAGCCAAATTATCAGGAGATTCTCTCCAAATTATGGTTCATCAAGAAGTTCCTGAGGGATCGAATCGACAAAAGGCAATGTCTCATCAGGGACATGGAAGAAGACAATATCACAGAAATGTTGATAGAAGGGATGAAATGCGTTATGCATCAATTAATGTCATTAATGCCGTTGTTGTTGATCCTCCATAACATGAGACTCACTCAGAGGGATCAGATGAAGAGGTTCCTGCTCAAGAAGTTGTACGAACAGACACAAATGAAGAAGGTGTGCGTACACGAAATCAAAGGCTTACCCAGAATCTGGGTGTTCCTTCAAATAACCCACTTCCCCCTCTCCGAAAGGGATCCAACAAGGGAAAGGAAAGAATCAGGTTACATATCCTTCCTTTGGAGAAAACCAATCGCTCTCACTAAAGCAAAGATTTTCACAACAGGAGGAAGAAATGAAGGAATTAAGGAGGATGAATGCAGAACTACTTCAGGGTAGTCTTCCTCCTAAGTGTGTTGGAGTCAGTCAGCCAAGGGAATTTGTTGCAATTACTGAGATGGATAAAAAATATCCTCCTCTATCAGTACACCCTTACAGGTCTAATCCTATGGGTCAAGTGCAACAACAATTGGCAGTGCTTCCATCGGTTGCAGTACCAGCTGCCACATCTGTCCAAGCTCCAGTCACTGCACCTGTTCAGGCCCAAGCTCAACCGGATGTTTCTCAAAATTTAATAACTACTATTGAGTTGTTAACAGCTCAGTTGGAAGCTATGGAGGGAAAGCGTGCTCAAATTCAACCAGAAAAGAGATCTTACCCTGAATGGGTTGATGCAATTCCTCCCCCATCAAATTTTGAAAGTAACACATTCCCAATATTTAATGGTTCGGGAGATCCAGAGCAACACTTAACACATTTTGTTTCTCGTTGCGATCCTATGATGGGAACCCCTCAGCAATAGGAAGCAGTTAAGCTTAGGTGTTTTGTACAGTCATTACAAGGGCCTGCTTTTGTCTGGTACACAAGCTTGCAATCCCAGTCAATTACTGGGTGGGAGGATCTCCGTCAACTATTCCTTCTTCAGTTCAGCTCAACTTTGCCAAAGACAATAGTTTTTGATCTTACAAACTGTAAGAAAAGGGAGAATGAAAGGGTTTCATATTTCATTGCTCACTGGAAGGGATTAACCTATTCCCTGAACTTAGCACTCCCTCAAGAAGAATTGTTGCCAATATGTGTGGAAAATCTACATGATGAGCTATGCACACCGTTGATCCCTGTGAAATACACAGGAGGGTTTCGAGACCTTACTTCAATCGCTCAACAGATTGAAGACTCTCTTACGAAGACTAAGGATAAAACTCGTGTAATTCCATCAGCTCCAGAAAGGAGAATGGGTAAAGTAGAGGCTGCTACAGTTATGATTAATCATGCACCTGTACCTGCTTCTACTTCAAAACCTTCATCTTCCCGAAGAGCTCCACCTCCTAAGCATCAACAACAGAGGACGTTTCCTCAATATGATCAAAGAGATCAAAGATGGAAACAATTTGAGGATTTGAAAGGTAAAGTTTACTCTTTCTGAAATGAACAAGTTTCTGACTACTTCATTTCGGCTCTAGAAAATAATTTGGTTCAATTTCTAAGGCCCAAAAGGCCGAAAAAGGAAGGAGATGAAGACCATCCCAACTATTGCCCATTTCATCAAATATTGGGGCATCCCATTCAGGAGTGTTTTGTCTTTAATGACCTCCTACAAAAAATGGTCGACTCGGGATAAGTCAAACTGAAAGTTTCTTCAGCTCAGGTAGCATGTGTTACTGCTACAAATCCAGAGGAAGAAGGCGAGTGGCAGGAAGTCAAAAGCAAAAATGCGTAGAAATATGATGATTGGATGGTTAGAAGAACAATCAACCGAACTCATGCCATTTTACGAACGCAATTGAAGAAACCAACTGTATCTTTTTCTATGAATGCCATAGAGAAACCCTCTTCGTCAGAGGGAAAATCCTCAAAGAAACGTCATAATTCAAAGAAAGAAGAAGAATCAGAAGAATATGAGTATGTGTCAAAGCCCAAGTTGACTTTGACTCTGGAAGATTTTATGCCATCTACTTCAAAGCCACGGGCACTGTCCCACCAAACGGAACAGCCTAAATTGGCTAGTCAGGCAGAGTCTTCATCAGATGAAGAGTTAATCTTTGGTTCTGTTAATATGATTCACTTAACAGATCCTTATGCCAATCACAGTTTTGATCTCGATGAACCTGGGTTCCCTATATTAAACAGAGGAATTAGAGGAAGTTCCAGAGGATCATGATACAGAGGAAGACGTGGATCTTTCAGAGGCCACTATTCCAATTCTACCCCTGCTAGAATTGTGTATGCGGAAAAAACTCGTGGCAGAGCCCTTCAACGTGCTCAACAAGAACAAGAAAGTTCTTACTCACAAGGCAGATTCAGTCCTGACACAGTTATTCTGGAAGATCGGTTGGAGGTTACACCTTCTTCCTCTCAACAAGTAAATAGACCTAATCGGTCTAATCTTCCAAATCCAGGAGTATTTCCAACTCCTAACCCGATACAGGAAGCATCTACATCCAAAGCATCAACTTCCAAGGCACCTGCGAAACCACATGTTCCAGTTGGGAAACGCAGACCTTTGGATCAAAAGTATGATGTATTTAAACATTTGGCCCAAGTATCGGCCAATTTATCAGTTCTGGATGCCTTGAATTTATCAAAGGATCTTCGGGAGGCACTCATCGAGGCTTTTTCAAGTCCTCAGGAGTTTGAAACTGAAATTGTTGTGGCTGAAGTCTACCATGTAGAGAATAATCCTACAGAATGCCATGCAATGATATATTTTATAGATGAAGATGAAGATGATGTCATGTATGGACATATTCGACCTTTGTACTTATCTGGCAAGGTCAATGGTGTAGATTTCCGAAGAGCTTTCATTGATAATGGTTCAGGAGTCAACCTCATCCCCATTCGTACACTTCGTCGATTGGGCCTCACAGAATCTGATTTATCTGATTCTACTATGATGTTACAAGGATATGATAAAAATGAACAAGAACCACTAAGCGAGATTACACTTAGAACTCAGTTTGGAGATCTCGTATCCAATTCAGATTTCATGGTTGTTGATCAAGACTCAGCCTTCAACATCTTGCTTGGAAGACCCTGGCTACATCAACATGCGACTATCCCTTCATCATACCATCAATGTCTCAAATATTGTTTCGATGGTCAAGTTGGGACATTGTATGGTGATAAGGCCCCATTCAAGACATGTAAATCTCAATACATTGAGGCAGAATTCTATCACATGAAGGGAAATGAGAAATCCACAACAAAGGAGATTACAAGAGTTAATGCTCCATATGGTTTGGAAAAGATTCCAGTAAATCCATTTTCACATGTGAGTGCAGATTATGTGTTGCCTATCAGTCAAATTGACAGGATAAACTCAAATCCAAATACTCTTATGGAAACTTCCATAATGTCAATTACGACAATCAAGCCAGACAACATAGGAGAAATTGGTGATTCATCAAGCAACGATGAAATCTCGAATGGAGATTTCTTCCACTACTAGAAATCTGAATTTTCCCAACGGTTTGGCCAAACCGTTGGGAAAAGTCCACTTTGTGGACACCTTTCCCAACGGTTTGGAAAAACTGTTGGGAAAGGGTATACCTATCCCAATGGTTTGGCCAAACCGTTGGGAAAGGTCCCCCATGGATCAACCTTCACCCAGAATCAAAATCCAGGCTCAAAATCTATTCTAATGGTTGTCAAAACTGTTGGTATAGGTCTATACCAACGGTTTTGACAACTGTTGGTATAGATCCTTTGATTTTTTATTAATTATTCTTACTGAGAACATTATATAAATCAAAATTTAAAATAATTATGAGAATACATATATATATTTATGTAATTATGTTCACAAAAGTCATGTTAGGTTAGTGGTTAAGTCATTCAATGATAAACTAGGGGTCCTGTGATCAAATCCCAGCGAATGTTTTTTTTTGAAATACATATAGCAACAGTTCCATAATCGTTGGAATATATTTTCATATTACTTATACCAACGGTTTCCAAAACCGTTGGTATAGGTCTATACCAACAGTTTTGGGAAAACCGTTGGTATAGACCTATCCCAACGACTTACTTTTCTACGGTTCTTCAAACCGTTGGTATATCCTATACCAACGATTTGGAGGCCTATACCAACGGTTCCAAACCATTGGTATAGGTTAGTTTTATAGTAGTGTTCATTTCATCCACTGAAATTCAACAAGTCTATACTTCACCAATCAGGCCAGAAGAAGTTATAGCAATTCCAGAGGTGAACGATGATGTCGATTCTCAATCCATCATGTCCTCTTTAATACCCAGGGAAGAACCTTCATCATCAATAGGGTCGGAAATGGAAGCTTCTTCTTCAATATGTTCAAATTTTAACATCTCTTCTGATCATGGAAATTCTACTTCATCATCTACTATGCAAGTAGAAATAGAAGAAATAATACATGTTGAAGAAGAAGAGGAAGATCTCAAGGATGCTCCTCCAGCATTTGAAGAGGGTATCTCTACCACCGTGGATGAACTCAGAGAAATAAATATGGGTACAAAAGAAGATCCACACCCCACTTTAATTAGTGCGACCATGAATCTTGAAGAGCAAGAAATGTATATTTCATTTTTGAAGAAAAATTGAGATATATTTGCTTGGAACTATACAGAGATGCCAGGCCTTGATCCTGATGTTGCTACTCATCGTTTGGGTTTTCCGGAAGAACATCGAGGATTCAAGCAAGCTGCAAGAAGAACACACCCAACTTATGCTTCCAAAATTGAAGCTGAAGTGGATAATCTTATCAAAGATAACTTCATCATAGAAGTTCAATATCCCAAATGGTTGGCTAATATTGTCCCTGTGAAGAAGAAGAACGGACAAATTAGAGTTTGCATTGATTTCAAAGATCTTAATCGGCATTGTCATAAGGATGATTTTCCAATTCCGATCACAGAACTCTTAATTGATGCAACAGCTGGCTATGAAACACTTTCCTTCATGGATGGATATTCTGGGTATAATCAAATCCAAATGGCTCCAGAAGATGAAGAATCTACAGCCTTCAGAGCCCCTCAGGGTGTGTTTTGCTATCGGGTAATGCCCTTTGGTCTAAAGAATGCAGGCGCAACATATCAGCGTGCCATGCATCGTATCTTCAAACCCTTTTTAGGGAAGTTTGTTGAATGTTATGTGGAAGATTTGGTGGTTAAATCCAGGCAACTTTCTAATCACTTGGATGATTTATAAATCATATTCCACAAACTTCGACAACATAATTTAAAGATGAACCCCTTAAAATGTGCTTTTGGGGTAACCTTAGGAAAATTTCTCGGCTTTGTTGTACGCCATCGCGACATCGAAGTCGATCCTGAGAAGACAAAGTCAATCCTTGGTATGTCACCTCCTTGAAATTTGAAATAATTGAGAGGGCTTCAAGGACACTTAGCCTATATTCGGCGTTTCATTGCCAATTTGGCAGGCAAAAGTTTACCCTTCACCAAATTGATGAAGAAGGGAGTCACTTACCAGTGGACCGAAGATTGCCAAGAAGCATTCGATATCCTTAAGAAATATTTCTTGAGTCCACCGGTATTAATTCCACCTGTTGAAGGAAGACCACTTATCCTCTATGTGACATATTTAGAGCGATCATTGGGTGCCTTTCTTGCTCAGAAGAATGATGCTGGGAATGAAAACAGCCTCTATTATCTTAGTCGGACTATGCTTGAAGCAGAAAACCGATATTCAAGTATTGAGAAGTGCTGCCTAGCATTAATTTTTGTAGTTTAGAAGTTGAGACACTACCTGCAACATCACGAGGTCCAATTGGTATCTCGCAATAACCCGCTCAAATTCATCCTTAGTCGTCCAATGCTTACAGGACGTCTGGAAAGGTGGGAAGTTATGTTGCAGCAATTTGATATCCAATATGTGTCTCAAAAGGCAATAAAAGGCCAAGCTCTAGCTGATTTACTTGCTGAACATCCTTCAGTAGAAGATACATCTTCAGATATTAAACTTCCTGATGAAGAAGTCTTTTCTATTCAAGATAGTCTTCAAACATAGGAAATGTACTTTGATGGTGCTTTCAGAAGTCCAACAGGGAGGAAAATGGGAAATCCTAAATTCAACAAAGTTGGGTTAGGAATTATGCTCATTTCTCCAGAAAAGGCAGTGTTACCCTATTCCTTCTCATTATTGGGAGGCGATAAAAATAATGAAGCGGAATACCAAGCTCTCATCACAGTCTTAGATTTGGAACTTCAAGCACAAGTGAATCACTTAAAGGTGAAAGGTGATTCAGACCTGGTAATCAAACAAGTCAATGGGGATTATGCCATCAGAAAAGAAGAACTAATCCCTTTGTATGATTACGTCAGAGAGTTAATGGCAGAATTTCCTATGGAACCGACATTTTCTTATGTCCCACGATCACAAAATGCCCAAGCTGATGCACTAGCTAATATAGCCACAACTCTGGTAGATCCAAATCGGGACGAGACAACCATAAGTATTGCCCATCGTCATACAATTTCACCTTATGTTCAAACCAGAACAGAGGAAATCAATGAAATTAGTCTCATTCCTGAACCATATGGTCATACTACAGGATGTATGCCACCTATCAGGGAATACCTTCAAAATGGAACAATTCCACCTGATATAGCTAGGAAAGAACAAGTCTGGAGATGTGTGGTCAATTTTACTCTTTTTGATAGCCCAGATCACCCAGAGAAAATTCTCTACAAAAGAGGTTTTGATGGAGTTCTCTTCAGATGCATTGATGGTGAAGAGACAATGGCTGTCATAAAAGAAGTGCATGCAGGAGTCTGTGGTGCCCACCAGTCTGGACATAGACTGTCTAATCAAATTTGAAGGCTTGGATACTTTTGGCCTTCAATGATACAAGATTGTGTTGATTTCACAAAGAAGTGTCATTCATGCCAAGTACATGCCAACTTCATTCATCAGCCCCCAAATTTTCTTCATACAGCTAAATACTCGTGGCCATTTGCCACATGGGGAATGGATATAGTGGGACCTTACCCTTCAGCTACAACCAAGAAGTTTAAGTATATTCTTACTGCTACTAACTTCTTTTCCAAATGGGAAGAGGCAATACCTCTTAAAGAAGTTAGTTCTAAAAGCATTGTTAGCTTCATCAAGTCTAACATCATTACCAGATTTGGTGTCCCTCATACCATATTGATAGACAATGGCACCAATTTCTGTTCATCCGAGGTGAAGAAGTTGTATCAAGAATACAACATCAAATCCAATCATTCATCTCGGTATCATGCAGCGGCCAATGGCCAGATAGAAGCCTTTAACAAGACTCATTCAAACATACTGCAAAAGATGGTGGATAAAGATAATAAGTCATGTCCTGGTAAACTTTTTCATGCTTTATGGGCTTATTGGACCACCACCCGCACTGCAACGCGGTCAACTCCATATTCACTGGTATATGGAACAGAAGCAGTCTTGCCCATTGAAGTTCAATTACCTTCGCTCAGAGTAGCCATTTGTGATCAGTCATATAGCAATGAAAAATCTCAAAAGCGATTGGATGAATTGGAACGATTAGATGAGAAAAGATTGTGCACCCTACACCACTTGAAAGTCTACCAAAATCGAATAGCACGAGCTTTCAACAAAAAAGTTCGCCTTCATTCATTCATTCAGGGAGAATTGGTATTGGTTCTCAGAACTCCAATGATACCAGGAAAGAAACCTTCCAAGCTTGAACCAAAGTGGGAAGGACCTTACTCAATACATAAGGTCTACTCCAATGGAGCATATTCTTTAATCTCAATGGATGGAGAACTCATCACTACTCCAACCAATGCCAGATTTTTGAAGAAGTATTTTTTCTAAACACAAAATACATCACCATTACGGTCCCACATGACCTTAAACTGCACCACCGTCCTGCATGACATTAAACTACTCATCATATCCAGCAAGACGTTAAACTGCACCATCTATGGTCCATGCATATGACCTTAAACTATTTGCACCATCGTCCCACATGATGTTAAATTGTGTCCCCTTCATCATCCTTGCTATATGACGTTAAACTATACAGCAACGGTCCGTGCATACGACCTTAAACTATTTGAATTTCTTTCATCCAACATGACGTTAAACTGTGATGTCCTAGCTACATGACTCTAAACTGTACGGAAGTCCCTTACGTCCAACAAGACGTTAAACTGCATCATCAATTATGGTCAATGCATATGACCTTAAACTATTCGCATTTTTTTCGTCCAACATGATGCTAAACTGTATCGTCCTTTTTCATCCAACATGACGTTAAAATGTGAAAAAAATCCCTAATACATCCAACATTACGTTAAACTGTGTCCTCTTTTGTCCTTACTGCATGACATTAAACTACAAAATCCCCTTTTTTGTCCAACAAGACATTAAACTGTATTGTCCCCATCGTCCTAACTACATGAGGCTAAAATATACAGAAATCCCTTAATATGTCCTACATGACATTAAACTGTATTTTGTCCCTGTTACATGACACTAAACTGTGCAACACCAATAGTCCTCACTGCAAGACTTTAAACTGCATAGTCCCTTCATATGTCCTACATGACATTAAACTGTGCATCGTTAGGGTTGTTGCTACCTCTTGTTTCTCACACCGAGTATTATTCATGTGAGATTAGATTAAACTTCAATCATAACACCCTCTCTAGGCCGCTAGCCATGCGTAAGTCCCAACACCATTTTTTAGGTCGTTGTCCCCAAGAACAACTTGATCACTAATTCATTTTTTTAATTGAACTACGCGGACTTTGATCCTTGCCTTCTAGGCTGAGTACGTAGGCAACCTCCCAAGGTTCAAGCCCAAGGACAATCTCTTCACATCAGTTCACCTCCATCTCATACGATGTTGATTTGTGAAACCACCCCCAGAATCAATATCTTTACATTGGTTCACCTTCATCCTTGCTATATGACATTAAACTGTACGAAACTTTTGTCCTGTATGAAAATAAACTACAACATTCTTTGATACCCTCACCTGAGAGGGAATCATTATTTACATTGATCTCCAATCATGTTATATTCCAAAGACTATGTGCATACATGGCAATGCTCGAACCTTTTATCTTGGGTCAAACCATCATTGCACTAAATTCCCCTTTCACCCTTCACATGTACAAACCAAATCTCTATAGAGGGTATTTCTAGAACTACGTGGGCTTGATTCTCATCCTTATGGGATATGTAGGAACGTTCGAGTGTCCCTCGAATCCAGTCCCAAGTCTTTGGGCCTAACCCTAAATTCCACTTTCTGTCCCCTGGCTGAAAAGTCCCCATGAAAACACATACACTGTGTATTCATTATTATGGTCCGAGCTCTATGACCCTAAACTAAGATCTCTCATACTTTCGTCCCACAAGACACTAAACTGTAGTTCAAGAACTACATATGGATTGATTTCCATCCTTATGGGATACATAGTGAAGTCCAACATTTTAATTCAGGACCCAGCCACAACATGATTATGGTTAGCATTGATCTATGTATCTTTACATACATTGAACAATACCCATTTTTATGTGTCATAATCCTAACCTTAAATATTTTCAGATCTTCATAACCATTTTCCTGACTTCTAATCACAAAATGTCCAAATTCTGAGAATTCTTTTGCCTAACCATGCAGTACGTGCCCTTAGGCGGCCTTGCATAAACAGTCTACATAACAGACCTGTCAGCCAAAAGATGCTATTATTTGACTATGTAGCCAATTCCCTTAGGTGGCCCTACATAATTCAACCCCCCAATGGGTTTTTTAAATAGTGGTAACTTCATTCTTAGGACGAAAACCTCTTTTTGTCCTTAGTTGTATTAACGACAATATGTATGGATTCACAAAAATAGCCATCCTTAACATATTTGTCTCATACTCTTTTTCATGATCTGAAAGTATTCAAGTCTATGGTTTATATTTTCCTTCCCTACGCTTGGGTCAAACCTTCGTAGGAGTGACATTCATCCAGTTCTTAGACAATTTGTAAGGAAATATCTTCTCCATATTCAAGTACCTCTCTCCATACAACAAACTCTATGATTTGGAAAATTTGAATATCCATAAACTTTCATTGGATTTTTAGCAGTAGAAAAGTAAATTTCTAAGAGTTCTTTTGCCTGACTATGCAGCACGTGCCCTTAGGTGGCCTCACATAAGTAGTCTACATAACAGACCTGTCAGCCAAAAGATGCCATTATTTGACTATGCAGCCAATGCCCTTAGGTGACCCTGCATAATTCAACCCCCTAACGGGTTTGTTAAATAATGGAAACTTCATTCTTGGGAAATACTTCTTCAAATGCCTTTTAGCACTTTTTCATCTCATTCCTCAGATTCAAAATTTCTTAAGTCATAGTTTACATATTTTCCCTCATACATGAGTATGGTAATATGTTTTCAGATAAATTGTCAAGGAATTGAGTCCATTTTAATCCATTCGGTCAAAGCTATTTCGACCTTAAACATTATCCTTTTTATGTCCGACATGCATGACTTTAAACTGCAAAATTTCTGGTTTCTTCTCACCTCAGAGTCAAATCCTCTTTTCTCTCCGGATACAACTTTGAGGGGGGACTTTTGTTGACGATCCTTTCCATCACATAGTCTAAAGGAATGTAAAGGGAAATACCTTGAACCCAAAGTGATTCATCCTTTGAAGAAACATAAAAAATTGACAAAGGCGTGAACCAAGATTCAAATGCACTTGGGTCGCGCAAGTTCCACCAAGGTCGCGCAAGTATACTTGCGTGCCACCCATTGGTCACGTAGGTGAGTTACGCGTCCTATTTGAAATTCACCCAGGGTCTTCTCCGACCTATAAATACCCCCTGTGGGCCCCCCATAGGAGGAAAATTTTCCAGAAATTCAAATTTGAGCTCCCGGCGCCCTAGTCTCTTCTCAAAGCTTCTGAACACTTCTAAGGTAATTTCTTACCTAGAACGGAAGATCTAAAGAGAAGGAGTAAGGCCTAAATGTTGAAACTCATCAACACTTGCGCGCCTAAGTGGCCAGCCCTTAAGGGAAATGGCCACACTTGCGCGCCGCCTTACCCCTTCAATAGAACTTGCACGCCCCTCTTCTGGAAGCCTCTAGGGATAGTACTAAAGGCTTGAGTCAAGCCTCTCCCAAGTTCCACCCTAAGGGTGGACCGGAACGCAAGTACCCATGTGCCACGCAAGTATACTTGCGCAATTAGGACTTGCGCGCCCACGCAGTACTTGCGCGCCCACCAGGACTTGTGCTCCCCTCTCTTTTTTGTGCCCTTCCTACCCATTTCACCCCTCCTATACCTATCCACCTCTACTCTTCAAGATTAAGCCCATAGAATTCTCTCCAAATCCATTCATGGCATGATTTCCTTGTTGGATTCCTTATCTGAAAGGAACTCTGTGGAACATCTCTCAAAACCTAGTGATTTACACATCTTTACATCACTAAGGTTAGAGAGTTCATTCATTCAACCTCATCCTTTAATATGAGAGAACCCTTAACCTGGGCCTCCTTTTCAGGAGTAAGCCCTAGTTCAAGTTCTCATTAATATGGGCATCCTCCTTAGGAGTAATCCCCAAGTCTCAAATATGGGCATCCTCCTTAGGAGTAAGCCCCAGTCTCAAAGTTCCCAAAAAACCGGGCATCCTCCTTAGGAGTAATCCCCAACCATAATTTCTCAAATATGGGCTTCCTTTTCAGGAATAATCCTCAGTCTCAAATATGGGAATCCTCTTTAGGAATAAGCCCCAAGTCGCTTAAATTTTAAAATTCCCTTAACCTGGGCCTCCTCCTTAGGAGTAAGCCCCAGTCTTAATTTCTCTATACTAGTCTTAATCTAATTTTTGATCTGGGCTTCCTTCTCAGGAGTAAAACCCAATCATAAGTCCTCTCATAACTTGGGAATCTTCCTCAGGAGTAAGCCCCAAGTTAGAGTATCCAAATCTCCATAAAATCACATATACTTTTATGGACCCTGTTCCCAGACTTCTTCTTTGAAATAAGTCAAGATCTATATCTATTTGGGCAATCATACATACATAAACCCTACATCATTTTCTATGATTGCATCTTTCATGGCACAAATTGTCTGGTTTTACCAATACCTCTTATCTCTCACACCAAGCATGACTCACATGAGCTTAGAGCGTAAAAGTAATCATGACATCTTTCTTTGAGCCATCAATCATAAATATCATACTCCCTTACTCGAACTACGTGGGTTCTGATTCCTTTTCTAAATAAAGGATACGTAGGTAGCCCATCTACGGGTACGATCCCAACTCTGAAATAATCCATGTCCTTCTGAATGACAATAAACTTCGAGTGCCCCACTGAGTGGATTTAAAAATAGTATGCTCATCATAATGACCAAGATACTTTTACATAATGTATTAAAGGATACCATTGACTAAGAATCTCTAACAAATATAGATGATTCTCTATCGATGAAGAACCTCAAATACATATAAAAGATTCTCTAAATTTCTTACATATCAATCATTGATTGTCAGTTCTAAAGGAAAGATCATTCTTATACTTGGTAAATTAATAAGGATTCAAAAACATAACTTAAATCTATAAAGAGAGTCCCGGAGTAGACAATAATTCCCCTAAAAAAGGTGTGATGAGTCCGACCTCCCATCCTCCCGACCAATGCAAATTCTTAAGCCTTATCAGTTCACAACTAATGAGCACCTACCTTTGGAAAGTTGGTCTAAATGGATATAGAATCATTGGATGTTTTTGGTTCTATGAAGAAACCCATTAGAAACCGCTTGGAATGCTTGAATCTCAAATCAACAAGGTCATCCCCAATTCCAGAGAAAACAACCCTTAAGTATATTGATGTCTGTATGAAATTCCATGAGATATACTTTAGTGGATCAATCCAAGTAATAAGTATCTACTTAATACCTCATGAATCTATTCTTCATATCTCGTATACAACTCTTTGTAATGAATATAAGATTCTATTATTGCTAACCTTATCATATCATTACAATCCATAATACTCCATAATGATCATCAGTTAGGGAGAACTCAATGTCGCACTTTGAGGGGATATTATCATTTGACCGTTCATGTAAAATTAATTGCACCAAACATGAATGCATGGGAGATTTCCTTTCTTATAATAACATGATACATTTACAACCATTACAATCAACATCTCATGTGTTTAACACCTAAAGATTCTACATGATCCTCATGTTGTTGCTACAGTAACAGTTTCATCAACAGATCAATGACATTCTCTTGAGTATCCACCCAACTGATCTTTACAACACCTCTCTTTATGATCTCCCATATGAGATGATATTTTTGAAGTATGTGTTTGGAATCACTCCAAGTTTAGAAATAAAATTCTTGATCCAAACAGCTTCCTTCACATCATCTGATGTAGTGATGTATTTTGCCTCTGTTATTGAGTCCACTATGGTGTCTTGTTTGGAACTATTCCAACTAATTGCTCCACCATTTAGGAAAAATATGAATCTAGATTGAGATTTCATATCATCTTTGTTAGATTGGAAACTAGCATCTATGTAACCCTTTACAAAGAGCTCATACTTTCCTTCAAAGACCAATAACATATCCTTAGTCCTTCTTGAAGATACCAACTAATTTGTTGAGGTTGAAATTGTTGTCAATTACTAAAGAAGATGAAAAGTCATTGAGTTATCAAATGTGATGATTTTTGAGTTTGTCAACAGTTCTTAGAACATATTTTATTGATCATTTGAGTTGACTCAATATTTACAATAGTGAATGGAGTAAAAATAATAAGAAGAGGTCATGCATGGGGGGAATTTATTTTCTTGATTCAAGTATGAGTATGTTGGAAATTTTTTTTGAGAAGGTAAGTGTGGTACTTTTTTTGAAAAATAGAGCCATCACATGAGATGACTCTAGCCAACTCAACCCGTGCCTATGTGGGACCCCTAAGAGTCAACCACGACCAAGGGGAGTATCTCGAGCCAGTCCGTAGGTGGCATGAAGGACCGAAGAGCGCACCTGCAGGGGAGCATATGGGGAGCAGCAGAGCACCGCCATGCGGGGTGGCATGGTGGTGGAGGTGGGCATAAGAGCATGCCCACAAGAACCAATACAATGCGGTATCAGAGAGGGAGAGGAGAATTTTGACGATGGGTTGTCGCGCTTTGTATTATAAAGGAGCAGCCAAGATTTGGTCATTTCGACGTGGGATCAAGCTTTTTAGCAATGAATGAATCTATACTGTTAGATCTGTCATTATCATTCGTTTTATCCTAGCCATCAATCATCTCAGTGAGCTCCATGACCGTTCAATCTGATTGATGAACTTCCTAGGCCATCTGATCAGCGCTCCGTGTTATATTCTCTAGAAAGCTTCGCTTTCCAGTACTGTACACCAGTTCTCCATGGAGTGACATCAACAAAAGCTTGATCTGAAGATTTTGAGCTCCATTTTTAATTCTGATGATTTCCTGGTGATTGAAATATTTATACGATTTCATTTGCATAATATCACGATAACCAAACCGAGGTTTTTCAGTGTGTAGAAGATTATAATTTATGTGACAATGATTTATATTTCTACGATGGAGAAGGTTTTCATGCTTGAAGTGAGGAAGATTACTGTGATTCCTTGAAGTTTTTGAGGTGATAATTGACACCTATAAATACCGAAGTCGAGCTCATTTGTTGGTGGAGTTTATCTCACATTCGAGAGCTATTTTTGAGAGAGAAACAGAGTTACGTGAATCGCTCTGGTTCACAAAGTGAAGGTTTCTGCGCTACTTCCTGTTTGCGCGAAGAAGGCTTTTGCGGGAAACCTATATGTGCCTAGAACACTAGAGTTGCTTCACGATGAAAAAGGTTCCGCAAAGCAACTGAGATAATGCAATCCTCTCACATGTGTTCTACTGGTTCTTACGCGAAGGGTTGGATGAATCTTGAACCACATACTGTGTAAACCATTACACGAAGAATATAGAAGTACCGTGTATCCTTTTACGTGAAGCTTGAGTGGTTAGCATGTACTGTTTTGGGAAGATATTGTTTGAATTGAGTTGCGCGCACTAAGTTTGTGTGGATACTATGTGTAAGTGAAGACAACACACTTGAACGAAGAGAGAGGTGTTGTGTATCTGTGCATAATTGTTGCATGAAGGAAAATTATGCATGAGATAGTATCATTACATAGTGCACATACACATGCATTGAGTAACTATTGTGGATGCTGTGGTGTGTGCAAGAAGAACAATGTGCATGTCATGTGAAGTGAGATAAGTGTATATCATGTGGTTGATGTTTCATGTGAAAAATAATTACATGCACTTATTCATGTTCATATGCTCACTTGAAATTATTTGAGTTTAACCATAATAATGCGAGCATAAAATGATAAGGCCATGCAATGTATTAAATACATGCATGATGTTTGAAGAAGTGCACGTGCGATTTATATTGCATATTTAGTGTGCAGTTATTTGAGACTAAAGATGGGGCAGTAATTATATCAGTGTTTTAGAATATTTCCATATCCAATTTTTCAGTGTTAAGTGAGGTTGGGTCTTCAGCAGAAGAAGGAATAGCCCGAGTAGTGTTGAATTGAGATAACTAACCATTTACAGGTGATCAGTTTTAATGTGAGCAAACCCGAAAATTAATTAGAAGATTATATTGTGTGGACTTGAAACAGAACAAGGCCAACCACTACTACAAATATATCCTTTATCAGTGCTAGAAAAGTGCATTAACAGTGCTAAAAAAAGCGTTGTTAATCGAGGTGAAGATAAAGGGGGGTCCCTTTGATCAGCGCTCAGAAAAGAGCTGATAAAGACATCTTTTATCAACATTAAAAAAAGCACTGATAAAAGTAAAAAAAAAATAAAAAATAAAAAAGAATTATATAATGCGGGGGGGGGGGGGGGGGGCTTTTAACAGTGATTGACCCCCCCTTTATCAGCGCTAGGCGGACCCCCTCACACTCTCCCGCACGGTGCCCTTCCCACGCATCCCCACGCACGCGCACCCCTTTGCTTCCACCCGAACTCGAACCCGCGACCTCCCCCCTTTCGCGACTACACCTTTACCACTAAACCATTTCGTTTTTTCTCTATTTAATGATATATCTATCTATATATATATAGTTATATTTATTCGTCTATTAATATAGATTCATATTAATATAAATATATTTATTCATATATTAGTATATATATATTCATTCGTATATTAATATATATTTATATTTATATATATATATATATATATATATTTTTAGTTATAATTTTTTATCCGTATATTTATTTGTATATTAATATATATTTATAAGATTAGTTTTAAATACATTTATGAAATATGTTTTTTATGTGTGTTTATAAATAAATAAATAAATAAATACATACATATATACAACACACACACACACACAAACACACAAACATACACATATATATTTATGAATATATATATATATATATGTGTGTGTGTGTGTATTTAAAAAGCCATAGAATGTTAAAACGACCATAACTTATAATCTAGAAGCCCGTTTCCACTCCAAAACCAGTCAAATCGAAAAAAATGAAACAATCTTTGATATGATATGTGGTACAAGCCTAATGAACATCCAGATCAGAAGTTATACTTGTTTGAATGTTAACAAATCAGGGTATCCCGACTAAAAACTCAGTTTTGGAGGACTTCTGGGCCTTTTTTGGCCTCAAAAAATGTGACAAAAGCTTTTCCTCAATCACTAACGCGTAGAGCTCGTCACATGCTTCGATTTGATATGCTGTAGAGCTCAAACAGACACCTGGATCAAAAGTTATGGTCGTTTGAAGTTTGAGTTATATTTTAAACTTATTTTAGATCTTTTATTATTATTTTTTGATTTTTTTGTGTCTTCAAATTGTTATTAAATGATTTTTAATCAATAATAATTAGAAAATTATTAATTAATAATATTTTTTTAAAATATTTTAAATCTATTTTCACTAAATTTCTTATATATTAAATGTAATAGTTTATTTATACTTATCTAAAACATATTTAAAATATATATATTATATTTATATCAATATAAATATACTTATATAACAATATTTTATTTTTCATGATTTTTTTTGAAACATAAAATTTATCAGCGGTAGGAAAAAATGCTGATAAATCCCCCCTTTATCAGTGCTTGTTTTTAGCTCTGATAAAATGACAGCGCTTCCCTTGCCCGTTTTTGTAGTAGTGAACAAATCACTGCATCAGAAGTCGGTGGAAGTTGAAGACCTATTCACAAAAAGTATTCATTGAATAATTGACAGGATGCCAGTATAAAAACAACAAATTTTCGGGAGATAGCTCAATTGGTGGGAGTTAGTATAAAGAACACAGGTGGGATGCCAGTTTAAATATCATGTCGAGAGACAATCCACAATAATCAGTTATGATCAGACATTACGGGAGTTTGTCTGTCATACATTTCGGGATATTGTCTGTGTTTGTAATCACATTGCATATTACTAGTGGAAATTCCATGTCTTAGATTATCCCGAACACAATAAGGATATAGTCACCTACATCGGGGGTGAACCTTTTAAAAATACCGTGTGCTGTGCTTTATTTAATTTCTGTCTTGCATGTGGTATAATCATGTTTGTAAACAGGGAAGATCTATTCACTCTAACAAGTGCAGAGGTTCGAATTAAAAAGGAGTAAGTGAGAAGAAAATAAAATTGGTAAAAATTTATGTACACTGATTCACCCCCTCTCAGTGTACCTGCATGATCTACTGGGCACTTCACTTATCAAGTACTTAAGGATGTTCTTCATAGTAATGTAGTGACCCTCACCAAGATTGGATCAGTATCTACTAGTTATGATCAAAGCATATGAGACATCAGGTCAAGTGCACAACATGATATACATGATAGATCCTATAGCAAACACATAAGGAATCATTCCAATCATTTCTAACTCTTTAGAATGGTCCTAAATCTTTCTAAGATTCATTCCATGCAATACTGGTTCTCCATACTAAACTGTTTTAGCACTTTACTAATATACATGTTCTGACCCAGTCTAAGCAACCTCTTAGATCTATCTCTATGGATCCTCATACCGAGTATGTAAGCTGTTTCACTTATTTATTTCATTGAGAAAAATTTACCTAGCCACATATTCACCGAGTGAAGTGTCTGGATTCCATTTCTAATAGGCAGTATGTCATCTACATACAATATTATAAAACTACCATACTCACACTAAGCCGCTTGTATACATAGGAATCATCTTTGTTCTAGATGAAACCACACTCTTTGATTGCATCATCAAACTAGATATTCCAACTATGAGAAGATTTCTTTAGATGGAACATAGTTTAGTAACAATGCAACAGTCTACAGAGCATAACCACAAAATGAAATATGAAGTCCGCATAGACTCATCATTGATCAAACCATATCTAACAATGTACGATTCCTCATTTCAGATGCACCGTTCCATTGTGGTGTTCTAGGAGGAGTGAGTTGTGAAATAATTTCACAATCTCTCATATGAGATATGAATTCCTGGTTCATATATTCACCACCCCAATTTAATCAAAGGAATTTAATACTTTTTCCCAGTTGATTCTATATTTAATTCTGAAAATCTTTGAACTTTTCAAAATTTTCATACTTATTGAGTTAAAAGGAATAATTTCAACATTCTCTAACCTTATTTTGAAAATTACAACACATTTCATTAAACATTTATATTTTACTAACTTTTATACTTCCAAATTTCTAAGTATGTTTTTGAAGAAAATTTGTTTTTACCGGACATAGAAATACCGTTCATCGGACATAATTTTCTTCATTAATCGGATGAAAATGTATTTTGTACATTGGATGAATGATCACTTATTTCATCTGATGTATATTTATAAATGTATAGAAGTTAAAATATAATGAAGTTCATCATATGAATTTATATCAAGACCATCAGAAAAACTTCATCGGATGAAGGTAGACATGCTTTATGGATGAACATTTATGAAATCCACCGGATGGAGAAACTCCAGTTTTCCAGATGAAGGAAATTCATTCTATTGGAAGGAATCCAAAAGCATTTCAATGGTGATTTAGCAAAGAGACCATCGGAAATAAAATCCATGTAGAACTTTCCATGTAAAGGAAGAGTTCATCTGAAGCTGTTGTAGAAAACTCCAAAGAATGCAGAATATGATAGTTGGAGAAATGAATATAAATAAAAGCAACATTCAATGAGGAGGAATATTTTTCACCACTAACAATCTAAAGTTGATTTTAAGTTTTTAGTAACATATTTTTACTCTGTGAGTGTTTCATTATAATATTTTAGTGAGTCTTTTTCTTAAGGAATCCGCTGTCAGGATATTATGTAAATTATTTAAGAATTTATGTGTTTGTAATTTTCTGTTTGATCAATCTTGACCGAGGGCTCTTAGGGTTTTGAGAGGCAAAGGTTTATCCGATCTGGTGTGATCAAGGGTTCCCATGGATTAGGAAATAGATAATTATTCTGATCTTTTTATTAAGGGATTTCTTATTATAAGAAAGATAAACCATTACTATTTGGTAAAAATCATTGATACCTAAGGCAAAGTTATTGAATTCCTTAACACTTAAGGTTAAAGTGTCGACCTTCTTATAAAAGTTCTTGTAAGTTTTCTTACTTAATTTTTATAAGTTTTGTTATTACTTGATTTTCTCATGTTTTTTATGCTGTGCATAATAAGGAAAGTTTATATTTTTGATTATAAACATTTATAAACTCTGAATTGGATAAAATATTCATTTGAGAAACCTACTTAAGAAGGTTAGTGAAAATTGTATGTTTTATTTTATAAACTACAATTCACCCCCTTTTGTAGTAATCTGATTACTCTTATGATCTTACATTTGGTATCAAAGTGGTTTATACTTTTATACTCTATTATAAAACTTTTCACTAATGTGTATTTTAGAAAAGAGTATATCTTGTTTTTTTAAAGATGATAGGTTTAAATGTTGGTACATTAGAGAATTTGAATCCTAGAAGACCAATATTTTTTGATGGTGCTAACTATGAATACTGGAGGGATATAATGAAGACTTTTGTGATCAACAGTGGAGTTGATAACTTTGTGATTCTAACTGGAAACCATGTTATACTGGACAAAGAAGTTTCTAGTTTTACTAAAGATGAGAAAACTGAGTATCAATTGAATTATCGAGTCATAAATGATTTTCTATGTTCTATAAAAAGGAATATCTATAGTTAAATTTCATTTTTTAATTAGTTAATAGTATTTAGAAAAAGCTTGAGGTTACTCACTTTGGTACAACCAAAGTTATTGAAATATAAAGAGCTATGCTAAGAGTCGATTACCAAGCCTTTGATTTCTTACCTGGAGATTTTTTTGCTAAGATGTATTAGAGATTCATAACCATTTTGAATAGTTTACAATATTTGGGAGATAAAGATTTAATGAGTGAAAATTTGTTTGAAAAAATTCTTGATATTATTCTTAGCCAATGGGAATAAAAAAGAACATCTATTGATGATAATAGGAATCTTAAAAATCTTAGTCTGGATGATTTGATTGGAACTCTCATGTAGTATGAGGGTAGATTCAAAAGGGATAATGAAAAAGATAATAAGAAAAATGGCGTTGATTTTGCTTCTACATCTATAACTATTAATAAAGTCAAATTAGCTGAGAAAGTTACTAAATATTTATAGAATAAGAAAGTAAAATATGAGATAGAAAATAGTTCTTTAGAACAGAGTGAGAATGATATTGCTAACGTTTCAAAGAAGATGAATAAGATTTTAGGAAAGAAATATTTCAGATAAAAATACAAGAAAATTTATAAAGATAGAAATGAGAAGAAATATTTTTCTAAAAGATTTTTCTATGAATGCAAGAAGCTTGGTCACATTAGGGTAAATTTTTCTAATCTTAAAACAAAGGATTAGAAATATGGAAGTTCTAAGAAGTTTTACAAACACAAGAGTAATAAAAGTATGAAAGCTTCTAACACTTGAAGTGTAAGTGGAAGAGATAGTTATTCTAAAAATTCTTATGAAAATAGTGATTTTAGTCATAGAGTTATGGGATTTTATGCTGGCATTCCAAAAAAAATGAATGTTACATGGCTAAGGTATCTTCTGAATTCCTTACCAAATTTATCTTTAAATGAAAACTATCCTGATTCTGACGATGAGTGTAGTTCCAAATCTCCATAAGAAGAAATATCTACTTCATATGATGATGATGATTCTTTACCAAGCTATGAAGAAGTTTCTAGATTTGCAAATTTTTTAGAAAATCAAAATACTAAAGTTTCTAAAAACTATGAAAATGATAAGGTAGAACTTTCCAAGAAAAATTCTAGGATTTTAAAACTTTCCAAATAGATTTCAGATCTTATAAAAGAATTAGATAAGAAATCTAGTTCTACTTAAATTATTAGAAATAAAAATTTAGTTGTGAAACTAAATTTTGAAATATTTACTCTGAAAAAATTACTATCAAATTTTACTTTTGGTAAGGAATATTTTGATAATATGTAAAAAAAAATTAGACCTCATATAAGTATGTTTGGGATTGATTTTACAAATTCAAAACCTCATTTTCAAAAAAATTATTTTTTTCCAAAGAATTCACCTTTTTGTACAAAATGTCAAAATGGTGAACATTAGAAAAGTAAGTGTTCTTTGAATAGAGTTCTATATTTTGGTTTTCAAAAAGATGAATTTTATTAAGAATTGATAGCTGGAAAAAACAATAAAGTAGGATGAATATGTATTTCTAAGGTTTTATTTACTAATAATGCTATACCCAAGCAAGTCCGGGTTCCAAAAATCTATTTTTCTTATTTTTAAGAAAATAAAAAAAGTTCCAACAATAAAAATATTTGGTCTATGGACAGTGGGTGTTCTCATAACATGACTATAAATAAGCAATTCTTTTATAAGATTATAAATATGAAAGGTGGAAAAGTCACTTTTGGTGATAATGATCAAGGATGAATCTATGGTATAGGTAATATTTTTCTTCTTAGAAAACCTTTAATTTCAAATGTTTTATTTTTTGTAGGACTTAAGCATAAACTTATTATAATAATCCAATTATGTGACAAAGGTTACCTTTTAAAATTCAAGAATGATAAATGTACTGTTCAAAGTTCAGAAAGTAAATTTATTCTTTCTACCAATAAGTATGAGAATGCATACAAAATAAACTTAGATGACTTAAGAAGACAAGATATTCCTTGATTTAGTGTAATGGAAGATCAATCATGGTTATGGAATAAAATATTATGACACTGTAATGTTAGAACTTTAGCCAAACTTTATAATAAAGGACTAGTTAGAGATCTACTAAAGATTAGGATTAATTATTTTAAAGTTTTTGATCCTTTACAGCTTGGAAAGAAACACAAGTCAAGTTTTAAATCTTTTAGTGAAGTTTCATCTTCTGATGATTTATAGTTAGTGCACATGGATTTTTTTTTCTAACACAAACTGAAAGTATTGGTGACAAATACTATGTGTATGTTTTAGTTGATGACTACACTAGATATACCCGGGTCTATTTTCTAGCAAAAAATTTAGAATCCTTTTTCTATTTTAAAAATTATGTAGCCCATGTTAAAAATGATAAAAATATACCTTTAGTTACTATTAATAGTAATCATGGTGGAGAGTTTGTAATTTTTTAATTCAATTTTTTTTAGTAAAAAAGGTATAATACATAAATTCTCATATCCTAGAACACCTCATAAAAATGGTGTAGTTGAAAGAATAAATAGAGTTCTTCAGTATATTACTAGAACCATGTTGAGTGAATATTAAATTTGATAAACATTTTTGGGATGAAGTAGTTAATACTGTTTTCTATACTATAAATTGAGTTTTACTTAGAAATTTTCTTAATAAAACTTCTTATGAGTTGTGGATAGGAAGAAAGCCAAAACTTTCTTACTTTATATTTTTTGGGTGCAAAATATTAATTCTGAATACTAAAGATAATTTACATAAATTTTCTCTAAAATATGTTAAAGGAATTTTTCTTGATTATTCTATAACAACTAAGGCTTATCATGTTTTTAATAAAAATAAAAGTACTATTGAGGAAACGGTGCATGTAAAATTTGATGAAACTGACCCTTTTGTGTTTAAACAACTTGAAACAAAATCTTCAAATGATTTTTTGAAAACTATTTTTCAACCCATGTTATAAAATTATTCCCATGAGAGAGAAACTGAAGAAACATTTTCTAAAGTTTTACCCCATAAATAAATTCAACCTTTTGTTTAATAAAAATGTTTTATGAACTCAAGGAATCATATAATACTTAGGAATCATATTAGTGATAATGTCATTGGTGATGTAGGATAACTAGTTTAAACTAGAAGTTCTTTAAGAAATGAAATTGAACATTGTGTGTTTTTATCATAATTTGAACCTAAGATTCATGATGAGGCTTTAGGTGATGAAGATTGGATAAAATCAATGCAGGATGAACTCAATGAATTTGAGAGGAATAACATTTTTACTTTGGTTGAACGACCTAAAGATTCACCTGTAATTGGAGTAAAATGGATTTTCCGTATTAAATGTGATGAAAATGGATTAATAGTTAGAAATAAAGCTAGAAATGTTGTAAAGGTTTATAATCAACAAGAATTCATAGACTATAAAGAAAATTATTCTCCATTATCTATACTTGAATCTATTCGTATACTTCCAACATATGTAACATTTATAAATTTCACTCATTTTCAAATGGATGTGAAGTGTGCTTTTCTTAATGGATATGTTCAGGAGGAATTTTATGTAGAACAATCACCTATTTTTGAAAACACAAAATCTTCAGATCATGTTTTTAAACTTACTGAGGCACTTGATGGACATAAGAAACCCCCCAGATCTTGGTATGTTATATTAATTGGTTTTTTATTACAAAATTATTTTTTAAAGGAGATGTAGACCCAACATTTTTTATTAAAAAATATTTCAAAGATACCATCATTGTTTAAATTTTTGTTGACGACTTTATATTTAGTTTAACTTAAAAATATCACACCGATTCCTTTGTATATCTTATGATATTGGATTTTGAAATAATAATGATGGTTGAACTAACTTTTTTTCTTAGTTTTCAAATCTCTTAATAACCAGAAGGAACTTTTATCTCTTAAAAAATTATATAAAATATATTCTTAAAAAATTTGGATATGAAAATACTAAATGTATTAGTACTTCTATATGGACCTAAAATATTATTGATCATGATGAATATGGGAAACCAATTGATCAATTTTTTTAGAGGAATGATTAGTAGTTTACTATATCTCATAGATAGTTGACCATATTTAATATTTTCTGTATGCTTATGTTCGAGATATCAAGAAAATACAAAAGAATCCCATATTAAATATGTAAAATGAATTTTTAGTTACCTTAAGGGAGCTATAGATATTGGTATATTTTATACTTTTGTAAATGTTTTTTATTTAAAAGGTTTTTCTAATGCTGATTTTGCTGGATGTAAAATGGATAGAAAAAGTATATCTGAAAATTTTCATTTCTTAGGAGAGTATTTAGTTTCATGGTATTGTAAGAAACAACACCTAGGAATAATTCTCATGACTTAAGCTAAATATGTGGTATTTGGAAGTTGCTGTGCTCAGGTGTTGTGGATACAACACATACTCACAAACATTGGCATGAGTTTTAGTAAAAGTTAAATTTTGTGTGATAACAAAAGTTCCATAGATTTAAGTAAAAATCTATCACATCACTCATGATATAATCATATAGATACAATACATTATTTCCTTAGATATCACACACATAAAGGAGATATACTTTTATAATTTATCAGAATAAGAACAACTTGCTGATATTTTTAAAAAACCCATAAATTTTGATAGATTTGAGTATATTAAATAGAATCATGGAATGGTCAATATAAAATGATCATTCAATCTACCTCTTGTTTAATAATATCTTTATAGTAATTAATTCCTTAAAAAGGATAAGTACATTTTTTCTTATGCTTTGAAAATAAAATTTTTCCTTAACAATGTTTTCTTAAAATTTTGAAAACAAAAGTTTTTACAACTTTTTTAGAAAAGTTTTGGAAAAAATTTTTGTTAGAAAATTTTCAAACAAATTTTTTGTTAGAAATGTTTCAGAAAAACTTTTTTGTTAGATAAGTTTTGGAAAAAAATTTTGTTAGAAAAGTTTCAGACACAATTTTTATTAGAAATTATCCAAACAATTTTTTTAATATATGTACTTAAGTTTGTAAATTTTTCATAAAATACATGAAGTTACTATTCCTGAATAAACTTTCAAAATAAATTTTATAAATATTTTTCTCCAAAAGGTAAATTATAAATATTTTTAACTTCTATCTTTTGTTTCAATTTTTTATATTATTTATACTATTTATAATTTTTTTTAAAAAAATTAGGATTTCATCATACACAATCTTTGATTGATAAAAAACCATATCAAAAATTTTCTTACCCATATTTCGAGGAATTTTGTGAACCAGCAATCTCAATAATGGTTTCAATCTAAGACATTGGATTTGAGGAAGATGAATCCCCTCTTTATTATGTATATAAAAATATCAATGGGCCACCTCTCATTCTGCATCGCTTAAATTTGTGAAGATAACTTGACTCCCTGATTCTCCTTTGTCTGATATTTTTTGATTCATCCAATTTCATCAGTTCATCCAATAAAAAACAAATGGATTCTTCCATAAATTTCTCAAATAGTGTTTTTGTCTAGGAAGGGTTGATAAAAAGATCTTATTATGATAAATACGATTCCTTTCTAAATTATGTGATAGTCTTTCAGGGTTGGGAGCCATTATGTGTTGAAAAAGAAGAGTTAAATTTACATTATCCTAAAATAGTAAAAGAATTTTATTTTTTAGTTTAGTTTAGTGAGGTATATAAATTAAAGCTTTTAGTCTTTACCCTATTTGGAAAGTCTTATAAAGTGTATATTCAATGACTTAGTTCAAATTCCTTTGGAAGAGAGGGTAATCTTATTATGCATAAATTCCTAGATAAGTTAGGGATTTTTGATAAATCAAAGACTGAAACATCCCTATTTACATCATATGAAAAAGTTAGGAAAGTATTTTATCTTTATTTAGATGCTATAATAATAGCGATTTTGGTTCAAAATTTTCTTATTCCAAGAAATGGGGATAAGGATACCCTTAAAGTTCAAGATTTATATGTTTTGGATTTTCTATGAAATATGATAAAATTCAAATTGGTAAAGTATATGTTCAGTACTATTGAAGTAGTAAAAGATGGGATGCTAAATTTAAATATCCTTCTTTATTCGAGATTTATCAACAGATTTTTGGTGAGTTTCATGAAAGTGAAAAACACCAAAAATATAGATACTCCACTAAGGGAAAAAGTTTCCTATATTGATGAGGAGATTATAAACAAGATGAAGTTGGTTTTTGATGATTATCAGAAGAAGTTTGTTGAAAATTTGGGCAAAGATGCATCCAAAGTTGAAATTCAAAAAGTTAAAGATAAAGTTTATAAAAGAAAATCATTTAAAAAATCTCCTCTACTGCTAAGGAAAAAACTGAAGAAAATTTTTGATAAAGTGAGTGATTATTTCATAAAAAACAAGGAATAGAAAAAACCTAGAAATCCATCCATTTGGTTGGATAAGGATAAGGCCTTTTCTCTTAAAGAAAAAACTTATTATAATCTTTGAGAGGAAGAAAATAATAAGAGATGGGATGAAAAGAAAAGGTAATAAAAATTTTCTAAATATTTACTTAAAGGATTTGATCAAAAGCATTCAAGGGTTGAAATTGCAAACAAAGATGTTCCTCCTTCATCCGACTGACTAGAAGAACCTTTTTATCAGCAAAATAAAGGAAAATCAGTTCCAATTTTAGTTAAACCTTTAATAGTTGATAAAATAACACAAAAGGAAGTTTTGGTTGATGTTAAAGAACCAGATAAAAAAGGAATGGAAGGGATTGGTCAATCTAATCTGTTGAATGAAATGACTCTTGTTCTAGGAAAAAAGGTTAAAGAAGAAGTCTCAATTAGTTGAAGAGCTCAAAGAGAATTTGGATTTCGAATAATTATCAAAATCTTACTCAACTTCATTATTTGTTAAATTTTTGAAGAGTTTTTTATTGAGTAACCTAGATAAGTAATATTCCTCAAAAGAAAATGTACAATAGTAAAAATATCAGACATCAAACAAACCTCCATTTGATGATGGTGATGATAATATCTTTAAAGTTTCTGATAATTGATCAGATGGAAAATATGAAGGAGGACCTTCTAGGCCACCAAGTGCTTTAGTTACAAGTGTTTATTTAGATTAAAAAAAATTCTCCTCCAAGAAATCCTATCAATCATATGGATATGAAAATAAACCAATTCAATGAAGCAATTCATCAACTGGATATAATTATGGAAAATTTACCTAACATTAAAGAAAGGTGTAAGTACTTGCAAGGTAAGATTGATATATTATAAAATTCAAATTCTTTGAAACAAATCATCTAATTGGTTATTCAAAATGAATTAGAATTCAATGATTTTAAAGGAAGATCAAAAAATAATTCAAGGTAGTTTAAATAAAATATTTTCTAGATCAAACATACTAAAGGTGATTTGAAGTTTTATGATGAAAAAATAGAGGGAATTTGAACAATAATAAAATTAGTGACAAAGTTTTCAAGGAGTATGATAAATTATGTATCTAACACCACAAGGTCAGTAGATAATATAAAATTCCTTATTATGAATCAAGATAATGAATTTTCAAAACAAGGAAAGAAGATTGAAGAATCTCTAGATGAAGTTTCCACTATAATAAAATTTCAATTTAGTGATGTTTTTTTGCATTAGTGACATTTTAAAACATCACCAATGAATTTATGATGTTTCTAAAAATTGTCGTTAAATAGTGTGCCACTGATTAGTGACACACTATTTAACTATGTTTTTGAGAAACGTTGGTAAATTAGTCATTAACTAGCCATGTTTTCTATAAATGTGGCTAGTTTTTTTTGAAATTCATGATATTTTTTTTTAAAATTCATAATCTTTTTTATAAAAGGGATCCTTTTCAAGAATCCATCCCACCATCCACCCACATGATGTCCCACCGATGTCAGACACATATGATGTCTTCCCACACTGCTCGAGCCCTCATTTGAATAATTTTAGATGTTTATAAATGTTACTAATTAGTAACACACTGTTTATTTTTGTTTTATAGAAACATCAGTAAATTAGTCATTAACTAGCCACATTTTCTATAAATGTGGCTTGTTTTTTTTAAATTCATGATATAAATGTTTTTTTAAAAGTTTCATAATTCTTTTTACATGAGGGATCCTTCACATGAAGTTATCCCACCCCCTTCCCTCATGACATCACAACGACATCTAACACATAAAACATCTTTCCGCACCACCTAGGCCCTCAATTAGCATAATTAGAAACATTTATAAATGTCACTAATTAACAACACACTATTTAACAATGTTTTTAAAAAATGTTGGTAAATTAGTTATTAACTAGCTATGTTTTCTATAAACATGCCTAGTTTTTTTTGAAATTCATGATATAAATATTTTTTTTAAAAAATTCATAATTTATTTTTTATCGGAGGGATCCTTCACAAAAATTTATCTATTTACAACAAAAAACATTCCCTTTGAATTTTGATTATGGGGGTTTGAATGGTTGAAAAATCATTCACATTGGGATTAACATTCTTGAAAATCTTCCAATGAGTTTTGTTCATGCATTCAGAAACACCTAACGGTTCCCTTATTTGGGATGTTTCATAAAACTTCTTTCCAAAGGCATATGGTCATTGGGGAATCTCTCCAATAATGCTTATATACTCTCATTGGTCAAGAGGATGGGATGAAATTCTCATCACACCCTTTTGTGGGAATTATTTTCTACTTTGGGACTCCTTAAAGATTTAATACATATTCATGAATCCTTTATTAACTCCCAAATATGACACAAGTCTCCCTTAAATTAACAATCCATTACTAGCATGTATGGAATTTAAAATCATATGTATGTATACAAGGTTCTTCATTGATGGAGACATCTGTATGTATCCAAGGTTCTCCATCAATGGCACCCTTTTGTGAACAGATTAGAGATTATTTTTTTATTTATTATTACAATGATGGTTTTAATCCATACAATAGGGTGCTCTAGAATTTATAATCATTTAGGGAGATGGGAGTTGTTTTGATGTCAGGTTCGGGCCCATGAGATGGGCTTCCTATGTATCCTTGTAAAAAGAATCTGAACTCACGTAGTTTGATGCCACTTAATGGGACACATCATACCTTTTAAGGTCATGTGATGAGGACCAAATCTTGAAATTTAATGTTATGAAGCAAGGAAGTTTAGGTGAAAGGTTCCTAGCCAAAGATTGGTGCGAGACTTATATCGAATAATCCCATGAAACTTGGAGGGAATGTGGCCTCCTGGGTTAAATATGACCCTATTAGGGATGTGGACCATAAGAAATTAGGGTCAATTTTGGATGCTAGGTTTTGACCTCAAGGGGGATTCCTATATATCCCATTTTGACGAGAATAAAATCCCATACAGTTCATATTGATTGGGACTTATACCTATGGGGGAGGCCCTTTGAGGATTTTTCTCACAGGGGATATGGACCTTTTAGATGGATCGATGCTTGGAAGACCCATGCCTATGGAGGCCCACTGGATGTTTTTTATACAAGGAATATGGACCTTTGAGATTGAAACATGGCTTTGAGGACCCATGCCTATGGAGACCCTCTAAAGGAAGGCGAGAGGAAAATCCAAAAAAGGATTCTCTTCCAAGACATGAATATGATCATGTAGAGTTAATGATTGTTATTAACCTCTAAACCCACGTGATTCATGCTTGGTGTGATAAACAATAGGAAGCCTAAGATCTGAAAAACCACACAATCTATTTTGTACATTGGTGGATAATGAAGTTATTGGGGCCCACAACGAAAGATGATGGGATAGGGATTTTAAAATTTTCATCGTCAGGACGACATAACTTGTCTTGACTGACGATCTCAGCCCTGGTATGGTCTGAGGATCTCACATAAATTAAAAGAGCGCATAAATTAAAATTGAAAAACATACCTTTTCCATATATGAAGGCGCGATCTACAGTAACTCGTCATCGATGATCTTTGCTTGAAGGATTCATAGCAGGATCCCTCTATATCATCCACACACACTTTAAAAATCCATAAAAGCATTGATTATCGAATTTCGAGTGCTAGCATGGTGATCCGAAAATATCTTCAATGTCCCAAAGATCACCGCGATCCTTTGCCTTTGATGCTTGAAGGAATTCTTGGATCACCTCTTGAGAGGGAGATAATATCTCTCTAGAAAGCGGGAGGAGAGAGTATCTCATTCTAAATAAATGAATAGTTAGTTGGGAGAGAGCCACTCTCTCTATTTATACTGGAGGTTCCAAATACCTGGTTGAGTTCCCCGAACCCCGTTTATTTAATGTCTACTAAATAAATAACTATGATGAACTAAAATGCATTAATATTATTTATTATTTTATCACATACATGTAATATATATAAAATATATTATTTGATAAACCCAATCCATTTAAATTGACTCGTAATTCCTACTTAATATTAAACTAACCTTGAATATTAAAATAATATTCGTTCGATTAATATTTTCTCATATTTAATTAACTTGTAAATACTTTTAATAAATAAATTCAATCAAATTATTCATTACTTGAATAATAATTAATTAATTTATTCCTTTGGTGATCAATACCTTGGACAAAACTCGGACCCCATGGTGGGTCCCATAATTTCCAATATGCCTATTTAACTGAATAAGGTGGATTATTGAATATGCTATTATGTGTGACCCTCTAGGACCTTATCTCAATATCAGTGAATAAAATTCATAGACCAAGAGTGGAGTCTAGAAACCCATCAAGTCCCCTAAAGAGATAAGAATTCTCATAGCATTGAAAACTAAACTATGAACACATAATATGTACTATAATCTATTTGTCTTTAAATATATCATAAAGCAGGATACACAATTATGTCACCACCCTTTTATTTCTTTATTATTTTCTGATCTATCCAAATGGTTTTACCTTTCGACTAATTTGGCCAAAGACTTATAAAGGTAGCACCATCTTGATCAACTAGTCCTAAGATATACAACTTCTCTAACTTGGAAGCAACGAATCCTTTCTTGACCATTCAACCAATGTCATACCCCCAATGACGTACCCAACACAAGCTACCTCACCACGATTTAAATATCATGGTTTTTTCCATGCATCAAAGTACACAATCAAATGGAACACACTGGTAGTGATCTCAAGTCAGGAGACCAATACACATATCCATAGATAGGAACAACCAATGACACCTAAAACATGTGGTGTTCCTATTAGCGGGTCAGTCCTCATGATCTCACTACTAGAGATCACCAAGTGTGAACTTCAGGAGAAGAAGTCTCAATGCTTATGATCCCCCGACACCTAATAGTAAAACATCTACTGTGTCCAGTCAGTAAGATGTAACTTGACCATAGGAAATATTTAATATTAATGTCATGGTATCTCAAGGTTCTCATTATAGCCTGAGATCTACTATAATCGTTTGATACGACAATTAATCTATGGAAATTACCATTTAAATAGTGGATGTAGAAAAATCTACACTATAATGGTAAGTACACATCATGTATAGCTAGATGTATACATGATATGGTAATCAAAAGTACTACATAGTTGAGTATAGGGCACCCACTATTTCAACAACCCCAATTTCACTAGATCCAACTTTCTAACCATACTTGTTAGCTACTCACATGATGAAGATCATGTTTCTGCTGAGTAATGACTTTAGTTACTAGGTCTACTAGGTTTCCACCGCATAGCTATTCTGCTATATGCGACCTCATCCCCTTGAGTAAAACTTCTTAAGAGATGATAACCCTGAGTATATCCCTTTTTTCCATTGTCATAACTTGAAATCTTGTCTAGTAAGAATATCATAATTTACATTATGATAATACTTTACTAGGTTTGATTCCAAGAATTGGAAAAAATTGTTGTGTTTAACTGCTTCTTAGCTGCCTCAGAAGCTATAACGTACTTGGTTTTGTAGGTATGGCTACCACTGGATCTTATGAACTTGTGTCACTCATCATCTTAGTCTAGATGTGATATTAGATCAAATTGATCTAAAGAATACTAGTTTGTGTCCCACCATAACTAGTATCCTTCTTCTCCACATACCAGGTACATATCATTTGTACTTACCGAAGTACAATCAGATATTTCTGAATGCGTCCCTTGTAGTGCTCTTGGATACAACTGATATTTTCATACTATAAATTTATCTTGTAAATATAAGTTCTTGTACATATCATGACATAGGTTATTGATCCATCACTTAAGTGTATGGAACTCAATTCACCACTTAATCTTCTCCCATATCCCAGAAATGACAACCTGGAGAGATTATTCCATGTGACATTGGAAACAATTCTTACCTTGAATTGTTCCAACTTGCATTTTTAATACCATGTCAGTATATGTATGATTGACTAGGTCCAAGAAACCATTAGATCTAACTTAATAGATCCTTTTCCCTAGAAATTAGGTTGATACTTTAAGTCAATCACTAGAGAATTAGTTTTATTCTAGTCTTAACTAAATGTAAGACCAATATCTATTTTCCATATTTTGTCGAACATATTTTTCTTAGAAAACTATGGTGATCCCACTAACCTTTGTCAGACATATATAAAAGATTCATTCCAAATTAATTCTCTAAGATCTTATTGCCTACTTGAATCTTGAACTAGATTTCAGTAACTTACAACCCTTATTGGCATCCTATGGTGTCATCATCCCTTTTTTTTGCGTTGTATATACACCTTCCACAAAAGTCGATCTTGACATCCAATGGCCAATAAAATGACCATAGAACGTAGCTATGACAAGTAAAATTATAATGGATTTTGGAATACCAAATTGTTATAACTAATCAATCCTTATTGGTACTTTAGTTGTACCATCCATGTATTATCTTATTTGAATATTCACCACAATATTCAATTTATAATCCCCCTTTTAATTTGATACATGGAATTCATTATTGAATTTTAATTGATCTTGTAAATCTTAGCTAATTTCTATATACTGCTTACTTGTAGGAATTATTATTCACAATGAATAATTTATCACCGGTCATGATGAAAATAAAACCATCACTATGGATTTAACCTTTCTACACAGTATGTTTCACTAGAAAATTCCTCTTCCACATATACTTGTGGATATTGTTTCTATGCCAACCATTTGTGCATCTCAAGCATTAACTAAATCCAAGTCAATATCACTCCCTCTATCTCAAGTAGATATGTGAACCCTTTTACAGAAATGTAGTCTATCAATTGAATACCACTTTTCTTTCTTAGGGATTTATGTAATATCCCAAGAAACCATTAGGATAATTACCTTAAATGCACAATGTGTTGAGTTTGATGCAAGTTTGTTTATATCCTAACAAACTCTTTCCATATAAAGACAATTTTATTATAACATAATGTATTTACATCATACTATGACTCATATGATATCCATTTTTCATTTTTTAAGTTGGAATATAAGTTATGGGATTTCACCGTTATTTTCAAAGTATGTCTTGAGATATGATGGAAGTTACTACTGGTTGTAACATCAATACTACTTACATCATCACATTGATGTATAAAATATGCATTTAGGAATTTCTCCACACTACATTTTATTGATCAATGTTAACATGTAAGACTCGTCATCGATCCTCCTTATTAGAATCAATTTTGTGATGTAAATTAGGTAATGTGCATTTAGGAATTACTCCATGCTACATTATCATGATTGATGAATGCTTGGTAAAGATATTCTTCGACATTCCGATCCAAAGAAACTCATATCTTCTGACCATGCATATATTATTCTTCATTATCACATTCCTTAATAACTTAAAGGAATATTATAAAGTATCTTTACCTCTAGCAGTCCCTTGGAATAGTTCATGCTCGCTTGTTGACCTAATTCCACAAGCTTTGTGACATACCTTTATTTCTAAAGGTTTCTTTGTCCAAACTAAATACGTCAATTATACCAAAGGTGTTTAGATGTACTGAGCCTAAATACCAAATTGGGTATATAATTGATTTCCACATTTAGTTTTTCTTGACAAAGAATTATCTATCCATAACTGGGTATTTAAGTCTTATATTTTTATATTCAGAATTTATTGCCTATGATTCTAGTATCATTGAACTATTTGATGAGTATGAGACACCACAAACAACATTTATTTCGAAACCTAGAATAATATCTCATTATATACAAAGGTAACATGAGATAAATGTTTTGGTTATACTCAAAAACTTGTTCAACTAGAATCATTCACTTGGAAATTAGAAGTTATGAGTTTCTCACCACTGACTTAGGAATCACCCCTTTTCAACTACGTGGTGAAGACACCTTACTTTTTTGTAATTTTTCTATACTTAATTGGTTACTATATTTCAATACAAATATGTGAAAGTCATATTGTATTTGATACCCAATAAGCACGTCAGAAAAAATATTTTTATTTGATGAATATACACTGAAGAAGAAGCGGGTTCTTACTTATTCAATTCAGTTCATTGCGTTTTAAACTTCCATAAAGTTATTTAAAGTTATAAAATGAAAATAACCTCATGTTAAATAACCAACCTCTTTATTAAAAGTTGTTGTGAACATGACTTTGGCATTTAACTTTCCATTGGACTTTTAAACTTTCCTTTCAAAATGTTCTCCATAAGAATTAAAGATTAATTTGTCTTTTGTATTCTTATTTACTTGGAAATCCTTACCTAAATAGGTAATGAAGCATTTAATCCAGCCTGTTCATTTTGTAACTTAAAATGAAACTAGAGTAATTGGGTGTAAGAATGAGATGCCAAGAAATATTATGATCCATCTTTCAATTTTAAAAAAACCAATGTAATATCATCCGTTCATATCTTGCTTTATTTTCTCCTCATAAACTTCCAAGATATGAGACTAAATGTTCTTATCATTCATGTCCTAATGCAGTGACCACAACTAACATCAAACGTTGATGATAACATTATGACATAACCATCATATGCTTAATTTATGAGTCTCCTATAAGCAATTTTATAGCCTCGCTTCCTGAGGTGGCTTAACAGATAGGAAAAACAACACCTTGAATTTCCGATATAGTAGTATTATTCGTAAGTGCCTATACTAAACTTGGAAATCTATGCTAGTTTGTACATTAACTTTGTCCAATATTTATCATAGTTTTTCTTATGGTATTACTTGCCATTAAAACTTTAGTAGATTAGTACTTTTATTTTGATTACTGAATTAGACATTACTGATTAATTTAATCATTAAATGTCTCCCACTATTTTATTGAATTATAGGAACCCTCCATACTAGAATAAGAATAATTTGTCACTTGAGTATTCTAGTGGAAAGGATCTTTTAACCTCCCCTCACAGTCTACAAGATTTGGCTATGCCATTACTCAGAGGGTTCAAGGTATCCGTTTAGCTGGCTAACCATATTAACCCGTGGTTCCTTGATTTGTTGAGTGAAGTCCTAGCTTCTAAAATCAAAACTTGATTTACTCAACACTTACCTCTAAAACAAGATTGCTTTGTATATTTCTTTGCTACATTTTTTAGTTAAGTCAACCCACCACTCTCATAATAACTCCCTAGTAGTAAGAGTTACCCTCAACTTTGGCATGATTGACACCCCAAACACCCAGTTTTGTTTAAACTTGAATGATAGAAGAAGATAATGACTTAATATTACTTTGAGGGTTTTTTTGTTTTTGTCTCAATGAATTTAATCCATTTATATTAATATTGTTCATCTATGTTGTTCGATCACAACTGAACATTAATAGAAAATCATATATCGCTTATTTATGCATTTAAATATTTATTATCTCATGTCTTTTCCCACTGTTAGGAAATTCATAAAATATTAAATAAATGCATAAAGGTAAACTACTACCCAACTGGTCTTGATAATCTAAAATGACCTAGGGGCATCATACCTAAGTTGTAGCTTGACTCTTGATGCAGTTCACCCCCGTCCTGTATGTCCGCTTCTCATCTAGAGTATCAGATCATCTTGGTGGGGTCCACACCACGTCTTGGAGTACTGCCTCGTTTTGGCGGGGTCCACATCACATCTTGCATCGTATTGGTCAATGCAAACCACCTCATCTTGGCGAGGTCCACATCGTACACCATCTCCATCTAATATATAGTAATACTTGCGCGCATGCGAGGGGGATAAGGGGTGTAAATGTACATCAGATAGATTTAGGCATGCAAACCCTTATACATTTTAACTGAGAATAAAGACGATTCACAGACCACCATTTAATTAATTACATACATCGTACGTAGTTAAAATAAACAATTAAATAAATAATTAAATGAATACATACATGGTTCGATGCTCAAGACCAGTAAACAAGTAAAATAAAGCATGATAAAAATTAAAGTGAATTAATTCAAGTATGGGGGCTATTTAATGAAATTAAATGAATTAATTTAATTGAAATAATTTAATCATTCTTCGGTCAACTAAATAATTTAATTTAATCCAAAATTAAATTAATTATAAATATTAATTTGATTAGCCTAGGCCCTGAAAACCCCGCGCAAGCCCAAAAATGGTCATACGGAACCTGCACAGACCTATCTCCGGCCGTGAAAAGATTGTACTAGGCCTTTTTGGGCTAGACAGGTCTTCCCAGACCCATTACAGGTTGGGAAGACCCTCTCAGGACAATTTCAGGGCAAACTAGGTTGGGTAGATCTGTTGCATGCATACCTCACGACCCGAATTGGCTGTGGCTAGTCTGGAAAAGTCTGCCTGAGGAAGAGCCGACGTCAGTAGAGGAGGCCGTGACACCATTGGAAAATAGCAGGCAGTAGAGACTAAGCGGTGTGGTTCAGATAGTCTTTTGGCTCGTGGAATCCGGCAATGGCGGCACTACGAAGAGGGTATTTCCATAGGAGAGGGAACCGTGATGGCGATGGGTCTCCCGGTCGACGACAGATCCAATCGGGGTGGCCTCGGTCGAAGGACAAAAACTCTTCACACATGGGGTTCTGACAGAGCAGGCTATGGAGGTGCCACGATAGGGAGCCACACCCATGGAGGAGGGGTGGATGCCGATAACCTATCTGTCAGGTAGATGGGGCGCCGGATCTGAGGAGGGAGGACCCGTTGGGAGGGGTGGCCACCAAAAAGGGAACAATAGAGAGTAGTGCGCTGGTAGAGGGGTAGCGGTGCCAGTGACCTGCAAGGGAGAAGGAGCCACTGGTTCACCATGACATATCTGGTGCTGCGCGATGGATTGGGCTGGCTCTGGCTGAGGGAGGCGGCAGCGCCAGGGCGGAAGGTGCTGGACGAGCTAGTTTGGACATCGATGAAGGGGAAGGCCATGGGCCGACCGGGAGGGGTGCTGGGCAGCAGCTCTACCATCGAGAGGTAGGGGAGAGGGGGGCTAAGGGCCTCATTTCTTTTCCTTTTTTTTTCCTACTTTTAAATAGCCTCCCCACTTGAAACCCTTTTTGGGGTTTTCCAAAGGCTATAATTATCCTTTAAATATAATAATAATAAATTATTATTTTAATATAATAATTTTTTATTATTATAATTATATTATTATAATTATATAATTATAATTATATTATTATAACAATAATAAAAATTATAATAAGTAATTTTTTTTAAGAAAACCGGTATTAAATCCGGTGAATGAAAAACAGTCGGAACTTGGCCAGATCTAAATCATAAAAAAATGATTGAAAATTTTTAACACCAGAGACCAAAATTCAAACATGATCCATATCTAAAATTTTGAATTTCCATAACTTGGCCATTAGAAATCAAATCGGTGCACGGTCTAAACTGTTGGGACTGATTTCAAACCCTCTACTTAATTTTAATGCAAATTAATTTTTCTAGGCTCATAAAATTTACACGGTCCCTCTGATACCAATTGAAGGTATTGGGTCCCGTAGCGGAAGCCGGTGGGTCATGGATTTTAAAATTTTCATCTTTGGGATGATGTAACTTGTCATCGTTGACGATCCAAGACCCGGTATGGTCTGAGGATCTCATGTAAAAGAGCACATAAATTAAAACTGAAAAACACACATTTTCAAATATGAAGGTGCGGTAAAAAAAACTCATTTTCAGCAATCTTTTCTTGAAAGATCTATAGAAGGATCCATCTAGACCATCCACACGTTCTTCAAAAATCCGTGGGGGCGTCGATCGTCAAATTATGGGTGCTAGTGCTGCAATTTAATGATATCTTTGACGACCTGATGTTCATCGCAATCCTCTACCTTTGATGCTAGAAGGCGTTCTTAGATCGCCTATTGAGAGGGAGGGACTCTCTCTCTAGAAATTGAGAGGAGATAGAGGCTCTCATTCTAAATGAATGAATAGTTAGTTGGGAGAGAGCCACTCTCTCTATTTATTGTGGAGGTTCCAAATACCCAATTGAGTTCCCCGGCCCCTGATTATTTAACGTCCCTAAATAAATAATTATGAAGAACTTAACTGCGTCAATATTATTTATTATTTTATCACATACATGTAATATATATAAAATATATTATGTGATAAACCCGAGCCATTTAACTTGACTCATAATTCCTACTTAATATTAAATGAACCTTGAATATTAAAATAATATTCATTCAATTAATATTTTCTAATATTTACTTAACTTGTAAATAATTTTAATAAATAAATTCAATCTAATTATTCATTAATTTAATAATAATGAATTTATTTATTCCTTTGGTGATCGATACCTTGGAAAATACTTAGACCCCATGGTGGGGGTCCAAAATGTCCAATATACATATTCATCTGAATAGGGTAGATTCTTGAATATGATATTGTGTGTGACCCTCTAGGCCCTTGTCTAAATAGTAGTGAATAAAATTCACAGACCAAGAGAGAATTCTAGAAACCCATCAATGCCCCTAAAGAGATAAGTATTTTCATAGAAATGACAACCAACCTATGAACACATACTGTGTACTATAATCTCTTTATATTTAAATATCTCATAAAGCAGGACACACACTTGTGCCATCACACTTTTCTTTATTTATTATTTATTGACCTGTACGGATGGTTTTACCTTTCAACTGCTCTGTCCAAATACTTATGAAAGTAGCACCATCCAAATAAACTAGTCCTGAGATATAAAAATTCTCTAACTTGGAGGAAAAAAATCCTTTCAAGACCGTTAAACCAATATCATACCACCAATGACGCACCCAACACAAGCTACCTCACTAAGATTTCAATATCATGTTTTTTTTTCTTGCATCAAAGTATGCAATAAAATAGAACACACTGGTAATGATCTCAAGTCAGGAGACCAATACACATGTCCGTAGATATGAACAATCAATGACACCCAAAACATATGGTGTTCCTATTAGTGGGTCAATCCTCATGATCTCACTACTAGAGATCACCAAGTGAAAAATTCATGAGAAGAAGTCTCAATGATTATGATCCTCCAACATCTGATAGTCAAACATCTACTATGTCCATTCAGTAAGATGTAACTAGACCCTAAACATATTTAAGATTAATGTCATGGTATCTCGAGGTTCTCATTATAGCATGAGATCTTCTATAAATAACAGTTTGATACGAAAATTAATCTATAGAAATTACCATTTCAATAGTGGAAGCAGAAAAGTTTACACTATAATGGTAAGCAGACATCATGTATAGATAAATGTATACACAATATGGTAATCTAAAGTGGTACATAGTTGGGTCTAGGCACCCACTATTTCAATAGATAAGGCTGGGGCTACAAGGGAGATAAAAAGGGATTTTAAGTGCCTATCTCCTCTCTTGATTTGGTAACCAGGTATAGATGAAAACATGAGGGGTGTGGACTCCTGTAAGAAAGACTAGGGGCTTAATCTTGGAGGGATTCCCTAATCTCAATCTTCCCCTCCTCCCCATTCAATAGGTGGAAGAGGAGAGGAGGGAGGTGAGATGAACAATGAATATCTCTGCCTGGCCTGAGTAACCTACTACCACCATACCTAAGGTTGATACCCTCATTACCATAGGAATGTATGATTGGGAAGATTTTGAGGACCCTCATTATCAAGCAGGTTAACAATATGACCTCATTTACCATAGTAATGTATAATCAAGAGAGCACGCTGACGTGCCCTATGCTATAATCACACATATTCAGAGGCTTTGAGAGAGGTCTTGGCTTGGTCCCTCTCAGGTGGGGGATCCAAGGGAAGATACTTCCTACCATTGGAGGCATACATAGAGGGATCAAAGGAGGATCATGTAGGTGAAGGTTGGGAAATATAAATGAGGCTCGCATAGGTGAATGCTGGGAGAGCTAAAGGAGGCTCACATAGGTGAAGGTTGGGTGAGCTAAAGATAGCTTGTGTAGGTGAAGGATGGGTGGACTGAATATAGCTTGTGTAGGGTAGACCTAGGTGAGCTGGTGAGATCTCTGGGCGATAGAAAACCTGTGAAAAAACACTTGGGTGAGGAATTTCTGTAGGATCCAAAGGTCTCCTTAGGTTTCTTTGGACGACTGGTGCTTAAGACCCAGGCATGAGAAGGGGACTTCACCCTAGTTTTCTTGAACTAGGGGAAGTGGATCCACTACTAGAAAAACAAGTATTTGCGATAGGATCCCATCGCAAATGGCTTTTTGCGACGGGGGCCCGTCGCAAATGGCCCGTTGCTGAAAACGGTGTCGCAACAACAATTAATTGCGACGGGCTCGTCGCTAAAGCCTTTTTTTGCGACGGGGATTCTCCCCGTCACAAATAGTACTCTGTATATTTGTAAAAAACTTTTCAAATAGTAATTGTGACGGGCCCCGTCGCAAATACCTGTTGCGACGGGCCCGCCGCAAATAGTTGTTGCGACGGGACCCGTCGCAAAAACTATTTAAAAATAAAATAAAAAACTATTAATAAATTATTTTAATGCATATAATAATAATACTATTTGTGATGGGCATAGTATCCCGTCGCAAATACTATAAAAAAAATAAAAAAAATAAATTATTAATAAATTATTTTAATTAATATAATAATAATCCAATTATAATTCAAAAATAAAAAATAATAAAATATTAATAAATGATTTTAATTAATATAATAATATAATTATAATTCACAAATAAAAATAATAAATTATTAATAAATTATTTTAATTAATATAATAATAATAGAATTATAATTCAAAAATAAAAAATAATAGAATATTAATAAATGATTTAATTAATATAATAATATTAGAATTATAATTCATAAATAAAAAAATATTAATAAGTTATTTTAATTAATAGAAAAATAATAGAATTATTTTACATTCAAATATTAAAATAATTCAAATATTACAAAAAAAATAATTAAATTATAATATTATAAAATTTTAATATATATATAAAATTTAATATTATAAAATAGAAATAATATTATTATTCATATTAATATTGTTATTTCAAAATATAATATTATTAATATTTTATAATGAGACAGAAACTACGAATAGAAAAAAAAAATTCGGTTGTGTTTTGATTTAACAAATTTTATAACATAAAAACAAACTCTAATCTGAAGGAGGGGGGGGGGGGGAGGGGGGGGATCTGCAGATGGTGGTGGAGGAAACTCCATCCCTAAAGCATGAGTGAGTCGGCGCATGTACTCCATCTGCTCCTGATGCTGCTGCTGCCACCGACTCGTCTGCTCCTCGTACAGCTGCTGCTGGCGTCGACGCTCCTCCTCATGCTGCTGACGCATCTGCTCCTGCTCCTGTCGGAGACTCTCTATCAGTGCAGTCTGAGATCGCAACTGATCCTCATATTGTGTAGCAGAAGAAGATGCACGAGCTCCTCTCAAGCTGGACGCCGACATCGCAGCACTGCCATAATAATCTCCGGGAGTCAGTCGAGAGCTGATACCAACTACCCGGCCCTTCTCGAAGGCATACTGGGTGGCCTGTATCCATGCCGCCTCATCAAACTGATGGCCAGTGGTCTGATCTGATGACTCGGCCTGACTCTCAGGCCGGGTCTGTGACGCTGCGGCCTCATATGACTCCTGTAGTTGCAATTTAAAATTAAAATTGTGAATATATTATATGCAGTTAATTTTTAAACTTGAAAACAAATAATAATGACCACGATGTGATGCTGACGATCACCTCTGAGCTCCCCAGTAGCAGGATCACTATACATCCTCCGATATACGTCGTACTCCGTAATATCGGGGTGCTCGACAGCCTATAAGAATAAAAAATAAACTGTTAATATTCATAGTTATATAAAATATTTATAAATAATGTATGTACCAGATGCTGTCTATGAGTACTGAAAGAACGACTCCCAGCTCGATGAGTCACCTCCTGTCTCCCCCGATTCTGTCTCCCCACCTATGATCTCCTCTGAAAGGCACCACTCAACCAGTGCGCACATAATCCATCCCATACATGGGATGAAATGTACTCTGGTCGGTGTGCTCTACATGACTCGTCAAAATCTGACACTCCTGCTTTCTTCATGGCATCTTTTCTTAAATTGTGCAAAAACTGACGAAAGCGATCACGCATGGCCACCTCCCATGCCTCGTGGATGGCGTCATGCATGGTATCCTCGATCGGATACCATAAACCCTACAAATAAATCAAAATATCAAGTTAGAAATGAAATAATTTTCAAAATAAAAATTATTTATTTACGTACGTACCAACCAATGGACGAACATGGCCTGCTGCACATCAATGGGAATCTGCTCCCATGTGGTCCACGACTGAGAGAAATAGTTGTGCAAAATAGCGCTGCCCTGTCCGGCTGCTATATGCAGAAAACTGTAAAAATAATAAACATTTATTATGTGAATAGATTAATGAAATCTTAGTCAAATCCACAGGTTATCACACAGGTTATCACACCTCCGTGTGCATGGATCAAACCCAAGACGTGGACGTCGCTCGGGGATGGGGTCATGAATCATCAATCGTGCAAGACCGCGCCCCCTCCGCGTACTCCCTGGAGCGCCTGCAGGCTGAGGGTCATCTACCAGCAACTCATCCGCATCGAAAGGCAGGTCAGCATCCGCCAACTCACGAAATGTGTCGTCGTCCATCTGAAACAGAAAATGTTAATGTTGTTATCAAATAATTGATAATTACTATTATATATACATATATATATTATGATTGTATATAACTAACATATAATTCTATCAGTGTTTATCTTCATCATCATCTTCATATATGTCAATGTCATCTTCATATTGCTCCTCAACATCATCGATATCCATTCGAGTTCCAGTTGCTTCATCTCTTACCATTTCAAATTCATATGTGACATCATTAACATCATCGTCACCACCGACTCTTAAATGTGGGGTGTCGTCATCGATACTCATGTCTCTTTGTAAAAAAGATTGATTTTGAGTACTCTCTTGAAAAACTTCAATTCTTTGCACATCAGTGAAAGCACATTCACTTTGACTAAACTGATTGTCTCGAATTTTGATTTTTATTACACTCCACCAATCAGTCAAGTCTCTTGATGTAGCACAGTACTTTGCGTAATAAACTTGATGTGCCTGTTGAGCCAATAAGAATGGTTCATTTACTGCGAGAACACTTTTACATTTAATATCGATGATTCCATGAGTCGGATGAACACGTATGCCTCTCTCTGTATCCAACCACCGACATTTGAACATGGTTATGCAATGTTTTCCAAGATAATAGAGTTCAATGATTTCATCAAGTATGCCATAAAAGTCAACTTTATTTTCTCGATGATGAGATCCTCTCAAGCTAACTCCACTGTTCATTATTTTTTTTGATTCCCTATATGCATGTGTGTGAAATCGAAATCCATTCACCACATATGCATTATAAGTTTTAACAAGTTTAGAAGGTGGGTTACTCAATATACACAGCCATTTGTCAATTTTATCAGCATGTCGAGACACCTGAAAATTTGTGAAATAATTATCAATATAGTAAACTATACATTGAATGAGTTGCTAAAAGATAAAGAATTTATGTTACCATTTTTTGAAACCACTGAGAGAAATTTTTCTGTCGGCGTTCTTCGAGAGCAGCTGCTGTAATTTGTGGAATTTGTTTCTTGATATGATTATCATACAACCTATAAAAAACAAAGTTATTTACTGTAACATAAATGATAGAATAAGTGATATAAACACTTACAGTACAACTGATGTCATCTCTTCACAGTTGAGCAGAACATACGTATGAGCTCTGTGATGTTCATCATCTGAAAGCCAGCGTTCATAAACTCCACCAAAACCAAGATCTGGCTGGTTGAAAATAGATAATTGATTGTCGATTTCATCAATATTCCTCTCGTTTCGTCCCATTCGGTTGTGTTTTGAAGGATACTCAGATTCAAAATAATGGGAGCAGGAAAAATATATTTCCTCTTGCAAATAAGCTTCTGCAATAGATCCTTCAACAGATGCTTTGTTACGTACTTTTCTTTTCAATTTTTGCATGAATCTTTCAAATGGGTACATCCATCGAAACTGTACTGGACCTCCACATTTGGCTTCATATGGAAAATGTAACATCAAATGTTCCATTGAGTCGAAGAAAGATGGTGGAAATATTTTTTCCAGTTTACATATAATTACAACAACATCTTCTTCAAGTTTGCATAGAGCATTATAATCTGCTGTAGCCGCACAAATTTCCCAAAAAAAATGAGACATGTCTGTTATGGAATCCCAAATCACAGAATTCAACAGACCTCTTAATCCAATGGGTAGAAGTATTTCCATTATAACATGAAAATCATGACTTTTTAATCCAGTAATATGACCATTCTTTACACATCTACCCAAATTGGAAGCACAACCATCTGGAAGTCTCAAATTTGAAATCCACTGACAAAATAATAAACGATTTTCTTTAGACAGTGTATAAGCTACTTTTGGTTTCAGTAACCTTTCTGTTCTGACATTCTCAAACAGTTCCAGTTCTAGACGCCTACAAATTTGGGCAAGATCTAAACGTGCATTTACATTGTCTTTGCTCTTTCCTGGCGTATCCAAAAATGTATGAAAAAAATTATCAAAACAGTTCTTCTCAATATGCATGACATCTAACATGTGGCGGACCAACAAATCAGACCAATATGGCAAATCCCAAAATATGCTACGTTTAATCCAATTGTGTTCTTTCCCAAAACCAGAAATTTTATGTTGGTTTATTGTGGGACCAAAAGTGATGGGAGGTAATGAAAATACAACTGATTTTAACTCCGAACCTGATAGCATTTTTTGAGGTCCATACCTTTCAATTGTTCCTTTTCTGAAATGAGATATGTTTCTGCGAAAAGGATGATCAGCTGGAAAAAATCTGCGATGACAGTCAAAATAACAAGGTTTCTTTCCATGAATGAGCATAAATGCTTTGTTCTCTCCCATACAGTAAGGACATGATTTCTGACCATGTGTACTCCAGCCAGATAATATCCCATAAGCCGGGAAGTCCCTAATTGTCCACATCAATGCTGCTCTCAGTATGAAATTTTGTTTCGTAGCAACATCATATGTACTGACACCAGTACTCCACAATAAACTTAATTCATCAATCAATGGTTTCAAACAGACATCAATATTTTTCTTCAGATGTCCTGGAATTAGTAAAGTCAAAAAGATATATGGCTCTTTCATCAACATCCATGGAGGTAAATTCTACGGAGTTAAAAAAACAGGCCAATATGAATATTGACTACCATAAGATCCGAACGAACAGAAACCATCAGTGGAAAGGCCCAGTTGAACATTTCTAGCTTCTAAAGAAAAAGATGGATGCACTCTATCAAAATGTTTCCATGAATCACTATCGGTTGGATGATTCAAGCTTTTATCGGTTGAAATATTCGCTTTATGCCATGACATCATTGTCACTGTATTCTTAGACATGAATAAACGCTGAAGTCTGGATGTAAGCGGAAAATATCTCAACTGTTTTACAGGAATCAAACCATACTTCCCATGTTTCCCTTCTTTATATCTCAATTTCCCACATGTGGGACAATTATCCAACGACTCATTTTCCCCAGAATATAAAATACAGTCATTTGAACATGCATGAATCTTCTGACAAGTAAGTCCCAAATTTCGAACCAGCCTCTTACTCTCATAGTAATTTGCAGGCAAAACATTTCCTTCGGGTAACAGTGTTTTAAGCAAAGAAAATATCTGGTCAAAACAGGTGTTTGACATTCCGTTATCTGATTTGATAGCCATAAATTTTGCAAATGCTTCTAATTTTCTCATCTTGCAGCCAGGATATAATGCATCCTCAACAGACCTCAACAACTCATAAAATTCAGACGGTGCCAACTCAGAATTTGAATCTATATCAGCCGGAGTTTCTGTATGTTGAACAGATGAACCTGCAACATCATGTACTAAATCTTGAAACCGGGATGGATCCAGAATCAAGTTGGTATCACCTACTCTAGAACTGCATTCACCATGTTGATACCAAAAAACATAATCTGTTTAAAAACCAAAATGCAAGAGATGTCCCCCCACTTTGTCAAACGTGTCAAACGTTCTCAATGCACATTTTCTACAAGGGCATTTTATTTTGCCTTCTGAAACAAATTCTGGATTTGATGCCGCAAATGATAAAAAAGTCTCCACACCCTCTATATATACTGGATTTAAACCAGAACCATTTGGATTTCTATGTTGATTTATCCATATGCGGTCATCTAATAATGACTGTTGACGACCTCGTTGTTCCATATTTTTCTATAAAATATAAAAGCATTACTGGTTTTGAATAATTTGTTAGAAAAAACACTCAAGAAAGGATTGAATATGTTGAGAATAAAGCAAAACCTGTTACAAATATTGATAATTTTAATATTATATTGATTTTTTATTTTTTTTAATAATACTAATATAATTTTTTCATAAATATTAATTATATAATAATAACATTATTACATTATTAGTATATTTTATTATTAATATTAAAATAATATAATTTTCTATATTATATACAATTCTCATTTCATCTGTGTGTTTAACATTCTGTCTCCACATGTAATATTGGCATTCACTTTCACCTCTCCATTGGCGAGTAGGTTGATAATTTTGAAAAAGAATGCCAATATTACATGTGGAGACAGAAAACACACAGATGAAAAGAGAATTGTATATAATATAGAAAATTATATTATTTTAATATTAATAATAAAATATACAAATAATGTAATAAGGTAATTATTCCTAATTATTGGTAATTATTCCAAATTATTGGTAATTATTCATAATTCTTGGTAATTATTCCTAATTATTGGTAAATATTGGTAATTATTGGTAAATATTGGTAAATATTGGTAAATATTGGTAAATATTGGAAATTATTGGTAAATATTGGAAAATATTGGTAATTATTGGAAAATATTGGTAATTATTGGAAAATATTGGTAATTATTGCTAATTATTGGTAATTATTTCTAATTATTGGTAATTATTACTAATTATTGGTAATTATTACTAATTATTGGTAATTATTGGTAATTATTGGTAATTATTGGCAATTATTGGTAATTATTGGTAATTATTGGTAATTATTACTAATTATTACTAATTATTACTAGTTATTGGTAATTATTACTAATTATTGGTAATTATTACTAATTATTACTAATTATTACTAGTTATTACTAATTATTACTAATTATTGGTAATTATTACTAATTATTGGTAATTATTACTAATTATTGGTAATTATTACTAACTATTGTTAATTATTACTAATTATTGTTAATTATTACTAATTATTGGTAATTATTGGTAATTATTGTTAATTATTACTAATTATTACTAATTATTGTTAATTATTACTAATTATTGGTAATTATTGGTAATTATTACTAATTATTACTAATTATTGGTTATTATTGGTAATTATTACTAATTATTACTAATTATTGGTAATTATTGGTAATTATTACTAATTATTACTAATTATTGGTAATTATTGGTAATTATTACTAATTATTACTAATTATTGGTAATTATTACTAATTATTACTAATTATTGGTAATTATTACTAATTATTACTAATTAGTGGTAATTATTGGTAATTATTTCTAATTATTACTAATTATTGGTAATTATTACTAATTATTACTAATTATTGGTAATTATTACTAATTATTACTAATTAGTGGTAATTATTGGTAATTATTGATAATTATTACTAATTATGAGTAATTATTGGTAATTATTACTAATTATTGTTAATTATTACTAATTATGGGTAATTATTACTAATTATTACTCATTATTACTAATTATTACTAATTATTGGTAATTATTGGTAATTATTGGTAATTATTACTAATTATTGGTAATTATTACGAATTATTACTAATTATTACGAATTATTACTAATTATTACTAATTATTGGTAATTATTACTAATTATTACTAATTATTGGTAATTATTACTAATTATTGTTAATTATTACTAATTATTGGTAATTATTAATAATTATTATTAATTATTACTAATTATGGGTAATTATTACTAATTATTGGTAATTATTAATAATTATTGGTAATTATTACTAATTATTACTAATTATTACTAATTATTACTAATTATTGGTAATTATTGGTAATTATTGGTAATTATTGGTAATTATTGGTAATTATTACTAATTATTGGTTATTATTACGAATTATTGGTAATTATTACTAATTATTACTAATTATTGGTAATTATTACTAATTATTGTTAATTATTACTAATTATTGGTAATTATTACTAATTATTGGTAATTATTACTAATTATTGGTAATTATTACTAATTATTACTAATTATTGGTAATAATTACGAATTATTACTAATGAATACTAATTATTGGTAATTATTACTAATTATTACTAATTATTGGTAATTATTACTAATTATTGGTAATTATTACTAATTATTGTTAATTATTACTAATTATTGGTAATTATTACTAATTATTGTTAATTATTACTAATTATTGGTAATTATTACTAATTATTGTTAATTATTACTAATTATTGGTAATTATTACTAATTATTGATAATTATTACTAATTATTGTTAATTATTACTAATTATTGGTAATTATTGTTAATTATTACTAATTATTACTAATTATTCCTAATTATTGGTAATTATTCCTAATTATTGGTAATTATTCCTAATTATTGGTAATTATTACTAATTATTACTAATTTTTGATAATTATTGGTAATTATTACTAATTATTACTAATTATTGGTAATTATTGGTAATTATTACTAATTATTGGTAATTATTGGTAATTATTGGTAATTATTACTAATTATTGGTAATTATTGATAATTATTGGTAATTATTGGTAATTATTGGTAATTATTACTAATTATTGGTAATTATTACTAATTATTGGTAATTATTACTAATTATTGGTAAATATTACTAATTATTGGTAATTATTACTAATTATTGGTAATTATTACTAATTATTTACTAATTATTACTAATTATTACTAATTATTGGTAATTATTGGTAATTATTACTAATTATTACTAATTATTGGTAATTATTACTAATTATTGGCAATTATTACTAATTATTACTAATTATTGGTAATTATTACTAATTATTACTAATTATTGGTAATTATTACTAATTATTCCTAATTATTGGTATTTATTACTAATTATTAGTATTTATTCTTAATTATTTGTAATTATTACTAATTATTCCTAATTACCATTTAAATATGAACAATGAATACTAATAATTTAAATTTATTAAGTAACAAAACATTGTAAACATAATTAAATTACAACTAATTAAGAATAATTGAAACTAATAAAAACTTTAAAATAAATATTAAATTAAAATGAAAATAAATACCTTTAAAATTGATCTGAGGTTGATCTCTGATCGTTGTTGAAAACTTCAATATCAACTCCGGAAAAAAAAATTAAACTCAAGAAACGCTAAACTCTAAAAATAGAGTTTTGAGAGAAGCAGAAGATCGATTTTGAGAATGAATGAAAAAAAAACGGATGGGGGTATTTATAGGTTAGATTATTTGCGATGGGGCTAATTGCGACGGGATACCCGTCGCAAATAGTAGTATTTGCGACGGTACCCGTCACAAATACCTTAGTCTACATTTACTACGGTCAACGGTTAAATAGTTATTTGCGACGGGTCCCGTCACAAATACTCACCTGCCGACTTACTATTTGCGACGGGCGGTAACCGCCCGTCGCAAATAACCTTCCCGCGATTTGGCGCGCAAAGCGTGCCAGCACTTTTGCGACGGGGAAAGATAACCCGTCGCAAATAAGTTTTTAACGGGACTATTTGCGATGGGATTTTCCCCGTCGGAAATAACCCGTCGTAAATGCCCATTTTTCCCGTAGTGATCACATAGGTGTTCTTTATTTAAAAAATAGGATAACTTTGATCTTATTACCCCCCTTAATTTCCTCTTCTTTCACAGATTGGAATTACACTTGAAAGGTTATGAGGACTTGGGAAAAAGATTAGGGCGATCAGAGCTTCGAGGATTCTTTAAGTTTTCGAGTCATTTTAAATGAGGATCCCAAGGGTCCTATTTATAAGAATTCTTGTGAACCTAGGAAAAGGAGGCAGATCACATAGGTGGGTTGCACTAGTCATCACATAGGTGTACCCTATGCAAGTCTCCTGAGAATGCCTCTTTGGGGCCTAAGTGATGACATTGTTGCATAGGCTATACCTGAATGGTGATGCTATTCCGGGCTTGCACAATTTAACTAGGCGATCACATGTGATCCTTGATATTCCTTAATTCTCTTTCCCTTAAGAAAATATACTTTGAAAATTACCATTCCCACATGATAAAAAGAAGTGTCAATAAAATCCCACCTTAGTATTGGATCTGATCTGAATAAGAAGGTCTGATCTTAAGGTAGAGGAAAAGGATGTTGATGGATTCTTCATTCACTGGCCTCTACATGTTCGTGCACCTTAAGGCTCAGTCTTGATGAACATGATGACTTGAATTCCATGTAAGGGATAAGTAAAAGGATGATCCATACTGGTATATCACATTGGTGGACTGCATAGGTGGGTCGCGCAGGTCACCTACATGGCTGCTTCGTGCACATTTACTATACAGGGGTCCCCACATCTATAAATAGTGTCAAGGGACTCAACGGTTATTCCTACCCCTCACATTATTACTGTCAGTGTGCTAGTAATATCATTGTGCTAATTTGTTTTTTGAAGCTCCATTCGTGTAGATCTGGTATACACTTATTTTCATGATGTATGCACCTGGGTGAGTGGCCTATGTGAGGTCACTTGTGAAAGTGACCTATGTGTGGTCACTTTAGAGAGTGACCAACATGAGGTCACTTTATCAAGTGACTTGTGTGAGATCACTTTGGTGAGTGGCCTACGTGAAGCCACTCCTTTTCCAAATTTTTGAATTTATGATTTTTTCGAAACTAAGATTTATCTCTAATGAAAATATCAATACTTCCTTGCAGATTCCCAATGGCTACCCAGAAGGTTAAATTTTCTGACGAACAAGCTGTAAATCATATCAAGGAATGGTTGATGTCATCAATCCTAATTATTACCATGTATGCGACACTAATCTCACTGACTTGGTGAATCACATGAAGAAGCATCATCATGAATATCCTAAGAGTAACTATCTACCACTCTACGACCATAGTGTAACGACCCAAACTTTCATTAATGAAAATTCATCTTGATCTAATTAAATATATTATTATGGTTATATAAAATGTGAAATTCATTGGTTTTATGTTTCAAGATTTTAAAATACTGTTAATGATTATGACCGTTGCTAATATAGCCGTTGAACAGTGATCACATGATTAGTATAAATATAGGGCTTTAACAAATTCAATTTACTCAGACAAAGGAAGCGATGACCTCATCTAGTAGACTTACCCCATACGAAGCCCATTTGTTGGAGCTCAGAAAGGAGGTGACGTCATTGGGATTCTCTCTTGACCAAGCCCAATCCAAGCTTGAACATGTTAATCTTGAGCGGAACCGACTACGAGAGAAGTAGAAGTTAATAGAGATTACCACCCGAGCGATGTTATCCAAGCCATCCCGAGAGTCTGTCACCATCGCACACCTTACCCTTCAGTCTTTTGTGGGTGTCATAAGGGGTTATGTAACAAGACCCTGAAACTATGATTATGTACATTATTTTTTTATAAAGAATGTGCATTCATTTTATTATTGTTACTTTGTAAATAGTTTTTAAAGCACAAATAATATTTTTAGTTAATATTCAACTAAGAAATCTATTTTGATGAATTAATGGATTTTTTAATTAAATAATATTTTAATAAAATATTATTATTATTATTAAATTACTTTTTATTGAATATAAATTATCATATAATTTTATAAATTCAATTGTAAATTTTATTAAGGTTTGAAAGATGTTTTTGTCAAAACCCATGAATTTTTGATAAATGTCGGTTTTTATTTTAAAAGTAAAAATTCACATATTTAGAAAATTATTTAGATAAAATGAATATTATTTTTGGAATCATGACGTCGAAATTATCCCATGGTGAATTTTTCATAATTTTCTGAGATAGTCGATTTTTTGGGTAAAAATTAAATACCGTTTAAATATATAATGTGTTTTATGAAATAATAATGACCCAATAGTGATGTAATAAAATACTATAAACATTGTGTTAGGACAATATATTTTTACCATTAAAATAATGTGATTTTGGGTTTGTTTGATTTATTTTACAAAGCTTTAGTGGACCCTTCAAGGCTTATAAAACATTTGGTCTTTTTAAATTGTTTTCCTTGAGAGTGTGACTCACCTCTACATAAGAAACCCTATTATTTTAAGAAGTTCGGAAATTGGCCTTATAAAATATTTTTTTCCACTCCCATTTTTCAAAAACCATGGGCAAAAACCATGGACTGGTTTGTGGTTTTTATTGGTTTAATGTGTGGTGTCCCAAACCAAAATAATAAAGAATTCCCCCTCCTTTCCTATATAAACCCACCCAAGCTCCCACTTAATCTTCACTCAAAGTCTTTTTAGTTCGACCAAACCTGGACCTCCTCTCTATAGAATCCTACCAAGGTGCTCCAATCTCTCAATAAGCCTCTCTCAAGCCTCTCCCAAGCTTTTGGGACCACACTTCCAAGTAAGGGATTTCTTCCTTTCTCATTTTTGTCCAATTTTCTTTAAGTTTTAGTGTGTAATAAAGAGCATGGTTGTTATAGTTGGTATCAAAGGATAGGTGTAGTTATTTTTTGGGATTAGGATTAGGAAACCCTAGTGAATAATTAGGGATAAGACTAAGTATAATAAAAACATACATAAGTTTCAGTGAGTATTGAGTAAGTGGTTTATCAAGAAAATACATCCCTATCTGGATACGAGCAGGTAGAGGCGATTCTGGAACATATGTACCTAGGGGTGAAAAACCTAACAAGGAGTTTCAGGCTTGACCTGAGGTATCCTGGTATATGACAACGTGCCTTACTGCACTCTTGGTTACGACACTCCCAATGGATATGCATTGGTAAATTTACAAGATTAGTATGAACCATTATCAAGGGAAAAAAAATTCTCCTAAGAATATATGTTAGAAAGTAGATCATGGATAACGTAGATTGAAGCCTATAGATTCATAAGTTAAAGGAAATAAAAGATATTTATAAGTCATCTATTTTTGGATTACCCTTTATGTGTTACCCCTAATTTTTCTTTTATTCTAGCCAATGACCAGTAATAGGAGGACTCAGGCTAACAACCGATGTGAAGATCAATGTGATGACTGTGCTAATGAGATGCCCAATCCGATGGGAGTGGGAATCAAAAACTTTGTCATGATTCTCTCTCAATTAACTCAAGAATTAAATAGAAACATGGGTCAATAGGAACGTTCAACCCCCCCTATGAAAGATCAAGTCGCTATCGAGAGCTTTATGAGACAAAGGCCTCCTACTTTTAATGGATCATCTGATCCCTCAATCACCGAACAATGGATCAACTCCATTGAAAATATCTTCTCCATCCTTCAATGTTACGAACAAGAGAAGGTTATTATGAATGCTTATCATATGGAGGGTGAAGCTGATCAATGGTGTGCATTGATAAAAAATACGAAGCCTTAGGAGGAGATCGATACATTGGAATGGAATGATTTCCAAAATATGTTTTTTGATAAATATTTTCCGTGCACCCTCTGACTTAAGATGGAAAGGGACTTCCTTTACCTCAATCAAAAAGATGATGAATCTGTCAGAGCGTACGAGGAAAACTTCACAAGGCTCACACAATACATTTTCAACTTTTTTGTTACCCCAGAATACAAGGTTGATCGCTTCTTTGGTGGGCTGAAACCTAGCCTGCAGAAATCCCTAGCGATCCGTGACTTCGAAAGCTATGAGTAAATTGTCTGATGTGCCCTCAAGGTTGAAATAGAGATCAACGAACCTCAGGGGTATCATGGGGATAAGAAGATTAAGGTAGAATTCAATTCTGGTAGTCCGATGGATAAATCCAATGGTGCTAAGAAAATCCAGTACCCCACTTGCCAAAGGTGTGGAAAGAAGCACCCTAGAAATTGCCTGAAGGGGATGAAGAAATGCTTTAGGTGTGGAAGATAAGGTCACCTAGCCATTAACTGCCAACAAGAAAAACCCATGGATGCGATATAGGATAGGAACACTCCGTTCGACTCTCAACACATTGTTCATTGCTTCAACTACAAAGAACCAGGGAATCTTGCAAATCAGTGCCCTAAGATAAGTGTTTTTGGAGGCAACCAATAACCTCTAAGGTAGAAAGGGTGAGATTTTTCCATCACTAATGCCGAAGTGAACCACGAAAATGAAGTGGTGTCAGGTACACTAGTTATTCATTCAAGAATATCGAACGTACTTTTTGATTTAAATTCTAGAAATTCTTTTATATCCAGAAAGTTTAGTAGAATAATACCAACACCACCACAAATCATGGAAGTAAAGATGTCGGTGAGTACGAAAAATGGAGAAATCATTGCATCCCATGAATATAACTTCTCCTTTTTCATAATCGGTGAATTGAACTTCCCGACAAACCTCATCATAATTCATCAGGTGGAATTCGATGCAATTATTAGCATGGATTATCTTTACTTATATAGAGACAACATAAATTCCTGTGAGAGGGAAATCACTCTCTATGTGGAGAATCGACCCCTGATTATGTACAAGTGCAATGAGGAAGATGAATCTTCTTTAGCTCCATCATCTCAAGCATGGATATTACTGCACTATGAGCACACGTATTTGGATCAAATGATTGAGTCTGAGGAGGAAACCATCCTTGAAGACATGCCTATTGTGAGGGAATTTTCTGAAGTGTTTCTCGAGGAATTGCCTGGTCTTCCTCCTAGAAGAGATGTTGAATTCTCAATTGATCTCATACCTGGGGTGTTGCCAATATCCAAGACTCTATATAGAATGGCTGTTTTGGAACTTGAGGAGCTGAAGAAACAACTACAGGATAATCTGGATAAAGGGTTTATACGCCCAAGTGCTTCACCATGTGGTTCACCAGTCCTCTTCGTCAAGAAGAAGGATGGGTCAATGTTCTTTTTCATCGATTATCGTGAGCTTAACAAAATCATGATAAAGAACAAGTATCCTCTCCCAAAAATTGATGAATTGTTTGATCATCTATGTGAAGCATAATACTTATCCAAGGTAGATTTGTGATCCCGATATTATCAAGTAAGGGCAAAGAAGGAAGATATCCCCAAGACTGCTTTTTGTACAAGATACGGGCACTATTAATTCATAGTAATTCCTTTCAGACTCACTAATTCTCCAGTAATATTCATGGAATTGATGAATAGAGTCTTTAGATATTACCTTGAAAAAATTGTGGTAGTATTTATAGATGATATTCTAATATACTTCAAAACCAAGGAGGATCATGAGGAGCATCTAAGAACTATACTAGAGACCTTGTGAAATGAGAAGCTCTATGAAAAGTACAACAAGTGTGAGTTATGGTTGAAGGAGGTCTCATTCTTGGGCCATATCATCACAAGCAATAGGATATCTGTGGATCCCTCCAAGACAACTGCAATAGAGGGATGACTGAGGCCAACATCGATAATAGATATTTGTAGCTTCTTGGGGTTAGTTGGATATTATCGATGATTTGTATCAAATTTCTCACGATTGTCCAAACCTCTTACCAAGATAACTCGAAAGGGAGTAAAGTTTTCCTAGAGTGATGAATGCGAAGAAAGCTTCAAGGAGTTGAAAATGAGGCTTATCACTGCGCCCATTCTCACATTACCCATAAGTGGAGAACTTTTTATGGTATTAAGTGATGCTTCAAAGAAGGGCCTAGGATGTGTGTTGATGAAAAATGACAAAGTCATTGCCTATTCTTCAAGGAAATTGAAAGTTCATGAGCAGAATTATCCAACACATGATCTGGAGTTAGTTGTGGTGATCTTCACTTTAAAATTTTTGTGGAATTATCTCTTTGGGGAGAAGTGTAAAATATATACAGACCACAAAATCCTCAAGTATATATTCACACAGAAAGAGTTGAACATGCACCAATGAAGATGGTTAGAGATGATCAAATATTATAACTACTCAATCCATTACCACCCTGGAAAAGTGAACAAGGTGGAAGATGATCTAAGTAGAAAAGACCCAATGATTCTATCATTGATGAGAATTGAAAAGGATCTAATCTTCTTATATTTGATGAAGATAGACATGGTAATCATAAAGAAGGGAACATCGTCAATCCTTTCACAAATGATTGCTCAACCATCTCTTTTGGAAAGGTTAAAGGATGCTCAAAAGGATGATGTGAGAATTCAGAATAAAGTGGAAGCTTTAAAAAAAGGGAAATCCTCAAAGTTAAATGTTAATGAAGAAGGAATTGTGAGATTTGGTAAAAGACTATGTGTTCTATCAAGTCCGGAGCTGAAGAAGGAACTTTTAGATGATGCACACAGTTCAAATTTTTCTATTCACCTAGGAAACACAAAGATGTATTGAGATATCTGAGAGCATTATTGGTGGGATAATATGAAGAATGATATCATTGAGTATACATAAAAGTGCTTGGTGTGTCAGCAAGTGAAGGTGGAGATGCAGAAGTCTAATGGGATGATGCAACCATTTCCCATAATAGCATGGAAATGGGAAAACATCACCATGGACTTTGTCACTGGAATTCTGAAGACTTCCAAAGGCAACAATGAAATCTGGGTTGTTGTGGATCATATTACAAATTCTTCACACTTCATTGCAATTCAGGAGGATTTCTCATTGGTTCAACTAGCACAAATATACATTAGGGAAGTGGTAAGGCTTCATGGAGTACCACTATCTATTGTATCCGATTGAGATCCAAGATTCAACTCTAAGTTTTGGAAGAGTCTTCAACATGCTTTGGATACTGAATTGAACTTTAGTACAACCTATCATCCTCAAACTGATGGCCAATCTGAGTGAAATATTCAAACATCGGAAGATATGTTAAGATAATGTTCAATAGAATATAAAGGAGGTTGGGATCAACATCTTCCTCTAGTTTAATTCTCCTATAATAATAGTTTCCACTCGAGCATCTAAATGCACCTTATGAAGCCTTGTATGGGAAGAGGTTCAGAACATTGGAATGTTGGGATGAGGTCGGTGAGCGCAAGTTTCTAGGACCAGAAATGGTCGAAGAAATGGCAGAGAAGGTGAAAACCATTTAGTAGCATATCAAGGTAGCTCAGAGTCGACAAAAAAGTTACGTATATAACCTTCAATGAGACCTTGAGTTTAAAGTTGGATACATGGTATTTATATGCATATCTCCATGGAAGAAGGCCATGAGGTTTGGAAATAAAGGGAAGTTAAGTCCTAGGTACATCGTCCCCTTTGATATTCTTGATCGTGTTGGGGCTGTGGCCTATCAAATAACACTTCCACCTACCATGGCCAAAGTACATGATGTCTTTCATGTATCCCTCTTAAGGAAGTACATACCTGATCCTTAAAATTCACTCTCTTTAGAGGTAGTATAGCTAGAGGATAATCTTTCTTATGAGGAGAAACCAGTGAAGATCTTAGATCTTAGAGAAAAAGTTCTACGAAATAAGACAATGCCCCTCATCAAGGTGTTGTGGCGAAACCACAAGTTTGAAGAAGTGACATGGGAATCATAGGAAGTGACGAAGCAAAGTTACCCACATCTATTTTAGTGTGGGAAAAAGAAATTTTTAGGATGAAATTTCTTAAGGGGGGAAGATTGTAACGACTCAAACTTTCATTAATGAAAATTCCTCTTGATCTAATTAAATATATTATTATGGTTATATAAAATGTGAACATCATTGGTTTTATGTTTCTAGATTTTAAAATACTATTAAGAATTGTGACCATTTCTAATATAGACTTTGAACAGTGATCACATGATTAGTATAAATATAGAGCTTTAACAAATCCAATTTACTCAGACAAAGGAAGCGATGAACTCATCCAGTAGACTTTCCCCATATGAAGCCCATTTGTCAGAGCTTGGAAAGGAGGTGGCATCATTGGGATTCGATCTTGACTAAGAACAATCCTATCTTTAACACATTAAGCTTGAGTGGAACCGACTATGGGATAAGTGGAAGTTAATAGAGATTACTACTCGAGCGATGTTATCAGAGCCACCCCAAGAGTCTGTCACCATCACACACCTTACCCTTCAGTATTATGCGGGTTTTATAATGAGTTATGTAACAATACCCTAGAACTATGATTATGTACATTATTTTTGTTTAAAGAATGTGCATTCATTTTATTATTGTTACTTTGTAAATAGTTTTTAAAGCACAAATAATATTTTTAGTTAATATTCAACTAAGAAATATAATTTGATGAATTAATGGATTTTTGAATTAAATATTATTTTAATAAAATATTAGTATTATTTTTAAATTAATTTTTATTGAATATAAATTATCTTATAATTTTATGAATGTAATTGTAAATTTTATTAAGGTTTGAAAGCTGTTTTTGTCAAAAACCCATGAATTTTCGATAAATGTCAGTTTTTATTTTAAAAGTAAAAATTAACATATTTGAAAATTATTTAGATAAAATTAATATTATTTTTGGAATCAAGACGTTGAAATTATCCCATGGTGAATTTTTCACAATTTTCTGAAATAGTCGAATTTTTGGGTAAAAATTAAATATCGTTTATATATATAATGTGTTTTATGACATCATAATGACCCAATAGTGATGTAATAAAATACTATAAACATTTATTTCAGACAATATATGTTTTAATATTACAATAATGTGATTTTGGTTTGGTTTTATTTATTTTACAAAGCTTTAGTGAACCCTTCAAAGCTTATAAAACATTTTGTCTTTTTAAATTGTTTTCTTTGAGAGTGTGACTCACCTCCACATAAGCAACCCTATTATTTGAATAATTTAGGCCATTGACCTTATAAAATATTGTTTTCCACTCCACTTTTTAAAAAATAATGAGAAAAAACCATGGTATGGTTTGTGGTTTTGATTAGTTTAATGTGTGGTGTCCCAAACCAAAATAATAAAGAATTCTTCCTCCTTTCCTATATAAACCCACCCAAGCTCCCACTTCCTCTTCACTCAAAGAATTTGGAGTTTGACCAACCCCTGAACTACTCTCTATAGAATCCTCCCAAGGTTCCCAAGCTCCCAAGAAGCCTCTCTCAAACCTCTCACAAGCTTTTGGGATCACACTTCCAAGTAAGGGATTTCTTCCTTTCTCATTTTTGTCCAATTTTCTTTAAGTTGTTATACCATTTTTTTCAATTAAAAATGTAGGGGTATGATTTCTCACCTCCCCCATAATTCTCTCTTTATGTTTGGATGATGGGATATGCCTTTCTATCTCATTAATTCCTCCCCTATACACCCGTTACCATGGTGAAATTCTGTGAGGGATTTCTCTCTCCTCTTTTACATCCAAGTAATTCTTTTGTATTATGCATCTAAATTCCATTACGTTTTTGGGAAATGTATCTATATTATCCCCTTACTTTCCATTTCATGTAAATATGATGAGACACCATTTTCTCTCTCATCAACCATTTTCATGAATCTTTATGTCACGCCGTTATGTTGCTGAAATTGCACTGTGTTTTTCCAAGCCAAGATCATTGTGTAGTGAATACCATACCCATGCCTCTATCAAGGGTATTCACCTTTATGCACATATACATATTGAATGGTACTTTCATGAATTTATTCCACATTACTTAATAATGTAATAACTTATGATGTTGATTTATTCCATGTTATATGATCCATGCGGCACACTTATGCATGAAATGAAATGTTTAAGACGGGTGCACCCTGATAGCACTCCAATACATTGGGTAAAGTATAGTATCATGATACATAATCTTCAATTAGTGTTGACTCATACTAATTCAAATGAAATGAGGGTTTACTCATGATTCATGTGCAATGAGAGTTTACTCTTGCTCCATATGCAATGAGCCTTGGTTCATGCTAATTCCATGTTAAGTGTTGTTGCCACATTTCCATGTAATGATTATCATGCTTTATCATGCCTTTATGTTCATGTTTCTCTTATGATCCATTGATATGCCTATTTTATAACATGTATTTTATTCCTCATGTTATTCCATGTTTATTCCCTTACTGGTCTTTATAGATCACCCTTTTCTTATGCATGTCCTCAGGTTATCTCATGAAATGCTAAGTACGAGGGAATGTAGTGGTCATGTAAAGAAAGTTTTCAATAAAGATGTTTTATTTCATGTTTTAAGTTGTTATGTAATGATACTAAGCCCCAAAGACACTATACCTATCGATCTTCTATGTTGTATCAAGTGCAGTTTTATGTAATAAATCATGTTTTAGTGTGTAATAAAGAACAGGGTTGTTATACATAGACATCTGAAGGATGTCTTCATATTGAAGCTGAAGAGTTATATCCCAATTTCCTGGTTCCAAGAATATAATAACTTATCCACTACCAAAATCTCATCCAAGGGAATATATATTGATGAGGTAACATCATCCACAATCTATATTATGCATCACAGTAGCTATACCCAAGATTTGAAGTCGCATAACCCCCGAGTTAAAGCCACATTGATACTCATCTATCTTTAGTGATTCCAAGACAGACTAATCGATAGTATAGAAGGAAGTCTGGGACCTTCGTCTGGGAGGGGGTGTCAGACCCGAGGGGATGTGGGCATATTGGGTGTTCCATACCTGTACTAATTTTACGATTGAGATGAAGGAAGTTGGTATCTATGAGTCTATTTGGGTGGCCTAGACGCATGTATACAAGAATCCAAACATTATTCTTGAGTTGATAAGATGATAGATCCCACAGAACAATTAATTCCATTTGATGCATGAATAAGTTGGCATCAACCTATGAGATTTCTACAAGATCTATGGAGCTCTCATATTTAGATATATGTATGATGATTTTATCCCACTGAAATCTACCTGGGATAATGCAGAAAGGATGCTTATTCTAGCACATGAACTGTTGAAGATAGATTATGGTATCAAGAATTAAGATGTTTGCCTAAGGGAGATGTTCATTATGAAGCATGGATAAATGTTTTATTAGAGAACAAGGGGGAGGTCTCTACATGTAAACATCCCATGAGATGTCCCACAATGGATAAGTGGGGAATTCCTAGTAAATTATGGACCGCATTGGAACAAGGTGAATACAAATGATAGGGGTACATAATCAAGTATGATATACCTTAAAAGAAACATCTTTAAGGTTTCTTAACAATGTTTATAAGAATTTATATACTTCCATTCTATGAGTCTAATGGTAGCATGAGGATGAGAACATTTTTTATAGTAACCAAGCTAGAAGCAGGGAAGAATATAGGGTTGAAATCCCCCATCTTAGTGAAGATCCATCAGTTCCCATTTAATGTGCACATAGGAAAGGACCATTTTATAATTATGAGGCCATTCCAAGTATTATTGGGATGAATTGTGTCATATTTCTCATATTATGCTGTGTTGAGAAGAATAAAAGTTCTTGGGGTCCAGTTCTGACCATTTTTCTAGGCCATTTCTGGCATCCATCCCCTATCCCTGAATCATGGCAGACCCTTAAAGAGATTGAATCTGTTTAAGGAGTTCAACTTCTTTCCTTATGGGGTTCCACCCACTGGGACATTCAATGATGATGGAAAAGATGGTGATGAACTGAGGACATATATGATCACCTTTAGGGATGGTATGATAGTGGTCTGAATCGATGGTGAGGTTATATTTGAGGCCTATGCTCCATATAAATTTTTACACCAATTAAAATGTCTCCAGAAAATTACTGTATCCCCTCTTATGCACATTTTACTAGACTTTCATCTAGTAGTGTCATGAAAACTATGTATTCTCATAGACATGGAGGTGACTCGAGTGGTAATTAATCTTCCTCTAGTGAGTGTGTTCACTAGGTTTACCTCCTGGTAATTTCATTACCCTAATTTTTTCATAAGTAAAAATGGAAACGACTTAGCGGGTGAGACTTGGATTTTTCTTAGGCTTCCCTTTGTATTTTTTAAGCCTAATAATTTTTATGCCTCTTTATTTTCATTAATAATTTTTTTCCTAAACCACATGGAGTGCACATATAGTGAGCCGAGACTTGATTTTTACCAAGGATTCCCTTTTGTGGGTTTTCAACTTGGCGAGTACCATGTCTCTTCTTGTGGAAAGTTTAGAGTCTTGCAATACATACTAATGTGACCTGTGTTTTAGGTCGAAAAACTTTGATTATGAGTTATGGAATGATGAACTAAGTAGGTATTTCTAGATGAAAATGTTCAAAAATTATTTAAATACCCAAAAGTTAAATTTTGAGTCATGATTTTGTGATTTTTGTATTTGAAACATGATGTGAGACAAGTATACAAGGAATGATCACAGACCATGTTTGAAAAGCGGTTTCCAGCAAAATGTTGTCATTGGGGATTAGGGAGATAAAATAGGTCTCTCTTGGGAATGAATGTGTCCCTAGTTGACATACCCTTTTTATGAGTGAATCATGAAAAGCCAAAATGAGGCGTATCAATGCATATTCAAAACAAAGGTGTCCTTAGGAATCTAACATTCTATTACCAATGGATGATGAGTTTATGAAGATCCGGATTTCTCAAGACCACATAGGGTAGTTTTTTAAGGGAATTCATCTAATAATGAAGGGAGCATCTGTGTTGGCACTGGCCATGAATGGGGAAACTAGTCCTATAAAAATTTGGTGTGTGTAGAGGGGGGGGGGAATTTTATTGGATGACCAATCAGGGAGAAAGGATCCTCCCTAACAAGGGTTGAAATATCGTGCAGTTTAATGTCATGAGACCATGAAATGGACCATACCATTTAAAATTTCATGACAATGATATTGAAGGATGCAATTTAATTTTTTAGCTATGACTGAAATATTAGTGATTTTCCCTTTCACTGTAACATGTCCAAGAATGTTCCATCATTTTCAGGCATAAAGGGTAGGGGTTGTAAGCTGTAATCTGGGGGTTTCTAGATCTGAAAAGTGATATAGGAGAGAAATGTCTTTGGGGATTATGGATATAGAAGAGGTCTCTCCTGATGGAGAATGTGACTCTAGTTGACAGGACCTTTTGGTGGGTGACTTAACCAAAGATGAATGTGGTGTATCAATGCATAGTCAAACAAAAAAAATACTCTGATTGATAAGCCCTTTTGTCGAGTGACTTATAAAAATACAACTGGGGTGTATTAATTCATAGTCAAACAAATTTTTCCTTAGGAATCTTACATTGCACTATCAATGGTTGAGGGAAGATTATGGAGCTCATAATTTCCCAAACATAGAGTTTGGTTTGTGGAAGGAAAGTGCCCGAATATAGAAGGATAATTTCATATAAAAATTACCCAAGAATGGGGAGAAGTGTTTTACCTATACAATTCTAACCCATATACAAGAAAGAGGGATTTAAAAAAAAATTATAGCTGGGCCCATGACATAGGACCTGGGTGTCACTACGTTTATCATCATGTAACGACCCAAAATTTCATTAATGGAAATCCCTCTTGATATAATTAAATGTCTCTTTATGTAAAATTTTTATATAAAATGTCAAATTATTTGGTTTTATGTTTTTGGATTTTAAAATACTGTTAAGAATTGTGACCGTTGTTAATATAGCCGTTGAACAGTGATCACATGATTAGTATAAATATAGGGTTTTAACAAATCCAATTTAGTCAGACAAAGGAAGCGATGGCCTCATCCAATAGACGTGCCCCATATGAAGTCCATTTTTCAGAGCTCGAAAAGGAGGTGGCATCATTGGGCTTCGCTCTTGAACAAGCCCAAGATGAGCTTGAATATGTTAAGCTCAAGCAGGACCACCTATGAGAGAAATGGAAGTTGATAGAGACTACCACCCGAGCAATGTTATCCGAGCCACCCCAAGAGTCTGTCACCATCGCACACCTTACTCTTCAGTCTTATGCAGGTGTTATAAGGGGTTATGTAACAAGACCTTAGTACTATGGTTATGTAAATTATTTTTTTATATAAAAATGAATATAATTTCATTTTATTATTGTTACCTTGTAAATAGTTTTTTTAAACCTCAAATAGTATTTTTAGTTAATATTCAACTAAGAAATCTATTTTGATGAATTAATGGATTTTTGAATTAAATAATATTTTAATAAAATAATAATAATAATATTAAATTAATTTTTATTAAATATAAATTATTGTATAATTTTATAAATGCAATAGTAATTTTTATTAAGGTTTGAAAGCCATTTTTGTCAAAACCCGTGAATTTTTGATAAATGCCAGTTTTTATTTTAAAAGTGAAAATTAACATATTTAGAAAATAATTTAGATAAAATAAAAATTATTTCTGGAATCAGGACCTTGAAATTATCCAATGGTGAATTTTTCATAATTTTCTGAGACAGTCGAATTTTTGGTTAAAAATTAAATACCGTTTAAATATATAATGTGTTTTATGACATCATAATGACCCAATAGTAATATAATAAAATAATATAAGACTTCTATTTAGACAATATATGTTTTTCCATTAAAAAATGTGATTTTGGGTTTTTTTGACTTATTTTACAAAGCATTAATGGACCCTTCAAGGCTTATTAAACATCTTGTCTTTTTAAATTGATTTCCTTGGGAGTGTGACTCACATCCACATAAGAAAACCCATTATTTTAAGAAGTTCAGACAATGACTTCTTTATCACATTAAGTATTTATTGAGAAATCTTACATTTGAAGGGGATGTAACAAGTTCTCCATCCATCAAGATTAAGGAATAGTACCCATTAAAGTGGACATTGTGTATGTAATAAGGTCCCTCCCACTTTGGCTCAAGCTTTGGAGGTTTCTTCCATGGTATCATCGGAGTCTTGAGGACCAGTACCCGTTCTCCTTGGAGGAATGAGCATAGGCAGACTTTCTTGTTAAAATATAATTCTATCTGATTTTGATGGACCACCAAGTGATGAAAGGTATGAAATATTTTATCATCAAGTTTCTCTAATTCATATATCCATTTTTAGGATTTTTCATATGTGTATAATTGATTGTATATGGAAACAAAGAGTGATAGAAATTGGACCTCAATGGGAAGGACTACTTTTGTTCCTTATACGAGTGAATATGGGGTCACCTATGTGGTAATATGGGTTGTAGTTTGGTAGTCCTATAAGTTATTCAAGAGATTTTACATCCAATACTTTTTATCTTTATCCACCATATTCTAGAGTATGTTTGATAGGGTTTTTTCAAAGGCCTCTATCTATCCATTTTACACTGTATGATAGCAAGATTAATGGTTATATTTGATATTATACTTCTGATACAACTTCTCTAACTCAATAGAATAGAAATTGGTGCAATTGTCCATTAATATTGTATGAGGGATACCAAATATGGTAATGATGTTGGATTTTATGAAGCTTCCAATGCTTTTGGTCTTGAATTCCTTGAGTGGTATTGCTTCAACCCATTTAGAGAATAATTAAATATCAGTGAGGATATATTTGAATTTCTTGACTTGTCTAGAGGATATGACCCTACAACATCCATTCCCCATACAAAAAATAGACCAGAGTATTTTTCTATGTGTATCAACTCCGAGAGTTTATGGATGAAGTTAGAATGCACTTGGAAGAAATGAAACTTCTTGATGAATTTTGTGTAATACTGCATCGTTGAAGGAAAGAAGTATCCAAGACTCCAAATTTAATTAAAAATATTGAACCCTAATAGTCTGTGTTGCAGGATCTCATATGTACTTCTTTCATGACAACAACAATCTTTTCTCCCCCAATTTACCTAAGAAGGACTCCATCAAATCCTTATTTATAGAGGACTTTCTGGTTATTTGGGCCATCATAAAGAGTAAATTTGGTCTTTCATCATTAAATTTTCTCTTTTATTTCTATTCCCGATGAGTGTACTCATTTTTGAAATTATTCCACAATGGATATCATCCAACCAGTTGTAGGAATGTCTGGTTCATAGATAGAATTAATCTCACTAATTTCTTCCATGCTGATAGGAACAAAAGGCAAGACCATTTTGTGGTCTATAATTATGATGACTGTTTCATCTTGATTTGGATCTTTCAAATCCATGGTTTCATTCACCAATTCATTGACCTAGGCATTATATGATCGTTGTACTTGATTCAATATCATCTTTGAGGGGAATCATCCATTAGTCCTAGAATGCAGTCAAACAGGGGATTAGATCTTCCTTTTTGATAGCATAATCCCCATTGATCTACTTGATTACCAAATCCAAATCACATTTCACCTTTAAGTGTTCAATTGGAATTTGAAGGGCTAGTTCTAGGCCTATGAAAAGGGCCTGATATTCTGCCTCATTATCTATAAAACCTTTTGAAAATAGGAAGGAGAAAGGAAATACTTCTTTTTTTAGAGAAATGATCACAACTCCCAACCCAACCTTATTGAGTTTGGGATCTTCCATTTTGGGCTTTTGTATGCTCCATCAAAATTCATTTCCCACATATGGGGGTCTTCTTGAATAGAGTGAAGGATTGTAATAGTATCTTTAAATGGATAAACTTACAGGGGGTGGGTGGGGGTGAATTGTAGTTTAAAAATTAGTTTAAAATACTTTAATCTAGACAAGACCCAACACCTATTTTAGTAAGTTTATCAGATTAAGACTCAAACTCAATCCGACTATCATACTCACAATCAAAATCATGATGGATCTGATTTATCAGAGTATGTTTATCATATTTAGAATGATACCAATAAAACAAACAATGTAGAAAGTTGAGTATGATGACTAACTTTCTTTAATATGCATAGTGAAAAATAAACTTGTAAAAAAAGCAATAGATAGTACAATTAAAAATTATTTACTGGTTATTAAAAGAATTACCTCTTTTAAGCTTAAGATTAAGGTAGTAAATAATCCTAACTAAAGGTATCCATAGTTTATACTTACTGCAAAGTCTGTCTTTCCTTACTAATAAATCCCTTGATATGATGAACATAATGAATAGTATTCTTAACCCTATAATCCCTCAATATGATGATCAGATTTTCTCTATCTTCTTATCCCTATAAGCCCTCTATATGAATATCGACATCTATTTTCCTCTCCCTAAGAGCCCTCAATCAGATGATTGGATTCATGTCTTCCTATCCCCAGAAGCCCTTGATTGTAACAATTATTGGACATGGATTACAATTGAAAATGTTATTAAGGAAACAACCCTTATAAGGATTCCTTAAAACTAATAACTCTCTAAATAAATACAAAGACTAGTAACAAGAAGTTCATGATCTACAATCTTAAGAATACTTTAGTTGTGAAAATGATCTTCTAAAAACTCTTAAAATGACTCAATATTTATAGGTAATCTCCCAACGATCATATTTTAGATTATTTTTCAATGGAATCGAACACCTGACACTTAAAAACTCATAACTATTTATCATAACTAAATGTTCAATATCATATTGACTTATCACCATTACAATTATAAAGTATTCCTTACAATAAAAATAAGTTTATGTATTCCAATTACAAACTTAGGAGAGTCTGATATACTTCGTTATCTATTGTCAATATGATAATATTTATGAGTGTCAGTCCGATGTATTATTATTATAACCAATCTGATGGTCATGATTTTTTTCAGTATGAAAGACAAGATAAAAGTATAACTCATGGTCTGATGAAAGGTCATTCTGAGGTTTATACTCATAAACAATACGATAATCATAATGAATAATTGTAAGTTTATATTCATACTATAATAGAAATTATTCTATGTATGGTAGAAGACAATGTTTTCTACAAAAGCATACTAAAATACTTGGGAAATAAAAATTTAGTAAACATTTTAGGAAAGTGTTTGTGATTTAAAAAACCAAAGGAATAGAAAATTAATAATTAAAACTTATGACTCAACAATCTCCCCCTTTTTGGAAAGCACAAAACCCAAGACTTAAATGAAAAAATAACTTGAAAAAATTACATCCCATTGTTCTTTTAGGAACTTCATATTCAAAGTTATTCTTTAAACCTTAACCCCCCTTGAGTTTTTAACTCTTCTGAATATGATGGAGTGTACAATTTTTAATATTATGAACTCCCCATTAAGATAAAATCTCCCCCTTTTAAAAACAATATCCATTATAAAGATATTATCCCTTTTAATAAAATTTTCTTCCCCTTAGTGAAACATCTCCCCCTTTATATAACAAACCCACTTAAAAAAAACTTATCCACCTTTGATAAAACTTTCCCCCCCTTTGTGATTTTCAAAAAGGAATGGTGAATGAATAAGATGTTTCCTAAAAAGTTATAAATAAAACAAATGAAAAAATACTGAACTAACTAATCATCTATGTAAATATGAAAGAATATATAACCAATAATAACCGAAAAACATTCAAGAAAGTCAAATTTTTATGAAAAGACAATTTATTAATAATTCAAAAGTTTTACAAAGTAAATACATGATTAGACACTATAAGAGGATAATATTCATTGCTAATATATGTAGTTTTCATGTTCCTTGCTATTCATAAATACCATTTTAGTGCATTTTACATTTTGAACACCCATTCTCATCATTTGTGCACTTCATGCCTAATGTGCACCAATTTAGGCCCAATGTTTCATCTGATTTTAAAGAATGTAACTATCCATATTTTAATTTTATATTTTTGGAAATGGATATGAACTTAATTATGAACATTTTTTATTCAGGGATCAATGGATTATTAATAAAGGATGATGGAGATATTTGACGATTAAAGGAAACAATTCTGGAGAAGGCAGATTGGATATCATCCCACTGATCGGACTATGGGGCCCACAATATAAGCCCAATGAAGCCCAAAATTTATGGAAGGATATAAGACATATAGGGGAACGAATAATTATTCTGAAGCAAGCGCTAATTCGTTCTCAATGGTGGTGATTAAGGCGTCCCAAGTTGAAGATTTAATTTTGGGCCAGAGTCTGCGGCCCAGAAAAACAGCCCACTATTTCAGTCATATATCCCGAACCACAAAGTATTTTGGGCTGAAATATTACATGATGTTAGGGGAAATCTGGGGATTAATTTAAGTCTTCTAGGGACCACTCAAATTCGGCCTTCTAGAAGGTCCTTTAGGCGCGTCTTTCCGGTGGATGCAAGCTGGCTGCAACTTTGGGGCAAGAAGTGGAAAAGTCTCTCATCATTAATGTTCCACCCACCTTTCCCCAACATAATTAATTAAAGGCACATGAGATGTTGGGGGCTCGGCCAAGGCTTCATTTTTTACTATTTAAGGCAGGAGTGGTGGTGAATTTAGGGATCTTGGATGCTTTGTTTCATTGTAATGTTTTTCTGTCCATTTGATGTTGTAATCGTTCTTTATTCTCATATAAGTTATTTGAATCACATTAGTTCTTAATAAAACTTCTTCATTTCATCTTTTTATTTTCTTATTTTTATCACTTTGATACCGTTTCTTTAAGGTGTGAATTTATTCACACCAGCACTTGTGAATTTATTCACACAACGGTGGAGTGATTGTTTCATTGTTTTATTTTTCTTCTCCAATTCCGCTTCTTTAAGTCGACTTCCCGCTTCCATTTATTTAATAGTATAAATGGAGGGCTAACCCCTTATGGGTTGGTCCCAGGGAGTTGTATGGGGATGATTGGATGTTATTTTGTGATTTAAAATTCTGTAATCATCTCATTAATTTAATATTTCCATTTGATGATTAATTTCTTCTTCATCTTCGCCAACTTTAACAATGACACATTTCGAGTGCTAGTACAATCCAATTCCTTGGAGTGATCATTAAATTGATCCTCTAAGTGCATTGTTGATTATCCTTGGAATGGTGTAGGGATTAAATTGGTGAATGATGTTGAGGAATTATATCATTTTTTTTGGATACATCTTGAATTAGTGAAATGAATGTTATAAGAAAATAAATGCATCCAATCTAACCCTAGTAACAACTTAGGATCAACTCATCTCCATTAATTGTTTTAGAATAAGTAAGTGTATGTTTTAATTTATTTTCTTTAAATTAAATCAGTAGTTATTCAAATCAAATCAATCCAAATAGCTGGCAACTCCACAGCCAAATCCTTCCAAAATCAGAGTGTCTCTTGGTTTCTTCTTCGGTCCCTATGGATTCGACCCCTACCTGTACTACAACGACCGCATACCTGTAGGGTAAATTTGGGCGCAACCAAATTTTGGCGCCATTTTCGGGGACCCAAGTAAGTTACTTTAGACACACATCTTCTTTTCTCACCCCACATTCTCTATTCTCACCCCCATATCTCTTATCTTTACCCCTTTCTGTTTGTGTGTGTCCTGAGAATTTAGAATCCAACTTTCCATCTTCTCCAATGGAGTATCTTCCAAATTATCATGTCACAAACTCATGCTGGAATGAAATGGAAAATGAATATTGGGAAGCCCCTAAATTAGAAAATTTCTTTGATCAACCCTTTAATAATTACCACACACCCGATGAGATGTACAATCAATGGGATGATGATTGTTTAAAGGATAGATTTCCAGCCCTCTCGAGGATGATTGAAGAGATGAAACTTAATGAAGTTCATGATTTACAAACTCCTATCCATCCTAATCCTCAAAAACTCTTCGAACAATTGTGTAATCAAATGGAGATAATGAGTTTTGAGGTATCATCATTGAGATTAGAACTAAAATGCAATAATACTTGTGAGGAACTCATCCATACACCAATTGTACCTTCTGAAACCTTATGTGGAGTGTCTAGTTTCCCAAAAAACTCTCATGAACTTATTGAAGAACCAACCTTTGGAATTAGGGTAGGGGAAGTGAATCAAGAAATTGTTGAAGGGTCTTTAAATCAGGAGGAAATTGATTTTTTGAATTCAAAGGATAATAACTTGACATCATGGATTGAGCTTCCTGAACGTGGCTCCATTAGTGAATTTTTAGGGCCACAAATCACTGAAAAATTAGGAGAAATCCCAAAAATTGAGCCCATACCTACTCCTAGAATTCAAATGGACACTTTTGGGGATGAATCATATTTTTACAAGGAACCAATTCATTCTAATGTCTTTGGAGAAGAAACTAATTTTCATTCAAATTTCCAATATTCTTTAGAAAATTTCAACCAACCCGAACTCAAAATCATTGTCCTTCCTTCCCCACTGGAGTATCCCATCATTTTTGATAAACAAGAGCTTGGGGTTTTCATTCATTAATCTCATGAAACCCACAAAGGGGGGTTGATCTTTGATTTATTAGGAAAGACTACAGAAGAAAAAAGATCAACCATTTCTGACATTCCTTGGATTTTCCCATTCATTTTAGAAAATAGGATTGTTCATGAATTAAATTCCAAAACTTCTTACCAACCACAAGGGATAAGCATTCTCAATCATGTTGAATTAGAGAAAGATGAGGTCATTAAAATTTTTAAAGTTGGAATTGGCTAAGTTTGGGGGGTTCAAGTCGAGCTAAAGACTTTAAATTAAGCGCTGCATGGGAGGCAACCCACGGTTTTCATGTTTTATTTCATTTAATTAGTACCTCGGACTGTTGAACTGTTCTTCTTTTATGAGTAAGGATGGGTATGAAAGGGGAGCACCATATTCACCCATGTCACGTGGTGTGATACTTGAGTAATACCTTACCCAGAAAATTAAGAGAAGAAAATGTATCATCAGTTTGTTTTATTTATGTTTTTGTAGGTTAAAAAAAAATTTATATTGTTGACCTGTTCTTATTTTATGAGTATGGATGGGTATGAAAGGGGAGCACCGTATTCATCCGTGTCACGCGGTGTGATCCCTGAGTAATACCTTACCCAGAAAATATAAAGAAGACAATGTATCATCAGTTTGATTTTTAAAATTAAAAAAAGGAAACCCATAAAAATGTTGATACTTGGTTTTAAATAAATTGTTGTGTTGTTTGTTTTTTCTGGTTTGTTCTTCTTTGTATAGTTCAGGTACTATTTTGGGTGATACATATTCGATCAAGGAGGTGCATACATCTCCAAAGAGATCAAAAGAGTAATATGGAGCATCATGAACTTCAACTTCAAAAATCAGGTGAATTTGTTCCATGTTTATCATTTTCAATTTCCTCTTTGAACTCCTCACCTCTACCCCTTCTAATCTTTCTTTTCTTTAAACACTGGGGACAGTGTTATTTTAAGTTGGGGGGAGATGAAATTAATATTTTGATCTTGTGTACTAAAAAAATAAAATGCGTGGAAGGAAAAATTTCGAACATGATAACACACATTTCAATCTCTGAAATTGGATATCAAATAATTTTGCATGCCTTGATTCTAATTTTAATGCAAGTTTATGTTCATGTGCAAAGATATTGGAAAGTGCGGTTGTCCGATGTGATTTTTCACTGTTATATTTTCATCCATTTAATAAAAAAACACAATTCACATCCTCTAGATTGTGGGGTCTTAGTTTGAGTTCTTGGGGACCCATAATAAATAGCATAGGATTGGCGATCATTTTAATTTTAACATGAGTATTCAAAAAAAAAAAAAAATTTGCACGTAGAGCAATGAATTGACCTAATGTGTGGCTTTCGACACTTGGGGATCGTGACTCCATAGTTTTCTGTCCCAGAGTTGGGCATTTTATCTCTATTTGTGTTAATTTGAATTTGTTTTTGATTGAGTTAACTCGAGATGATGCCCGAGTATGTGAGCTTCACTTGGTTCCCTAAGGTCTTTGAGCCTGGGAGTCATCGGCAAAGTCTTGCTACATGGGTTGACTCGATTGAGTTCAATTTCAATTACCATGGAAAAATTGAAAAAAAAAGAGAGAAAATAAAAAAATGAGTACTCATCTTATTATTAAAATTTGATTGCTCCTAGCGCTTCCATATTTTCTCCCTCGAATGTAAATGAACCCCCATGTCTATTGTGACGCACAACACTTCATCATGCTTAATTGAATTTGGATGAAATATGGAAATGAATTTGAAAAAAGGAATGGGCTTGGGCTTGATATATGCCTATGGAAATATCTTGTTTTAAATGATTTTTATGGGTTTGATAATTGTTTGGTATGTGATCTTTGGGTGAGAAATGTGTATTAAAATGTTTTTGGAAAAGGTCATTCGAATTTCATTTTTGTGAGATATATTTTGCTCGGGACTAGCAAAACTCAAGTTGGGGGGGTGTGATTAGCCACTGTAAGAGGATAATATTCATTTCTAATATATGTAGTTTTCATGTGCCTTGCTATTCATAAATACCATTTTAGTGCATTTTACATTTTGAACACCCATTCTCATCATTTGTGCACTTCATGCCTAATGTGCACCAATTTAGGCCCAATGTTTCATCTGATTTTAAAGAATGTAACTATCCATATTTTAATTTTATATTTTTGGAAATGGATATAAACTTAATTATGAACATTTTTTATTCAGGGATCAATGGATTATTAATAAAGGATGATGGAGATATTTGGCGATTAAAGGAAACAATTCTGGAGAAGGCAGATTGGATATCATGCCACTGATCGGACTATGGGGCCCACAATACAAGCCCAATTAAGCCCAAAATTTATGGAAGGATAGAATACATATAGGGGAACAAATAATTATTCTGGAGATAGTGATAATTCGTCCTCAATAGTGGTGATTAAGGTGGCCCAAGTTAAAGATTTAATTTTGGGCCAGAGTCTGCGGCCCAGAAAAACAGCCCACTATTTCAGTCATATCTCCCGAACCACAAAGTATTTTGGGATGAAATTTTACATGCTGTTAGGGGAAATCCCGGGATTAATTTAAGTATTCAAGGGACCACTCAAATTCGGCCTTCTAGAAGGTCATTTAGGCGTGTATTTCCAGTGGATGCAAGCTGGCTGCAACTTCGGGGCAAGAAGTGGAAACGTCTCTCATCATTAATGTTCCACCCACCTTTCCCCAACATAATTAATTAAAGGCACATGAGATGTTGGGGGCTCGGCCAAGGCTTTATTTTTTCCTATTTAAGGTAGGATTGGTGGTGAATTTAGGGATCTTGGATGCTTTGTTTCATTGTAATGTTTTGCTGTCCATTTGATGTTGTAATCGTTCTTCATTCTCATGTAAGTTATTTGAATCACATTAGTTATTAATAAAAGTTCTTCATTTCATATTTTTATTTTCTTATTTTTATCACTTTTATACTATTTATTTAAGGTGTTAATTTATTCACACCAGCACTTGTGAATTTATTCACACAACGGTGGAGTGATCGTTTCATTGTTTTATTTTTCTTCTCCAATTCCGCTTCTTTAAGTCGACTTCCCGCTTCCATTTATTTAATAGTATAAATAGAGGGCTAACCCCTTATGGGTTGGTCCTAGGGAGTTTCATGGGGATGATTGGATGTTATTTTATGATTTAAAATTCTGTAATCATTTCATTAATTTAATATTTCCATTTGATGATTAATTTCTTCTTCATCTTCGCCAACTTTAACAATGACACATTTCGAGTGCTAGTAAAATCCAATTCCTTGGAGTGATCATTAAATTGATCCTCTAAGTGAATTTTTGATTAGCCTTGGAATGGTGTAGGGATTAAATTGGTGAATGATGTTGAGGAATTATATCATTTTTTTGGATACATCTTGAATTAGTGAAATGAATGTTATAAGAAAATAAATGCATCCAATCTAACCCTAGTAACAACTTAGGATCAACTCATCTCCATTAATTGTTTTAGAATAAGTAAGTGTATGTTTTATTTTATTTTCTTTAAATTAAATCAGTAGTTATTCAAATAAAATCAATCCAAATAGCTGGCCACTCCACAGCCAAATCCTTCCAAAATCAGAGTGTCTCTCGGTTTCTTCTTCGGTCCCTGTGGATTCGACCCCTACCTGTACTACAACGACCGCATACCTGTAGGGTAAATTTGGGCGCAACCAATACATAGAGAGTTAAAAAGAAAAAATCAATCTTTTTTCATCAAGGTTTTTATGAAATCCTTCATATTTTTGAATTCCATTCAGTATTTCTATAATTTTTCAATTATTTCTTCTTAAGACCAATCTTAAGACTTAAACCTGTTGACATCCTTAGTAAGTTATTTGTTATGATATCTCAATATGATCACTCCATATTTGCATGACCTCAGCCTGCTCATCTCTATATCCATATCTCATATCTTCTTTTTCAAAGTATTTACACCATTTATCCACTCATCAGTGGAATTCCTGAATTCTTCAAAAAACTTCACTCTATATTCAATGTCTCATGATAATTTGTTAAAAGAATCATCTAATTATATCATAAGTTTCTTTATCTCATCAAACTATTCGTCATGCATATGAATATCCGAATCAACCTGGTTTGACCACTTAACCATTTGATTGCATGATCTTTTGTGAGTCTGGTAACTTTCTTGAAGGGATTTCAATTCAGCTTCAATCCAAATTACTGAATCTATCAATTTTTTTAATGTATATTATTTCTGATTGAGACTTTCTTGGATTAGATGAATCCAAGGTTTAATCTTAGGAAATTAAGTAATTGTTACTTCTAGTATCCTTAAGACATGACAAATATAATCAATTCCTTTATGATCTATGCTTCCTATAGAATCCGATTATTCAAGGTTAGGATGGGGATGTTTTGTTCTGCTCGTTCCAACATCAAATTATTTCCCTTTCTTTTTATCTATCTTTGAAATTTCCTTATCATATTTCTTAGAAACTTTCTTTTCATCTGAAATTTCCATAATTTCCACATCTTCATTAGTCTTGGATTTATCATAAACCTTTGTTTTTGAATATTTATCTTCTTCTTTATTCTTCTATGATGATTGTGCTTCTTTTTCTGATGAAGATTATTCCTCTTTAGAACTATAATATTTCTCATCTTTATCGGTCTTGGAGGATAAATAGAATGAAGATGATTACTCTGATGATTCCTTATTAGAATGAGTTTCTTCATCACTATTTTCTTATTTATTTTCCTCTTCATATTCCTCTTTTTCTTATACCTCTTATTCTATTTCTTTATATTCTTATTTTTATTATTCTTCTTCTTTCTACTATACTTCCTTTCCTTCAAAAACTTGATCAAATTCCATATAATTTTTTTCCTCAAGCTTTCTTTCCTTTCTTAAGTCACCCTTTCTAGCTGTATCTGGTGCTGATTATTTTTCTGGAGGGTTTGAAACTAATTATTCAACAAATTTTTTTTATTTTCCCTTTTTTTAGATTTAAGGGATCTTAGAAAGAACTACAAATGTTCCTTGAAATTCTAAACTAGCTTCTGGTATGGTCTAATTGGTGTGGGAAGTGGTAAGAAAAACATTATCAAAGGCTCTTTCAACTCCTTTAAAAATATTTTCACAAAGCCGAGCTTATTATAACCTTTTATTTTGTTTATTTTTTCATTTCATATTCATATAAAGTTTCATAATCTTGGTTATTTAACACTTTATCCTTAGTAGGGTTGATTCCAAACTATGGATCACCAGACCTTTTTGAACTTTCTTTTTTACCATCTCATCAAAAACTTCATCAGGAATATTCTTTTATTTCTTATGTTTCTTCATAGAGGAAGTTTCTACCTTTATATTTTTCTTATTTTCAACCTCCTTAGCCTTTATTGATGGTTGGGAATCAGAGGCATCCCTGTAAACTGTTTCTACAAATTTCTTGGACTTAGAGTAAAAAACTAGTCTCATTTTGGCCATTGTATCCTCGCTGATAAAAGAATTTTTTCCCTCACCAGATATGATTTGTTAGAAACATTTAATACTTCCATGAACTTAAAAACCATTTTACTTATAAAATTGGGGAACATGATGATTTTTATTTGATTGAATTTGTTTTAATTTTCTACATGGTGATAAAGATAAACATGACCATGCCTATCTTCCCCATATTCTTCAAATAACATAGAACAAAAACATCAAATACCTTTAAAGTATTTCAATCTCCTTTTCTCAGAATCAATAATCCTTGCATCTAAAATGCTATGAATTTTTTTTCTGGAGTTAAGTGTGATACTTTTTTAACTTTAGTGTATTCAGAAAACAATGAATCTTAGGCTTTGGTCTAGTTAAAAGTTTTGAGATTGTTTGGAAACTTGTGAGAAGGACAATATGCTTCTCCCTCTGATGGAACTCTGACTAAGTTAGTAAATTTCTTATAAGACAATTTGTATCTATATCCATACATAGAAAAAGAAAATTTTCTTTTCCATACTTCTTAACAAAATGTACTGATTCATAGAACTCAAACACTACCTCTAGATAATACAAATCAAAATCCTTATCAGGTTTTACAACACATAATGATTCCCATCCTTGAAATGAGATGATATTCTTTAGAGTAGAATCATATTTTTCAAGCCAATTTCTTTTGATCATAATTGCCCTAAACACGAACCATTTAGAAAAATATTCCTTGGTCACCATCGAACTTGGATTTGAAACCGGAGAATGAATGAAAAGAAAGACTTTCAGACAGTGATCTTTTAGGGGTGCAACAAGTCGGGAGAAAAGACAGTGAATGAATGATGTGGGACATGGGGTGACCCTCCTTTATATAGGCACTCGTGGTGATAGTACAACTTCCATAAGAAAACTGAGGGTTTATATTTAATCCCATTCTAATATGATGATTTATATTGATATTAATAAAGTTTTAAAGGATTTTTAAACTCTCAATTTTTTTGAAACTTTTATCAGATTGAGAATGAATCCGATTAGATTTTTTTTTAAAAACTCTAAAAACAATTTTTTTTATAAAAAATAAGAATAGTAACAATAATAATTATAAACTAACGTAATGAAATAGTGAAAAAATTAAAATAATAAAAGAGTACCTTTCAAAGTGGAAAGTGTTATCGGTATGAATAACATATTCTTCTTGGTTCTTGATAGATTATGATAGTTTTGAAATAAAAAAATGATTACAATGGTTTTATTACTATAAATTTATTAAAACAGTTTCTTTATAAAACTGAATATGATAGTTTTGAAAATAAAACTGAATAGAATAATTCTAAAAATTAAATTGAATATGATAGTTTTAAAAATAAAAATGAATATGATAATTTTGAACTGAATATAATAGTTCTGAAAGTAAAACTGAATATTATAGTTTTGAAAATAAATCGAATATGATAGTTTTGAAAAATAAAACTAATTATGATGGTTTTTAAAACTGAAAAAGTTTGTAACAAGTTTTGAGTTTGGAAGATTTATGATAGTTTCTTAGTCTGGAAAACATTTTGATAATTCTGACTTTAAAATTTTCATAAAAGTGTGAGTTTGGAAAATTCATTACTATAAAAGTTTTATAAAAAATAATATTTTTATAAAACTAAATGTTATAATAAAAACTAAAAGTTTTTTTTAAAATACTCCTATTAAAAGGAGTATGTTAATGTAAGGATATAGATCAAAAAAATGTAGATACAAATGATAAATTTACATTGAATATCCCTAGATTTTTTTGATATTTTCAAATCTATCAAAATTAAGGGGTTTTGTAAAAATATTAGCAAGTTTTTCTTTAATTTTAATGAATTTTAAAATTATATATCCTTTAGGTGTGTGATCCCCAAAAAAATGGTGTCTTATATATATATATGTTCTTAGAACATGAGTGATGTGTTGGGTTTTTAATTAATGGAATGAAACTTTTATCATCACAAAGTATTTGAGTTTTATTAAAACTCATACCCTAGTTAGTGTCTGTGTGTTGCATCCAAAACAATTGAGCACAAAAACTTCTAGATTTCATATATTCAGCTTCAGCAATGGAATTTTCTACTGAGTGTTGTTTCTTAAAAGACCAAGAAACTAGTGAATCTCCTAAGAAATGAAAAGTACCAGAAGTACTTTTCCAATCCATTCTACAACTACCAAAGTCATCATCTAAAAAAATTTTTAAATAAAAAACATTTTTAGAATAATATAAAAGGCCTAAATCCATAGTTATCTTAAGATAATTAAAAATTCATTTTAAAATATTAAGATGGGATTATTTTGGATTTTCATGATATCTTGAACATAATAATACAAAAAAAATTAAATTTGGACAACTAGATGTTAAGAAAATTAAACTTCCTATCATACCTCTAAAAGTTTTATGATCAACTATTTTCCTAGCCTCATCAGGATCTAGAGTATTTGAGGTACCAATAGGAGTACAAATACTTTTAGTATATTTGTATCCAAATTTCTTAAGAATATATTTTATATACTTATGCTGAGATATAAAATTTCCTTACGGTTTTTATAAAATTTGAAAACCTAGAAAATATGTTAACTCATCCATCATACTTATTTTAAACTCAAATTTCATAATATATGTTAAGGAATATCTTAAATATTGTTGAGTTGAACCAAATATAATGTCATCAATATAAATTTTTACAATCATAATATTTTTTTAACTTATTTTATAAAAAGAGTTGGATCCACAAATCCATTAAAAAATTATTTTGTAACAAAAATCCATTTAACCTATCATACCAAGCTCTAGGGGATTGTTTAAGTCCATATAAAGATTTTTTAAGTTTATAAATGTATTTTGGATGTTTTTTATTGTCAAAACCATGGTTTTTTATACATAAACTTACTCCTGAACATATCTATTAAGAAAATATCACTTCACATCCATTTGAAATAGTTTTAAATTAAAGAATTCTACAAAGGATAAAAGTATTCAAATAGCTTCAAGTCTTGCTACTAAAGCATAAGTTTCTTCATAATCTATTACACCTTATTGATTATAACCTATAACAAAAATTCTATCTTTATTTATAACTATTATTCCATTTCAATACATTTTTCCCCAAAAAACAATTTTACTCCAATTACAGAAGTTTCTATAGGTTGTTAAACTAAAGTATGGATTTTTTTTCCTCTCAAACTCATTGAGTTCATATTGAATTTCCTTAATCCAAACCTCATCACCTAAAGCCTCATCAATATTCTTAGGTTCAAATTGGTATAAGAAAGATGTTCAATTTAATTTCTTAAGGAACTTCTAGTCCTAACTGGTTAATCTACATCACCAATGATACTTTCACTAGGATGATTCCTAAGAAATAATTATCTTCTTGGGTTTTCAAAAGTACGTTCTTCAACAATAGGTAGAAAATATTCCCAAATAATAACTTTAGAAACTAATTCTTTAGTTATTACCTTATGAGAAGAACTTTATAACAAAGGTTGAAAATCAATTTTAGAAATAACATCTAAGGATGTTGGTTGAGGTTGTTTTAAAATAAAAGGATTAGTTTCATCAAAATTAACACGTACTATTTACTAAAGAGTATAAGATTTTTTTTAGAAATCTATATGCCTTAAAAGTAGTGGAATGACCTAAAAATATTCCTTCATCAGATTTGGATGACAATTTATGTAAATTATCTTTAGTATTCAGGATGAATACTTTGAAACCAAAAACTTTGAAGTAATAAAATTTTGGTTTTCTTCTCATCCACAACTCATATGGTTTTTTATTAAGAAAATGTCTAATTAAAACCAGATTTATAATATAATATGCATCACTAATCGCTTCAGTCCAAAAATATTTAGCAATTGAGTATTCATTCAGAATGGTTCTAGTTATTTCTTAAATAATTTTATTTATTCTTTTAACTACACCATTTTCATGGAGAGTTCTAGGAGCTGAAAGGCTATGTTCAATACCTTTCTTACTTCAGAAAGTTTCAAAATCATCATTTACAAATTCTCCACCATGATCACTATGAATAGTTATTAATGATAGGTTTTTATCATTTTTAACTTTGGCAACAAAATTTTTAAAATAACTAAATTCACTGGATTTCCTTTCTAGAAAATAGACCCATTTATATCTAGTGTAATCATCAACTAAGACATATGCATAGTGTTTTCCACTAATACTTCCAATTTTTATATTACCAAATAAGTCCATGTAGACTAAATATAAATCCTATTAAGTTGATACTTCACTAAAATATTTAAAACTTGACTTATGTTTTTTACCATATTGAAAAGGATCACAAAATTTTGAAGCATCAAACCTAAGTTCCGGTAGATCCTCAAAAATTCATTTCTTAGTTAACTTAGATAAGTTTCTAAGGTTATAGCCTCCTAAAATTTTATTCCATAACCAATATTAATCTTCCATTGCACTAAGGCAAGGTAAGTCTTGGATCCTAAGGTATTATATGTTTAATGTATAAACATTCTCATACTGATTAGAAGAAAGAATAAATTCATTCTTGGAACTATATACTAAACACTTATCATTACTAAAGTTAAAAAATACCCTTCATAAAATAATTTAATTTTTCTTATAAGGTTTTGCTCAAGACCCACAAAAAACAAAACATTTCAAATAATAAATTTTCTAAGAAGAATAATGTTACCTATTATGATAATCTCTCCTTGAGCATTATCTCCGAAAGTTACTTTTCCACCTTTCATATTTATTATATTCTTGAAGAAGTATTTGTTTCTAGTCATGTTTCTAGAACATCCACTATCCATGTACCATATGTTTTTGTTTTTGGTACTACCTTTGTTATCCCGAAAACAAAAACATTAGATTTTCGAAACCCAAACCTTCTTGGGTCCGATGTTGTTAGAAAATAAAACTTTTGGTAACTATATTTTTCCAATTTTGTTTTGGGAAAATTTCATTTCCTTTGAAAAATAATCTTTATGAAAACATAGAGATTTTATTCTATTTAAGTAACAATTATTTTTTACAATTCCCTCCACTTTGATATTTAGTGGAAAATGTTCACTTTTTAGAACAAAGAAAGTATTACTAAAAATAGGTTTTTTTATAAGTATAACTAATTACAGTACTATTATTGTAAGGATGAATTTTTTTGTACATTTTATCAAATTTTTTCTTACTAGTGGTAAACTTTGATAACATTTTCTTAAAAGTAAAAATTTTGGATTTTAGTTTTACAACTAATTCCTTATCCTCATTAAAAAGAGTCTTATAACTAAGTTTCTAAAAACTAATTTGCAAACTATCATTTTCAGAAACTATTTTTAAAGATATTTTGAAATAATATATTTTTCTAAAATAGTTTGATCAAGATATTTAGAAAGATATGATATTTCATTTTTTAAAAAATTTATCCTTTAATCATCCTTAACAAGTTTTTATATAGCATTATGAAGTTTTTTTTAAAATCTTGCAATTTTAATTTTCTAAGAGTTTAGAAAATCTAGAAACTTATTCATAAGAAGGTAAAGAATTATCCTCACTGGATGAGGAGGATTCTCTATATGAAGATGTAGAAATTTTATCATTATCACTTGTAAGATAATTAAAATTTAAAGGCAAATTGGTAATGTTCTCAGCTGCTCATACTTTTTCATGAAACATTGATTAACTCTAGGTACTTTGGTGAAAATAATGATGTTAATATGTACAGAAATTTCATCATCAAAATTATTATCTAAAGAATATCCACTACTGGCACTCCAAGTGTTAGAGGATTTAAATACTTTATTGCTCTTAGATTTGTAATAATTTTTAGAATTTCTGTCAAAATTATTTTCTTTTATATATTTCCTCTTCATCCTTGGACAATCAGGTCAGATATGTCCATCTTTCTTGAATTCATAACATGTGACTTCAGAATCTTTCCTATCACTTATATCCTTATTGCCTTTCTTGTAACAGTATTGGAAATATTTCTTTCCAACAATCTTGTTCATCCTCCTGGAAATATTAGATAATTCATTCTCATAATGTTTAGATGTACTTTAATCTTATTGAATAACAAATTTCTTATTTCTCAAGGATTTAGTAACCTTTTTAGGTGTTTGAGTTTATAAAGAACAATAGTATCAACAAAAGCAACAACTCCATTTTATTCTTTTATTTCTCATCATCTCTCTTGAGTATTCCTTCATACTGCATAAGGGTTCCAATAAGATCATCTAGAGTAATATGGTTAAGTTTTATAGTTTCATCCATAACTATTATCTTTAATTCCCACTCATTGGAAATGATATCAATAATATTTTCAATAAGGATTTCATCATCAAGATATTTTTCACTAATATCTTGTAAACTATTTATAATTTTCATGAGCCTATGGTGAATATTTTCAACTGATTCTCTAGGTAATAAATCAAATGCTTGGTAGTATGATCTAATAATTTATATTATTGTATCAATAATTTATAAGCTCTAAAGTGCGTGAATTACATATTTTTACATATACTCTTAGTAGCTTTACATAAAGATATATGATTATATAAACTTATTGTACTATAAAATAGTAGAGTATTCCTTACACTATAATTAAACTGATACTCTTGTTTTTCTTGATGAGTAAAAGTAGTGATTTTTTCATGACCCCTCCCTCCAATGATACCCCTTCTATTCTGGAAATGAAGAAAGGGAGATAATAACCCCCCGAGTCTTGCCTCTAGTAGGCCCCATGTTAGTGACTAGCACTAAGGGTGTACAAATATCACAATATGGGAGGCATTACCATTTATAAGGAAATAATATCTGGAGATAATATGAATCATTCACAATAACTCCAAGACATATATTAAAGAGAAACCCAAAACATCCCACATGCATGTATAAATAGAACTGATAAAAATACAATAAAGTCTCCAAAGTAAATACCCAAAAGTAATGTTAAAGCAAAGACTCAACAACTGTCAAGGATCTGAGCTAGTAAGGTCCAACACGGTCCACAAAATCCTCCTAGAAACCTGAAAATAGTTTTATATATGTAGGGTGAGCATACAAGTATACTCAGTAGGAAAACCAAATTCTCTCATGATCATGTGAAATAATCATACTAATACACCCATGAGAAAACAACAAAACCAAATAAAACCTATACAGGTATACTAACCCAACTTGACCTCACCAAGGAATTATCACCAAGTAACGCAAGTCAAGTAATATAATATAGAGTAAATCACATCGATGATCGGGTACCCTGCACCACTTTCCCATAGGTATTCCACTCTCTCCCAATGTTGTACATCCTGGTGCTCCCATACCTTCTGTATACCACATCACATCCTATTTTCACACACTTGGGACTCACAACACATCTTTCTCATAGACACCTAGGCCTCACAATACATCCCGCCCGCACAAACCTAAGACTCACAACACATCTCGCCCGCACACACCCAGACCTCAAAACACATCAAATCTCATCCCAGACACCGGGGAAAGCACATCACATCTCATTATAAAGACACTCAAGAAATCACATCTCATCACAACTCATCTTGAAGACACCCGGGATACCACACCACAATCACCATATAATTTACTAAAAAACCTCTGACTATCACAACTTATGAAATACCTACCTTTACTAGAAGAGTGAGTGGAAAAGAGAAGGTACCTAGCCATAAATACTCCTCACTAGATATTGGGAAAGACACCCCCCATGATGATGGGGGTGTTTAGCACATAGTGCTCAACTAGGGCAGGGTATGTATATAAATCAAAAGGAAAATTCAAGGATATATATATATATATATATATATATATATATATATATATATATGATACCAAACACTAAATCCCAACCCATGGTTTCTCAAACAAACCACCATCTCACAACACTATCATCTTTACTGCTACCTCTAAATGCACAACACCACACATCAATCCACACATCCCATTTCACATTCCCAACCAATTAATTTAACTATTTCCATTCTATTAACCAAACTAAACCAAGCCATTCTAAACTTTATTAAACAATTATTTATTCATTCCATAATTACTTGGGAAACTATCAGGCATGACACATATCAAGAAACACAGTAAAAATCATTCAGGGGATGAATATACCTGGTTAATTAACATGACATCACATTAATGACACATCATACCACGACCTCTAGATACAGGGAAAATATTTCTGCATGTTATCAATGAAAAGACTCTCTAAAATTACCCACACAAAAACTATTATCCTTCTTCAAACTAATCTGCCCAGATCATCATATCAACAAAATAAACCCCCTCCGCACAACCGTTCCCACAACCGCATCACTGCACGTACCAAGGAAAAAAATATTTTATATTTATTAAGGCATCCCTTATTTAATTTAAATTATTATTTTAGAGGTTATCATAGAAATTGTATGATCCCGGGGCATCCATTTATTGGATAAATATACATAGTTAACCAATTTATATAAGAATTCAACACAAACCAAACAACATGCATTCCAAAAACCATCCAGTGCAAAAAAAAGGAACCCCAATAGCTACGATTTTTAGTGGGTATTTAGCCCATAAAAATCACAATATTAATGATATCAAACACCCAACAAGATCATGCATCACTTTCCCCAGCCCCTATATATTTATTTTTAAACCAATTTGATTACCTTTATTAATAAAAAAACCCATCTTCACAAGGTTAAACATTTACATACCCATACCACATGATTCATAATTAAGAAATATGAATGAAATCCTATTTGGAAGAAGAACAATTGACACTTCCTAGTTGCTCCAAAAACAGGGGCGACATACAATAGGTAACCCTCCAGGGAAACACGAACCAATTACCACAACCTATCCACACAACTCTGATGGGAAGAAGGATTCAAAGGATTCAGTATCTAGAGAAAGGAGAAGAAATAATGAAGGAAAAAACCCCAAATTAGAAGTATTTAATCTGGAACACAGGGGATTTGAAACGGTTTTGAATTTCCATTAAAGGTGGATCTAGGAAAGACCATGTAGTTTGACCATTTCAAAGCTTCTAGAATCTTAGGGAATTAAATATATAATTTATGGCCTTTTATTTGGTCTCAAATCCCTTTAAATTTGGAATTAAAATAATTTTACATCAAAGAAAGACGTCAAAAGGGAAAAACAGGAGGAATTGGAAACACTGCTCATGAGGCACTGCTAGCGAGACACTGCCAGATGAGGCACCGCTAGACGAGGAATTGCTAGAGAGGCACTTCCATATAAGGCACTGCATGTGAGACACCTCCATATGAGGCATCTCCCATGATCCACCACCAGATGAGGCACTGCCAGTGAGCCACCTCCAGATGAGTGACTGCCAGTGAGCCACTTCTAGTGAGACACCGCCATGACAAGACACCGCGCCAGTGATCCACCACCAGGGTGAGATACCACCAAAAATCCACCACTAGGGTGAGACACCACCAAGGTGAGATACTATCAGTGAGACACTACCAGTGAAAAACACCACCATCGTGAGACACCACTAGCACAAGACACCATTGGGATTAGACACCGTTGGGATGAGATGTCATTGTAAAACTTAGAAAACTAGGAATTTTTGAAAACTATTGAAAATTAACCACCATTGGAACATATCACCTATCCCAAAAATAACTCAGATTCCCCAAGACACCTCAAACACCAGATTTCCCACAAAGTAATGGACTGGAACATTTGAGAAATTACATCAGATACCTTTCAAACTATTCTCATCCTTGAGAATTTAAAACTAACCTAAAGGGAAAGAGAGGAATGGTCTGAAAAAACATCCCTCATGATACCTATCAAGGATCTCATTACACTTGAAACACTTCTAACAACTAAACACGTCAAATTTCAACAATAAAACACCTTGTGTTGTTCAAAACCTAGAGTGGAAACCTCTACACCTAAGAACACCTCCCCCAACATCTGATAACCAAGCCTTATCATCATGGATATTGACACGTCAACCCAAATGACCAAAAACACACTACATAACCACAAAAAACCACACCATCCTGAACACATGAAGCAGGTAATTCCATCCTCCATGTTAAGATACTATTCGCTCTGAGCGGCACTAAATCACCCATATAGGTTTAATCGCATCGCAGTTAAAGCATATCAATTAGGAATCAGGTCCTCACCATTTCATATGTCAAGAATTTATCACACATCACACCACACACATAGAAACCTAAGGAAAAACCACTTATCACATAATCAACAAGGTTTAAACATCACATCATAAAGTAAAACAAAGCAAAAAAAATTCAAAATAACTTTGAGTACTGGGAATGAATCTGCATCTCTCACTCTCATGTACTCTCCTCATGGACACCATGCCTCTATAACACATGAACCAAAGGAATTTTATATCCATGAAACACCTTCTTTCGATGATCCAGTATCTCTATTTTCCATTTCACAAACATCACATCATCCTTGATATCTAAATATCCCCAGTTAATGACATGGGAGTCATCGTGAATATATCGACAAAGCTAAGAGATGTGAAAGACATCGTGGATCCTCTCTAACGATGGTGGAAACACCAAATGATACAATACCTTACCAACTCTCCCCAACACCTAAAAGGGTCCAACGAACTTGGTAGAAAGATTACTCACTTTTCTAAACCTCCGCTGCCCACATCGAGGGGAAAAATTCAAGAACACGTGGTCCCCAACCTCGAACTACAAGGGCCTCATCCTACAATCAACATAAGACTTATTATTGTCCTATGATACTTTCATACTCTCATGAATGAGCTGAAATTTATTTATCAGGCTCTGCACCACATCGAGACCAAGAATAGCTGTCTCCCCAACCTCTTTCCAGCACAACGGAGAATGAAACAATCTTATGTACAAAGCCTCAAATGGAGCCATGAAAATAGAAGAGTGATAGATATTATTATAAGAAAAATCTACCAAAGGAAGGTGTAATACCCAAAATCCACTGAAGTCCAAGATGCATGCTTTCAATATATCCTCTAATGTCTAGATAGTCCATTCCATCCGCCCATCTGTCTATGGGTGGAATGCAATACTGAGGTGTAACCGAGTGCCAAAAGTATACTGAAATCCCCTCCAAACTCATGAGGTAAACCATGCATCCTAATTAGAGAAAATAGACCTCATAAATCCATGAAACCGCACCACTTCATCCACATACCTCTTAGCCAAAGCATCCACTACTTCTAACTCCTGGATTGTTAAGAAGTGGGATGATTTCATCAAACGATACACTATCACCTAGATATCATCACGACCTCCCTAATATCTGGGCAACCCCATGATTAAATCCATCAAGATTTCATCCCATTTCTACTTGGGAACATCCAAAGGCTGAAACAACCCACCAAGAATATGATTCTCAACCTTTAACTACTATAAAACCAAGAAATTTACCACAAACTCCACCACTTCCCATTTCATCTCGGGCCACATAAACTACATCCTCAAGCCATGATACATCTTGAAAAATTCTGGGTTCACCTCAAAAGGTTATCTATGAAACTCACAAAGGACTCTATCACACATTGCTACTTGAACAAACAACCTTCCACAAAACAAAATTCAGTTATAAACATCCTCCAACCATCCCTCTGGAGTATCACCATGGCCAACACAATTTCACATCACCTCTACCTATAAGTCTCCCCACTGAGACTCCTCCACCTTCTGCATTATAGAATTATACACTATTATTTGAAACAAAAAAACTCTACCACCATATACCCTTACATATAAGTGCAAGACTTACAACTCCTACATCTCTCTCCAAGCATCCTTAGACTCCCAAAAACATACTTCCATGACTACATGCTCAAATCATCAGCCAAAACATTTCCCTTTACTAAGGCATAGGAGATTTCAAAATCATAATCTTGAAAAAACTCCATCCACCTCCACTTTCTTAAGTTCACATCACGCTGAGAAAATATATACCTTAAGATCTTGTGATATGTGAAGACTAAAAAGAACTCTCCAATGAGGTAATTTCACTAAAAATTCAGCACAAACACAACTACTGATAGATATAGATCATGGGTGGTGTAGTTATGCTCATGGGGACATAACTTTCTAGACCTATAAGAGATCACCGCTTCATGCTGCATCAAAATGCATCCAAAAAACATATGGGAAGTGTCAAAAATCACCTCAAACATTACCCCTTAGGTAAATATAGCATTGGGGAACTGACCAAATTCCCCTTCAGGAAACTAAAAACTTTCGGGAACTGACCACTACTTGCAAAAAACTTGGTCCTTCCTAGTCAAAGCTGTAAATGGGGATAAAACTTGAGATAAATTGGGTATAAAACTCTGATAATAGCTTGTAAGACCAAGGAAATTGTGATCCTCTTCCACATTCTTGTGTGATTCCCAAGAAACAACTAATTCAACTTTTAATGGGTCTACTGCTACACCCTACCGAGACACCACATGCTTGAGGTAATTCACCTATCGTGTCTAGAATTTACACTTGGAAAACTTTACATAGAGATGGTGGAATCGAAGAACATATAATAAATTTTAGAGATGACCGACATGATCATCCTCTAACTTCAAGTATATTAAGATATAATCGATGAATATGACAATAAAAAAATCCAAGAACTCATAGAACACAGAGTTCATAAGCCCCATGAACATGGTTAGTGCATTCGTAACACCAAAAAACATGACCACAAACTCAAAGTTCCCATACCAACATCTGAAGGCAGTCTTTGAGATATCACCCTCCTTTACCCTCAACTGATGATATCTAGACTGCAGATCGATCGTAGAAAACTAACTCGCCCCTATCAACTAGTCGAAAAGATCATCTATCATGGTATGAGGGTAATGGTTCTTGACTGTCACATATTCAACCTTTGATAGTCAATACACAACCTCATAATACCATCCGCCTTCCTTGTGAATAACACTGGAGAACCCCATGATGACACACTCAGCTAGATAAAACCCTTCTGCATTAGATCATCTATCTGAATCCTTAACTCCTGCAACTTAGAAGGTTCCATTCAATAAGGATTTATAAAAATTAGAGAAGCACAAGGCTACAAGTCTATCCCAAAATCAACATCATATCGAAGGGGTAGCATCATAAAATCCTCAGGTAAACATCTAGGAACTCCCCAATGACCATGGGAACCTCTACCATCTCAATATCCATTGATTCCACTGAAATTTTGTCCAAAAAGGAAATAAGAGTCTCCAGACGTTGTTTACCCACATGAAAACCCCACTCACCAATGAAAACCACATGTTGACCATCCACATTTGAAAAAAATAATCTCCTCCAGAAGCAATTAATAACGACATGTATGGAATATAACTAGTCAATACTAAGGATGACATTGTATGGATGCTTCTATAGTAATAAAAGATACCCTCAGGACTGATGCGACCCCATCACTAGTCTACAACCCCGACACACATCAAACAAGATGGTCTGGACTCCAACTGGTGTAGTCAACACCAGGGATATGAGAATACTCTCTACGTCTAGTCCTAGAGTATGGAATAGATCAGGTTCAAAAAAGAAGTTCAAAGTTTTGGAATCAAACAAGGCAAAAACAAGGGTAATAAACAAACTAATCATACCTCTGACGATCTCTGGCCCCTCTGGAACTACTACCTCCGCTATGTGCAACTGACCATGCTCATATCCTCTACCTATCTGCTGAAGACCACATCCATGAACATGCTTGGGTCATGGTCCCTGAACATGAGGAACATCCTAAGGTCGAACTCTACCCTCTCCATCTCCCCTGGTGGAGAAAAAACCTGCTGCCCTTACTGTTGAAATGGTCTCACTGGAAAATGCTGCTGAGGATAGCGCTGAACCTATCTGTCTCCACTAAATTGAGTTCATGGAACTACTGGGAACTGGCTCTGGTGATGGCCATGAACCCCAAAACCAAAACACATTGGCACAAATCTCCCAGGAAAAGCATGGAAACCGCTAGCACTAGAAGGCCAGAAAGGAAGCTGCTGATGTAGACTCCCTACTAGTCAAAACCTCAAAGGTCCTAACACCTTAGATTTTCCACTGAAAACTATACCTCTCGAAGAAATCTTCTGGATCCCCTCTCATAGTAGACCTCATTGTGAGTTCATCTGTTTGATCACCTCTGCCTTGTTATGAACCACCAGATACTTTGGCAACGTAAAAGGAGTAACTACATATTGCATAGGAGGAAAGAGTTCCTCCTCAAGACATCTCGCACATGACTCCTCATCTGGAAAAGCATCTGAAAAAAATACAGAAGGTCCTTGAACTTGATTCTTAGCTCATGCACTGACATACTCCCCCAATAAAGGGTGAGTATCTCCTGCCTCTTCTCAGCCTTTATGGTCAACAAAAGGAACTCCACCTAAAACTCCTTCTAGAAGTCAACCCACAAAATGTTTGACTCTTTCCACTCTTCTAGATACAATGTCCACACTACAAAAAATAGAGTGATTAGAAGGGGTTTTAACCCCTTCTAAATACTTTAATGGTGGTTACCCATAACCGCCACTAAGGTGGCCTCCTACTCTGATTAGAGGTGTTTTTGGGTAATTGTTGGTAAACTATATCTATGTTTATCGGTGGTTAGATTATAGGGGGTTTTAAACCCCTATAATTTATCCCTAAATTCATCATAAACTAATATATTAGAGGCAGTTTTAACACCCCCTAATTTCAAAGATCACATTAGAGGCGGTTAGAACCACCCCTATTTGACTTGTATCAGGACCTAGTTTAGAGGTGGTTATACTGTAATTGCCACTAAACTACCACACACACACACACACACAAACATATATCACCTCAAAGAACCACTAGATAACCCACCTAGACCACCCCCCGACACACCTGGCAAACCCATCAACACACACAAACACACCCCTGACACCCCACCAAGGCCCCCTTGACAACCACCCAGACACACCCCCGCACCCCCTAGACACACCCCTGAAACCCCCTTGACAACCACTCAGACACACACCCACACACACCCACACCCCCTAGACACACCCCTGACACCCCCAATGAGACCCGCCCTTGACACCCCACCGAGATCCCTCACAACCACACCGACACCCACCCAAACACAACCCTAACAACCCCCAGACACCCACACACCCTACAAGACACACCTTGCAGGACCCAGACACATCGGGACAAACACCCCCGCCCACCTAAGGCCCAAGAGGGCCTAGAAATGGAAGAAATCTCGACCCATGCGAGGCCACAGAAAAATTCAGCCGCCGGGAGTCGAACCTGAGACCGATCAGGAGAATCAGCAGCGTACCTACCACTAGGCTGGGACACCTTTGGGATAATATATACAATTATTTATATTTATTTACATACCAAATTATTAGTTATATATATATATATTATATTTGGGTATGGAAATATAAATAATATAATATATTTTTTATATTATGTATATTATTATATATATATATATATATTTGTGTATAATATATATATATATATTTTTTGAAAGGATAATATATATATATATATATATATAATGTATTTGTGTATATGATGTATATATTTGTCTATAATATGTATATATATATAATATATTAGATACATAAATGTGAGATAATATATAATATATTTGTGTATAATTTATATATATATATATATGATATCTGTGTATATATAATATATGCACAAATAATTATACTTAGATATATAAATATATATTTATATATATATTTTCAAATACATTTATATTTGTGTGTGTGTGTATTTATGTATTTATATGATATTTATAGGCATGATATAATTATAATATATATATATATATATATATATTTATATAATCATTTTTATATATTTGTATATATGTATGTGTGTATGTAACAATAATAATATTAATTATTCTTATTATTACAACTATTTTTTAAACTATAAAAATTATATATTAGTTTTATAAATACTATACATTTATACATTTTATGATTTATATTATACATATATTATATGAAATAAATTTATATTAAATATCTACATATATGATTATATACATTTATATTATATCATATATATATATATACAGACAGAAAAATAAATACTTTCATATAATTGAAAATATATAATATAATTAAATGATATATATATATTAAATTAATTGATAATTAATATGGTATACTATAATATATAAAAATAATTATATAATATATATAAATTTATATATAATTAAATATTTATAATATTATATATATAATATAATTATATAAAATATATATGTATATTTATATTTAATTTTTTCTATATTATATATATTTGTATACATATAATATAAATGTATTTACACAAAAATATACAATAAAAATGTATTTAATATAATACATGTATAATATAAATCATAATATGAATTTATAGTATTTATAAAACCATATATAATTTTTATAAATTTGAATAAATATATTTATAATTACATTTATATTATGTATACCAATATTTATGTATGTATACATTTTTTATATGTATAAGTATTTATTTAAATTATTTATATAATGTTCTTATATATATATATGTTTATAATGTATTTAAATGAAAATATATAATGTGTTTATGTAATACACACACACATAAGCACGCACGCATGCACACACACACATATATTATAAAATTTGAATTTTTATAAGATTTATTTTAAAAAATAAATAAATTTTTTGAGGGGGTTTAAAACCCCCTATAATCAGTGGGATTAGCGGTGGTTCATGACCCCATCAAATTTCTTGAATTAGAGGGGGTAACAGCCCCCTCTAATGTCATGAATTAGAGGGGGTTCAAAACCCACTCTAATGACATCAATTAGAGGGGGTTCAAAACCCCCTCTAATGTTATCAATTAGAGGGGGTTAAACCCCCCTCTAATTTCTTAAATTAGGGGGGGGGGGGGTTCAAAACCCCCTCTATGTCTTAAATTAGTTGGGGTTCAAAACCCCCTCTAATGTCTTAAATTAGTTGGGGTTCAAAACCCCCTCTAATCTAACAGATTAGTGGTGGTTCATAAACCCCCTATAATATCTTAAATTAGAGGGGGTTGTGAACCCCCACTATTTCCTTTTTAAAAAATCAACTATATATATATATATATATCTCCTCTAAAATCCAACAGAATATATAGAGCCACTAATTATTAAATTAGCGGTGGTTTTGATATAATCACCTCTAAAATCAAACCAAATATTAAAAAAACAATTCTAAAAAATTTAGAGGGGGTTGTGAACCCCATATAAATTTTATGATTAGAAGGGGTTGTGAATAAACCCCTCTAAAATGAATTTAGAGGGGTTTGTGCATAACCCCCTGTAAAAAACCATCTCTAATCTCCTGTTTTTTTTGTAGTGACACCACTAATGTGCAACACCCTACATCTGAATAATTTCCAAATAGACCTAGTACTCTATTGAGGCTTGGATTAAACTGAAAGTGATCACAAGCTCCTCTATCCAGATCTCTGTCTCCACATTTAAAACACTGACCTTGTACTTCCCCAAATCCTTCCACTAGAAAGCATGTAATTTCCTCTACCATTAATCATCCTCCTCAACCGAATCAACCCTACAACGATCAATCAGATCATCCTATTGAACCTCTACTGCCTGAACCACACACGGTTGACCACCAGGATCCATAGCTGAAAGGAAAAAAATTATTTACAAAGCTCGAGTAGTATGTAATTTCATTAAGATTAAATTTAACTCATTAAATTAATTTGTTATCTTTTTCAAACTTCCCAAAACAACCCAATTCAAACATGAACACAAGTCATCATGATGCATGTAACTTTACTAGGTCTCCAAGCTGCAAGCAGGTCTATCTCACTTGGAAATTCAATAATCTCAGAGTCCATGCACTAGATCACAATGGGCCCTAAAATCCCATTCCCTATATGGTCTCCTTGGCCTATGTCATACACCAAGGTCAACTGGAACTGTTACCATACCACACCATGCTATCCTCACTGTACCTAACTCCAAATTACATCCTATCTCTCAACCATCAGGATATGATACCACTCTAGCATGACCCCCTCCCTCCAAGAACACCCCTCTTAGGATGAAAATAAAGAAAGGGAGATAATGAACACTAAGTACCACCTTCAGTAGGCCCCAAGTTAGCGAATATCACCAAGGGTGTACAAATATCAAAATATGGGAGGCATTACCCTTTATAAGGAAACACGATCAATAGATAAGATTAATCATTCACAATAACTCTAATATATATATGAAAGAGAAACCCAAACCATCTCACATTCATGTATAAATAGAACTGATACAAATACAATAAATTCTACTAGGTAAATACCCAAAAGTAAAGCTAAAGAAGCAACTCGGCAACCATCAAGGATCTGAGCTAGTAAGGTCCAGCATAGTCTATAAAATCCTCATGGAAACCTGAAAATAGTTTTATATATGTAGGGTGATAATACAAGTATACTCAGTAGGAAAACTAAATTCTCTCATGCACATGTGAAATAAGCATACTAATTCACCCATGAGAAAACAAAAGAACCAAACAACACCTATACAAGTATACTAACCAAACCCAACCTCACCAAGGCATGCTCATTAATAAACGAAAGTCAAGTAATATAATATAGAGTAAATCACATCAATGATAGGGTACCCTACACCACTTTACCACTGGTATGATGTTCTCTCACAATGTCATACATCCTGGTGCTCCCATCCCTTCTTCATACCACATCACATCCTACTCGCACACACTTGGGACTCAAAACACATCCCACTCACAGACACCTAGGCCTCACAACACATCCCGAAATCACACACCTAGGCCTCACAACACATCCCGCCCGCACGTAGCTAGGCCTCACAACACATCACATCTCATCCTGAATACACCTAGGAAATCACATCACATCTCATCCCGAAGACACATGGGAAAGAATTTCTCATCATAACTCATCCCAAATACACATGGTATACCACAAATCAACCATCATCTAATGAAACAACAGACCTCCATCCATCATAGCCTTTGTAATACCTAACTTTCCTAGAAGAGAGAGCAGAAAAGAGGGGGTACCCAGCCATCCGTACTCCTCACCAGATGTTAGGAAAGACACCCTCCCCCATGAAAATGGGGGTATTCTGCATATAGTTCTCAACTAGGGTGGGGTGTGTATATAAATCACAAAGAAAATAAAAGTGTATATATATATATATGATACCAAACACTCAATCCCAACCTACGGTTTCTCAAACAAACCACCATCACACAACATTATCACCTTTGCTGCTACCTCTAGATTCACAACTTGACACATAAATCCAAAAATCCCATTTCACATTCCAAACCAATTCATTTAACCATTTCCATTCCATTAACCAAACCAACCCAAGCCATTCTGAACTTTATTAAACAATTATTTATTTATTCCATCACTACTCGGGCAACTATCAGGCACAACACATATCAAGAAACATAATAACAGTCATTCATGGGATGAAGAGACCTAGTAAATTAACACTACTTCACATTAATGACAAATCATAAAATAAACTATAGATATGGGGTGAATCTTTCTGTGTTATCAATGAAAAGACTCTCGATAATTACCCACAAAAACACTACTATCCTTCTTCAAACTCATCCTACCAAATCATTATATCAATATAACCACCCCCCTGTTCACAATCATTCCCACAACCACATCACCATACATACCAAGGAAAAAAATATTTTTAGATTTAATAAGGCATCCCTTATTTAATTCCACTTGTTAATTTAAGGGTTATCACGAAAACTGTATGATCCTAGGGAATCCTTTTATTGGATGAATATATATAGTTAACCGATTTATATAAGCATTAAATATAAACTAAACAAAATTAATTCTATAAACCATCTAGTGTGCAAACAAGGACCACCCAATAACCATGATTTTGAATGGTTATTTATCCTATAAAAAACAAAATATTAACAATATCAAACACACAACAAGATCATGTGTCACTTTCCCCAGCCCCTATATAATAATTTTTAAACCAATTTGGTTACCTTTATTAATATGGAAACAACTATATTCACAAGGGTAAAAATATATATACCCATACCCCATGATTCACAATTAATAAAGATAAAGTAAATCCTACTTGGAAGAAGAACAATTGACGCTTCCTGATTGTTCCAAAAAATAGGGGTGTGTGTACAACAGGTAACCCTCCACAGAAACATGAACCAATTATTAAAGCCTGGTCACACAACTCTTATGGGAAGAAGGATTTGAGGCGTCCATTATCCAAATAAAGGAAAATAAATAATGAAGGGAATTCTCTGACTTAAAAGGATTAGATCTGGAACATAGATGATTTGAAATAGTTTTGAATTTACATTAAAGGCGGATCTATCCAAGACTATGTGGTTTGAACATTTCAAATCCTCTAGACTCTTAAGGAATTAAAGATATAATTTACGAACCTTGAATCCATCTCAAATCCCTTTGAATTTGGCATTAAACTCATTTTACATCAAAGAAATACGTCAAAAGGGAAGAATTGGAATAATTGGAAACACTTCTCACGAGGCACCATTAGTGAGACACTGACAGATGAGGAACCATCGGATGAGGCACTACTAGTGAGGCACCAATTGATGAGGTACTACCCATGAGCCACTGCCAAATGAGGCACTACCCGCGAGCCACTTCCAGATGAGGCACTGCCATCGAACCACTGGCAGTGAGGCGCCATTAGGATAAGACACCACCAGTGAGGAACCACCAGGGAAAGACACCTCTAGTGTGAGACACCACCATGGAGCCACCGCTAGGGCGAGACACTACCCGTGAGCCACCCCTAGGGTGAGACATTGTCAGTGATCCATCGCTAGGGTGAGACACATGTAGGGTGAGCTACCATTAGTGAGACATTACCAGTGTGAGGTACTGACAATGCGAGACACCATTGGGATGAGACACCTTTGGGATGAGATGCTATTGGAAAACTTGGAAAACTAGGAATTTTAGAAAATTATTGAAAATTACCCACTTTTGGAACATATCACCTATCCTAAAAACACCCTAGATTCCTTAGGACACCTCAAACACTAGATTTATCACAAATTAATGGAATAGAAGGTCCGATCCATTATGGATTTCCTTATTAGGGATATTATAGTCTCCAGTAAGCATAAAAAAATTACCAACTCCAAGTATTGATAATAAAAGTTTTCATCCTATCTCTCTAGTACTCATAATTATCACCATCAAAGATAGGTGGTATGTTTGGGTTTTGATTATCCATTGAACCAAAATTAATACTTTCCATCTTAAAAGAAAAAATAAACTCTTTTTTCTACAAGAACATTAGTGTAACAATGTATAAACAATTAGGTTATAAAAAAACAATTATAAGAAATAGAAACTTTCTCTGATACCAATTGAAGGATCATAAGAATAGATTTATATTGTTAAACTTACAAGAGGGGGGGGGGGGAGGGTGAATTGTAATTTAAAACATATTTTAAAAGAATTTAAACTAGACAAGACACAATAAATCTTTTAGTAAATTTATCAGACTCAAACTCATTCTGACTATCAGAGTCATAATTAGAATCATGATGGATATGATTTATCAGAGTATGTTTATAATATTCAAAATGATACTAATAAAACAAAAAATATAGAAATTTTAATGTGATGAATAAATTTCTTTAATATGTACAATAGAAAATTAACTTGTAAAAATAAGAAATATAAAGTACAGGTAAGAATGACTTACTAGCTATTAAAATAATTACCTCTTTTAACCTTAAGAGTAAGGCAATCAATAACCCCAACTAAAGGTATCCATAGTTTATACTTACTACAAATCCTATCTTTCCTTAACAAGAAATCCCTTGATACGATGATCACAATTCTATGTATTCCTAGACCTATAAGCCCTTAATATGATGATTGTATTTACTCTATATTCCTATCCCTAGAATTCCTTGATCCAAAGATCGATGTCTATCTTCCTATCCCAAGATGTCCTCAATCAGATGATAGGATTCACCATATTTCTATCCCCAAAATCCTTCAATATTAATAATGATTGAACACTGATTAAAATTGTAAATGTTCTTAAGGAAACAAAACTTATGAGGATTCCTTATAATTACCAACCCTATAAAGAAATACAAAGACAAGGAATGAAAATTTCATGCTATGCAATCTTCAGATGAATTAAGTTGTGAAATTGATCTACTCCAAACTATTCAAATGACTCATTATTTATAGGTAATCTCCTAATGGTCATATTTTTGAGTTTTTTACAATAGTCTCATACACCTAGAACTTGACATCTCATAATGACATGTCATAATTGAATATCTGATGTCGTATATAATTATAATCATTATAATTATAAAGTATTACTTACAATAGAAATAAGTTAATTTATTCTGATTATAAACTTAGGAGAGTCTGATAGAATTCCTTATCTATTATAAATACGATAATATTTATGAGTGGCAGTCTGATGTATTGGTACCATAACTATTCTAATGGTCATGAATTTTTTTAGTACTAAATACAAGACAAAAGTCTAACTCTAGGTCAGATTAAAGGTCAACCTAATTTTCAGACTCATAATCAATACTATAATCATAATGAAGAATAGTAAGTTTAAATTAATACTATAATAGAGATTATTCTATGTATGGTATAAGATAATGTTTTCTACAAAAGAGAAACTAAAATACTTAGGATATAAAAATATAGTAAACATGTTTTAAGAAAGGGTAAAACTAAAGGAATGGAAAAGTGAGAAGTAAAACTTCTCACTCAACATAGAGAATATATCTTCATTAGAAAATTGATTATTTAATGATTTTTTTTCAGAATATGGATTTTCTGAAAGGAAATCCCTCAAAGCCTAGCCATTTACTACTTTTCAAGGCACAAAATGAATGTCAAACTGCTATAGGATAACCGCCTACCATGAAAAACGTCCAGTCAACATAAATGATGAGGATATATTTGAGAGAGTTTTTGTAAGAGACCAAATAGACCTCGTGGTGTTGCTGGCAGTGCCTTAGTTTCTGAACCGCAAAGGTTAACACCATACAACTCTTCTTAATATCTGAATAATGAGTCTTGGTGTTGATCTTGGTTAAACTAAGATAATAAAGGTTGTTTTCATTCCCAACATCATTCTTTTGTGAGGGAAAATCACCTAGTGATCGATCCTGATATGTCACATACAAAATGAGCATATTCCCCTCAATAGGTTACATCATCACTGGTGGGATCAAGAGATATTTATTAGTGATATCAAATGATTTCTGACATCCATATGTCCACTGATATGTGATCCCCTTCTTTATCAACCAAGTGAAGGGAAAAAACTTTCCTATGAGGTTTTCTATAAAGTGATGAATGTAGGATAGGTGTCCTTTTAAACCCCTCAACTATTTGAGGTTTTGAGGAGGTGAAATGTTGAGGATAACCTTTTTATTTTTAGGGTTGACTTCGATGCCACTATGGGATACAATGAAGCTAAGAAATTTCCCCAAGGTAACCTCAAAAGCACATTTTAAGGGTTCATCTTTAGGATATGCTATTATATTTTGTTGAAGATGATCTCAATATTGAACAAGTGGTTATTAAGTTATCCATATTTAACCACCAGATCATCGATGTATCATTCAACAAACCTTCCCAATAAGGGTTTAAAGATACAATACATGACACTTTGATATGTAACACTGAAGTTCTTAAAGCCAAAGAGAATTACCCAATAGAAAAATACTACCTAGGGGGCCCTAAAGAAGTGGTATCTTCATATTATTGGTCCATTTAGATTTAATTATACCCCAATTATCTATCCATGAAGAAGATATCTTGATATCTGACCATTGCATCAATCAGGAGTTCTGTGATCGGGATTGGGAAATCATTTTTTGAACAATGCTGGTTGAGATCTCTGAAGTCAATGTAGAACTTGATTTTCCCATTCTATTTATTCTTTAACGAGTCAATATTGGATATCAATTTTAGATATTGAACTTACTGAATGAAATTTTATTTGATAAGCTTGTCTAATTCATCCTCAATTTTAGTGGCGTGAGTTGGGTGTGTCCTTCTAGCTGCCTACTTGTATCCTGGGTGGTCTTTTAGCAATCTAGGTGGTGAGTGTACACTTCAGGATCAAGTCCTAGCATTTTATATAATTACAAGAAAATACATCCCGATGCTTATTTATAAAGGAAGTATACACCTATTGTTCTTCATAATACATGAACGCATTGATCAAAGTAGGCCATGTTTCCTCCTCTATACCCATATTTATTTTCCTATCGATGTTGGTAGATAAACCTTCCTAAAATTATATATATACATCCTTGAGTTCTTCCTATTCTTATTCATCTTCCTCTTCCTATTCTACCTTAATATTAGAGGAAATTGGTAATGAAGGAATCTCTCTAGATTTAGAAGAGGAGTCGACATTTTGACATCCTGAAGGTGAAGTGAATTCATCTGACCCAACTGATGATGTGTTATATATTTGAAGTTTTGGAGAATATGGGGTAAGGGATAAAAAAGGATTATCTTCAACCTATCTTGGTGACATGAAAACCTATTAAAACTTAGTTGATGAGGTAGGGATTTGTTGAAGCTTAGGAGAAGATGGGGGAATTTTCATATGATATTTTACCCCTATCTGGAGAGTCAATGACCTTCTCAACACTGTCAGGCTCATTCATCGTGATTAATATCATGAAATTTTCCGAATATGTGCTTGAATTTGGGCCCATGACTTTGATATGATGGATGGGAAGCATATAATCTTCACTAATATATTTGAAGAGATTAGACGAGGTTATTTCTAGACCATCCGGGGCAGTGACCTAGGCAACACCATTATTCATGTGTTGTTTCCCTTCCCCCTGGTATAATTCAACATCAATATTCTGAGTTTCACAGGATTCAAATAAGGATTTTCCACATAAAACATCCCAATTTGACCATTAATGAAACATTTGAGGCATTGGTGATATGAAATGGGGATTTCCTCATGATGATACAACTAATTCCTTCCTATCAGAATATTAAAATATGCATCTTTTTGAATAACTAAAAATTTTGAGTTAGATATGAGGTCCCCAAACTGGGTCTTGAGCTTGATTCTACTAAGAGGATTTTTCTCACTCTTGTTGTAACCCTACAATAATAGAGTATAAGGGGACAAGTTAATTTTATTGTAACCCAACCGGTGAAGTGTTTAGACCATAATGAGGTTAAGTATTAAGTCATTTTCAATGAAATATCATGGATATAAATGTTATTTATCCTGCTAGATACATACAAAGGTCTGATGTGTTCTTATATAATTGTATCTTCGTCTTGATCCGTGAAAGAGATGACCGTATGGAATTATATAGTATCGATCTCTACATAATAAATTTCAACAGAAAAAAGTTTAGATTTAAACTATTTAGGGATCAATAAATCCTCTATGAGCACTTTCAAGAGGTCTTTTGATATACTTAGAGTATCTAGGATTGAAAAATTGGACAAAACCAGGGAGTATTGATTTAGAATTACATACTTTTGGGATAAAGGTCTGTGCTTCCCAGTATAAGGACACTTTTTTGTAGGTAATTTAGTAACTATAGTGATTGACATAGGTAGATCAGTCCTTTGAACATTAATTGAAGGCACCTCGGTCCTTGGTGGGTTAGGTCGACTAGGTTTTCTTTCGCACAGAGGTTGATTTAGTGACAAAGTCTCCTCTAGTTGATCTTAAAAGATGATCAGGTTAGGGAAAACCATGAAATACGTGAGAGAACTTTCTTTCTTCTACTATTCCTACTAGAGGGATCTCCCATGAGTTTTGACAACATAGACAGACCAAGCAGGGACATGGTTGGAGTACTAAATTCTATCACGACCGTGTATTCCCCTATGTCCTCAACCCCTAAATCCTCTTCCCATAATTCCCAAATAAGATGTAGGGAACTCAGTTTCAAGGATATATTCATCATCATATAAGGGATCCATTAAGTTAATGAAATTAATGAAACCAAAGATCAATTATTTTTCTGATGAGGATCCCATCTGGTGGGTTAACTCTCGTGGTACCGTTTGGTGGGGCGGTTCCCATTGTACCATTTATCATGGAAGCACTCATGCTTCTGAGACTGAAGGAATGAAGTTTGAGAGATTGAAAGACAAATTTGTCCTTGGTATATGTTCATATTCCTATGTTTTTCCCCTCCCTTCTAACCATATCATTTTTTAGAAGACCAACTTTTGGAGGACTACGGTGCCGACAAAGTCGACTTTTCCATAGTAGAAGCAACTAGGGGAATAATTGGTTGTTTCAAATGTTCTAGGAGGATGTCATGAGTCCAGTTGATTATATTTTTACCTATAAAATCACTAAAATTATACGTACCTTTATTGGAAACCTCCCACCATTCATCCTCTTCCTCTGGATTGGCGACATAAAAGCATGCTATCTACAATGGTGGTTTTCCTAGCTTCACTTGACCCACAACCACTATTTTTGGTATGATGTATTTGAAAATGAATCATTACTAGATGGTATGACCCAAAATCTAGTTAAATGCGCAATAATTCCAAATATCTTAAAGACTATATTGATTAGGGCTCTTAGGATTTAGAAACATGTGCAAGTTTTTCTCTAAAGAAATGATGAAGTAACTTGGGACTTGATTATCTCAGAGTAAATAAAATTTAATATTTAGTTTCTTGAAATGGTTTCACTTATTCTCCCTTATCTTTTCCTATCAAGGGGATCATTGTTTCTGATACTCAAGATGAGGTGCCTCATGATATAACATGAGTTTTGAAATTAGAGAAGGTGCAAGGGCTGGCTTAAGCATGACTGATGCAGCCTATGTTTTTCCTATTCTCTTCCCTTGAGTTGATGTAATTACTCAAGACTTGAACTTGGTTTCTGATATGGAATCTTATAGTTTTTGAGAAATTGTGTCTAGATCTCAAAACCCTCCTATATATTTTATAGAGATGAGCAACATGCACAATTCGTCATGGAGATTCTCTATACAGATATAAAAAATCTTATTAGGGAATTTTTAGGTTTAGAGAGTAGGATAACCCCTTATACTAATAAATTAAATACAAGACCCTCTCATTATCCCTCTATTTATAGTTTGAGAGGTCAAGGACTATCATATTTTGCATCATTAAGCTAAATTAAAAGAGAAACCACTAACAAAGATCTTCCCATCTCGTGATTGACTGATCCAGAAAACTAGTGTACCATATGAAGGCTTTGCCTTTAAGTGTTTTCATAAAGAATATAATTTTAACTTATTCTTGTTGTGTATTGGTCCCAATCATGGGATCAAAATGGGGCATGAAATGCATCAAATACTGTTTTGGGTCTCCTGAGCCATTAAAAATAGGAAATGTTGGGTTCCCAAAGTTTGGTGGGGGAGGGGTCGAATAAACCCATTTAGGGTAAGGATTGTTTTTTTTCTATAATGGTGTACATCATTCTTATATAGTTTCTAATAAATATGCTGATGAATCAATGGTATTATTAAGACCTCGAGGGACATCTAGTTGTACAAGAGCTTGAGCAGGGGAAACAATATGTTGGGACATCTGTGGTGGCTCTATTTGTACCCTCAGTGGGTAGCTTGCAGAGGATAGTCCATGAGGATGTATATGACCCAATCTTGGTTGTGTTAAAAGGGAGGTAACTCTTGATATCATGCTTCCATGGGGTCCATGTATATTGGTTGTTATTACCCCACATTTAGCGGATGTCCTGGATCCATTTCTGCTATTAGGAAGAACCCTGTTTGTTGGGGTGTTCTAGCTAGGAGTGTGAGTTGAGGCTCTTCTTATAGAAAATATCTAGTAGGGATGTTTTCTTAGAGTAAATATTCACTGAGTTTTCTCAAATCCTTCATATATTTCTCATAATGATCAAATATTTCCTCAAGTTTGAGGAATTGAACCTCTTCAGGAGGTGGGTGGTATATAGCCTTACCTCTACCCTTTTCCTTGGAGGATTCTCATCAAGGAGGTAGTAGTGGAATAGTCTAGATAATATCCATATTCATAGTAAGACTCTGGTTTTGAGTATATATAAATCATTCAATCATTTCAGTATGGAATTTATTATGAATAGAAACTTACTCCTCCCATTCCTCTATATCAGTATCATGTTATGTGGTGTCTACAGGGGTGGTGTTAATGACATTCACTAATGCATAACACATTTCCAAAATTTTATCAACCTCTTTGAGAGGCATTCTTTGTTTTCACACTCCATGAGGCCTCATCCTCTCCTCCACTGGTCCTCTTGGAACTATTTAGTAAATTGTGATTTAAAGGAAATCTTCAAAAAAAAATTTCTTGCATGTTCCTAGTGAGGACACTAGGTCCCGAGATGGGACGAACAGTGATGATCCATTTTTCAATGCTTCCTAAAATCAAGAGAAGGCTGGATTCTATCGACTAGGATGTTTTTGAGGTAAAATATCCCCCACACCTATGGGCTAGATCTATTCCCATTCCATTTTCAAAACCTTTTGAGACTATTTTTCTATCCTCGAAGGTTGTGTTAAAAAATACCCTATCCCTACGAGTCGAGGTTGCTTTTGGATTTACGTTGATATAACTACCATGAATACTTTATTGATTTTTATGGATCCTTGTTCAGACATGGGATGGGTTCATTTTATAGTCTGTACTTGAGACACCTGCTTCCAAAAATATTGGAAACGCTTGATGATTGGCCTCTATTAGGTGAGAGACTTGCTCGATATTTTCATATGCTTGATGCAAGAGTTTTTCAATGGATCTATCTCTTCTTACTTGATGTATTCAAGAGTCAGTCATGGATGATTTTTACTGAGCATACCATCTATTTCAAACAAATCCCATTTCTTGTAGTTGACTTAAGGCTATGAAATTTTATGATGTTACCTTCAGTAGAATTTTCCGATTGGGGGGTGAGGTGAAATTAAATGCACCATGTTTTCCCCATAATCTAATATGAACACCACATGGGGTATCTTTTATTAGCTAACATAGATATTTTAATGCATTGATACATACACATTGAATATATCTTTTCTGTTTTCTCAATTTTGGGTGTTATACAGTTAGAAGGGTTGTCGAGTTTTTTTGATAGTGTATCCATTCTATTAACTTGGCATGGATTGGATATTCATTTTAATAAAATAATTTTTTATTTAAGTGATTAAGAGTGTTTGATATATTTATGCGGATTTCATGCACACAATCTTCTAATGATGCCTTTGGAATACTATTTTGGGGAATAGCTAAAGTCCAAAACATGATCATTATATTGTCCTTGGACAACTATCTCCTCATATTCTAAATGAATTATTCATATTTCCCTAGAGGATCCTCCACCTAGTATGAGAAAAGTGGATGCTTCCCCACTGCTTTTTTGTAAACAATAGGATTGGCAAGATTTTACTCTATCGTTTTAGAAGGAAGACGATCCAAGGGTGGTTTAGAGAATAACCATTTCCTTGGGGTTGTATTCTAGTTGAGAAAGGATTCACTTGTTAATGATGAGGCATCAACATGAATATCCTCATTTTCCTAAGTTCCTCATGGTAGGAGGGATTTCTCATAATTAAATTGTCTAGGGGAGGACATCCTTGATGAAGTGAAGTTCCATCATGGGGAGGACCAACATCATGGCTTGATGTCTGGCTGCAAGGAGAATTCTTGCATCATATACCCTGGGTAGTACCTTTAGGGTAGAAGATATAAAGGGGAGGAACTCTTTTCTATTTGATATTCTGGACATGTGGAGGGCTACTATGGCATTCATCAGGATATGGGATCTCAATATCGATTAGATTTTGGACATGAAGTAAGACTTCATGGTAAGATGTCCAAAGAGGACCTTCGAAACCACTGCTACTATTTCTGTAATTTGTTAATGGAGGAGTAGGGTCCTGAACCATTATATATAAACACCTAAGGGATTCAATAACTCTAGTATTAAACAGACAAAGATACTAGATCAAATCTTCATTTTTCAATCACCTTTGGTGAGGCTGATTTTTGGATGCCTTCATGAGGGTGATTGAGGCCGCTTTCCAGGGATAACGACTTTCATATACAGAATATTTTTTGATGATATACTATGTCAGTACTAGGATTTTTAAATAGGTTTTTAGAATTTTGGATAGGTTTTGTGCCTGACCTAGAATTACCACCAGAGTAGACCAACAACTTACATTTAGAATACGGTTATGAAATCGATCTGGTGTTCCATATATTGTGGGAAAATTTATCTTAATACCCTCCTAGATGGGAGAAGAGATGCATGTCTACTCTGGAGTGATCCTCAATTTTTTTAGCGAGTCAACCCAATTGTGGGGATGGAGTTGTGTGTCCACTCCTACCATTTCCACTTCCATTATTATATTCCTTCAGGTTTATAGGATGTGGTCATAATTTTTTTTCCACCCTTTTACCATTGTCAGGATGTGATGGGTAACTTCAACGGATAGAACAAGTATATATTCCCATTCTGTGGATAAAGAAGGGGTGTGTGTCTGTTCCTATCCTCCATTTCTTATCGTTATAGACAAAAAATACTCAGGTGTGGGGGAAGAGATATGGGGTTGAACTCTATTTGTTGTTGGGGATTTCTATATAGTTTCTCTGAATTCTACTAGACTAGGCTGATAGGATTGATAGATGTGGGAAGGTGTGTGAGCCTGCTCATAGATTGCCACCATATTTAGTTGGCAGGATTGGTTGATGCAGGTAGGTGTTTGTTCCTACTCATGGTTTGATGCTGAATTTTACTAGAGGACTTCTATGGATGATTCCAAACTGTGCTGGTAGCCTTGGATGGTACATGCAGGTGTTTGCACCTACTCATAGTGTGTTTCTATATTTGGTTGGAAGACTTCTTTGGAGGTAATAAAGGTATGACCCTACTCCCTGTTGTTTGGTCGCTTCCCTCAGTAGTCTATATTGCATGCCCATGTCTGGGATAACTGGACCAGACTCCCAAGGAAAATACCCCCATCATGCTGAGTGTTTGGTGTCGTGCAGTGTTGGGAGTGGTGACTGCTTTCAAGATCCCTTTGGAGGGACCTTTGTGTTATATGGGTGATGTCATATGTGGTCTCTTGATCATCCTCCCTAAGATAAAAGATGATATCATTTCTACATTCCAAGGATAGGCTCCCAAAATGATTTTAGATGGAAACTAGTGCCATATGATTCTATTCCACCAACCATCATTGAGTAGATGGTTGGTGGGTCTTCATGAGATGGAGGGCTTATCAAGATGCCTCTAGGTTTGAGATGGTACCATTTAGGTGGTAATCCCAAACCAATGGATTTGAGACCCAATGTTGAAGTCAGTGATTTTGTGATGGAGTTCTCTATTTAGATAAGGGCCTAGCTAGTTCAGTAGCCAATGCATACATTTGAAACAAATAGAAGGATTCCATTAGATTAAAGGGAGATATGGTTTAAAGTGTATAAAATATATGTGAAAAACACAAATAATAAAACCTCATTAAATTAGAATCACAATAAATGAAAACATGTGCAATTGATTGTTTTGAATCCACGTTTGGGCCACTTTCATTTTATGTGTGAAAGGGATTGGACATGTGGGTGGCACAGTCATCTTGGTTAAAGATTCACATTGGATTCACCATTTTTGTTTTTAGAGAAAAATCATGCCCTTAGAAGGTTGATTTTGGGGGTTTGAATGGTTTCACAATCATTTACATTGGGCTTACCATTCTTGAATAGATTCCAAAAATTCTTCATGGATCCAGAAACACCCAATGGTTCCCCTATTTGATATGTTTCATGAACATGATTTCCAAAGGTATGTGGTTATTGGGTAATTACTCAAATGAAACTTAGGGATTTCCATTAGTTGATAGGATGAGAGGTTAGGCTCATAACAGCCTTTTGGGAGGAATTATTCCCTACTCCATGACTCTCTTAAATATTTGATACATATTCACGAATCCTTCATTAACTCCCAAGTATGACCCAAGTTTCCCTTAAATTAACAATAAATTATTAGCATGTATGGAATTTAGAATCATCTGTATGTATATGAGGTTCTTCATTTATGGATACATCTATATGTATCCAAGGTTCTCCAGAGATGATACCCTTTTTTGAATGGATTAGATATTATTTGGTTGTTTATTATTAGGATGTTGGTTTTAACCCACATAGTGGGGTGCTCCTAAATTTATCATTATATAGGGAGACATGAGTTGTTTGGATGTAATTATTGGGACCATGAGATGGGATTACTATGTATCCTTGTGAAAGGAATGAGAACCCACATAGTTTGATGCCACTTAACATGATACATCATACCTTTTCATTTCATGTGATGAGAACCCAACCATACATTTTAACGTCATGTGATAAGGACATCTAGGTGAAAGGTTCCTAGAAAAAGTTTTTTGTGGGACTTATGTTGAAGAAACCCAAGGAACCTAGAGGGAATGTAGCCTCTTGGGTTAGATATGACCTTACTAGAGATGTGGCCTAGAGAAAATTAGGGTCAATTTAGGGTGTTCGGTTTGGACCTCATGGAGGCTTCTTACGTATCCCATTTAGACAGGAATCAAAGGCCATGTAGTTCAGATTGATTGGGAATTATACCTATGAGGGAATACCTTTGAGGATATGTCTTGTAGGGGATATTACCCTTTGAGATGAATCGATGCTTTGAGGACCCACACCTATGGAGGCTATCTTAAGGAAGGTGAGAGGAAGATCTGGAAAAGCATTATCTACCAAGACATGAATTTGATCAAGTGGAGGTCATGATCATTACTAATCTCTAAGCCCACATGAGTCATGATTGGTGTGAGAAACATGAAGAAGAAGATATGAAAAACCCAAAAATTATCTTTTTCCATTGGCGGATGAGTTTGAGGCTATGAGGGAGAGAGAAAGGGATTTGAAGTTCCCGTCTCCTATCTTGTTTTGGTAACCAGGGATAGTGAAATACTAGAGGGGTGTGGCCTCTTGTAATAAAGACTAGGGGTTTACTCTAGGAGGGATTCCTTGACCGTGATCCTCCCCTCACCCCCTTTGGATAGGTGAAAGAGGGGATGATGGAGGGCAAAGAATGATGGACATCACCACTCGGGTAGAGAAACCTACTACCACCATACCTAAGGATGAGACCCTTATTACCATAGGAATGTATGATTGAGAACATTTCAAGGATCCAACTAATTAAGTAGGTTAATAATAGGAACTCATTTACTATGGGAATGTATGATAGAGAGGGAAAACTAATGCACCCTATTCTTTGATCACACATATCTAGAGGCTTTGAGAGAGGTATTGGCTTGGTCCCTCTCAGGTGAGGGATTCAAGGGAAGAGATTCCCTGTCATTGGTGGTGTAAAGAGAGGGATCAAAGGAGACTCATGCTGGTAAAGTCTGGGTGAGCTGAAGGAGGCTCGCATAGGTTAAGGATGGGTGAGTTGAAGATGGATCGTGTAGGTGAAGGCTGGGAAATCTAAAGATAGCTCATGCACATGAAGGTTGGATGAGTTGAAGACAGCTTGCACATGGTAGGCTTGGGTGACCTGATGAGATCTATAGATGATGGAAAACCTAGGTGAAAACACCTAGGTGAGGCCTTTATTTAGGATCCAAGGGTCTCCTCAGGTTTTTTTGGATGAATGGAACTTAGGACTTAGTCTTTAGAAGGGGACTTCTCCCTAGTATGCTCGAACTCAGGGAGGTGGCTCATGCAGGTGTTCTTTGTTAAAAAAACTAAGGGAAATTTGATCTCATTACCCCTTATTTTCCTCTTCTTTCAAGGATTAGAATTATACCTGAAAGTTTTTGAGGACCTGGGTAAAGGGTTAGGGAGAGAAGAGCTTCGAGGCTTCTTTGGGTTTTCTAGTCGTTGTAAATGAGGATCCCAAGGGTCCTATTTATAAGAATTCTTGGGACCCTAGGTGAAGAAGATGGCTCATATAGGTGGGTTTTGCTGGTCATCACATAGGTGTACCCTATGTGAGTCACTTGAGAGAACCTCTCTAGGTCATGTGTGGTGATGTTGTTGCATAGGCTATATCTGTGCAATGATGTTATTTCAGGCTTGCACGATTTACCTAGGTGAGCATGCGTGATCCTTGATATTCCTTACTTATCTTTCCCTTGAGGAATCCCCTTTTAAAATTCCCATTATCACGCGACAAAAATTAGTGTCCAAATAAACCCACCCCTACCCACATGATGTCACACTAACATCAGATACTTACGATGTCTGCCCACACCACCCAATCCCTCAATTTGCACGACCTCACGCCCAGCGGGATTTGAAGAAACAACTGACTGACTCACTATATGCAACCTGACCAACCGACCTAAATGTTTTTTGATTATAAAAATGTACCATCTTATATTTATACACATATTAATATATTTTAGTATAAAAAAATTAATATTATATATATATATATATCTGTATATATATATATATATTTATTGTTTATTACTAGTATAGGATATTATGAAACTGAAGCACCCATCAGGTTTAGGTGATACCTAGCCCACATCAGTTTTCTGATATGGGATGGGCTGAAATACATGTTAATAAATAATTAATGTGTTTATATATATATATATATATATATCTATGCGCATGTGTATATGTTTATATATATTTATATATATCTATGTGCTTATATATATATATATATATCTTTGTCTGTTTATATATATATTCATTTGTATTTTGTGTGTGTGTTTATATATGTGTGTTCGTGTGTGTGCTTATAGACACACACACACACATATTTAAATATGTGTCTGTGTGTATATATATATACATGTCTTATATATATATTATGATATTTAAATATATGTTAATTTATTTGCATATCAATATAAATTTATACACACACACACATATATATAATTATATATATATATAAACCAATAGAATTATAATTATATAATTAGCTAAGTTTTAAAACACTGGTAAAAAAGTCACTAAAATAGCCATGTTTTTTTAAAAACATGCCTAAATTTAAAATGTATATGTGTTTATATATATAAATATATGTATATATATTTATATATTTATATACATGTTATATATATATATATTATATGTTTATATATATATATATATCTAAATATATATTTACATTGATTCTGGGAAAGGGGTGACATTACCAATAAAAGTATGCAACACAAAAATGTAGGGAAGAACTCAGTGATTCTTGAGCTTGAGATTTCACCAAGACCCACAAGGGTAGCTACCACTGAGCTACACCCTGAGGGATATTTAAATATATATATATATATATATTTATATATTTGTGTGTTTATATATATATATATATAAATATTATGATATTTAAATACATGTTAATGTATTTGTATATAAATATAAATTTTTATATATATATAATTATATAATTATATAATTATATATATATATTTGTAAATTAATAGAATTATACTTATATATAATTAGCCATGTTTTAAAATAGTGGTAAAAATGTCATTAAAATAGCCATGTTTTCCTAAAAACATTGTTAAATTTAAAAATAACCACATTTTCTAGAAAACATGGATAATTATCCACATTTTCATACAAATATCACTAAATTAGCCATGTTTTCTAAACAATGATGCTAAATTATCCATATTTTTGAAAAAATGTTGCTAAATTAGACACCTTTTCTCAAAAACATCGCTAGATTAACCACATATCTAAAAACATTTACTGAATAATCCAAGTTTTATAAAAATCATTGTTAAATTAGTCACACTTTCTTATAAATGTTGCTAAATTATCCATGTTTTCTTAAAAACATCACTAAATTAGCCACATTTTCTTAAAAAAATTGAAAAATTAGCCACGTTTTCTAGAAAATGTGGCTATATCAAATAATAGCCATGTTTTTAAACATGCTTAAAAAATGTCACTAAATTAGCCATGTTTTTAAAAAACGTGGCTAAATTAGAAACCTTTTCTTAAAAACATGGATAAATTTAAAATTATCCACATTTTTAAACATGGATAATTTTTTTTTCTAAATTAACCATGTTTTTTAAAAAACATGGCTAAAAACATTTATAAATTCATATTTTTTTGTAGTGTACAAAGCTGAAGAAGATTGTGGTTGTTCAAAAAGAGAATCATGGAGAAAGTAGCAAAGTTCAAGCTCTGGAAGAAGAATTTTTAAATCAAAATATAAGTGTGACTATTTTACAAGATAACCAAAGTGAAAGTTATAAACTTTAATCTTTGGAAGAAGATCTCTTGAATCTAATGAATGAAAAAAAGACATTTTAAGTACTTGAAGAAGAAGTTTTAATGTTGAAGTATATTGTTTTCAAGTCATAAAAGTATCATGAAGATGTCAAAAAGATGAAGATGATTATCAAGAAGCTCTTAAAGAAAGATTGATAATTTTTCTGAACACTTGAAAATGTTTTTTAATAACCAAACCCAATTATTTTTGAATGGATATTCTTCCTTTCATATATTTTGAAAGATGTAATTCCTTATATTCTTTAGATGAATATATTTATATTTTTTTGATGATTGTTTACATTCAGTTTCATATATAATTTCTTTCCCTAAAATTTTTGGTACACTTTCTACCTCCTATAAATGATTCTTTTTGAAAATCACAAAAGGGGAGAAAGGTTTAGAACTTTTGGATAGAAATTATAATGTTTCTTGGAGAAAGGTTTGGAAGGAAGTTTATAAACTCTAAAACAAATGGGGATAAAGAAACAAATATAAGATAGGTAAAAGGGGATATTTTATGTGATAAGGGGAGTAAGTATTTTTTTAAACTTTAGTTTTTTCTCTTTAAAAGTTATTTTTTTCTTTTAAAAAAAGTGGGAGATTATTGAGGTGAAAGGATAAATTTCAACACTTTCTAACCCTATTTTTAAAACCATAATAAATTTCTTTAAACAGTTATATATTAATAAATTTTATACTTACTAAGATCTAAGTATGTTTTTGTTGAAAAGCTATTTTTACCAGATGTAGAAATAATATTCATTAGAAAAAATATTTTCAGTAATCAAAGGGAAATTTATTCTGTACATCAGAAGAATGATCACTTATTTCATCATATATAGATGTATGAAATTCCATAATTAAAAATATAATGAAGTCTATTAGGTGAAGTTATATCAAGACCATCAGACGAACTTCATTAGATTGAGGAAAACATACTTTCAAGATAAATATTTATAAAATATACTAGATGAATAAACTCTAGTTTTCTAGATGAAGGAAATTCATTCAATCAGATAGAATCCAAAAGCATTGTAATGATTCTTTATCAAAGCGACCATCAGATGAAGAAGTTATGTTGAAATTTCCAAATAAAGGAAGAGTTTTTATGAAGCCATTGCAACCAAATCCAAGGAATATAGAATATAACCATTAGATAAATACCTATAAATAGTATCAACATTAAAGGAGGAAGATTTTGCACCATTGGTGATCTAAAATTGGTTTTAAAATTTTAGTAACATCTTGTTACTTTGTGAGTGCTTCATTATAATCTTTTAGTGAGTCTTTTTCTTAAGTAATACATGGTGAGGATATTCTGTAAATGATTTAAGAATTTATGTGTTTGTAATTTTATATCAAATCAATATTGATCAAGAGATCTTAGGGTTTTGAGAGACAGAGGTTTATCCAATATTATGTGATCGAGGGTTCCTAAGGATAGGGAAATGGAGACTTATACTGATCTTTGTATCGAGGATTTTTTATATAAGAAAGATCGACCTTTATAGTTAGGTGAAAACCATAGATACCTAAAGTTAGGGCTATTGATTTTCTTTGTACTTAATGTTAATGTGTAAATATTCTTATAAAAGTTCTTGTAGGTTTTATTACTTAGTTTTTATAAGATTTGTTATTAATTGTTTTTTCAAGTTTTTTTCCATTGTTCATAATAAGGAAAGTGTATATGTTTGATTAAAAACTTTTCTAAACTCTGAATCAAACAAAACTTTTTTCCAATAAACCTACTTAATAAGATTAGTGAAAATTGTATGTTTTATTTTCTAAACTACAATTCAACCCCTATTGTAATAAACTAATTACTCTTACAATATTATAATTCTTGTATTTCATCAGAAACCCATACCCATACCAACTAAAGTCATCAATAAAAGAAACAAAGTACCTAAAACCACAACTTTCTTGAGTACTCAATTGTCCAAAAAAATTACTATGTATGAGATCCAATAGTCCACTAGCTCTCTCACCTTTTATCCAAGAAAGGAAACTTTTTCATTTTACCTAATAAATAGTATTATTATGTATCATAGGATTCATAATATAATGAGTCCAAAAATCCATCTCTCTATATTTTTTAATGCATTTCTCATTTATATGTCCAAGGTGACAATTCCAAAGGTAGGTCTGATTAAAATCAACTCTTACCTTTTTATTCTGAATGTTAAATACAATATTATCCATATCAAGAATATATAAACCATTCATTATATTCCCAATACCATAAAACATTTCATTATTATATATAAAACAACTCTTGTTCTTAATAATGAATAAAAATTTAATCTTGTCCAAACAAGATAAAAAAATAAAATTATTGTTTATAGAAGGAACATAATAATGATTTTTTTCAATTATAGGATCAATCCAGTTAGTAAAAATAGATCATAAGTGATGACTTATAATGAAATAACTCTTTATACATTACCTACAAGAAAATATACTTTACCCTTCATCAATTATCTCATATCTCCGAGTCTATGTTTTTTAGAAAAAATTCATGATGTACACCTGGTATCTAATACACATGAGTTAGAGTTAGAGTTAGATAAGTTGATTTATATAACATTCACATTTGGGTATACTGAATATTTCACCTTGAGAGAACTTATCATTCTTAGATACCAATCTTTAGTTGTTTTATAGGTTATACCTATCAATGATCTCAATATGATTAGTGTGAAGTATTCCATAATCTACAATAAATACATATTAGTCGGTGAGTATCATGTATTATATCTTTTCATTAAGGTCTTTAAATAATGGTTCTACCAGTAAAAATAATGACCCCCATAAATCTTATCCTTTTAGTGAGCCAAGATCCATATTTTACTAAGTAATGAGTCTGTTATAGAGTTTCTCTCACCACTTAGTTATTTAGGTAGGGAATCATCCCAATCACAACAATTGTGACTCATGGATGGTTGATTAGATAACCACTTATTCAAATCCATCATATGGATTAAATAAACTCTATTCCTCTAGTGTCTTAACCATTAGGTCTTCCTAACTAAGTGTCACCAAAATCAAACATCAAAAACTAGATGAGATTAGAAGATTTAGGGGCACCCAACTAAGGCACAAAACTACCTATAAAGATAATCCAGTGCCACTTATTACTTGATCACCTTAAACAATATAATCTAGTGGCACATGACTATGGAACAAAACTACCCAGTTGGATGATCGAGATATTGAAAAATGTTTCTTTGGAAGGAATATCAAACTTATTATTTAAAATGGGGGTTTTTAAAGTCTCACCAATTTAACATAATAAGAAATTTATATGATATTTCATGAATTATAAACATTTTATAATTCAATTTCAGTTATATAATTTTTTTATATAATCTAAATATCATAATTTTTTTTCAATTTATAAACACTTTATAAATAATATCTTATTATTTATAAATAAATAATTTATTTCTAGATCATAAGGAATGTATTCAATTTTTCAAAACTCATTTTAAAATATCAACCTTTAATATTTGGGGAAAATGTTTCAAAAAAAATTATTTAATTAATTATAATAAAAATATAATTAACTAATTAATTTAAAAAATTACTATAAATTAAAATATCCCAAAATACCTTTTATAATGATTTATAAAAATTTTATAAACCATAAATAATATTTACTTATTTAAAAATAATTTTTAAACAAATTTTATGCTTACGCTTATGTAGAATCCCTATTCTATGTAAGGGAATCCTCCCTTTTACTCTTACACACACACACAATCCATGTAAGGGTAATTAATGTTTTCATAAGTCAGAGTAAAAGTAACATAAATTTTACCTTTATGCTTCTTTATTGAAAAGAGTTGTACAAGTGTAATAGATAGATTACCTTTACACAACTTCCTTGTGTAAAGGTATTACCTTTACACATCTACTTTGTGTATAGGTAATATCTATATTTTTAATTCCATGTAAAATGTAAACATCAAGGACCTTTATGCAGTGTCCGAGATACCTATATACATAAGGGTGAGGAGCCAATGACCTTTACATTAACCCCTTGGATATGGGAACTACATTTATAGAAACAATTTTCATAAAGGTAACAAAGAAGTTACCCTTACACAGACCTTCCACATAAGGGTATCACATAAGGGTAAATCATATTTACCTTTACACATATCATATAAGGGTTTGAGAATGAAATATATTTTATGAAAATGATGTTCTTGGTTTCCATTTAAAATTTTCTAAAAACCAATGATTAAAACACATTTAAACCTTGAAGAAACCTCACTATGATACTACTGAAGGGTTTCATATGGCCATCGAATGACCATTTATAGTGGATGAAAACCCAAAAAACATGAGATATTTCTTCAAGTAATCCAAAAGTTAATATTATCACAAAATAGAGTACCTAGAAAACTCGAGTTACAATAGCTTCCATCTTAAATCTTTTATGGAGTGTTCTTGAGGAATATCACATGGAAGTAGTGAACGAACACACCTTGCCCTCAAGGTAATGCATTGACCAATGGATCCATAATCGTACCATGAAGATTATCATATTCATGAAGGGATGCTAGTTCCTTAACTGATGGTGATAAATAAACTATGGGAAGGAAGATATTTTTGGCAGTGGCTTACAAGTATCTCACACCCACACCCAACAGGAGAGGATCTCATATAGTGATGAAAAATGGGCCAGTGACCCCTGGTCTTCGTAGGTATGGGGTTGATATAGGGTGGGCCAAACCTAAATTTTTTGAACATTTAGAGTGTGGGACAATTTGGGTTGAGCCCGAGTGGGTGCAGGCTAAGGCAGGTTGAGCCTGCACGGGTGTGGGTTTACCCATGGTCTTGATTAAAAAAAGTATTTTTTTGACAATATATGCTTCTTTAACATTTTAGTATTTTTAATAAAAAATCACGATTAAACCATGAAATTTTATTTCTCACCGTAATGGTCATGCTAATTCACCATTCATTCACATGTGAATTTTAAATAGGTCTATATTTATCATTTTAATATGATATTATATTATTTATATAATAATTATTAACCATATTTACATAGTGTGTCATATCACCTATAGAAAAATGGAACTCATCTCCCCTGCACATGGTTTCGATTCTAAAAGAGTAATCATAATCATAATATTTTTTTGGTTTGATTTAATTTTGTTATTATTTAATTTTATTTTATTATTAAGAAAACATGAAAGGACCTCATGGGAACCTCAATAGCCCCCTCCAAAACTGGTCGTTACTTGGAGAGTCGCTGTTAATCACCACAAAAACAACATCATTATTCATCGAACCTCACCCATCACTCACCTAATTTACATTGAAACAGTTCTTCACCACATCAGTGTCATCACATGTCACTATTAACCTATAGAAAAATGTTCCATCACATCCCTTAAAACTCTAGTTATTGTCAATACATATTTCTCCCCACAACTACCATTAAGAATGAGAAAAAATACATTATTTAAATGATTATAAATAGTATATTTTTAAAATATTGGAAAGAAAACGGGCTACTCACGGTCTTATGTGGGTTGGGGTGAGATTGAAATTTTTTGTCCACATTATATGCGGGCTTTTGCAGAAAAACCCATGTAGGGTTGAAACCTGCGTAGGCTTGGCCCACCCCACCCCATATTTCCCATCTTGCTTTACTAATCTCATACTCTTATATAGGTATTGATCAAGACATATCCTATTCATAATGCATCGTATATGTTTCTGTTTATTGGGGTATAATTCATTGAATGCTTTAAATTAATTGATGTAAAGCCTTTATCCTATTCATAATGGATTGCAGCTGATGAATAAATCATCTGAGAGAAATATACATGATAAATATGAACTGCATGTATATTTAAATAAATAAATATATATATATTATATTTAACACACACACACACAGATATATATATATATATATATATATATTACATTCATCACACACATGATAATATAAATACATCATAACCATGTATTAAATGTACACTATATGTATAATTTCATATATCATATATATAATTCATGTATTATATACATGTGTATATGCATCTCATGCATGTGTACATGCATCTCATGCATGTAAATTTTAGTGAACATACAACAATTACCACTAGGTATATAGATATGGACCAAGCCCATGGGATTCAAAATCCATGTTCAAAAGTTTTATTACATTTTTAAAAAATAGGAATAAACAGTTTTTTTATTATAGGTCTATGCCTATGAAGGTTGAATCCATAAAAATACATAATATCTCACAATCTTATATTATTTTTTATTTGTTTATAATTCCCTATGGGGAATCCTCTCTAAGTTTTCAATTGCATGAGACTTCATCAATCCACCACACCACCAATGGTGTCACATTTTTAATTTTTTATTGAGTTGAAATTATTATATACATTTATATTCCTCACTCCCACTCTAAGTTCTTTCTCACATGTTAGAATCCATTAGTATAAATTATAGTTGTTTTTTATTTTATTTTTATTTAATTTTATAAATTTATTTAATGCATATTTTTTTGTTAAGTTCATAGATTAAAGGTTATGAACCTAAGACCTCAACAAACCAAGTGAATCAGAGAGCTACATGAATTATCATTTATTTATATAAATAATTGATATTAATATATGTTATGAAAAAATATCAAACCATCAATTGAAATAGTGAACTATTTAAAAATTGATTTTTTTTCCAATCATGGATGAATTTCATTTTGGATCAAAAATGAAAATGATGATGAATGGACTCAAAAATACAATCAAAATATAAAGATAAAACAAATATAGGAAAAAAGGGAGTTTGAGAGTTCCTAAATTCCTTTTTCCATTATCATATCTTCACACACACATATATTGGTTACATGATAATATGATTCAAAGTCTTGATTATTTCCAATCTTCTTTGTTAAGTTCTGCAATTGGAATATGGAAAATGATAATGTGAAAGTGTGTAATATCAAAGGCTGTAGTTGTGAATTAATATCATGGTAATCCATCCATGTATATGTAATTATTTCATCCATAATAATTAATGACACTACTTTTATGAAATATTATTTATCCTTCACTTAAAAAATCATTTTGAAAAAAAAAACAACCGAAGAAAAAATAATTTAATTAAATTCCAATTTTAACCACATAAAAAATATTATTAGGAAAACCCGTTAAAAAAACCTTATTAAGGGAAAAGAGTAAAATATTACCAACTTCACTCAATCAAATCATGATAGAATTTATAGTCTTCACATCCTAATTTTATAAATAAACCTCTCAAAAGTTGGTAAAGCCTTTGTGAATCAATCTACAAGATTATCACATGATATAATTTATTAGATATGAATATCACCATTATTTTGAAGTTCATGGATAATTTTTTTAATAAGATATATTTTTTTTCATCTTTGATATTCTTAACTTTTAATTGTATTATACAAGTAGCATCATCTTCATGTAAAGTAATGAGAATATATATTCATAGCTAATCCAAAATTGTTTCCAATATATTGAATAAATGATGTCAACCAAACAAATTCTCAACTTATCTAATGAATTATAATAAATTCAGTTTGATTTAAGTTATGTAAGTGGTTTATTTTATGGAAAATCATAAAATCATTCTACCACATTTGGATAAATAGCCTATTTGAGATCTAGATTTTCATTGATTAAAAAATTATCCAACATCATTATAATCAATCAAATTTTTGTCTGAATTTTGAAATAAGTAATCATATATACCCTTTAAATATCATTGAGTAAGAGGAAATTATATTACATCAAATTAATTTCATTAAGGCCTTATATTATTTCTATGTTACACATGTACATTCATGTTTATATCATATAAATAAATTTTTCATTTATATTTAATCCTTTAGGTATAAATAAGTTGTTTCATTATCATCTCATTTGTGAAAGATAACACACACGCAAGGTATTTAATTATTTATTAAGGATATTTTCATAAACATGTAATTTTTTTTAAATTTTCATATTTCATCTTCTGAATGATAAATTAAAAAATACAATAATATTCCTTTTATTTTTTTGATCAAATATTCCATTACATTTAAAATATCTTTAGGTGTTTCTATGTTATTCAAAATATCATGATAGTATGAAAATTAATGAAAATATATCAATTTATACAAACCATGTGGTGATAAAATAAATTTTATATTATTTACCATTTTAATGTTTATATCATATATGCCTTATCTAGTCTAACTAGTAAAGTATTTTCTCATATTGAGTGAAACTTTAAAAATTTTTAACATGCTTCATGCATTTTTAACCCTTTAGAGATTTATATACAGATTTTTTAATCAATGTTTTCATATAAATAAGTAATGATAACATCAATTAGGAAGAGTATGATAGCATCAATAATGAGGAATATATATATAATAATATCATCAATATTAAATAGTCTTAGTAGTTTGGATTTCCAATCCAAAACATTAAACTTTTAACATTTCACATATTATTTTAACTCTTCCTATCCAATTATTTTTATGTGTATATATATATGAAAATACATTATTTTGAATGAATTTTTAAATAATTAAAAAAATAAAAATACATAATTAGAAACATTTAATGAGGTACCATAATTTATCTAGTATCGATGACACTTCTAGGATAAAATATGAAAAACACATTGTTGTTGATATACATATTTTTTTTCATTGGATAAATAATTTATTCGTTACTATCGATTCATGATTAATAATGGTTTTATATATTAATTTAAACCACACTTACAATGTGTAATAAACACATTGAACTATTGATTTTCAACACCTACAACTAAATTATTCATGAAAATGTTGTGAACATCTTATAGATGATTCTTCTAGATCATTTTATATAAAATATGAAATGTTCAATATTTATTTTAATTAACATGAAAAAATGTGATATATATTCACCAGTAAATTATAATACATGAAACTATTTCCTAGTTCTATTATTCACATTAAAATTAAATGATTCACATGGTAGGTGGGTGCCCCCATAAATATTTTATAATCAAAACTTTATATAAATATTGAAAATTCACTTCCAATATAACCAATAATGATATAAATAATTTACCATAATAATAAGAAACCCATGATAAATCATCATAGATATAATATATGATATAATTAAGGGAATAAAAAATTATTTTATAAGATATAATTTAATATACATGCATACATTATATATATTCATGATTCTGTCTAAAAGATGCTTATTATTTTATCAATAAATTGATTCTCATGTCTAATTTTTTCAATATTTTTAATCATAATTGATCCTTGATGACCCAAATGATTATGTCATGTAATTAATGTGTTAAGATCAATAAGATTCTTATTTACCATAATTTATTTGATTTTATATAGTAAAAATAAAATGTTGAAAAAATATTTAGGATCATTTCTTTTCATTTATAAATGCTTGTTATGTATAGAGGTATTCAATATCTCTATCTTCCATGGTATCCATATGATATTTTTTTCAATAATATATTTAAAACTCAGTATATTTTATTGAGGATTAAGTTAAAATAAATATCTATTTACTAAAAATCATGTACATAGTCATATATTTTCTCTTATGTAGCCTTCAATTGATTTTGACACTACCAGTTAAGGGAATTTCATGAGTATATAGTAACTCTTTAAGATCTTTTATTAATAATAAACATTTATAAGTTCTTATGACACATTTAATTAAAATAATATTTATAAAACTTTTTATTCAAGATAAACACATAATATCTTTGATATCTTTCATTCTTTAACTCATTCATGTTATGAAATAAAAATACAAAATACTCAAAATTTTCATTATTGTTATAATTTACACTTTTAGTGATTTATTATCAATATATAAATTCATAATATAATCATAATGGGTTAGTGTGATAACCCATGTCATCCCAAGTTGAGAAAATTAGGATAAATTTGAATTCTTATTCTTGGGAATGTTTTAGGAGATAGATAGTAATTTATAATGTCAAAGGAACTCAAATAATTTTTCTGATAACTCCATTGGTCCTGGAATAGGGTGTTTACCTAATATATGAGTTTTGTGGAATTCCAATACATTTTTATTTTTTAAATATTTTTTAATATTTATTTAATTAAATATTAATTATTTATGTGTGTTCAAATGACGATATCTTATGTTCAGAGTGTTATATTGAAATTTTGAATCTACGGTGGAGTCCTGAATGAGTGTTTTTTCTTAGGCGATGAATAACTACACATTGGGGGCCAAGGCCTAGATCAGACCCCATTTTATTTTTCTTTTATTTTTCTTTTATTTTATCCTCACATCCCCTATGTGTCTTCTTGCATACTCTACCCCGTGGATCATGCTCGATTGAGAGAGAAAGGGAGGGAGGGAGAGAGAGATAGGGGATTTTCACAAGGGATTTTATCTGAGTCTTGATCAGATTTTGGTGGCTGATAATCATAGATCCAAGATCAAAGTTTTGACATTTTATGCCCTGAGGTAGGTTATTGTTTAGTTTTTACCGATCCTTTCATAGTTTTTTAGTTTTTAATATTTTTTATGTGTTTTTTGGGGTTCCATAAGACCCCCATGAGGTTTTTTGTATGAGTTAGGGGTTCTGGGGACATCACAAGGGATTTACATTTGGAAAACCCATCTGCACAGTGTTCAGTTCAAAGAACATACACTATTTTTTCTTCGTTTTGGGATTGGGGAATAAAAATATGACTACAAGATGTGTGTGTTCAGGACACACCATCTAAATCAACTCAGGGTGTGACCAGGGACCTGTCCATATGATAATCCAATAAAGGTTAACCTATCCCTTTGATACCACTTAAAATGGATTAGTTGGGGATATATTATATAGTGAGTGGGGGGGGGGGGGTCTGAATCAATGTATGTGTCCAATTATCACTTTTCAACCCCTTTTTAACATTTACCACTTTCACTGTTAGGTGATGATTCTATTATTCTCACCCTATCTCTCTCTCATTATTTATTCTTTTAAGAAACATCACTGAATACACACACATAAGAGATACACATATTTACAAGTTTAATGTTTCAAAATTAATGGCTATTCCTTTGTATGATCTAGATTCTTCCGGCATCATACTATCCACTAGTATCAAATTGTGAATACAATTGGGTAGGGTTTATCCTTGAACCAAAGTTTGGTGCATCCCATACTCTATATAATCCTTATACAACTTTATATTTCCATATTGAAAGTTTCTAATTTATAGAGATAACAACCAAAGATTATTCACTATAATTTATACAAGGTTTTTGATGCACTACTTCCCTTATTCTTCCTCCATTCCTTACACATTCACAACAACATGTAATAAATTTTTCTTTTTTATACAAACAAAAATTAAAAATCACTTCTTTATATTCATAGTATAAAGATCTAAGTTTTACCAATATTTCTTAGAATCAAGAATTATTTATTCCTCCTTTTTCTATGAAAATATAATGTGTACATAGAACAATATTCCTTCCCTCCTTTTTCCTATGCAAAAACTTATCCCAACACCTATTTTATTCTTCCCTATACTTATTATTTCTTTAGTTCATGAACTAAGTTCCACTTATTCTTATTCTTCTTAATTCAATACATAATAAATATATTCAGGTTGAGTGTTGAGCATAATCACCTTGAATCTTATCACATACATGATGATTATTCTCTATGAAATGGTAGTGCTAAACTTCCTATTTTATTGACACTAAAAATGGAATCTTTACTAAAAATGATAGTGTCAAATTGTACAACCTCTATATATTTATCTTTTTTCACTCTGTTATATATATATATATATTAAGGTATTTACACAACAACCTTCATTATGTTTTAATTTTAATTTCAAATTCAAATGTTCAAAATTATTTTAACCGCTTCCATAAATTCTTCCTCACTAATTAAATCCATTGGATCATGTTATATATTCTAAATACAATTGATGCTTCCAAAAATGACCTCATAGATCGAGTTAGAGAGAATTTTAATCACCTATGAATCCACATCATCAAAACTGCTAATAACTACATCAAACTCTCCAACATAGCATTCATTATGTCCTGGTGCATAATGGTTATCCATTTTTCATTTAAAATTTCCTTGAACCATGGGTGTATTCCTTATACTTCTATCCATTTTTGATTTTATACTCTACCTGTCTACCATGACTTCCTCCAATATGGGTGTGGTATCCTACCTCAAAATTTTTCACAAAGGTAGGCTAAAAAAACACCATAGGGACTATCGTGTCTATTTTGGATTTGGTTATTTCACATAAGCACACTGGAAGATCACTATAGGAACACTACAACCAGTTTTAGCTTTGAACATTTCACACAGACACACTAGAAACCACTGTAGGGTCACTAAGGGTGTGGTGATTTTCTAGTTAACCATTTTGGGTATGGAATTATCAAAAAACATCTACCATGGGTGTGGCCTTACTGGTATTTTTATCCATCTTTAACATGGATACCATTATGGTGTGGCCTTGTATGTGTTGGGAAATACTTCAAAAAACACCATCCACTATTGGTGCGGTCTACCTAGCTTGTACGTACTTTCTCTAGACTTCTTCAATATTAAAGAAAATCCTGATTCATGATAATCAAATTATGATATTTACTTTAATGTGGACCCCCATACTTGGAATCGTATGATTATCTTCATCCAAAAATCCATGGATGAACCTTGTGATAACTCCTTCATCATAGAGATATTATTATAATCTACATGGAATTTCAAATATTAATTATTAAACCAAACCAATATTTTAATGGTTTGTTAGACAATATTCCAAGATATATAGACTCCTTCTTGAGAACTTCTTCTCCATCTTCAACAATATTTGATACTTCAATAATAAAAAATACATTATAGTCATCAAGCTTCTTCATTAATTCAAATCCTTCTTCAACATATTGACATCAATGAATTATCCTTATTCATTATCAATCATCAACACATTGAAAATAAATACAACACACACAAAGAGGTCTTAACAAACTCTCCCTTTTTATTTATTTTCAATACCATATTACAATATCATCTTATAATGGTATGTCAGTATGTTCTCATCAAACCTCCTTATCAAATTTCATTTCATTTATTCCCCCTTACCCATCAATATTTTCATTTTAATTTATCACCCCATTATTTAAAAGAAATAAAAATTATTTGGGAAAGGGTATCCATTTTTACTTATAAAAATACCATTTCCACTCTAAGTCTACTAAGTTATTCTTTGTGTAGAAAACATGGGAGTTTGATTTAAATAACTAGGCTTTCCATAATCAATTGAAATTGTTACCGATCAGAAATAAAACCACTTACAATATATATTTAATCACTATTAAAAATATATTCAGGATAATACAAGTGATATATATCGATTGATATACATATTCAAAAAATATATTTCAATATTAAATTTCTTTAATCACTTGAATACAAAAATTAGGAAATTTTAAACATAGCATGATTTGACAACATCCTTGGAACTTATTCAAATTTACACTTTTTTTCATTGATTAATATTATAATACTTTATGTTATAATCTGATTTTGATTATCAAGGATGAGATATTATGATAATATGCCTTTTTAATGACACCACCTTTAATCACTTTCCAAATAAATTCATATTTTCATGAGACAATATTTTTTAAAAGCTTCTTCTTCATTTTTCATTTGTCTCCCCTAAAGGGAAACACTCCTCAACATCTTTATAATGATGAATCTATTTAAGAATGTATTTCTAGATGTTCCAATATGAGAATACACAAAAATGGGTTCCTTCATGTGGCTATCTAGATTTGAAAATTTCTATATCTTCACCAAGGATGATCTTCTTTAATGGATACTCTTGAGAATAGGTAGATCACTCTAAGATGTAATATTCAACTTCTTAATATATAGTGTTGAAAACATACAATTCATCTTAGGATATCCCCATGATAACATGCTTCACCTTCAATTCCCTACATTGTAAGTATAAATACCATATGAAAGTGTTAAGGTAATAAGGTGGATCTCCTTTCTTATCAATGTAAATAGTAAGGTTTGAGTTTTTCTTAACCAATTTTCTCCATTTACTATAGTCTTAATGCTTTCACATATAGATTTTAATTTTGTTTTATCTTGACAAAACATGGATCTTATCACTTCTTCCATTTCATATTGTGAGATAATTTTTATATTTTTATCCATAAAATCATATGCATCTCCAGATGTAATATTTATTCCCTTAAAGTATTATTCTTATGTTGGAGATGTGGATAAAACTACTTAGAGAGTGTATTCATATCTATTTATTTTTTACACAAAAATTTTCTTACATAATAGTTTTTATTTGTTGACAACCTCTCATGAAATTTTACTTCTTCATGTGGAATATTATTCTTCCTTTAGTAATTTATTTTTATTGGGATATATTCACCTTATTAACTCTTTATAAATTGTATAAAAAAACTAGAATATATTTATTAATGTTTACAAATTTATGTTTTACTCTTCTTGGTATTCTTGTACTTTATTTCCATTTGATCTTTCTTGTGCATTGTGTCCAAGGATGACTTATTCTGAAACTTCTTGGGTATAATATATTTTGAAACATTCTTAAAATTTCTACCCAAGGATGACTCTTCATTATTAATTACTAACTATTATGGTATTATATTCTTATTATATTCTTATACATGTTAAGATGAACATTTATCTCTTTTGGGACCACCTTTATTGCAAACATCATAGATATAATTAAGAACCTCAAATTTGTTTGAACCAGACTTATTTTTCTTAGTATATGACTATTGCATCTTCACCAAAATTTTCCCCTTAAAATCGGATTTCTATGATATTTATCATTCAAATAATTCTACCAAAAATCCAATTCACAATTCTGAAATTGATTACACCAACAACATTTCCTAAAAAACCTTGTTATACTCTTCTTTAGTGCATGTTGTACATATTTTTAGATTCAATAACATGTTGTTTTTGGGCCTTATTTATCATTAGTTTAACATAACTTATAGAAATAGTACTTATAAATATTATTTTAACCACTATTGACATAGTGGTAGGCTCTTCTATATTTCTCCTCATCTATATTTTCATAGAAACCTACAATTTTTTTATAAAAAAAAATTAGAAACATTATTACATTGAGATATGGATGAAACCTATTTCTTTGAGACTGATTGAGAAAGATCATAAAAATATGTCATGATATTATTGTCACATAATAGAGGTCCTTTAACACATTAATCCTCCTTAGAACAACCTGTGACAATAGCTCCATACTTATTTGATTGTAAAGACTCAATATGTTTCATTTCTAAATTGGACAACATGATTTATAATTCAAGACACATCATATTGAGACAATTCTTTTGATATTTAGTGAATTTTATTCTATATTCACATTCCTTCCCCATCTTCTCAAATTTTTCTTTATCCATTAAAACCTTCTCTTATAAAAATATGTCAATATTTTTGATCCTCTTTGATTTGATATCCAACTGTATATTCTTAACATCAATTCTATGTTTTAGATTTTCTTCCAATTTATGGATCTTATTCTAAAATTATTTATTAGAATCATATTTCTATCATATTGTGTTAATATACTTCTATTAAAATTTGGAGAATCTTCCATCAAGCTCCTCATACTCTCTTTATTTGACATCAACTTGTTTATAGAGATTTATGCAAGGTAGTGATATTTCTATCAAAGCTTTATCTAAGTTAACTATTTCATCTTCAAAATGAGTTATCTCTTCTGGATAAATTTCAAAAACCCTACATATAAAAGAAAACATTTATTTTAAAAAACAATGAATTATATCTTTTAATGTTTTAATAGATAAATTTATTGATATATGATCACACTCACTTGTGTTTGGACCATCTTCAGGACAATTATGAAATGAATGTGAACATACCTCTTAATCACTTGAGTGACTTGAATCAACTAAGGAAGATTGACTACCCAAAACCTTTGTTGTTGACTGAACCACCTATTCTTCTCCTTCCACACTAGATCCATATTCTTTTGAATTATAACATGGAGAAAATTCTTCCTATTTTTGATAAGAGGGACATGTTATTCATCTTATTCTTCTCTTTATTTTTCCTATTCATAACAGTCTTGGAATAAACCGAGTTATGATTTGATAAATTAATAACTTTTACAAAACTTCAATTTATAATAATTACAAGAAATAAACCTCAAATCTTCAAAGAGATGAATTTAAACTTGAGAATACACTCAAAGGTGAACCTGGATCTAATACCAATTGAGAATCCAATTGAGGTTAAACTATCCCTTTGATACCACTTAAGTATGATCAATTGGTGATATGTTATACACTAAGAGGAGGGAAGGGGGTGAATCAATTTAGGTGACCAATTATCACTTTTTTAATACCTTTTATAGTTTTACCTCTTTCACTATCATGTGATGATTCTCTATCTATATCTCTCCCATTCTCCGTTATTTCAAGAAACACTGTTTAACACACACACACACACAAATTTACAAGGTTCACATTTCAAAACAAAAGGCTAATCATTGGTATGATATGGATTTAGTTGAGATGATACTATCCTCTAGTATCAACCTATGAATATAAATGGGTATGGTTTATCCTTGAAACCATGTTTGGTGCATCATATACTCTATAGAACCCCTCTACATATTTATACTAAAATACCAACAGTTTCACATCTATAGATACAAAAACCAATGAGTCTTCTTCAAAACCACTATAAGGTTGGTGATGCATTGCTTCCCTTCCTCCTCCTCTTTTACTTTCAATTGCACAAAAACATGCAAGGAATTATTCTTTTATATGAAAACATAAATTCACACACACTTATTTCTATTCCTAGTATCAATATTTGAGTGCTACAAATATTTATTAAAAGCAAGAATTATTTCTTCCTCTTCTTTATGTATAAATATTATGTGTACAAAGATCAATATTACTTCCCTTATTATACTTCTACATATGAGAAAACAACGCCCAATACCTCTTTTATTATTCTCTCTAATTATTTTTTCTTTATGTGTATGAAATAAGTTTCACTGATTCTTCTTCCAACTTCAATACAGAACAAATATATTCAGGTTGTGTGCTATGTATAATCACCTTGAATCTTGGCACATAAAAAATTATTATTCTCTCTAAAATGGTAGTACTAAACTCCCTATTTTCTTAATAATAACAAAGTAATATTCACTAAAAATTATTGTGTTGAATTATATACCATTTATATATTTATCTTTATTCTCTTTACTATATATATATTGACATATTTAAACAACAACCTTGATTATTTTTGATTTTTAATTTCAAATTCAAATGCTCAAACTTCTTTCAACTGCTTCCATAACTTATTTCTTATCAATTCAAGCCATTGGATCATGTTAGATCTTCTAGATACCATTGATTCTTCTAGAAATGACCTCATATATTGAGTTAGAGATCCCTTAAATCACCTATAAATCTACATCATCAAATAAACTCATAACCACATAAAAATATTCGACAGAACTTTCATCATGACCTGATGCATAATGGTTGGATGTTTTTCCTTAAAAAATATCTTTAATTATGACCTGGTGCATAATGGTAGGATGTATACTATATTTCATTTGATATAGCATTCTGCTTCTTGGTTTATATATTATGCACAATTTGATTTCTGTTTATGGATGTGTGTATGGTTAGTTATTTTCCACTGTTTATTTACTCTAATCCAATGGAATCATCTCCCCATTGTATAGTTAGTCCCTCACCACTAGTCAAAAACCTTTGGTGTATATGGAGGCATAATTGTGGTATTTTCATGAGTTATATCAGGTGATGGTTTAGGCCGACCTGGGCTAATTCATGAGAGTTATACTCATCACCAAGTGGATATTATATGCTTTGGTTTTTTTTCCTAGTCATTTTAAAATATTTCTACTAGGGAGAGGAGTAGCCTCAAACTTTATGGATCATGCATATGGAACAAGAAGTGACATGGAAAAATATTTAGGATTAATAACACATTCTTCATTGTGATCATTATTGTAAATAATGAATTGATTTTTTTTAATCTTATTAACTTCAATGAATGAAGGAAAAATTAGTTGATCAAATTTTATGATTTCTCAAATATCCTTTATCGATAATAGAAATTTTATAAAAAAATTTAGGAATAATTTCATTCAATTCTTGGAATAAAATACAACTATTAAAATTACATACAATTATTCACTTTTTAGAATGAATTAATTTGAGAAATCATTTATTAGGTTTTATATTTTTTTGATAATTTATAATTTAAAAATAATTATTATCACATGAAAAAAATATTTATTTTATTTATAATTATGATCATTTTTTAACTTTTTTAAGTAGTGAAATTTATTATATAATTTATATTTTATCATTAAAATATATTTTATCATAAAATATAATAAAATAATATTATGGGATTATTTGAATTCAATTATATGGCATTATATTATTAATATATAATGATAAATTATCATTCATTCCCGCGTGTAAGGTTTCCCTACCTTTTTCATCCTTCTCAAGGAGATCTCCCTTCACAGGGAGCTCTCAAGACTTTTTCCTACACTAGGATGGATGTTCATTTGCGGGGGTTTCTCTTCTGGTTAGTGGCGGGGCTCTCATTTGATAGGTGCTATGATGATGGTTCATGATGGGTGGGTATGAATTATATTCTCTATTTGATGTTAGGGTTTGGATATGAGTGAGATTAGTTACAGATCCACTGATTTTGTGTTCGTTTACATTTTTGGGTGTTAGTTATCCATGATCATTAATGATTAAGGTGTTTTTGTGCCTATTTTCACCTAATACATTGATGCGGTAGGTCCAAAAAGGAGTAAACTATTTCACAGTCATTCGATTGGATGTTTGAGTCAATGTGTGTCTTTCATACTACGATGGTTGAAAAAAATTATAAGAGAGAGTCAATATCCTATATAAGAATTAACATATTTTCATTGTGCTCAATGTATTCTAGGTTTAAAAAATAGTTTGAGATGAAATAATTCTTGATATCATCATCATGAATCATGTCTTAGTTTGTAAAGTTCACTTCAATGATTTTTTTACTTTTAATTTATTGTTGATAAATATTAATAAAATGCTTCAACGTATGACAAGTATATGACTAGTTCCCTTTTTTTTCACACAAGAAACATTTATTCTCATCATTATTTTGTTTTTTGGGTGTTAGTTTTCATCATTCAATCACTTATAGCGGTGTCTATCCCTATTTACATTCAATTTATCACAAACTTGATCATAATATTTGCATCAAACTTGACCATATTGATTTTTACTCTAATGTTGACTACAATAGAATTCACTTTAGGTAATGAATTTGATTTATTTTATCAGGTTTTGAGATTTCTCTTTAGGATTTAATACAACAACAAAACAACAACAAACAATCCTTAAACCTAATTAAATGGTATCAACTATATTGATAAAACATTGATGATTAGCTATATTGAAGACCATATTTTCATTAAAACCATTTAAAATAAGGCCACCTTGAATGATTTATTTAAGAGTCATTTTAGGCCAACCTCTACTTATTTTAATAAGTGGTTTTTTCATTAAGCTTACCTTATTAATAAGTGCATTTATAGGCCTTCTACTAACATGTACAAACTATCTTAATCTTGTCTCAATCATCTTATCATCAATTAGAGTTACTTTAATTTTATCTCAAACACATTCATTTCTATTCTTATCCATATTAGTATTTACACATGTCCATATTAACATATTCATTTTTGATGCCCTTATTTTTTGTTCAAGATATTTTGTCATAGGAAAAAACTCACTACCATATAGAATAATAGGCCTAATAATAGTCCTATAAAATTCACCTTTAAATTTTAAAGTAATTTTATGATAAAAAATCACCCCAAAATCCTTTATCCATTTTATCCCTTCAGTTTTAATCCTATGAGAGATCCATCGAATTGTATAAAAGAGCCTAAATATCAAAAATATATTTTTTAAATAACATGGCCTCCTAATATCAAGTCAACATTACTATCATTCCTTTACTAAAATGAAACTTTATATATTAAATATTATCCCAACTAATATGGAAACATTTTTATTATAAAGTATCTCCCCAAAGCTTTAGATTTAAATTGATAGGATATTTGGATTCTAAAACAAGAACTATATTGTAGAGACCCAATTTTTTCCTTATAATACTTTGAAATATTTATATATATATTTCCATATATAGGCACCGAGACCACATGCAATTCAGAGGCCTGATGTTCCTAGAATTAATTTTTATAAAAATATTAAATAAATTTTATACTACATATGTGTTTATTTAAAGAAAATAGGATAACTATTAAAAGGTAGTCCATATTAGAAATCTAAGACCATGGTTGAGTCCAGAACATGGTGTTTACCCTAGGTGCAACATAAAATGAGTTGGAATGGGATGTTTAGAACCCTCACTCACTGGAGGTATGTTAAGTGGGTTAATTTAATTATTTAATTAATTAAATAATCCATTTAACATAAACTAAAATGATTATAAATATATAATTATTGAATTTTTTCCAGGGTTGCCTCATAGTCCTGGAAATCACTGGTGAAGATCTCCTCCCTCCTCTGTTGGTGAATTGAATCCAACGATGATGAAACACCAGATCAGATAAGATCATGATGAAATGAATGAAAATATCCATCTTCATCATTGGAGAGATTCATTATTCATTAGTGATCGATCCAATACTTAGGTAAGACTCATCATTTGGCGTTTTATACCCCTTGATTAAAATTATTGAGTAGGTCAATCATCGTTCTTCGATCTGCACCCTTCTTTGTAACCTTTTCATGTGATTGGGTACTGAAATTTAATTATTTCCTTTTGTTTTATAACCTCAGTTTCCCATTCTTGGTCATCATTCAATAATAATTTTATTATTATGTTTAAACCTTTTTGGTGAATTTATCCACTTTAACTTCACATCCATCACCAATTGGAACCCTCAATCTTGGTTTGACCTTATCGGGTAGTACCAATCCTGATCAGACCCCTAAAACCATGGAAGATCATTGAAATGAGCATAGATTGATGAAATTGATATAGATATGGGATCTTAGAGAAGCATGGATTATCTTTTCGATGGTTTAATATTGTGAAATTGATGGTGGAGACTTTGGGTGTGTGCAAAATGAACAAAAAACCTTCTTTGGGTGAATAGAGCTATTTTCCGATGAGAAGTAGCCTAAAACCATGATTTTTGGGGAGATCCACCATTTTAATATGATATTGGTTCCAGATATGAAGCGTGAAGATCATATTCGAAGTGCCAGAGTAGATCTTGAATTCTAGTGAAAAACCTGACTACATGTCGTGTAGTGGTATAAACACATGACATGTATCCCCCTCAGTGGTGGTGGATAGGGTTTAAGAAAATTTAAGGATGAAATGACATGTATCTCTCCAACACACCATGTAATCCCTTCCCTAGATGGGAACTCGTGTGATGGATCACATGGACCCGATGTCTGGTACACAGACACGGGGTTCGATACACAGACACAACCCAGTCTTGGTTATCCTATACACGACATGTCTTACTACATGGGATTGAGGCCATGTGCCGACCAAGGACACAACCAAGAATTTGAGTGGGACCACACATTGTGTGGGGCCCACACACACCATGTTCCCCTACGTTTCTTTTCTGAAATTTTGACCTTTCATATCTCCATCATTTGAACTTAGATTTCAGACTGTGAGTACCCTATCCTAAGTGTTTTTCCATATAGAATATTATGATTCCATTAGTGGAGATTTTTGAGATATGAAGTGAAATGTTCCATGCATGACACATTTTGAGGAGACACCCGATGATAGCAGTGATCATTCAAGATTACCATAGGATTATTTTCAGGCATTACCCTCCAGTAGGGATGGGTGGTGTGGTTCCTTGTTGATATTTTTTGAGCGTTACCCTCCAAAAGGGCTGGGAAATGAGGTTATTCCATGAATCTTCTAGGAATCACCTTCTAGTTTCCTAGGAAGTGAGGTTACCTGATCATCCTTTCTGAGCATTACCCTCCAGATGAGATGGGCAGTGAGGTTCCTTAAGGATCTTTCCAAGTGTTACCCTCTAATAGGGTTGGGCAGTGAGGTTCCTTGATGAAATTTCTAGGAATTACCCTCCAATAGGCTTGGGAAGTGAGATTACCTAAAGGTTGACCTTTCCAGGAATTACTCTCTAGCAGGGCTGGTCAGTGAGGTTCCCCAAAGGCTTTCTTGAGTGTTATCCTTCAGCAGGGCTGGCCAGTGAGGTTTCTCAGTGACTATCAAAGTGGGGAACTCTTTTTATACCAGGACATGGGTTACCTACCTATAGTTTTATCCCCCTAGACTGTGTGTAATAGTGAAAAGGTGTGCTTAGAATTGGACAGTTACTTTTGGGTGGACGTGTGAGATGATGAGCGTCATTGATGGAATTTTGGAACTATTGGTGACTCTTCTTCTTAGGCTGGGCTGTGAGATGGATATTCCCTTACTCTCTCATTTGGGATTATTTTACTGATCACACACACACACACACACATATCTATCTATATATATATCTACACACACACACACACACACACACACACCTTCTTTTGAATCCACACCTTGGACTTGGTTACTCTCTTTCTAGGAGAGGGGAAGATGAACGATGTATGCCACATGCTTTTCATTTCTATATTCTCATGGTTGGATGAGTATACTCTCTTACTATAGGTGGAAAATACTTTATGGGTATTTCATCTACTCATTATGTTTATCCCCTTGTGTTTGGACAATCTTACTTTCACTCTTTCTTGGGTTGATCTATATTCTTTAACTATATCTTGAATCTACTATCTTTATTTTTATTGTATATCTTATTTCTCCCCTTCAACTTTCAAGTAATTATACTAGGTATGTATATACTCATCCCTACATGGGCCTTTCTCATACATGTCATGTATTTTGTAGATGACAGACAGTTCAACTATGACTTTAGTGGATCTTAGGGTTACTGGGTGCTTTAGACCGCATACAGTGGCTATAACTTAGGATTTAGAAGATGAACTCTCTAAGCATTTTCTTTTCCAATTTTTTTTAGTTTGGGACATATTTCTAGTTAGGTGTGCACTTTTCCCCTTTTCTTTTCAGTTTACACTACCGTACTATTGTACTATCTGGAGGTTCATGCATTCTTGGTTTACTTTATAGAAGTGTTGAATCTCTTACTCTTTACCTCTTCATTTTTTCATTGAGTTGGATATGTGTGTGCATACAGTTACTTAGGAAAAGGCCTCCCTAAGTTAGTTATGACTTTGGGGATTGTCTCCACCCCCTAGCCTATGGAGGTGGGCTTGGGGTAGTTGCAGCTCAAGCCTTGGCTTGGGTCGGGTCATGACATATTGGTATCAGAGCAAGTTCATTCCTTAGGATATTGTTTTTATGTGACCCCTTAAGAGGATTTTGTTGGGTTTAGGGAAATAGTATTGAGGTTTCTTGAGTGTGGCTCTCAGGCCATAGGGTCTAGTGATGGTGCGAGGACCAGTGTATCCATTCACTAGAACCATGACTACCTACTTGTCGACTCGGTATACCGAGACATTGGTTGTAGGGATCAATGGTACATGCATGATATAGGATTGAGTCTTTGACTATCCATGTTAAGTTAGCTACCATTTGTTGTTGTTATATATATATGTTCATTAGACCATGGTACGTCTTGATAAAATATCAGGATGCCTCCATGATGCCAGCCATCTAGGATACCAGTTCCGATCCATGAAGATGAACCGATGAGCAAAGAGGCCTCAATTTAGGGTATATCCCACAATCCCTTTCTACCAGTTGGAAAGGTAGCAATACCTCCACATGTTGAGTAACCAATCATCCCAGCAGAGTAAATTGAGGATGCACATAGGCTTAGCACACTTCGTGAGTTCCAGTTCCAGAGGCTGCTAAGGTTCCTCGGCAAGCTAGATCCTTAGGAAATAGAGGATTGGCTATAGTTTGTGGTACAAATATTCATTATTTTACAAAACCTTATGGATCAATTGGTTGTGATGGAATACATCATTTTCCATGTAGTAGCTAGGTGTTGGTGGATCCTCATCACATAGATGCACGATGAGTCGAAACTCTTGTGGACCAACTTCCAGCAGCTATTCTGTGAGGAGTACTACCCCTTATATTTGAACTCAGTCTGAATCTAGGAGATTTTGAAGTCACATAAGGGAGGGATGACAGTGGATAAGTATGAAATGAGGTTCATAGAACTTTCCCAGTACTCCCTTGACATGATCTGCAATGGATAATTCCAAGTATAGAAGTCTGAGATGGGAGTCTGTAGAGAGATCCGATCTAGAATTGTGCCATTTTGTATCCCTACCTATGCCAGGGTGTGGGAGTGGGCACTAGTGATGGATAGTTTTCTTTTAGAGGGATTCCTGGAAGTTGAGACTGGTAGTGGGTGTCACAGAGCTAAGTCTTCTATGACAGCTAGAAGGTGCCATTTGGTGGGATTTTGAAGCAGGAGAACCTTTCATGAAAAAGATCAGTCACGTGTTCATATGGGGTAACGGTAGTATATATCTCTAGGGTATCCTAGAGAGGGGTGTTTTTTAACTTTGAAGAGTGAGGTCACATGGCATGTGACTGCCCAACCAGACGTGCTAAACAACACATACAGATACCTGATGGACCGCCACGACAATGACAACACCATGGTCAAGGATCTCCTAGATAAGGACAGGGTGGTCCCCAAGGAGGTAGAGATGGAAGAGGAGCATGAGGAGCTATGGGTGGTGGATGCTGCTATGAGATCCTTCCACAACCATTGCCACTAAGTGGCCCACATCAAGCTCATAGAGTTAGCGGTTAGGGCCATGGGAAGTTATAGCCTTTGGACATCTACGATCCCATAGCGCATGAGATGATAAGAGGTATTATCTATGTATTTTATACTCTTTATTAAGTACTATTATACATAGTTTCCATCCATTTATTCATCTCAATACTCCTGTTGTGAGATCTGGAACTCATAGTTCAGGCGGTAGAACAACAACTTCATCTTTAGGTTCATACCAAGAATTCTTCTTATGTATGTTTTATCTTATCATAGTGAGAACTATCACTTGGTGGAGATAGGTTCATGTGGGACCTTTTGGTCATCAATATGAAACCCTATGATGTCATTTTGGGTATGTATTGGTTGTCCATGGTCTGAGCCCATATTTACTATCACTGCAGATGAACCATATTCCTATGCACTGATGGGATGAGATTCTACTTTTCTGGTGAGATAGATCTCATGGTAGGGAAAGTGGGTTCTTTAATTAAGAGGTTGTAGACCATAAATAACCAGTTAGAGATCATGTCCCTTGGTTCAACAGACTCTTATGGCATGTGGGTTCCTTCAGTTGTGAAGTATTATATGGAAATCTTCCCAAAGATATTCTGGGACTACCTCTAAGGAGGGAGATGGAGTTTTTCATCAACTTGCATCCTGAGACCACTCCAATATATTCTACAAAATTTCAGATGGAACCTACCAAGCTCTGAGATCTATGATTGTAGTTGGAGGACCTTCAACAGAAGGGTTTCATAAAACCCAGTGTGTCCCCATGGGAAGCTCCAGTGTTTGTAAAAAATAAGGATGGGAGCTTGCATATTTTCATAGATTATTGTTTCCTGAATCAAACCATAATAAATAACAAGTACCCCTTACCGAGAATTTACAACCTCTTTGACTAGTTTTGGGGTGTGAGATGGTTCTCGAAGATTGTTAGGTCCACTAGGTCAAATACCTTGGGGGGAGGTGAATCAGGGTATGGAAGATTAAAACTAACCCCCCTTTGGATCTTGTTTCGTCATTAAACAAGACACACTCCTCTCTTTCTCCCATAGAAATATATGAACAAAAATTAAATCATGAATAAGATATAATAATTTTTACCTGGTTCACCCTCACTGGGCTACATCCAAGGAGCATACAAAGAGGATGTGCTGATGTACCAAATCAACTAAAGTTCACTTCCAATTACAAGGTTTGGGCTAGATCTTCTATGCCTAGGCTCACTTCCTTTACAAGGTATAGGGTCTACTCACTACATTTCCAAGGGTCACTCCCTAAGTCTCTTCCTCTGGATCAATACCGGTGGGAAGGATCACCGTCTTCCTCTTCCTTCACTCACTGCTCTTGGAAGGGATCCACACATAGTTTATAGATTTTTAGGTACCTTCATTTGCATGAAATCACACATCCTCATTGTTTTCAGATGCTATGTTGAAGTCCCTTTTTCACCCATAAATTAAATAAATTTTTCTTCATACTGTTAGGTTATTAGAAATTGCTTTCGTGAACTTTTTTTGAACTTTTTCAAGATTCCTTGAGTCCTTTGCGAACCACCTAGATTACTTCGCATACCACATTTCTTCCTCTATGTACTGTGTAGTGGGTATGGTTTATGGATCACCTCTCCTCTATGAACCATCTATCCTCCACATATCATCCCTACTTTAGGAAATGTCTCCAATTCCGTGAACCATCTCTCATCCACAGACTACCTATGATTCTGTGGACCATCTCTCCTCTGCATATCAGATCTTCCTTCTTCATGTACCACGTATTCCTCCTCCACACACCACATCCTTTGTGGGATATAGTTTCCAACAAAATCCTTTGGTGTAATTTCTTCCAGGAAAACCACTTCACCCTTCGTAGAATTATCCCTCACGAACCTCTTTAGGAATTCACCAAATTCTTAGAGCAAAGATATTTTCTTATGAAAATCACTCTTTTTAATAATGGGATTATCACTCCTTATATAGGAAACTAAATTTTTAGTATATGCTAATATGAGATTACCCAAATCTTTAATGTGGTACCACCTTCACCATGTATGGATCCTTCCGTGAACTGCTTCCCTACGTGGTCCATATACTACCTTTATTCCTTCACAGTGGCTCAAATCACCATCATGCTTTCGAGAATGAATCCCTTCATGGATTCTAAAATCACAGACTCGTTTTTGCTAATGAAAATCCATCCCGCATACTGCAAGCCTTCCACATACCCCATGGCTTCTCCACAAACCATTTTCTCCTCACAAACCGTTCCCATATGCGGTATGCATGTCACACTTCATGTTTCCCTATCTTTTATGATTTCCTTTGACATTTTTCATAACAGTTTTTAATCCAAAAACTGTGCTTTATGGTTTACATACTGTTTTCCTCTATGTGTAAATCATTCTTTTCTACAAACCAAACTCCTAATTTTGAGGCCCAAAAATTTGGAAAACACTGGGAAAATACGCCAGCTTAAAAACCTACTTAGACAACATTAACCAAAATCATTCATGCTCATCTGGCTTTTTCAACAAATAAAATCACACCCAAAACATATCAAGATTACACCTTAATGGATTTCCCCCAAAAATCTCCCCCTTTGGGTTTGTTGACAAGTTTTTCATAATTTGATATCTCATTAAAGCTTCTTCCAACTTATGCTAGCATTAAATTCTTGAGATTAAGACATCGATCAAGGATTTAATCAACACATACTCTAATCCCACATGAGCCATTCTTAGTTTGAGAAATAAGAGTATGATTAAAAGTTCATCAATGAATCACTCAATTCCATTCCAACACCACTCTTATAACTTCATCACGAACCTCAGTTGTCAAAATATACATCCTTTGATCGATCACATCTAGCATTGTCAGATTTTATACCCCCCTATGTCACTACTCCCCCTAATAGATTCAAATCCACCTATCTCACTACTCTACCTAGAAACTTCTCCTCATGTCTTAAATGAGACATTTCTCCATGGTAATAGAACAATTTATCACCCTTTTTCAATGAACTCAATGGAATTTCCTTTGATGCATGCAATAGGGTAAATAAAAAAATTATCCATTAGAGAAAAACACACCATACATCATAGAGAGGGGGCCCCACATCCACACTTTTTCAAGTGAGGGGAGTTGAATGAACTCCCAGATCCAGTTGATGCCTTTCAAATGATTCTTTGGGTAAGTCCTTTGTTAGAATGTCCGAACCCTTTTGTTCTATAAGCACATACTCTAACTTCACAAGTCCTTGCTCCACCTTCTCCTTGATAAAATGATACTTGATTTCAATGTTATTTGTCCTTGAGTGATGAACTATATTTTTATAAGATTTATATCACTTGAATTATCATAATGTATTTAGATCTAAGAATTAACTTTAACTCCCATATCATCAAGATCCTTCTTCGTCCATAATAGTTGTGTGTATGTTTGAGTGGCTACAATATACTCATCTTTTTAAGTGCTTAATGAAATTTAATATTGTTTCTTTATTACCCAAGAAATACATAATTTACCAAGATATAAAGCACCTCCTAACTTTGATTTCCTATCATCTACTAAACTGGCCCAATCTATATATGTATATCCCAATAGTTCTGGCTGAGATTTGTCATTATACATCAAACCGAAACCCATAGTACCCTTGATATACTGAAGTATTTTTTTATTGCAAGCATGTGTCTTTACTTAGGATTACTTTGATATCATGCTGCTTGACACATGGAAAAAACAATATCGGATTGTGCCCCTCTTAAGTATAACAGACTTCCAATGATCTGCCTATATTCTATGACATTGACCACTTTGCCTTCATCATCTTGAGACATTTTCATTCAAGTAGCCACCGAAGTCTTCATCTACATGGAACTATCCATTACAAACATTATCAAAACTTCCTTGGCATATTTTTATTGAGAAATGAATGTATAATTATTTCCTTGTGTCACCTGTAGACCAAGTAAAAATGTCTTTTAACCAATCATTGACATTTCAAACTCACTTTTCATGAATTTAGAAAACTATCTACATTGCACTTTATCTGATCCTTCAAATATTATGTCATTGAAATATACCAACAACATCATCCTTTTATTATTTTCATGGTTGACATATAGATTTTAATCAAATCCCCCACACTAAAAACCATGCATTTTCATAAATGGATCTAGCCTTGAATACTATGCTCTTGGTGCTTACTTCAAACCATATAAAGCATTATTCATTCAAAAAAATCTATTTTCATATTCATGAATAAGAAAACCATATGGCTTCTCAATATAAAATTCTTCCAGAATGCCATTCAAAAATTAACTTGACATCTTTCTAGAAAACCTTGAATTTTTTTTTCACTGTTATGGCCAAGAATAACCGAATTGTCTCTGGCTTTGCAATAGGTGTAAACATTTCATAAACATCAATTAACTCTATCTAGGAGTACCCTTTTCACACTAGTAATTCTTTGTTTTGAATCACAACACCATCTTTATTCATTTTGTTATGAAATACCCATTTAAACCCGATGCCATTTTTTCCTGTTGGCCTCGAAACAATCTCCCATGTTTGATTATTTGTAATTTTTTCAAGATCTTCATTCATAGCCTAAACCCAATTCTCATCACCATTTGCTTCACCAAAACATTTAGGCTCTACTTGTAATAAGTATGATTCTTGCTGTAGAGTCTTCATCATCCTTTTCTGCACTAGAGCTCTCTGATCACCAATTATGTTTTGTCTATCAATTTCAAATCTTCTATTATGTCTTTGTGAAGATACTTAATTATGCTAATCTTTCTCATCATCTGAGTCTTCTTCTAAATCAGCCTCTAGAACTAGAGCATCCCCTGATCTACTTATTTATTCATCACTATCCTCCTGAGAATGATCATTTATTTTTTGAAGGTTCTTATTATACTCCACTATGGTTACATCATGGATTTCAAAAATCTTTCCTAGACTCTTATTAAAGCATTTATATGCTTTGTTTTTCTTTTGAATATCTTTGAAATATCCCTTAATCTCCATGAGATTCAAACTTTCTATGTTTCCATATGTTGAGAATGAAATACTTACTTATGAAGATTCAAAAGTACTTAAATGATGGCTTCTTTCCATACCATATCTCATATAAAGTATTTTATTCTTTCAGACATAGTAACACTATATTTGAAGTGTAGACCGCTATCATCACCACCTATTTCCAAAATTTATCTGGAAGGCCTTTCTCAATGAGCATTATTATGGACATGTTATTGAAAATATGATTTCTTCTTTCAGCTACTCCATTCTACTATGCAGTTATAACTACTAAAACTTGATTCCTTATCCCATGTTTCTCGATATAATCCTCCACTTGGCTATTTGTGAACTCTATTCCATTATCTGTTTGGATCTTCTAGATTTTCCAACCTAGAATCTTTTCAACTCCAGGTCGATATCTTATAATGAAACTGATCACCTCAAACTTTTGGGTAATGATTGATACCCATTCAATTATGCTATAATAAAAAATGAAGAGTACACAATATATCCTTCCATAAAGAGATCTTGGTGAAATTGGTCCGCACGCATCAATATGAACCAAATCAACCAATCTTGTTGAACTTTTCACTTTTTCCTTATATGTATTTTGAATTATATTCCCTTGTTGGAAGGCATAACACGTATGTGTACGATCACATGATAATCTAGGTAGATCTCGAGCAACATAATATTTCACCAGATCTTCCAAGGATGTTTGACTTACGTGGCCAAGATGTTTATGCCACAACTTATTTTCTTTTTCCTTGGAAATAAAGCACATATATCCTTCTCCACTTATGAAGTATAGATTACATTTTTTACACTTTCCTTACAATACAAAAAAACCATCTTTTTCCTCAATGACACATAATTTCTTAGAAAATCTTATGGAATGTCCTGAGTCTCAAAATTGACTTACACTTAATAAGTTTTGACTAAGACATTAAACAACCAAGACATCCACACGCCTCATGTATTTTCTCCCAAACTTTGCTTTCCCAAAGCCAATGAATTTCAACCACTAATCATTACCAAATATTACAATACTTTATTTATCGCACCTGACTCCCATCACCAGATCCTTGTTTCCTATCATATGAGAGGTGCATCCACTATCAATTGTAACATCCTGGGTCTATATGCCACCTAAAAGTTTTCCAATACTGGTTGGACACATGGAATCAATCACATTTCTCCAAATGCCATAGGCTTTTGACTAGAAGCGAGAGCCTCAGTGTGATAGTGGGGAAACTATGCCCTCATTGGAAAAGTATAACATAGTGGAATCCAATAATAAAACCGTAGAGAAAGAACTAATACCATACAACTGAAATAAATAGTGGAATATTAATAATATAGATAACCAGATGTAATATCATACCAAAGATGATGCTTCATGTTACATGTTTTAGTAAAACAACCAAAACAAGATACACTATAGTAATACATAATACAAGTACCAAAAGTACAAAAATAGACAAAAGAAACTCAAAATAATTAAAGGCCTTGGCTTGGTCCCATGCTCTCCTTCTCCTAATAGAAAATCAAGTACCTATAGAAGGGTTATTACCCTTATCAACACCTACAAAAATATAATCTGTTTGGGCCCAAAACATGACTCAAATAGGGTGTGAGACTAAATCCCAGTAGGCAACCACCCAAGGTCTATGCCAATCTATGAGTGAATATATATATAATAGGAAATGTGCAATAGGGAAAGTAGTAAACTATTAAGTACTCAAAATTAAATAGTCCTACAAGTACTAGTTTCCATTTACATTAATTTTATGTTCATTATCAATTTAATTACCTTTAACTATATAAGTCTCAGGATCTGGCCTAGGCCCGACGATCCCCATACAAAAAAAATTACATTAGATGTCTCAAGAGACCATATAAACAAGTATAAGTGAAGACTGAATCCAAGATTGTGCTTTGTCTTAGAAAACATGTCATAATACATTCCATTTCATATTCAAATTATAATTAAATGTCAACTCATGAAATATAAACAACTTACAATAGAGCCTATCCTTAGAATCCCTCATTGGTTTCAAGGTTATCTTGACATTTAAATAAAATTCTCCATGAGCCCGACCATTCCATTCATTGGATCGCTCATGACTTTTCATGATAATACCCTCTTTGAGTCCATCCATGGTATTTTAACCGAGGACATGGTTCACCCAAGGTATAAGGTGCAATAGTAATATGAGCCCAACCTTGCCTTTTAACATGAGGATATGGCTCACCCATTTCTATTTAAACCCTCTATCATTTCACATAAGAAGAAAAACAAGTAAATTAAACTATTAAATGGCTTCAAAATTTATAAACTAACGTGGGAATATATCATATATCAAGAAACACATGTAAATTAAACTATTACATGGTTAAAAATTAATCAAATCACATAGTATTTTCATATAACAAGACTATCATGTAATATAAACCATTACAATGACTTAACATAACCAAACTCACATGGGCATGTTCAAAATTGGAGCAAAACATTCAGAAAATGCTTAAACAAGCATAGACATAACTTGGGGAAAAGGGAAAAGTAAATAATCCCAAACCCTTAATCAATTCAATTATAATTTAACACAATTGAAATTCCATTTAATAATCAAAGCCATTTTTAACAACCCAAGATGGAAAAACAAGGCATGTCTTATAGGCAACCTAGGTTAAACTACCATAAATAGTCATTGAAGGGAAACACACCCATTGGGTGGACCTAATTCAAGGAAAACAACCTAAAATATTCTTAAGAACACACATTAAATTACCTAAACCTCAATAGTAAACAAAATAGGCAAATTCTTATTCAACGCGACACCCAAAAATGGGCGCGTGACACTCTGACATATATAAACATCTTGAAAACTAGAAAAAGTCATGAGAACACCTACCTCATGCTTGTAAAAATCTCCTTGTCTAGTATAGGCCTCTAATTAGAACTAGAATATATTAGATATACAAAATGAGCATAAATTCTCAAGCCTCAATAACTAGGTAGAGAGAAGAAATCATGAAGAATGGATCAATAGGAATCGAGAGATCACCGAGGGGATTCCAATGCATCCGACGGTGTTTGAATCAGAGATTGGATAACGAAATGAGAGGCCACCCTATCCTTGGTTCGCTTGGGTGTTCTGTTCATCGAACAAGGGGGTGATTTTCTATCTATATAAGCAAAATGACACTATTTCCTGATTTAACACAAAAAGAAAAGAAAAGTACACAGTGTGTACTTGGAACTACACGCCGTGTCTGTATAGGTACTGGCCAAACCATTACATGGTGTGTACTGGGAAGTACATGGTGTGTGACCATATTACTAAGTGTGTTCTTGAAAGGAAATGACGTGTAACACCTAGTTACATCATGTGATAGGACTACAGACCGCCCTTGACCTCTTTTCCTACATTTCCTTAAGTAAAAATTGAAAAGGAAGGATTTTTTCCTGAAAGGAAGAGCTGGGTTCTTACAAATTCCCCCTTAAAACAATTATTCCCCAAATTTCCCTTCCAATAGTGGTGAAGAAAAATTTGAGAATAACACTGACCACTATGATTATACATCGACCTCCCTCTCCCATGTCTGGTCATACACTCGACCGTACTTCCATAACACTCATACTAAAGGAACAGACTAGCCATGGAGAAACTTCATGGTACAATCCAAAATTTGAATAAGATGATCCTAAAAAGACACATCTACAGGTAACTCAACCTACTTGAGTTGAAAAGAATGAGATGGGTATGAGTGATAGTGGCACAAATGAGATATGTGGAAGACATTGTGCTTGGATCGGTACCTTTGAGGTAACTGCAACCGATAGGAAATTGACCCAAATCTCTCCATAATATCGAACAACCTGACATATCTCAGTGAAATATTACCCTGTCTTCTGATCCTCCTATGTACCAACCTCATTGAAACATGAAAGGAAACCCAATCCCCAACCTCAAACTCCAGAGGTCGTCTACGGTGATTGAAAAAAATTTCCTAATGAGACTATATAGTAGCCATCCACTTCTGAATTAATTGAACCTATTCAGTGGTCTCCTAGGTAGGATAAGGTCCCAGCATAATTTCCTCTCCTGTCTCCAGCCAATACAGGGGTGATCGGAATGATCTATTGCATAATGCCTCATATGGATCCATCTAAATAGTCTTTTGGAAGATATTACTATAGTCAAACTTGAAAAGGGGTATGTGTCTCTCCCAATAACCCTCGAAATCTAGGATGCATTCCTGAAGCATTTCCTCTAGCACCTAAATCGTGTGCTCTGACTGGCCATCTATCTGAGGGTGGTAAGTTGTGCTCAGAATCACTTATGTACCCAGAACCCTCTATAGACCTTGCCAGAAATGAGAAGTAAAATGGGCATCCCTATCTAAAATGATAGAATGTGGGACCCCATGAATGAATACGATCACAGATATGTACAACCTCCTAAGCTCATTAACTCTGAAAGTTTACTTGATCAGTAGGAAAACTGCGAACTTCACAAGCTTTTCAAGAACAACTCAGAAGACATCGTTACCATGGCACCTACTCCATCGAAAAACCCCAAAGGCACACTACTAAGCATTCTAACAAAACTATTGACATGTTTTCCTTAAACTGGGAAAACCTAAACACAACTGAGGTTATACCAGTGGCCTCACAACAAATAATGATCGAACCCTAATTAACCTCATCAGAACCGGTCACACAATCTTCCCTCAAAAGACATTGTGGACTTACACCTCACCAACCTTAAACCGTAAGAGTGTTCAAACTAGTTCACTTGAACTATACATCAGGAACAAGAAGGATAATGAGTCAAACCATCATTGTATGACTTATCTTAGAAATTCATGGATTAGGAGGTTAGAATATTGTAATATAAACACAAAACCTTCTCCCAGGGAACTACACACCCATAATGAGAAAAAGAGTAATTCAAATCCACCCCACTGGGATCATTACCTATTTTTAAGCATCATATCCAAGACCAACAAAAATTTAGAGATAACCATAGATTCACCAACCTGAATTCTAAGGAACTCACCGAGGTGGTCCATACTCCCCGTTACAAGTGAGACTTTGATACAAGGCCAAAAGTCCACATAAGATCACTGACTGAACCTAGAGCGACATCTTCCTGGCGGTCACGTCAAAGAAAGTGGCATGCATCCAGAGTCCATTAAAGGTGTTCCTATATGGGAACCCAAATATCACTCAGGATTAACCAAGAATCATTGAAAACACGCATCAATGCAAAAAACATAAAGGATCATGAACTATCCCAACATCTCTCGACTGTAGCACAATGTATAACAGACACTCTCTTAGTACATCCAGGATAGTGTCAAGATAAGGGAAATGCTCGTCTCTTAAGAAAGAGAACACTAAGAGGATTTCAAGGATCACCAGAAAAGGATTGTTGCACCACTAATGGTTGACCTTTTAAAAGAAACTCAACTTCACTTGCCGACGCATCATCATTTAACTGGCTGCAATGCCTTTATCCCAAGGCATTCCGTGATAGCACAAACTTAACCACTTAGGTCCATTTATGATAATCACTGCCTTATAAGGGTTGCACACACATCTAACCACAACAACGTCATGTGCTAAGTGAGAATCAACATGAAACTAGACTCAAAAGCCTCAAAGGTATTCAAGTAGAATTGAACATTTCTGAATGGCCATTGATTATGATCCTTCTACATGTAAAGAAACCTTTAAATAAAACTGATGTGAAGCTCCTTACCTAGGAGTGTCCTAGATGTCGAGAAGAAGGACCAACCATTCTCAAACACACTAGTTTAAAACCAACACAAATGAACGAGTGCTGTTCCATGAACCATGATCACCATGTCATATCACTTGGCATGAAAGATGAATTTAAACCAACCAGCATATCAAATCACCAGTGTCCAAGAAATTTCTACCGAGAAGTGGGAAGAACTTGGTTCTATAACGTTCAGGTTACTCTACATCAGAGATAATCTGAGAACATACCCAACAGCTCAACGCTCAATGATTTAACCAACTCAACGGTTCATTTTAACATTTAAAACTCAACGAGTACTGCATATGTCAACATATACTACCCTGAGTTTACAAGAGAAAATGGAACATTATGGGTACTATTCATAGGATATCCACTCTATGCACCCTAGTACCAGATGGATCATATAGGAACTAGCTCTAAATATCATCATCAACACCACCATTTACATAGATGATGATGTACTAAGTCGCACATCATTTAAGAAAAGAGAGGTTAGCATGAACTCCTAAGTTGCTCACTATGTCCAAGGCATGTATAACCTATTGAACTGAGCATTCCTTAATGATCATTCCCACATTAAGTGTAAATATACAACAAATCTCATAGCTCAAAAGAAAAAATATCAAAACAAGACAGGTCAACACCTTCCTCTAAGAAATCACTCCTCTGCCTACCCCATGGGTTAGGTATAGGCGTCAAACAACAAGGGATACTACAAAAATCACACTATGAAGGTCGAGTTTGGTCAAGTCAAACATTGAGAGGCATCCTACTTGGGATCCTCCAGGTAAACATGAGTGAAGGCATCCTACATGGGATCCTTAGCTAAAAAAGAAAAGGAGGAATCCTATACGGGATCCTAGAACGATAAACAACAGAGGCATCCTACAACATGGATCCTTGAAAATGGTACATAAGAGAGAGATCCTATAAGGGACTCCCTAGAACGACATAGGTCAATAGATATAGCTCAAAACTCATCTCAGATTGAAAGTATTAACTAGGTTGGTCTGAACACCCAACCGATTATTCATGCTATGGTTGCACTCTCAGGAGACAACTGAAAATGATAACCAGAGGAAGAACCTATCCATTTAGATAAAATTCCTAAAAAACTCATTAGGTTTCCTCAAAATGATCCACAGGTTTCAATATCACGATATACGTGAAAAACTACTCAGGAAGGACTACTCACAAGTCCAAAAATGAAAAAGGGATAAAACAGGAAAAGAACCTCAAAGGGTACCAAAAAGAGGTGTAAACGACATGTATAGACCATGCACGGTGTGTACCCTAAATCTATCACATGGTCGTGTACTCCTGCCAGTCTGGGCATGTAAACACCCTGAGTACACATCATGGAAGTATGGTACACGACTTGTACACTAGTCTCCCCTCCTGACCATGTATGTTTACATGGCCAGAGCCACATGGGGTATTCATGTGTAAAACTATACGGTGTGTACCAAAAGTACATGACCATGTACTTTTACAAGACCATTATTCTATGTTATTTCTCACATGGCTAGACACATGATCATCTAACACACATCATGTACTTAGAGTACACGGTGTGTACATTAAAAAAAATAATTTCTTCCCAAAGAAAAGAACACATGGCATGTGTTCACAACATCACACGTCATGTTAACTGGGTTTCCAAATAGTAAACCTCTAAAACTTCCCTGAAACCCCTTTTTTTGCAAAGTAAGAAAATGGTATACCAAATTATGATCCTTGAGGGCCCATAATTTTCACAAACCAATGTTTGGAATCCTCATATAGCACATCATAAACAATTTAAGGCCGATGCATGATCCACCAAATTCCAATCCAAGAGGGCCCATACACCTCAAGGATCAATGCTTGGTGTCCATCCAATTCAAACCATAACATGTATCAATACGCCTATCACAATAGCATGTGTTTCTATCATGGTACCTATCACAACAACATGCATATCAAGCATTACATCTATCACAACAACATGGAATCAGTAATGCTATCTAAATGTCATGGTAGGAATGCATGAAATGTGATTTCTAAAAAGTTCCTATATGATGCATGAGATATAATACCCTCATCTCATTAGGTTTAAAAAAAATAGAATCACAATGATATCAATAATAACAAAATAAAACAAGTGTGTCACCTAATGGTGAAATTGAATCAACTGTAACAAATCAAAATCCAAAATCACAATTCTATTCAAGGAAATTTGGATTTTCCCTATACATGAGGTAGCTACTCACTATAATAGTTTATTACCAAACTCCATTTCCTTCCTATCCCTATCTAATTTCACCAAATAGTAAGACAAAAAAAAACAACCTCCCTATGATACCTCTTTGTAATGTCCTGGGTTCGGATGCCACCTAATAGTGCTCTGAGCCCGGTTGGCCACATGGACTCAAGAACATTTCCCCAAACACCCAGATGATTCCGACTAGTAGCAAGGTCTTAGGTGTGATAGTGGGGAAACCATTCAATCAATGGAAGAGTATAACACAATAGAGTCCAATAATAAAACAATAGAAGAAGCTGTAATACCATACAACTGAAATAAACAGCGGAAGGCTGATAATATAAATAACCATATGTCATATCATAACAAAGATTATGCTGCATGTTACATGTTTTGGGAAAACATCCAAAACAAGATACACTACATTAATACATAATACAAGTACCAAAAGTAAAAAATAGACAAAAGAAACTCGGAAGCATCACAAGCCTTGGCTTGGTCCTATGCTCTCCTTCTTCTAAAAGCAAATCAAGTACCTATAGAAGGGTTATTTCCTTTATTTATACCTATAATAATATAATCTATTTGGTCCCAAAACATGACCCAAACAGAGTGTGGGACTAAATCCTAGTAGGAAACCACCCAAGGTCTGTGCCAATCTATTAGTGAATATATATATATATAAATATAATAGTCAATGTGAAATAGGGAAAGTAGTAAACTAGGAAGTACTTAAAATTAAACGGTCCTAAAATTACTAGTTTTAATTTACATTTATTTTATGTTCATTAGTAATTTAATTACCTTGAATTATATAAGTCTCAGGATTCGGCCTAGGCTTGATGATCCCCGTACAAAATAAATAACGGAAGATGTCTCAAGAGACCTTCTAAACAAGTATAAGTGAAGAGAGAATCCAAGATTGTGCTTTGGCTTAACAAACACTTCATAAGTCATTCCATTAGATATTAAAATTATAAGTAAATGTCAACTTGTGACATATAAATAGATGCTAATAGAGACCATCCTTGGAATCCCTCATTGGATTCAAGGTTCGCTCAACATTTAAATAAAAGTCTCCATGAGCCCGACCATTACATCTGTTGGCTCGTTCACGACTTGTCATTATAATACCCTCTTGGAGTATGTCCATGGTCTTTTAACTAAGGCCATGGTTCACCCAAGGTATAAGGTGAAATAGTCATATGAGACCAACCTTGCCTTTTAACCTAAGGATATGGCTCACCCATTTCTATTTACCCCTATATCATTTCACATAAGAAGAAACACATTTAAATTAAACTATTACTTGGATTCAAAATTTATAAACTCACGTGGGAATATATCATATTTCAGGAAACACATGTAAATTAAACTATTATATAGTTCAACATTAATAAAATCATGTGTACATTTCATATAACAATCCTATCATATAATCTAAACCATTACAATGCCTTAACATAACCAAACTCATATGGGAAGGTTCACAATTGGATAAAAACATTCAAAAAATGCTTAAACAAGCATAGACATAACATGGGGAAATAGGGAAAGTCACTAATCCCAAACCCTTAATCAATTCAATAATTTAACACAATTATAATTCCATTTAATAATCAAAACCATTTTTAACAAACCAAGAAGGGAAAACAAGGCATGCCTCATAGGAAACCTAGGACAAACGACCATAAATAGTCATCAAAGGAAAACACACCCATGGGGTGGACCTAATTCAAGGAAAACAACCTAAAAAATTCTTAAGAACACACATTCAATTACCTAAACCTCAATAGAAAACAACAAAGGTAAATTCTTATTCAAGGTGACACCCAAAAATGGGCGTACGACACTCTGGCATATATAAACAACTTGACAATTAGAAAAAGGCATGAGACCACCTACCTCATGCTAGTACGACTCTCCTTGTCCAGAGCTGACCTCTAATTAAAAATAGAATGGAGTAGATCTAAAAAATGATCATAAAATATCAACCCTTGATAACTAGTTCAAGAGAATAAATCATGAAGAATGAATAAAGAGGAATCAAGATCTCACTAAGGGGATTCCAACACATCAGATGATGTTCAAATCAGAGATCAGATGCCAAAATAGGAGTCTACCCTATCATCAGATTTCCTGGGCGCGCTGTTCATCAAATAAAGGGGCGAGTTTCTGTCCATCTAAGAAAAACTATGCTACTGACTGATTTAACACAAAAAAAGAAAAGTACATGGTGTGTACTTGAAACTACACACTGTGTCTATACAGGTCCTGGCCATAACATTACATGTCATGTATTGGGAAGTACATGGTGTGTTCCCATATTACATGGCATGTTCTTGAATGGAAACAATGTGTAACACCCATTTACATTGTGTGACAGGACTGCAACCATCCCTTGAACTTTTTCCCTCCATTTACTTAAGTACAAACTAAAAAGGAAGGATCTATACCTCAAAGGAATAACTGGGTTCTTACATCAATTATAGATATCCCGATGCAATTTGATGCCTTGAACGCAATCTCTATAACCATTGATTTTTCAGATCTTTTCTTTTTGATCCATGTTTCTGACTTCATACCGAGTATGGATTGATACTCTTGACATTACTGGGAATATGATGTACAAAATTCATCTTGTAGAGTTTCAAATCGATTTTTTATTTTCATATCATTTTATGATACATTTTTCTATTTCTTGTAACCAACCTTATACTTATTAAGCACATTCCTCTATATTGTTAATGAGAAATATCTTTCCATGTGTCTGAATCCTCCAAACATTAAATAGTGACCATCTAATGATGAACTAGAAAATTGAGCTCTGTATGACTACCTCTGTTGGTCATGTTCCCTTCGGTACCTCTTTTCTATGGAACAAATTTTTTTTGAGCATCCCATATTTTCACAAAAATAACATCTTAAACAGGGTGCATTCCTGTATGGAAATACTGCCCCACTGGTTGTCCCTTGGGTTCTTTTAATATTCTCCCAAATACATTTTCAATCTTGGAGTGGGTGCTTGTGGTTTTACTTCAACAATTACTGCTTTTGGTTTTTGATCAAACCCCATGACAGTCTTACCATTTTTATTTGACTGTTGCTTCCATTATACTGGACCACTATTATCAAATTTTATCATCTCTGCTGTCTATATGATATTCTTTCCCAATGTAATACCTAGAGTGGATAGTTTTTCTTGATCTTTAACACTTCTTCACAGACCAAATACTTCCTCTTCAACTTCTTCAATATGTTTGATTTATTCTTTTCTAGTTTCAATTAAACTATCAATCTCTCTTTTCTATTATTCAATTTTGGGTTTGTACTCAGCCACATTTTCTGAGATTTCTAGTGTTGAAGACTTCAGTTTTTCAATTTCTTCATTCATCTTAGACTTATCTTCTTCTTTATACTATATATAGATTTGATCATCATGAACCAATTTGTTATATTTCTTTGTTTTGGATTTCCAAACATTTATCCCTTTAAGAGTAGCTTCTAATTCATCCAGAAGCTCAACTATTCCTTCAACTTCTTGTTATTCATTGTCACTTTATTCTTGATTATCCACTGAATTAGGATAATATTAATTGTTACTATATATAATATTCATGTTATTTATTATTCATAAACACCATTTTAGTTCATTTTACACTTTGAACATTATTTCATATTATAATTGTAATTCCTTCTTAAAATGCACTATTACATGGAACATTTTTGAACATCATTTAAAGTACCCAATGATCCTGATTTTACTTTCATATTTAATTTTCAGGTTTCTCATTACATTGGTAACAATTCATACTTTTGGAGTACTTGAAGATTTATATTGGAAGACCACCAAAGCTGGCCTTGAACAAACAACATTCTGGGTGAAGTAAACTGGATAAAAACCCAATAAAACTAATGTAGTGGACAATATCCAAGCCCAATAATTCTTAAAATTGAAATTAATATAGATGAAATAATGAGTAACATTTAATTAAACAGTAGACAAAGATAATTCTGATGTTTGAATGGAGTTCCAGGTGGCCCAAGTTAGAGATAAAATTCTGGGCCAGATTCTTCAGACCAGAAAAACAGCCCACCAATTTAATCATATATTGATAAAAAAATTCATTTGGGATGAAATTTTACAAATATATAGGAGACATCAGTAGATTCATGTTTTTCTTATATGTCCCACTCAAATTCGGATATCTATAAGTACATTTAGGCGTATCTGTTTGGTTGATGAAAGATGGATTCCACTTTGGGTCAAGGATAAAGAAGTCCACTCTCCCTTACATTCCACCACCGTAGGCCTACCATAATCAAGTGGGATACTTTTTACTATTTGGAGATAGAACCAAGAATCTTTAAATTTCTATTTAAGGTAGTGTTTGTGGAAGAGTTTATGATCTTGGATGCTTTCTTTCATTTTAATGTTATGCTACAATTTTGTTGTCTCAAGTTTGTCTTTCACATGTAAGTTGTTCTAATTCATCTTAGATTCTTAATAAAAGTTCTTCTTATACTCTTATTATGTTCTTTTTCATATCATATTTATACCTTTGGCTCAATGTGTGAATTTATTTACCCCAAACCTTGTAAAATTATCACATAATGGTGGAGTGATCGTTATTTCATTGTTTTTTTACTTCTTTAATTCTTCCCTCATCAGTCTACTTCCCGCTTCCATTGAAACCATAGAATCAATGGAGGGATAACCTTCTTATAGGTTGATCCAAGGGAGTAGAAAGGGATTGTATTGGATGATATTTATCACCCCATTAATTTCTAAACACTTCTTTTAATTGAGTTTTTTATTTGATGATTTGGAAACTTCTTCGTCCTTGTTGAATTTTAAGGCCACATACTTTAAGTGCTAATACGAACCTTTACCTTGTAGTGATCATAAATTTGATCCTCCAAGTGTATATTTGATTAGTATTATGGTGTTTTGGTATAAAAATAGTAAGTGATGAAGTTTTTTTATCTTCTTGAATAAACCCATCTCGAATATAAGAAATTGAAACCGTTAAAAAAGAATTTCATCCAATCTACCCCAAGTGATAACCTAGGATAAACTCATTATTTTAAATTGAATTCACTTAATTATTTTAGAGTTAACTTAAACCCATCTAAAATCAACCCAAGTTGGACACTTCATATCCAAAAATAGTCCATATAATGTACATGTCTATTGGTTTCTTCTTAGGTCTCTGAGGATTCAACTACCCAAGTTAAACTACAAGCGACCGCTTAAACCTAAAATCTTGGGTAAATTTGGGTGAGACCAAATTTTTTCACCATTTCTGGGGACCCAATTAATTAATCTCAACAACCACTCTATTATCCCCCATTTCTTCTATTCTCATCCAAATTCTCTTATCTTCCCCCTTTCTTATTTTTTTCTCTTTTGGCGCATGTCCGCCTGCACTCGTGACCAATCAAACTGTCTAGTTAGGGTGGATAGTCCTAGGGTTGGGGATTCAAGCACACCAAGGGAACTCTTTACATTAGATCCTAATCTTCATAATACTCCAGAGTCAAAAATTTATCCCATTTCAATGGAAGTTATTCAAAGAAACCAACTCATAAACCCAGGTGGGAACCAAAATGGAAACCCAAATGAGGCAGCCCCAAACTTGGGGAATGCAACCAATCAAACCATGAATGACTACGTCACACCTTCCTGGACCAATGAACCCTCTTGCATTAGGAATGATTCCCTAGAAGAAGCCCACTATGTCTTTAAACCTCATGTACTAAACCACCTTCCAACCTTCCACGGGATGGAGTCGAAAATGCCATACCTTCATGTAAAAGAGTTCAACGACATTGTTGAAACCATGTGCCCACCACATAAACTTGAGTCATCTAAGATGAGGCTCTTTCCTTTATCACTAAAGTATCGAGAAAATAATTGGTTAAACAATCTAAGACCTACATCAATCCACTCATGGGACCAATTTCAAAGAGAATTCTACAAAAAATAATTCCCTCATCACAAAAAAATTTCACTTATAAAGAGCATCCAATTTTTTTTTGAAAAAGAAGGGGAGTAATTTTATGAAACATGGGAAAGGTTCAAAGACACCCTAAACATGGTTCCACACCATGGTTTTTCTATTCCTAAACAAGTGATAATTTTCTATGAAGGGTTGGGCCCGAGGAACAAACAATTCATTAACATGATGTGTAATGGGACCTTTAAAAAAAAGTCCCAAATGATGCTTACAAGTATCTAGAAGGACTGGCCAAACAAAACCAAACATGGGGGAAATAACCTTACTATGAGAAGCCACCAAAATCTGGTGGAATTCACACACTTAGGGAGAAGGAAAGCCTTATGGATAAACTCACAACACTCACTATAAAGGTCAAAGATATAGACCTTAGGAAAATCCATGAAATCCAAACTGTAGACCCTGTTTTCACAATTTGTGAAAAACATGACCACAAAACAGAAGAATTCCCAACCATTCCATACATCAAGGATGTTATTCTAGGAGGACCACCTGCTAAAGTCAATTCCCTAAACTTCCAAAATCCCCAATACTAAAACACATTCAACCCAAGGTATAATGACCACCCAGGCTTCTGCTGGAAAGACGACCAACAACCTAGTTAGCCACAAGGACCAAAACCCTCCCCTTCACAAAATTTTCAAAACCATAACCAGTTCCAGCCACAACTGGTCCAATACCAACAACCCATCCAGCAACCCATGAAACAACCAATCCAACAACCCAAGTATCCTCCTAGGATAAACCAACCAGCATAATCCCCTACTTAATCTGTCCCTCTTCTAATCCTTGAGAAGTTGTGTAAACAGATGGAGAAAATGAACTCAGAAGTCTTATCCCTTAAACATGAGATAAAAACCATAAAAACTGAGAAATCACCCATGCCTACTCAAGTAGTACCATCCTCAACTTTAAGGGGAGAGTCAAGTTTCACTCAAACAACTCATGAACAACTAAAGGCTGTGACATTTTTAAGAATTGGGAAATCAATTACGAAACCTGAAAAAATAATTCAAAAACTATCTGAATATTCAAACTCTAATAAAAATTAAAATGAACCATATGAAAAAACTGAAAAAACTGATAACGATGTGAAAGAAAAAAATCTTTAAAAAGAACAATCCCACAACCTGCACCATTTCCTCAACGCATGAGGGGGAAAACCAAGCCTAAATTGAGTGAAACATTGAGGGAAATATTCTCACAAGTCAAGTTGAACATTACACTACTTGATTCCATTCAAATCATTCCTGCATACTCAAAATACCTTAAGGACATCCTCACATTTAAAAGGAAATTCTCACATAAGAACCAAGTCCTTTTGGATGCTAATGTGAGTACCACCATTCAAGGGACCATTCCTCCAAAGTTGAAAGATCCAGGATGTCCATACATCAATGTTAAGATAGGAGAGAACAAAGTTGTCAAATCCCTTTATGATCTTGGAGCTAGTGTGAAACTCATTCCTTATGCCATGTATTGTCAGTTAGGGATCGAAGAACTCCATCACACATATGTCACTCTTCAACTTTCTGATCATAGTGTTCAAGTTCCTATGGGGATATTAATTGATGTTTTGGTGAAAGTTGAAAATTTCATTTACCTAGTTGACTTCATTGTCCTTGAAAATCACCCAAGATTAGGTCCTAGGGTACAAACCCCAATCATCCTTGGCAGTCCCTTCCTTGCAACAATCAACTCTATTATCTGAGTCTGAAATGGGAACATGACCACCACCTTTGGAAACATGAGTCTAGACTTGAACATATACAATGAAAACTCTCAAATTGGGGATGATGAAGATATACATGAGATTAATTGGATTGGTAGTGTTGATAGTGAACTCGAGGAACATCAAGTGTTTACTAAAGGATGTTTAAGTCAAGAAGAGATTTATTTTTTTTGTTCACATGAGATAAATTTGTCTCCTTGTCTTGAATCTCTTTCAGATAGCTCTATTGATGATTTTATAGAATCACCAATCAATGATACCATTGGTGAAATCAATAACATTGAGTACATACCCATTCATGACACTACTCTGGCTAATTTAGTGGATGAAAATTCTGTTCACAAAGAACCAATTATATTAAGAAATATGAACAAAGAAACTGAGTTCAATACAAAGTCTCATCCTTTCTTGGAAAGTGATAACCAATATGATCTTGAATTTAAGGTCTTACCTTCATCACTCAAGTATGAATTCTTAGGGGACAATCGAGCCTTTACTATTTTCATTTCTTCTTCTCCTCAATCCAATCAAGAGATGATGCTTCTGGATGTACTAAGAAATCATAAGTAAGAAATTGGATGGACCCTTTATAATATCCCTGGGATTAGCCCACTCATTGGAACTCATAGGATTGTTCTTGAATCTGAATCCAAACCATGTCGTTTAACCTTAGTGGAGACTCAATCCAAATCTTATAGATGTTGTAAGGAAATAACTTCTTAAGTTTTTGAAAGTGGGTATCATATACCCTATAGATGAGTGTGAGTGGGTAAGCCCAATTTTTGTTGTCCCAAAGAAAGATCGAATTACTGTGATCACCAATGAGGATGGTGAACTTCTCCCCACAAGGGTCAGTAGTGGATAGAGAGTCTGTATTGACTGTAGGAAGCTCAACTCTTGTACCATGAAAGACCATTTCCCCTTTCCCTTTATTGATCAAGTCCTAGAGAAAGTGGCAGGCCATCAATTCTATTGCTCCCTAGATGGATTCTTAGGGTAAAATAAAATCAAGGTATCCTTATAGGATCAAGGAAAAACAACCTCCACTTGTCCATTCAGCACTTTTTCCTTCAAGCGCATGCCCTTTGGGTTATGTAATGCTCCTAGTACCTTCCAGTGGTGCATGATGGGAATCTTCTCAAACATGGTAGGGGATTGTTTAGAGGTCTTCATGGATGACTTATCCATCTTTGGGGATACTTTTGAGGGATTCCTTCTGAATGTTGAAAGGGTTTTGTCAAGATGTGAGGATAAGAATCTCATCCTAAATCTAGAAAAATTCCATTTCATGGTAAAGGAAGGACTTGTTCTAGGCCATCTAGTATCTGGTAGAGGGATTGAAGTTGATAAAGCTAAGGTTGACATCATTCATCACCTTCCCTCTCCTAAAACTATTATGGAAGTTAGGTCCTTCATAGGACGTGCATGATTCTATAGAAGGTTCATTAGGAATTTTAGCTCTATTTCATGACCACTTTGTGCTATTTTGGTGAAAGATGCTCCATTTTTATGGACAAAAATCTATGAGGAATCATTATCTACACTCAAGTCTGCTCTTATCTCTCCACCTATCATGAAAGATATAAATTGGAAACTTCCATTCTAACTCATGTGTGATGCGAGTGACTTCACTGTTGGAGAAGTCTTAGGACAATGGTGTGAGAAAAATACATGTGTCATTACTTATGCAAGAAAATATTTAAATGATGCACAAATCAACTACACCACCACTGAGAAGGAGTTACTTGTTGTTGTATTTGATTTAAAGAAATTAAAGTCCCATCTCTTAGGATCACCCATCATTGTCTTCACTAACCATTCATCCTTGAAATACCTTTTCCAAAAACAAGATTCCATGGATAGATTGATCAGGTGGGTCCTTCTTCTTCAATAGTTTGATTTAACCATTAAGGATAAAAAGGGTGTTGAAAATGTTGTATCTGATCACCTCTCTAGGATGGAATTCAAAGACAACTCACATCACCTTTTTGTGTCTGATTCATTTCTTGATGAGCACCTATATTCTATGAGTGATTTCCCATGGTATGCTGACATAGAAAACCATTTGGTTACGGGTGACATTCCAAAATTCCTTAGGACCCAAGCTAAGAAGAAATTCATTTTTGATTTCAAACACTATGTGTTTGATGATCCTTACCTCTTCAAGTTCTATCCTGATCAAATCATTAGGAGATGTGTTCCTGAGTCTGAGAAAGATTCCATTATAAAATATTGTCAGGGGGAGGCATGTGGAGGCCACTTTTCCAAAAAGAAAACAATTGAAAAGGTCCTCCAAAGTAGTTTCTACTGAACTAACCTCACTAAGGATTCCTACCAATTCTACCAAAGTTGTCCTCAATGTCAAAAATTAGGACCCCTTACCAAAAGGAATCAAATTCCCCTCACTCCCATTCTTATCGTTGAAATCTTTGATTGTTGGGGAATTGATTTTATGGGAGCCTTCCCAAACTATAGGGGATACCTCTATATCCTCTTAGATTTTTATTATGTCTCGAAATGGGTTGAGGCCATTCCCACCAAGTCTAATGACCATCATGTTGTGATCCAATTTCTAAAAGAGAACATATTTTCTCAATTTAGAATTCATAGGGATATAATCAGTGATCAAGGAACCCATTTCTGCAATTGCCCATTCTATTCACTCATGTCTAAGTATGGGATTTCTCATAAAGTTTCCACTGCATACCATCCTCAAACCAATGGTCAAGCTGAGTTAGCAAATAAGGAGATTAAGAAAATTCTTGAAAAACTGTCAATCCCTCTAGGAAATATTGGCCCGAGAAATTCATGGATTCCCTTTGGGCATATTGTACAATATTCAAAACCATCCTAGGAATGTCACCATATTGGTTGGTTTATGGAAAATCATGCCATTTACCTGTTGAAATTGAGCATAAGGCATTTTGGGCAATCAAAAAAATGAATTTTGAAATTTCTTTGGCCAAAGAAAAGAGGAAATTAGATCTTAATGAACTTGAGAAAATTAGGATGTAGGCTTATGAAAATTCAAGGATAAATAAATCTAGAGTTCAAGCCTACCAATCTAGTAATATCAAAGTCAAACATTTTGAACCAATAAAATTAGTTTTCTTGTATAGTTCAAAACTTCATTTACACCTGGGAAAGTTAAGGTCTAGATGGTCAGGTCCTTTCATAGTACATCATGTGTACCCCCATGGGGTAGTAGAGATTTAGGATCCCACAAGTGGTCACATTTTCAAGATAAATGGTCATAGGTTAAAACCATTCATTAAATCATTCAATAAACAGGAAATTGAGGTTGAGTTAACTGAGTCAAACTCTGAACCAGGAAAAAATTGATAGATTTAGGATCCATGTTGGGCTAACAACATTAAACAAAAGTGAAACACGGGAGGAAACCTGTGGTTTTCATGTTTCCAATCTTTTTGAATCTTATTTATTTTTCAAATAGGATTAATGAATCATTTTGATATTTAAAAATAAAACAAAAAATATACTATTGACCTGCTCTTCTATTATGAGTATGGATGAGTATGAAAGGGGAGCGCCATAGTCATCCGTGTCACGTGGTGTGATCCTTGAGTAATAAATTACCCAGAAATCTAAAAAGAAGACAATGTATCATCAGTTAATTTTATTTTTATGTGTTTGTTGGTTAAAATAAAAATACAAAAAAAAATTAATTTTTTTAAAAGGACACATTGTAGGTTGTGGGGAAAACCCTGTCACAACTGGCGAAGCCATGAGGACTCGAACCCAGGATCGAAGGGAGACATGGGAGTGCACTTACCACTGACCTACAAATTATAGTTCTTCCTTATTCTATAATTTTTTTTATATATACTTATATTTCTATTTTTTATCATATAAATAAATAAATAAATAAATAAATAAATATATTTTTTTATTTTGTTTATTTGTTTGTTTTTTTCCTTTTTCCACTAGGGAACTCTGCAAGTGACATGGATATCAAAGGACTAAATTGGAGCAACAAGAACTTCAACTTCAACCACTAGGTGGATTCATTCCATGATCCTCATATTTTAAATTCCTTTTAGAACTCATCTCATCTATCTCTACCCCCATTCTAAATTTTATTTTCTTTAAACATTTGGGATAGTGTTATTCTAAGTTGGGGGGGTGAAAAGAATGAAAAAATAATAATTAATTTTGTGTGCATAAAAAATGTGTGGAAGGAAAAATTTCTTTAACCTTGAACTCGATAATACACATTGCACATTTTGAAACTAAATATCAAATAATTTAGCATGCCCTAATTCTGATTTTAATCCATGTATAATTTCATGAGTATATATTTTAGAAAGTGTGGCTGTCTAATGTAAAATTTCATCATTTATATTTTCATCCAAATAAAAAAAATATCATAATGCACGTCCATTGGATAGTGGGGTATTAGTTTGAGTTCATGGGGTCACTAAAATAAATAGAATAGGTTTGGTGTTCATTTTAGTTTTAATATGAGTATTCAATAATAAATAAATAAATAAATAGAAACAATAAATTTGCACGTAGAGAAATAAAATGACCTAATGTGTGGCTTTCGGCACTTGGGGATCGTGACTCCATAGTTTTCTGGACCATAGTTAGTAATTTTATCTCTATTTATGGTAATTTGACTTTGTTTTTGACTGAGTTAACTTGAGATGATGCCTGAGTATATGGGCTTCACTTGGTTCCCTAAGGTCTTTAAGCCTGGGAGTCATCAGCAAAGTCTTGCTACATGGGTTGAATCTATTGAGTGCAATTTCAATTACCATGGAATTTTTTAAAAAAAAATTGAATACTCATCTTAATATTGAAATTTTATTCCACCTAGTGCTTCTATCATTTCTCCCTTGAATTAAGATGAACCCCTATGTCTATTGTGATACACAACACATCCTCATGCCTAATTGATATTGGATGAATTATGGCGATGAATTTGAATAAAGGAATGGTCTTGGGATTGGGATATGCTTATAAAACTATCTTGTATTAAAATATTTTGATGGGTTTCATAGTTTTTTTGTATAAGGGTTTTTTGGGGATCAATTTTTATTAAAAAGTTTTTGGAAAAGAGAATTTGAATTCCATATTGGTGAGATACATTTTACTCGGGACAAGAAAAACTCAAGTGGGGGGTGATTATCCACTGAATTAGGATAATATTAATTGTTAATATATATAATATTCATGTGCTTTATTATTCATAAACACCAATTTAGTGCATTTTACACTTTGAACATCATTTCATATTATAATTGTAATTCCTTCTTAAAAATGCACTATTACATGGTACATTATTGAACATCATTTAAAATACCAAATGATATTGATTTTATTTTCATATTTTATTTTTAGGTTTCTCATTAAATTGGTAACAATTCATACTTTTTGAGTACTTGTAGATTTATATTGAAAGACCACCAAAGTTGTCCTTGAACAAACAACATTCTGGGTAAAGTAAACTGGATAGTAGCCCAATAAAAATACTATAGAGGACAATATAAAAGCCCAATAATTCTTAAAATTGAACTAAAGATAGAGTAAATCATGGTTAACATTTAATTCAATAGTGGAAAAATTTAATTCTAATGTTTGTATGGAGTTCCAGGCAGCTCAAGTTGGAGATAAAATTCTGGGCCATATTCTGTGGCCCAGAAAAACAGCCCACCAATTTAATCATATATCGACAACCACAAATTCATTTAGGATGAAATTTTATAGAGAGATAGGAGAAATATGTAGATTCATATTTTTCTTATATGTACCACTCAAATTTGACCATTTAGAAGGACATTTAGGTGCCTCTGTTCGGTGGATGAAAGCTAGTTTCCACTTCGGGTCAAGGATAAAGAAGTCCACTCTCCCTTACTTTCCAACACCCTAGGCCAACCATACTCAAGTGGGATCCTTTGTACTATTGGGAGCTATACCCAAGTTTCTTGAAATTATTATTTAAGGTAGTGGTGGTGGAGGATTTTATGATATTGGATGCTTTCTTTCATTGTAATGTTATGCTGCAATTTTGTTGTCTCAAGTTTTTCTTTCACATGTAAGTTGTTCTAATTCATCTTAGATTCTTAACAAAAGTTCTTATTATCCTCTTATTATATTATTTTTCATATCACATTGATACCATTGGATCAAGGTGTGAATTTATTCATACTAAACCTTGTGAAATTATCACACAATGGTGGAGTGATCCTTATTTCATTGTCTTTTTTTACTTCTTCAATTATTCCCTCATGATTCTACTTCTCGCTTCCATTGAAACCATAGCATCAATGGAGGGATAACCCGCTTATGGGTTGATCCAATGGAGTATCAAGGGATTGTATTGGATTTTATTTATCACCCCATTAATGTCTAATAACTTCTTTTAATTGAGTTTTTTATTTGATGATTTTAAAACTTCTTCGTACTTGTTGAGATTTAAGGCCACATACTTCAAGTGCTAATATGAACCTTTACCTTGGAGTGCTCATAAATTTGATCCTATAAGTGTATTGGTGATTAGTATTATGGTATGTTGGTATAAAACTAGTAAGTGATTAAGTTGTTTTATCTTCTTGAATAAACCCATCTTGAATATAAGAAATTGAAATCGTTAAAAAAGAATTTCATCCAATCCACCCCAAGTGATAACCTAGGATCAACTCATTCTTTTAAATTGAATTTTCTTAAGTCTCTTATAATTCACTTAAAACCATCTAAAATCAACCCAAGTTGGAGACTTCATAGCCAAAAATAGTCCATATAATGTATGCGTCTATAGGTTTCTTCTGAGGTCTCTGAGGATTTGACAACCCAAGCTAAACTACAATCGGCCGCTTAAACCTAAAATCTTGGGTAAATTTGGGTGAGACCAATTATTTTTTTAGATAATTTCCAACAGAAGACCCCAAATAATCTACCTTTTTATCCTTCAACTCCTCTAATTCTTATTCCTTAGATTCTTCTGAATTTTCATCTTATTTTAATATCAAATTCTTCTTTTTAAAAAAATTCTTTTAGAACTTATCCCACCTTTCACATTTGATGAATACTTATTTTGGGAAATTTCATCATTGTCTTCAACATAATATTTAATCTTCTTATGACACTTTATTTAAAAATGTCCAATCTTTCCACATCAGAAGTATGCAAGTGGAATTTTACCTTTGAAATTTCCTATTCCTATTTATAGGTTTAAAGAGAGAAATAACATGACATCATCCAAATTATCTTTCTCCTGACTATCTTCAATAGATATTTTCTTCATGTCCATGAATTCCACTTCTTTGGATTTCCCCCTTTCCACAACATCATTATCATCATTTATTATTTCATACGCAATGAGGGTTGTAACACCCCAAAATGATAATGGGTTAAATGACTTAATGATATGACTCATGCCAATAAGGTGAACCTTCATTTTTGGGAGCCTACTTGATTATAACTCCATAGTTAAGCATGATTTTCTTGGAGTAGTGATTAGGATGGGTGATGGGAAGTTTCCCAGTGTATGTGAGTGAGGAAAAAAAAACACTGGAAAGATTATGTGTTGGCCTATGGGGATTTTCATTAGTTAGATGACCAGTTTGGGAACATGGGTGGGCCCGAGGGTGGGGAATATGTGTCTGTGGGGAAACTGGTGGTACCTGGTGGGCCAAGGCCTGAGGACCATGTTAAGGCGGGGTTTCCGTGCTATCAGCGGGGCCTAGTTGTCACATTTGGTATCAGAGGAGGAACCCAGCCTTAAGTGCAGTGCACTGCCTGGATTGATATGTAGGGCCCACAATGAGGACGTTGTGCTCTAAAGGGGGGGGGGGGGGGTTGAATATAACACCTAAAAATGATAATGCGTTAAATTAATTAATGATATGACTCATGTTAATAAGGTCTACCTTCCTTTTGGGGAGCCTACCTGGTTAGATTTCCACAGTTAAGCATGCTTGGCCTGGAGTAGTGATCAGGATGGGTGACCTTCTCCGAAGTTTCGTAGGGTGCATGTGAGTGAGGATAAAACACACTTGAAAGAACATGTGTTGGCCTGTGGGGACTGTCATTAGTCAGATGACCCATTCATGTACGTGGGTGGGACCTAGGGTGGAGACTATGTGTTTGCGGGGAAACTGGTGGTACCTGGCGGTCCAGGGACCGACGAACATGTAAAGGCGGGGTGTCTGTGCTATTAGCGGAGCCCAGTTGTCACAAGGGTACTATGAAAATTATATAATGTTAGATCCTTTGGATCATTATCTTCCAATACTGAAACTTTCAGATTAAACCGAGGTGAAAGCTTCTTTAAGATATGATTCACAATATTTAGTGTGAGTGAGGACAAAACACACTGGAAAGAACATGTGTTGGCCTGTGGGGACTTTCATTAGTCAGATGATCCGTTCGGGTATGTGGGTGGGCCCTAGGGTGGAGACTACGTGTTTGCGGGGAAACTGGTGGTACCTAGAGGGCCAGGGACCGACGACCATGGTAAGGTGGGGTGTCTTTGCTATCAGTAGAGCCCAATTGTCACAAGGGTACTATGAAAATTATCTAATGTTATATCCTTTGGATCTTTATCTTCCAATACTGAAACCTTCAGATTAAAATGAGGTGGAAGCTTCCTTAAGATATTGTTTAAAATATTTATATCTTCAATGAATTCTCCAAGACAACACATGTCTTCCACTACAACATTCACCCTGTCAAAGAATTCATCAACATATTCATTTGGGTTCATTCTCAGATCTTCATAATTGTTTCAAAAGACCTACAACTTTGCCTCTCTAAACTTTGAATCTCCTTCATAGATATTCAACAGCTTTTTCCACATATCATGTGATGTTATACATGACATCACCTTAATATATATTTCATTTGATAGGGATCCCCCTAAATCATTGATCCCTTTAGCATCAGTATCCAATTCTCCTCTTTCAGCTTTTGATAAACCACCACCATTGATATTGGCTGATATTCCATGCATAAATGATATGAAGACATCCATTCCTAATGATCGGAAGTAGTGGTACATCTGATTCTTCTATAGTTGTTTTTTATCACCGAAGATCATAATTTCTTTGTGATTGACCACCTCTATTTGTTCTACTAAGAGAGAACCACTAACTTTTTACCATTCCCTATGATACCAATTTATAGGTCCACTAGGTCAAATACCCTGAGGGGGGGGGGGGTGGATCGGGGTATGAAAAATTAAAACTAATTCCACTTTTAATCTTGTTTCATCATTAAAAAAACACACTTCTCTCTTTCTCCCATAGAAATATATGAACAAAAATTAAATCATGTATAAGACACAATAATTTTTACTTGGTTCACCCTCACTGGAATATGTTCAAGGATCATATAATGATGATGTGATGATATACCAAATCCATTAAAACTCACTGCCAATTACAAGTTTTGGGTTACATCTTATATTCCTAGGATCATTGCCTTTATAAGGTTTAGGTTCTACTCACTGAATTCCCAAGGGTCACTCCCTATGTCTCTTCCTCTGGCTCACTGCTAGTGGGAAGGATCATCGTCTTATTTTTCCTTCGATCACTTCTATTGGAAAGAATACACACATAGTTTATGGACTTGTAGGTCCCTTCATTTGCATGAAATCATGCATCCTCAATGTTGGTATATGCTCTGCTGAATTCCCTTTTTCCCCTATAAATGAAATCAACTTTTCCACACACTATTAGGTTAGAGGAAATTGCTTTCACGAACTATTTTTGATATTTTGAAAGATTCCTTGAGTCCTTTACGAACCACCTAGATTCCTTCGTATACCACATTGCTCCCTCCGCATACTATGTAGTGGGTATGGTTCGTAGATCACCTCTCCTCTACGAACCGTCTCTCCTCTACATACCGTCCCTGTATTCCAGATTATCTCCACTTCCATGAACCATCTATCATCCAAAGACTACCTATGCTTATATGGACCATCTCTCCTCCATGTACCAGATCTTCATTCTCCATCTACCACATCTTCCTCCTCCACATACCAGATCCTTTTTGGGCTATAGTTTCCTATAAAAACCTTCGGTGGAATTTCTTCCTTATGAATCATTTCACCCTTCATAGAATTCTCCCTCACGAACCTCTTTTTGAATTCACTGAATTCTCGTAGAAAAGATATTTTCTTTTGAAAATATCAATATTTAATAATGGTATTAGCACTCCTTATATAGGAAAATAGATCTGAAAAATCCGCTAATCCGAGATTACCCAAATATTCAATGTGGTACTGCCTTCACTGCGTACTAATCCTTCCATGAACCATTTCCCTACACGGTACACATAATACCTTTCTTTCTTTGCAGCGGCCTAAAAAACCATCACATTTTCACAAATGAATCCATTCATGACTTATCAAATCACCACCTCATTTCCACAAATGAAAAGCCATCCCGCATACCGTATGACTTTGCTGCAAACTGTTTTCTCCTCGCGATCTGTTCCAGTACGCAGTCTACATATTGCACATTGCAGTTCCCTATCTTTTATGATTTCATTCGATGTTCCATGTACCACTTTTTCAATCCATGAACCTTGATTCATGATTTTCATACTATGTTCCCCTATGTAGAAATCATCCTTTTCAAGAAACCAAACTCTCAATTTTGAGGCCCAAAAATTTGGCAAACACTGGGAAACTATGCCACCTTAAAAACTTTCTTTGGAAACATCAACCAAACTCATTCACAGTGATCTGGATTTTTCAAAAAACACAATCACACCCAAAACATACCGATAGGACACATTAAGGGATTTTTTCTCAAGAAAGATTGATCTTAGTTCTAGAAACCACTGTTTGAGGGTTTGTGAGGTTGATATTCCAAAGTTGGCCTTCAAATGTCACTACAGACACTATGAGTTCCTAGTGATTCCCTTTGGTGTGATGAATGACCCTACCATGTTTATGGATTTTATAAACCAGGTATTCCATCCATACTTGGAACAGTTTGTTTTTTATTCATTAATGATGTACTCTTTTACTCTATAATAGATGAGGATCATATAAAACACTTGAGGATGGTTCTTGACTTGTTTTTAGAGAACTATCTTTATGAAAATCTTTTGAAGTTCCAGTTATGGATGAATGAGGCTTAATTTATAGGGAATGTCATATATGAACATGGTTTATCCATGGATCTAGTAAAGATCAAAGAAGTAATTTCTTGGGATCCAACCAAGAACATTTCATAGGTGTAGATCTTTCTTAGCTTCGCGAGGTACTACAGGAGATTTGTAGTATAATTATTCTGAATTTCATACCCTTTGACTACCTTGACATGGAAAGGGAATCCATTTACCTAGTATAAGTAGTTCCATAGGGACTTTGAGGATTCTAGTTAGAGGATGATGAGTTATCCAGTGTTGATACTACCAGAGGATGGAATGAAGTTTGTAGTATACTGTGATGCCTCAAGATCTTGGCTCGATTGCGTGTTGATGCAGTGATAGATAGTTATCATGTATGGGTCGAGGTATCTGAAATCCCATGAGAAGAACTACAAAACTTATTACCTAGAGCTATAAATGGTAGTATTATCCTTAAGTATATGGAGGCATTGCCTTCTGGGTGAGCACTTTGTGGTTTACTCATACCACCAGAGTCTCAGGTACGTCTTCATGTAGCGAGATCTAAACCCGAGACAATGACATTGGTTGGAATTACTACAAGAATATGACTTTGAGATGGTTTATAATCTAGGTAAGAACAACTTTGTAGTATATTCCCTTATTCATAAGTCTTAGGATCACTTAGTATAGGAGGATTTAGCATAGTTAGCCTCCCTGCAGTTGACCCTAGTGGAGCTAGAGGGTAAAACTTTTCTATAGTCTATGGTGTTGAATCCTTCGCTTCTTGAGCATGTGAGAGAGTCCCAGCTAGGATATATCAACTATGAGGTTTTTCATGACCATATATCCATAGGCGATACAATGGATGAATATTCTGAAGGATGGAATCACTTTATCTTATTCCAGGGGTGAAAAGTGGTTCTTGACGTGATGTGGGAGGAGGTGATGTGAGAGTTCTAAACTTCTCCCCTAGATGCACATCTCGGTGTGGTGAATATGTACATATAAATTCAGAAGTAGTTTTGGTGGTCTTGTATGAGATGAAGAATAGTTGATTTTGTCTCTTGGTTCCTTACCTGCAAGTAGGTGAATTTTGAGCATCAGGTTCTAGTAGGTTTTTTACAGCCTCGTGAGATCCCAAAGTGGAAGTGGGATGGCATATACATAGACTTTGTGATAGGGATTCCATGCATAGAGAAGGTACATGAAACCATCTGGGTGATAGTTGAGAAACTCATGAAATTGGAACACTTCCTTACTATTATGGAGTAGAGTTTAGTGGAGAGTTTGGGGCAGTTGTACATACATGAGATCATTCGCCTTCATGGGGTACCCTCGATGATTGTCTATGATTGTGATTCAGAGTTTACATCACAATTATGGAGAGTCCTGTATGAGGTATTCAACACCCAAATGAGGATGAGTATAACCTTTTACCCCTATAATGGTGGGTAGACCAAGCACACTATCCAAGTGTCAGAGGATATGATGAGGTCTTGCATGTTAGACTCCAGATGTAGTTGGGAGGATCATGTTCCCTTAGTATATTTTGTGTGAAATAATAGCTACCACTCAAATATCAATATGAAACCTTTTGATTCTATATATGGGAGGACTTTCAGGCCACCCTTGTGCTAGAAAGAGATTACAGAGTCATATCCAATAGTCCTAAAGATGTTGTAGGTGACAATATAGAAGGTCTAGGTCATCTGTGAATGGATGAGGATAGCCCAGAGCAGACAAAAATCTTATACAGATCACCATTATAATCCCTTTTAGTTTGAGCAGGGGGACCACATTTTCTTGAGAGTCTCCCCATGATGAGGATTATAGAGGTTTGGCTGGGGAGGCAAGCTATTCTCGAGGTTCATCGAGATATTCGAGATCATATAGAGGGTTGTCAAGTTTGCCTACCACCTCACCCTACCCCCACACCAAGAGTGGGTGTATGACATCTTCCATGTGTCACAGTTGAGGCGATACATGTATGAACCCACACACATCATCGACTAGGGTGAGATGAACATTGAGTATGTAGGCACCTTTGCAGAGAACCTGGTGCTGATTGATGATCGGCATGAGAGGATCCTACATAGACATAACATCCCTTTGGTTCACATGTTGTGGGAGCATGAGAACGTGCATGAAAGTTCCTAGGAATGGGAGATCCAAGTGTGGGATTAATATCCTGAGTTGTTTGTTTAGTTTTTCTTTTTGAGGATGAAAATCTTGAAGGATGGAATAATTTAGATACCCAGGTTTTTCCTTATAAGACTTCTAAATATTTCTATATATATTTCCAGAGCTAGGAACTAAGGCTGTGTGCGATTCTGAGGCCCAGTGTGTCTAGAATTAATTTTTATAAAAATATTAAATATATTTTATATCGCACACATGGTTATTTAAAAAAATGGGATAAATCTTAAATGTTAGCTTGTATCAAAAATTCGAGACCACAGTTGAGTCTGGAATGCAGTGTTTACCCTATACACAACATAAAATGAGTTGTCACAGAAATTTTGGACCCCTCGCTCATTGGTTGCATGTTAAGTGAGTTTATTTATTTATTCAATTAATTAAATAATCCATTTAACCTAAACTAAAATGATTGAAAATATATAATTATCTCATTTTGGATAGGGTTTCCTGATAATCTTGGAAATCGCTATTGAAGCTCTCCTCCCTCCTCCATTGGTGAATCAAATCCAATGATGATGAAATGCCAGATCAAATCATATCAAGATGTAGTGAACACAACAATCCATATTCCATTTTTTTGAGACATGTTTTTATATATAGTCAATCTAATACTAAGGTAGAAATTTTCATTTGGTGTTTTACTCCCCTTTATTAAAAGTATTGAGTAGATGAATCATCATTCTTTGATATTCACCCTTCTTTGGAACCCTTTCATGTTCTTGGGTATTGAAATTTAATTATTTCCTTTTGTTTTATAACCCCTATTTTCTATTCTTGATCTTTGTCCAATAACGCTTATCCGATGATGTTTATATTTTTGTTTTTGGTTCATTTCTCCCCTTTCTCTTCCCTTTCATCACTGATTGGACCCCTCAGTCCGAGTTCGACCATTCCAGGTAGTACTGAGCTCGATCAGACCCTCGAAACCATTACAAATCATTGAAAAAGCATAAATCAATGAAATGGATATAGATCTGGGATCTTAGCAAAGCATGGATGATCTTTTTGGTGGTTTAAGATTGATAAATCGAAGGAAGAGGCTTTGGGTATGTGCGGAATGAACAGAGAACCTCCATTGGGGGAAAAAATCTATTTTTGGTGAGTGGTGTCCTAGAACCATGATTTCCAGGCAGATCCACCATTTTCAGATGATATTAGTGTTGGATCTAAATCAGAATGACTATATTATAAGTTCTAGAGTGGATCTAGAATTCTGGTGAAAAACCCGGCTACACGTAGTGTAGTGGGATGAACACACAACATATAACCCCCTCAGTGGCGACAACTAGGGTTTTAGAAAAGTTAAGGATGACATGGAATGTATCTCAACAACACACCATGTAACACTTTCCCTAGATGGGAACCCCTATGATGGATCACACAAACACTGTGTTCGGTACATGGACACGAGGTTCAGTACATGAACACAACCAGCAGTACATGGCCCAGTCCCGGTTAGGCTGGACACAATGTGTATTCCACCTACATGGTGTGTCCCACTACATGGGATGAGGCCATGTGTAGACCAAGGACACGACCAGGTGGTGAAGTGGGACCACACTCCATGTGGTTCCCCTCACATTCCGTGTTCCCCTATGTTTCTTTTTATGAACTTTTACCTTCCATATTTCCTTCATTTGAACTTGGATTTCAGCCCTTGAGTAGCCTATCCTGAGTGTTTTTCCATGTAGAATGTGATGGTGCCCTTGGTGGAGGTTTTCAAGATACGATGTTAAATTTTCCAGGTGTGGCACATTCTGAGGCGACACCCGATGATGGAAGTGATCATGCATGATTACCCAAGCCTTATTTATAGGCCTTACCCTATAGCAGGGCTGGGCAGTGAGGTTCCTTAATGACTCTTATAGGCATTACCCTCCAGTAGTGCTGAGTAGTGAGGTTCCTCAATGATCCTTTCAGAGTGTTACCCTCCAGTAGGGATGGGCAATGAGGTTCCTCAATGATGTTTATGAGATTTACCCTCCAGTAGGGATGGACAATGAGGTTCCTTGATGAAATTTCTAGGGATTACCCTCCAGTAGTGCTGGGAAGTGAGGTTCCCCAAAGGTTGACCTTTCCAGGTGTTACCCTCCACCAAGGATGGGTAGTGAGGTCCCCTAAATGCTTTCCCAAATGTTACCCTCCAGCAGGGCTGTGTAGTGAGGTTCCTTGATGACTATCAGAGTGGGACCCTCTTATTGTACCAGGGCATGGGTTCCCTACCTAGAGTTTTATTCCCCTCAACTATGTGGCATAGTGATGAGGTGTGCTTGGACTTGAACAATTAGTTTTGGGTGGACGTGTGAGATACTGGGCATCATTGATGGGCTTCTGGAACTGTTGATGACTCTTATTCTTAGGATGGTCTATGAGATGGAGATCCCCTTACTCTCTCATTTGGGATTATTTATCTAAGAATATATATATATATATATATATATTTCTTATGGATCCACACCTTGGACTAGGTTACTCTCCTTCCAGGACAGGTAAAGACGTGTGGGGTATGCCACATGCTTTCCTTGTCTAGCTTCTCATGATTAGATGAATATACTCTCCTGCTATAGTTGGCGAAGACTTGATAAGTAGTTCACATACTAACCATGTTTATCCCCATGTGTTTGGATGAGCTTATTTTCACTCTTTGTTGGGTTGAGCTGTACTCTTTGACTGTATCTTACATATATTATCTTTATTACTATTGTATCTCTTACTAATTCCCCTTCATCTTTCGGGGAATTCTATTGGGTGTGTATATACTCATCCTTGCACTAGATTTTCCCACACATGTTTTGTCTTTTGAAGATGACATATAGGTTGATAGTGACTTCAAAGGAGCTTAGAGATACTGGGTTCTCTAGATTGCGTACAATGGTTGTAGCTTGAAATTCTAGAGTTGGGCTCTCTCAGCATTTACTTTTCCAGTTTCTTCAGGTTGAGACATATTTTTAGTTGGGCATGTATTTTTACCCTTTACATTTTAGTTTACACTACCATACTCTTGTACTGTCTAGAGGTTCATGCATCATTGGTTTACTTTATATTATTGATTAAACTTTTAATATTTCCCTCTACACTTTTTCATTGAGTTGGATGTGTGTGTGCATACCGGTACTTAGGCAAAGGCCTTCCTGAGTTAGTTATGCCTTTAACACCTGTCACCACCCCTGGCCTATGGAGGCAGGCTTGAGGTAGTTACCACTTGAACCCAAACTTGGGTCAATTAATGACATATATCATTTGTAAAAATCATTGAATTTGGTATCTTATCTTTAATATACTTTGTAAGTTCATCTAAGAACAAAGTAAAAAAGGTATGTGCTTAAATACAAACCTTGACATTGTCCTATCGAGATATAGAAGTGTATAGTGACACCTATTGGATTTATAACTTGAGTTAAAATCCCTTCATACATGTTTTAGATGATTTTGATACACGCTACCTACACCCTTTTTCTTTCAAGTGCTTGTTATAAAACCTTTTTAGGAAATTTATCATATTAATTTTCCAAATTAATGAAAACCATATACAAGTCTTGTGTTTTTTATCGATAATACTCCATCATACCACTAATCAAATAAATTTATTTTATGATCGAATGTCCATGTATAAAATCAAATTGATTATCTAAAACTCTAATTTCCTTTCAAATCCTCTGTTTAATCACTCTCTCCCAAAGTTTCATGGTATGGATCATAATATTAATACCTCTATAATTCCCATAAATTAAAATGTCTCATTTACTTTTATTCATAGGTACTAGGGAACTCTTACTCCATTCATAATTTTTTTCATAGATTTCATAATCTCATCAAATAACCTAGTGATCCAATTAATACCCAACTCTCTTGAATATTTCCACATTTTAATGTAAATGTAATCTGACCTAGCTTCTTTATAATTTTTCATCCTCCCTAAAGAATATTTAACCTAAACAAGATAAATTTTTCAATAATATCTATAATTGAGTTCCTCTCTACTAATACATAAATTATTTAAGTCTAATCCACACATTAGATATTCATTCTTAAAAGGGTACATCCTTCTTCATATTTTATGCACCTAACTTTATCTAAATATCTATATTTCCACTCTCTATATATAGATAAACCATAGAATAATATTTAACTATTCATAGTATGTAATAAATGGTATAAATCCTCAAAAACTCAAGATTTAGCCTCACTAATAACTTTTTTAGACTCTTTATATGAAACATGATATCTAGACCAAGTATCTTCATTACTAAAAATATGTAAAACTTTAAAAAACTCTTGTTTAACTTTAAATTTTAGTTGGACATTCTCATTCCACTACCATGATTATTTTCCTTTTAAAAAAAATAATTATGATACTCTTAGAATATAAATAGTCATATTGAGACCACTTTTAGACACCTTATCCCATATGTATTCAGTGGTTATTTGAACTTCCCAATCCACTTATTTCAATTTTTTTCTTAAATTAAATTGTAAATATATCCTTTAGGCACCACCATATAATTATTAAATTCCTTAATTGCTTCATATTTATCTTTTAATTCTTAACTTATAGGTCTAAAACTAAAAAATGATGTTGGTTGGTTAGATTTTCATTGGGTATAACCTTAAAATCATTAATAAATCTTTTATCTTACCATTTTACTAATAAATAATCAATTTGGAATCTTTTAAATCCTATATTATTAGTAATAAAATGTTCTACTTGTTTCCTAAAGAGATTATTTCTACCAAAAAATTACAACAATAGGAAAACTATAAGATAAACAATCCTTAATCATTTTCTAGATCCAATAAAAAACATCCATGGAAATATATGTGGCCTATATAATCCTTTCTTACATGTCCATTTGGGTCACCACCTATAAAACTCTTCCCATGTTAATACAAAATGTTAATCAAACTTTATAAATTAATATAAAAATTATACTTTCATTTCAAATCTTGACCTAATTGATGTAAATAAACATTGATGACAATTAAAGTCTCATTTCATATAACTATCTTAATGACTATGATTATATTCCCTAATCATATGATGTTAACCACTTTATATTTAAAAGTCTTATCCACAATAATACCAAAACCATTTTTATTTTTAGTTTTACCCAAGTACCAATTTTTAAAACCAGATATATCCAATTATTTTTCCTTTTCTAACACCCATTTAGTCTCTTATAAACACAAGAAACAAATATCTCTTCTAATTATAATATATTTCAATTCCATAGTTTTACCAGTTAAAGTTACAAGATTACAACTATCTATCTTAAGCTTATGTTATTATTTTAGCTTTCTTACCCTCAAAATCTATCCAAAAGGTGTGAATAACATTTCTCATTTAACACTACACCCATTTTTTGATATAGAGTCTATATCTCATTTGACACCACAATCGATTAATGCAACATTTTTCTTTAGAGAAATGACCTAGTTTTAATATATTGATACATTTGATCCATTTTAGGAAAATATTTGATGATGTTTTACTCTGGATGTTGACCACCTAATAGAACCATCTTCCTTTATCAGGGCTTGGTATTGGAAATGTAGGATATAAAACCCCCATAGGTGGAGTTTTTATAGATTTAATAATAGATAAATTTTTTTAATGCATTAATAAGGAATCATAATGACAAGTCAAAATTATATGTAAAGTTTCATCATTGATTTCATTATTTTAATTTCTATTATTGTCTAGTTATATTTTTTTATTCATATTTTGGAAAAAAATGATTATATTAGAGTTGGAAGAATATTTAGACTATATTAGATAAATTTGGAAATTAGTTCTTGAATTTAGAATATACTAAAATTTAAAACATATAATATATTTAAGAAGTAAAAAAATAGGTGTCAAACCTCAATCCAACACCCACAGGAGAGACAGCCACCATGAGGTAGCTGACTGTTCAACCTCAAGTGCCAGCAAGTGCAGTGTGAATTGGCGTATAGGCATAGTATGGGTCGACGATAAGAAGTGTTCATTAGTCAGAGAGGAGTCAAGGGGCCCAATGTAGGGTGACACTAGAGAGGAGGACCGATATTGGGTGAGACTAGTGTTTCTAATTTAGTAGGTTACTTCCATGTTTTATATTATAAATAAATTCCATCTCAAGCATAAAATTAATACGGGACTCATCTTCAGTGACTATTGTTAATCATAATTAATATGATACCTTAGGGATCATCTAGCTCACCCACCACTATAGTTTGTAATATTTTTTTTACTATAACCTTCAATTTTTCACCATGGAGAAATGAAACATCATCCTATGCACTCTAAGGTTTTTCATGCAGTTTGTTTGGTTCCATGCTTGCATTGCCTCACATCATAGCTGGAATGAAATGCATCACAATGAGGAGTTTAGAAGGTTGTTGTGGTGAAGGCTCTCTCACCGTGATGTGGACCATCTAAAATAGATAGTGGCTCTAAATTCTAGTTTTAATAGATCTACATCGTATTACCTTATTTATGTCATGATTTGATGATTATGAAGGAAGAAATAAGTTAAAACCTTGGTAGAGTTTGTTGGAAAAATGAAATCTATATTGTGAGATTTTAGGAGGCCTTCATTACATAGTTTTTTAGGTACCTAATGACTTGGGTTTATACATCGTAGAGTTCCTCCTTGCATTGTGGAGGTACTCATGAAGGCTGAAGTTAGTTGGTCAAGGAGTAATTCTGACATCGTGGTGTTTGTGGTTACACTAAAAATAAATTAAGTCAACATATTTTATTTAATAATAATTTCTATATTTTAGGGATATCATGGGATTTTCCAAGATTAAATTTAACTCATAATTTTATGAAAAAATGGACTAATTTATCCATTAAAGGGTAAAGGAAAGTATAAAGCGAGGAAGAATCATTAAAAAAGGGATGTATTACTCAAAGAATAAAGGAATGAGAGTGTCTTTGACCATTGGAGGATCTATATAGTTAGGGACTGTTTTCTAATTTCTTATTTAATTTTGTAATAGTATATTTCATATATTTATTGTTTTATTGAAATTCAAGTAAGTTTTCTATCCTTTTGAATCACTTTTATTTTAGTTAGTAATTTTATTCCCACTCTAATGATATCTAGTTTATCTATGACTGATGACTATTCAATCATGAGTAGATAATATCATATAGGAGAGTGTAATTGAGTAAATATGATGCATGCATCATGATTTATAGTCTTCCACACTGATGCTTTATTCATATTAATTAGTATTATTTTAAGATTTATTAAAACCATATACCCTAATTTCCTAGAGTGGGTGATGGAGATTAGGGGATAGAAAACAATGTAATAGAGGGAAGTAGCGAGATACACCTTAACTCCACATTCTACTTTTTAGGTTGAACATAATAAATATATGTATCATTAGGTTACTTCAATTAAAGGAATCAATGGTCTTATGTATTTTTAGTTGATACCAACCAAGTGGAACTAGTTAATTCAAGAAGACTCATGAATTTTGATTTTATTAAGATCATGAGTATAGTTGATTGTATTTAATTAAATAAAAACCATCCTTGGATATCAATTCCCCTCAATTCATCCTATACATTAAAATATAATTCCTAAACTTATCATACTAATGAAATAGTTTAAGTTTAGTTTAGTTTAGTTTAATTTCATAATTAGTAACAAAATTTTGAATATCTAACAATTAGATTGAATATTGTAACTTGGATTCCTTGTTCCCCATGAGATCGACCAAATAATTCCATTTTAATACACTTTAGGGTTAGTGTTTTTTTAGGAAAAATATAAATTCTAAACTTGGAAAGCCTATTAGAAGTAATTACATCATCATAAACTACCAAGTTTTTAACACCTTTGTTGGGGAACAACTATAACTAGTAATGATTTAAAAATTAGTTGATTATATAAATAATTTTCCCTCCTCATTTTCATTTCTTGATTTAGTTTAGGTTTTTCTCTTGGATTTTTGTGTGTGTTCATTTTTCATTAAACATTCTTGGTGTATGTGATGGTGTGTTGGATGGATTACAAGATGTATTAGTACTTTTCTATTTTATTAGAGAATAAAAATTACCAAGAGGAGTTAACATCATGGGAAACAAATAATTATGATTGGTGGTTGTATCATGGATAAGAATTTAATGATTCGTATTCCTATGGCTATAATGAACTCAAAATGAATTAATAACATGAAACTTATTATTATCCTTACATAGAAGATCTATAATTTCCAAAAAATCTAAGGTGATAAATGGGCTAAGTAGAACTACCATGGAGTGTTTTCATTTCAAGTGACTCAAGATAAAAATTCATGATAAAATTTGATGGACTTCCTATTGAAATTTACTAAAAATACTAATAAGGAAATAAAATAACACAAGGAAAAACTCAAGGAATATGAGAATATTCTCAAGGAATAAGAAGATATGGAGAATAACATGGAAAAAATATTAAGCCATTATATCCACTCATGAATAACTAATTTTTATATCTTTCTATAGGAAATACAAAAGAGGAAGAAAAAGAAAAGTTAGAGGAAGTTCTAATTGTTAGATTAGTGATAGAGAAGGACAATGAGAAAGAAGAACAAACCTCCCTTCTGTTCTTGTAAGAAGAAGAAGAGGAGATCATGATGAATCTCATTGATGAAATGGTGAAGGAGAGAGAGGAGAAGTCCCCAGATAAAGGCAACACTAAAATTGAAGAGGAGAAATAAGAGGAAGAATTGGAGGACATTGATTTTGGTGAACCTACTAAAATTATAGTATAAAAAGAATCCCCAACACACAAAGAGAAGACGGAATAATAAGTATTATATTATGGGTACTTGGGACTTATTTAAATTTTAAAAGAAGATAAACATACAAAACTTAGGAATGAGAAGGAAATTTCTATGATTCAAAGTTACATTATAAAATTATAAAAAGAGGAATAATAAATATTGGTGTAGGGGGGATGTTTGGGAATTGATAGAATTTTTTATCAATAAGAACATTTGACACCTGAAGAATAGTAAAATAATGATAAAATGTAAGGAATAATCATTGAATTCAAGTAAAATAATTAATATGAATTGATGGAGGGGAGATTCATAATTTAGTTATCTTTTGAGCATATTTTTTATTTTTTAAATTTATCAAAATATAGATTCCACCTCAAGTATGTTGGATCTTTCTAGATATTTAAACCTCTATGTTATCCAAGGCCCATTAAATTGAAATAGTGATTCATAGTTCCTTGATCTATAACTTTATTAATTATACTATCCATATTCTGATTCTATTCAAATTTCCATAGTTCTGAAACCCCATATTAAATAAGATTCCAAATGAAGTGGTAATTTGGTTGAATTTGTTTTGTTTGGGAGTGAAATTTCGGATTCTTGTCCAAGTGAATCACACTCTAGATGTCATAGTACAACATGATGAAATATTACCTCCTTCTAATTTTATCTAGTAGATCCTTCAACCACAAAAACTCTTTCTATGATTCCATAATTTCTACACACTCAACTTTAATGGTTGATAATTCAACTACGAGTTGTTACCATGAAATCCAACTTATGATGATTCCTTTGAAATAAAACACCAAACTAGTGGCCCTCTTCTATGAGTCTGTATATCCACCAAAGCCAGTATCTAAGAACCCTTGAAAGGGATCATTTATTCCAAAATAGAGTGAAATATCTGTTTAACATTTGAGCTACTAGAAGATATACTTGAATACCTCCTAGTGTTCCTTTCATAGATTTTCCATAAACATGCTGACTAATCCAACCTATTGAGAAATATTTGGCCTTATGAAAACTATAAAGTACACATGACTTCCAAAAATTGATGCATATGAAACCTTCACCATGTAATTATACTCATCATCTGTTTTAGATGTATTATCCTTTGATTATTTGAAGTTTATGACCAGGGGAGTACTCATAGGCTTTGGCCCACTGATTCCAAAACTTTATAACACCTTTTGAATATACTCTAACTAATATAGGAAAAAATTTATAGATCTTATTTCTCTTTAAATCCTTATCACCAATATCCACTTAGTGGAATAAATATCTTTCATATGAAAAATTTTGAAAAATTCATGCTTTAACTCTTCTAGCCATGCCTTTACCAGTCCATATAAGAGTAATTCATAAATAAAGATAAGAACAATGATGAAACTTCAATCGATATACACCTTACTGTAACATCAGTTTTCAACATTTCACTAGATGAACCTCTATTCCATTATGATATTATCAAACTTATGATTACATTGCCTTGGTGTTTTCTTAAATCTATATAGAATTTTCTTAAGATACCACACCATTACCTCATTCTATTATACTATGAAACCTTCTGGTTTCTATATGTATATTTATTCCTCCAAATACTTATAAAGGAACATCATATTGACATTAAAATTTTCAAGAAATAAACCTTCAATGGTCACCAAACCAAGTACCATTTGGATAGTTGTGTGTTTTATATCAGAATTTAAAATCTCCTCAAAATACACTCTGTTGGACTCCTCATGTATTAATCATGTTTTAATGATCACAAATCCTATTACTGTTACTAAATCTCAATATTAATTGAACATCTTGTTAGTGCTCACCAATATCAATAATAACTACACATCATGTTTTAATGATAGAAAATATTACTACTGTTCATTACTCTCTTTATTATTTACAAGTCTTATGCATGATCACAAATCGTACTGATATTATCAAACCTTTGTATTTATGTTTAAAGTTCTCTTACTCTCTAATGGTTAAGCTTAATCCATATTCTGCATATTGCTGTTTAAGTCTAAATACAGATATTTTTCTAAGTATCGAGCCACCGTGACCTAGACACTGTGAGCTACACACCGTGACCCAGACACCGTGAGCTACACACCATGACCCAGACACCGTAAAGGACACACCAGGAGCCAGACACCGTGAAGGACACACCGTGACTCAGACACCGTGCACTAGACACCGTGACATGGAGACACTGTGAAGCACATACCGTGAACCACATACTGTGAAGACTATACCGTGAAGAAGACACCGTTTACATAATCACTGTGACACTATTTCTTAACTTTTTTTCAATTTTATTTAAATATTGCTAACAGTCATATTTGATGTTTTTAATGCAATTAATGTTATTTAATGATAGTTGTTGGCATGTAAGGAAATCGTATCTCGTACTTATGGAAAGGGATTAATTCCTATTGATAGTGCTCATGGAATAAAAAGAAGTCTCAGCTGTATAAAAGTGATAAGTTGCCTCAATATACATTACACAACACATGCGAAGTGCTCCATACTAAACCAAAGAACAATCCTGAGCACAACTATGAAGCAGACATTGAAAGATCCTCAAAGAAGATCAAAAACATGAAATCCTACACTACTGGAGAAACTGAAGTCAAGAGAACATATTCACTCCTGTAGAAAACAAGCTAAACTATGACACTTTATTTTTCAATTGAAAAACCAGAGAAGGACTCAGAAGCATTTCTGCTGAATCCAATGAGTCCAAGAGCTGTATTGCTAATCACTAGAGCTTTCTAAACTCTTATATGTTCTCTCTAAGTGATTTGTTTATTTACTTTCTAGCAGTGTGATGTACTCTGTATATCTCTCACACACACACTGTCTCCTACACTGAACTGGAGGATATCAAAATCCTCACTCCAAAACTCTTAACTCTTGTTTACCCATGAAAACTGTGGAAGAGGTCCTTGTGTGGCCTGGTCTTTGTTTTGTTTTCCATGAAGAACTGTGGTGGAGGTCCCTGCGTGGCCTGGACAGTTTTGTAAACTGTTGTTTACCCGGATCCAGGGTGTGGATCAAATTTATATAAATTTGAGAGGACTAAGTCTCAGATTGAGACTGAACCTCTTGTTATATCTTCTGTGCATATTTAGTTTAAGTTTAAAGTATACTACATATATATTTTATATTCTACTGCTGTTAATTTGAAATAAAAAACCATTTTAAATTTACTTTGATAGTTACATTAGCAAGTATTTACACTTATTGTAAATCAATAGGTTAGTTTCAAAAGTTAGTTTAATCTTGTGGTTAAATTGACTGAGACCTAATCAATCTTTGAGAAGCTAAATGAACATTTACAATCTGTATAAATTCACTACAGTTTAACTTGTTTTATAAATTGGGGGATTTTAATAGATAATATTTTAATAGAAATTTTAATTGGAACTCAATTCACCCCCCCTCTTGAGTATCCACTCCGACCAGCATTTGGTATCATAGGTTGTTTTTGTTAAAGGACTTTTAAAATACTCAATTTTTTCAACTGTGATTTTAGTTGCATCTTTAAAGATCTTAAATTTCTGTTAGTTCTAAATTTTATCTCCTTAAATTTACTTTCTAAAATCTAGTTATGGATAATAGACTAGAGGGTGCTGCTACCAACAAGACACCTTTCTTTAATGATACAAATTATGCCCAGTGGAAGCTTAAAATGAAAATTCATTTGGAAAGTATGGGTTTTGATATCTGGACTGCTATAGAATCACAATATAAAATTCCAGAAACTGAAAGAATAACTTGAGATGAACCTATAAAGACTGCTTACAATAATAATTGTAAAGCCATGAATTCCCTGTACTGTGCTCTAGAAGATGATGAATTTAACAGAATTTCGGCCTGTAAAACTGCTTTTGAAATTTGGGATACTTTAAGTGATTCTCATGAAGGAACAACCAATGTTAAAGAAATGAGATTGAATACCTATACTATTAAATATGACAATTTTAAAATGAAAACTGATGAACCTATTTCTGATATGTATCTCAGGTTCAATGATATAGTCAATAAAATGAATTCACTTGGAAAGGCTGTTCTAGTAAAGGAAAAAATTATGAGGATACTGAGATGTTTGCTAGATCGATGGAGTGGAACATCTGTTTCAATAAGAGAGTCATGTGACATTGCTGCTCTACCTGTCAAAGAACTCATTGGTAAGCTTATGATGTATGAGGAAGAACTCAAGGTGAATAAAGAGGAAGATGATGTACCAAAAAAGAAATCAGTGGCTTTCAAGACAACTGCCTCAAAGAGAAAGGACAAAGAAAAAGATCAAATACAAACTGACAGTTCAACAAGTGAAAGTTTAGACTTTGATAGTGATGATGAAATGGCTCAAATATCCAGAAGGTTTAAGAAATTTTATAGGAAGAAGAAATATTTCAGAAAATCAAATTACAAGGGAAAGTATGACAATAAGGGACATTGGAAGAAGGACTGAAAAAATCCAGATAGAAGTGATGAAGTTGTTTTCTATGAGTGAAAAATAAAAGGACATATAAAAGAAGACTGTCCAAAACTGAAGTTCAAAAAGAAACACGACTATAAGGACAATAAGTACAAAAAATCCATGAAGGCCACTTGGAGTGATTCTGAAGACAACACAAGTGAATCTGAAATGTCTGATTCTGAAAAGAAACGTGCCAACATGTGTTTCAGGACCAACACATCCGAGGTAACTTTAGATACTCTTGTTTTAAATTCTTATTATTCTGGAGATGATGCAGAATATGATTCTGATTCTGAAAACATGACTAGTGAGGAATTATTTGAATACTTTAATATGCTGTAAGTGACATGCAATGAAATTAAGTATAAATACAAATCATTGAAGAAATAGCATGCTCTCACTAAAACTGTTAAAACCGAACTTACTATTGAAAAAGAGAAAAATGTTCAACTGTTAAAGGAAAACACTGAACTGGAAATGTCTAATGAGAAACTTAGAAAAGACTTAGAGAAGTTCAAAAATGGAAAGGATACATTAACTCAAATGCTAGGAAAGCAAGTGGCACCTAAATACACTACTGGAATAAGCTAAAAACCTGGACAAAGATAGATTACTAAGAATAGATTTATTCCTAAATCTGGACAGAATACTGCTAGTTCAAGTTCTGGACATTCATATGCTTCAACTAGTTATTCACATAATTATAGATCAAATAGATTTTATCTCCAAAAATCTTTTGATTCTGTAAATTATATGAAACCCATAAGACAAATTTGGGTACCAAAATCATTGATTTCTAACCTATCTGGACCCAAGAGAATCTGGGTACCAAAATCATATTCTATCTAAAACTGTTTTGTAGGATATCTATTTAAAGAGTTCCCACAAAAAGACATGGTATTTGGATAGTGGATGTTCAAGACATATGTCTGGGGATTACTCATGCTTCAAAAGTATAATAAAGGTTGATAGAGGCTATGTCACATTTGGTGATAATTCTAAAGGAAAGATCATCGGCCTAGGCCAAATTGGTAACACTAATTCAGTTTTAATTTCTAAAGTTTTATTTGTTGATGGACTGAAATATAACCTGTTAAGTATTTACCAATTATGTGATGATGGTTTTAATTTCAATTTTGAAAATGATTCTTTTAATGTTTTTAATTCTAAAAATGTTTTAGTATTTTTTTCTTTAAGAAATGAGAATGTTTATGCTGTTGATTTGAATTCTTTAGCTAAACAAAATGTTACTTGTTTAAATGCTTTTCATAAAGAGTCTTGGTTATGGAATAGGAGATTAAGACACTGCAATATACACTCACTTAGAAAATTGACTAGGAAGAACTTAGTTAGAGACTTACCCAAACTTGAGTTTCCAAATGACAAAGTTTGTAATCCCTGTCAAAAGGGAAAGAAACACAAAATCTCTTTCAAATCAAAGAAAGAAGTTTCAACTTCTCAACCTCTTGAGTTGGTTCACATGGATTTTTTTGGACCATCTAGAGTTTCTAGCTTAAATGGAAAGCACTATGACTATGTCTTAGTAGATGAATTTTCTAGATATACTTGGGTATACTTCTTAGCTCACAAAAGCAAAGCTTGTTCTTATTTTATTAAATACTCCAAATCTGTAGAAAACCTTAGTGGACTTAAGATTAAAACTATAAGAAGTGATCATGGCCGTGAGTTTGAAAATCAAGACTTTGAATCTTATTGCTCACACAATGGCTATAGTCATAATTTTTCTGCTCCTAGGACACCTCAGCAGAATGGTGTAGTAGAAAGAAGAAATAGAACCCTGCAAGAAATTTCAAGAACCATGCTTAATGAATATGACCTGCCTATTTACTTTTGGGCTGAAGCTATGAATACATCTTGTTATATCATTAATAGAGTCTTAGTCAGACCTGTTCTCAAAAAGACCCCTTATGAACTTTGGAACAATAGAAAACCTAAAGTTAGTTACTTTAGTGTTTTTGGCTGTAAAGTCTTTATTCTCAATAAAAAGGATAATCTGGATAAGTTTGCTTCTAAGAGCGATGAAGGAATATTTTTAGGATATTCTATAACCAAAAAAACCTATAGAGTTTTAAATAAGAGAACCAAGTGTGTGGAAGAATTTTCTCACATCAAATTTGATGAAACTGATCCATATGAGTCTAAAACCTCTCTTGAAAATCTTGAAGAAGATTTATCTATTCTGGACTTTAATGACAAAATCAATGAACCTACTGTAAAGACAACCAGTTCTAGAATTATTCCAGAATCTTCTCCTAATGAACCTGAACCTATAGATGAACCTGAAATTTCTAGTCTACCTTTACTAGATCAACTAGAATTCTAAAGAATCATCCTTTAGATGCTGTTGTAGGAAATCTAGATAGAGGGACACAGACTAGAGCTTCTCTTAGAAATCAGGTTGAACATCAAGCCTTCTAGTCACAGCTTGAACCTAAAAAAATTGATGATGCTATTAATGATGAATTTTGGGTAATTTCTATGCAAGAAGAAATTAATCAATTTGAAAGAAATAAAGTTTAGAAACTTTTTGAATGACCTAAGGACACTTTCACCATCGGCACTAAATGGGTGTTTAGAAATAAAGTAGATGAATCTGGAAACATATTTAGAAACAAAGATAGGCTGGTTGCACAAGGATATAGTCAAGAGGAAGGAATTGACTATGAGGAGACTTTTTCTCCAGTAGCCAGATTAGAAGCCATTAGGATTTTACTTGCTTATGCAACACATCTAAATTTCAAACTATATCAAATGGATATCAAGAGTGCATTCTTAAATGGATATATTACTGAGGATGTTTTTGTTGAACAACCACCTGGATTTACAAACCCTCATCTTTCGAATCATATTTTCAAATTATCAAAAGCTTTATATGGTTTAAAACAAACTCCAAGAGCTTGGTATGATAGATTAAGTACATTTCTAATTTCCAAAGGTTTTAAAAAAGGTATAGATGATCCTAATATTTTTATAAAAAGAATTTCTAAAGATGTTTTAGTTGTAAAAATTTATGTAGATGATATTATTTTTGGATCTTCAAAAACTACATTATGTAATGATTTTTCTAAAATGATGCAAAATGAATTTGAGATGAGTTTAATGGGAGAACTCAAAATTTTCCTTGGATTTCAAATCTTTCAAAATGATGATGGAATTATTTTAACTCAAAGTGAATATACTAGAGATATTTTAAAACATTTTGGATTGGATAACAAAAAAAGTAGTGACACTACCATGAGTACCACCTATAAGTTGGATCTTGATGAAGATGGTAAATCTGTTGATCAAACCACTTATAGAGGAATGATTGGAATTATACTCTACTTGACTGCCAGTCATCCTGATATTATGTTTAGTGTATGTATGTTGTGCTCATTTTCAAGAAAACCCTAAAGAGTCACATTTAAATGCTGTAAATAGAATTTTCAAATACCTCAATCATACTCCCAATTTAGGACTGTTCTATCCCAAAGGACAATCATTTGAACTAGTTAGTTATTCTGATGCTGATTTTTCTGGATTTAAGTTAGATAGAAAAAGAACCTCTGGAACATGTCACATTTTAGGCAAGTCACTAGTATCATGGTGTAGTAAGAAACAAAATTCTATTGCATTATCTACTACAGAAGCTGAATACATAGATGCTGGCAGTTTTTGTGCACAAATTTTGTGGATGAAACACACATTACTAGACTATAAATATCAATTCAGACATGTCCCAATAAATTGTGACAACACAAGTGCTATTAAAATTTCTAAGAATCCTGTCTCACATTCTAGGACAAAGCATATTGATGTAAGACATCACTTTTTGAGGGATCATTATAAAAAAGGTGATATCAATTTGGAATTCATTGGTACTGAATATCAACTTGCTGATATATTCACTAAACCATTAAATTCTAAGAAATTAGACTACATCATACATGATATTGGCATGATCAATCATAAATAGATATCTTACTGATCTTAATGTTTATTACTTTACAGTATTTTACTTTACGGTTTCATGCTCACTATTTTATAGTTACTATTTCATGCTTACGGTCTCACCATTAACATCTTGTGCTCATGGTATGTCACCTTACTGTCTCACCGTGACTACACAGAATGGTCACTGTCTCACCGTGACTTCACAGAATGGTTACTGGCTTACCGTGATGACTATTTTTCATCACACTGTAACGCCTACTCACGATCTCACCATGAAGATTGTTTATACTATTATTTTAACCCGTATCACAGTAATTTTTATTTCACCGCTATTGCATTTCCCGCATTTTTGTTTTTATGACGTTTGACATTCCCAAATGATAAAACATAAAGGTTTCACTCAATCTCTTACCCGAACTCTCTCCTTCTCTCTCTCTCTAACCCTCTTTACCTTTCAAACCTCTTCTTCTCTCTCGCCCGAACCTTCAGTGGATACCAAGGATGAAGCATCCATCTTCACCCTCATCTGAGAAGCGCCGTTCTAAGAAACAGTAGAGAATACTGAGGATAGCTCTTGAAGGACCCCTGAACCCAAAACTTGTAAGCCGTAAAGTAGTCCCTGAAAAAGAGATTTTCCCTGAGTGGCTACTGTCTATCAATTCTTTAGTCTTGAATGTTTTAAAAGAACAAGGATGGCTTGAATGGTTCTCTGGACAAGACATACTGATTTATCAAAGGTTGGTATCTCAATTCTACCAATATGTGACGTTTTCCTTTGATTTTGGAGAAATTTTTATGGTGACAAGTTGGATAAATGGACAAAAGTGTTCATTCTCTTCGAGGATGTTGGATGCATGCCTAAGGATTCCTCATGAAGGAGTTTGTGAGGATTACCAGAGAGACCCTCCTCTATCATCTGACATCTTCGATCTGAAAAATGCTTTGGAAAACTTAATTGGTAATGGCACCAAGCGAAGGGATATAGCTGCTGAATTGGATGGGGAGACAAGACTGCTGTTCATGTTTGTTCAAAATTTGATTAGTCCAAGAAAAGGGGATTTTGCTGTGATGAAGTATCAGGATGTGTTCCTGATTCACCTGTTGAAGAATGGCCATAAGATCAACCTATGCAAGTATGTTATTAACCATATCTGTGAGCTGATTAAAGTCACTTCCAAATTAACCTCCTTGTTTTACTCAAGGATGATTTCGGCTATGCTAGTTGCCAAAGGAATGTTTGGACCAAATGAAGAAAAGCTAAAAGACTTTGAGTTCTACTTATCCAAGCCTATCATCAGAAGGATGAAGATTAGTTGGAACCCTTGGAAGAAGCAGTGGGTTGAGGATAATGATCAACTTTATAAGAAGTTTAATCCTATTGATTATCCAAGAAGACCTAAGAACCTAGCTGATCCTGGTTTGGAACCAGATGAAGTGGCTGATTATTCGTAAGAAGAAGGATAAGAGGTTGAAATACCTCCAATAGAAGCAGATCCTGTTGAGAAAGAAAGGACTGCTGTCCCTGCTGATGTTCATGTCGAAATTACTTCAAGAGAGGAAGTTGCTATTGGTTTTAGAGAAGTGGAAGCTTCTGCTTCTAGTGAGGATGTCAATTCAGAAACTCATCCTACGGCTGCAAGAAAATTGGTTTTTCCTGATTTAGAGAAGCAAGCAATGGTGGAGATAGATCCTATTACTGAAGAGAATCATCATGTTGAAAAAGAAGCAAGTCTTGAAGCACAACCAGTGGAATAATCGGTTCCTGAGTACATACCCTCTACTGAAGAGAGGATGGAAATTTCCTTTCAGCTGGCAAGGAAAGAGTTTCCTGAAGAGATTAGAGATGATCCCGTGGATCATGACCTAATTCCTGAGCCTCAAGAATCTGAAATGGAAGCACATTTTGAGGGGGAGGAACCTCAAAACCTTGAGATTATAGAGGCTGAACATGATGGAACATCTCAGCCTACTATCACATATTCTGTGTACACTCGATATGTTTTCCCAAGCTTTTATGATGTGGATGAGTCACAACAACTGACTACAACTGGAATAGATCTCTCTTCTGTGTTTCAACAGAAGTCTGTAGCCTAACCAGAACCAGAATTAGAGCCCCAACCTCAATATGAATCAGAATCTGATTCTGAAGATGACTCTGAACCGCAACCAGAACCTGCTCCACTATCTTTACCTGCACTCTTACCCGAGCAACACTCTTTTGTAACTAAAGATGATCTGAAATCCTTTAGAGACACTCTTTTAGCTGGTGTTGAGAAGATTTTATCCACTCAACCTCGTCCTGTGACTCAGTTAAGTCAAGAAGATGCCTCAATTCTACTGGAAAACATTATTTTGCATATTCAACCGAGGATGATACGTGAGATTCAAGAAGTTAGGGTTGAAAATAGGTTACTTAGTGCTGATGTTGCAAATATGAAAGGTTTGGTGGAAAACCTGCGATCAGAACTTTCTTCAAGATCAGAGCCTGTGCCTGCTCCTGTTTCTACCCCTGCACCTAGTGCTGCTTCTCCTGAACCAACTGATTCCACCCTTGCTAGAGAGATTGTGTCTCAAGTGCATCTATATCTACTGTATTTTGATGAGAAGATTTGAAAAAGAGACACAGAAATGATGGAATGAATGAGGGAGCTTGTAGAAAATATGAATAAACTGACAGATGAGTACACTGGATGTCTGCAGAAAGTGTTAAAATAGCTCAATGTTCTAACCAAAGTTGTCAAGGCTTCTTCACCCTCTGGTCAGACCTCCACACCTTATTTGGATGCTACTATGTTTAGATCTATAATCAAGGAAGAAATTAAGAATGTGTTTAGTGGTTTAGATCTGTCTCCTCTTGTAACACCCCAAGCTTCCACGGTACGTTTCCCTTTGAATAATGCAATGACATGCATTGTACGCAACTTCGAGATTCTAACACACCACAACCAATCAAACTAGCCGTTATGAATAGTAATACCTACTTTTTGAAATTTTATAAATTTTATCTTTCTAAATGGACTTCATTTTTGGATTCGTAATATCGAAATTAGCTTAGGGTGAAATTTTGATACTTTTCGGATAACTTTCATTTTTTGATGAATAGTGAAAATTACTAAATTTCAATTAAAAACAACTTTTAAAATCGAAATAATAAATAGTGATAAATTATGAATTTTAGTGGTTTTAAAGTATATTTAGAATATATTTTTACCATTTAATACAATGTTGGCCATTTTACATAATTTCACAATTAAACCGGACATAAACAAGTGTCAATCTTTTGATAGTTATTATCTCTTAAAAACGCGCTTTTTGTTTTAACAACGGGAATTAATTTTAAATTAATTTCTGACACTTCTATGTTTTTAATATGGAAAAATGGATCCCATATTTGGAATCAGGATGTTCAAATTGTGTAAATAGGTAACTTTTATTTTTAGACATTTTGAATAATTACTTCGGTAAATATTTTATTTACCATGGTTAAAGGGTAAATCCGGTAAATATGGGTTAAAAAATAATATTATAATAATAAAAAATTACCCTAAAACGTTTCCTAACCTTATTATTTGATACATGTTCGACCATGGGCATATTTGGGTCTATTTTGGGACCCCATGGAGCCACTTGTAAGTGATAGGGACACTTTATTTTAATTAAGTTAAAATAAATACAAAAATGACATAAGCATATATCTTTTAGAAACACAATTTTTAAATAGGGTAATATATGTTGGATTTTCGACTATAAATATTTATTAAAAAGCTAAAAAGATTTCCTACATAATGGTATTTTATTTATAATTTTTAGACATTATATAATTTAATTTATTTATGACACAATGGTGATGCGGTAATTACCTAATTAATGAAAATTAAAATAATTGATATTATAAATACCCAAATAAATATAATTTGAGACTTTTTATTACACTAATTTTCTAGGTTAATATGTCATGTTAGGATTGAATTAATTAACTTTGTTCGAAGTAATCATTCTGTTATTATTTTCACAAAAATCAATTATTGAATAGTGTCAAAATTGACATAAAAGAGTTTTTAAAACAAATATTATATTATTAATTGATATTCAATTCCTAAAAATCTAAGGTTCGGCCAAGATAATTATATCATGATAGGTTTATCATTAATGTACCACTTGGGGGTCTATTGGATGTATATAGTAAGTTTATTAACCATATAATATAAAAATACAAAGAGACATTGTAAAAGTGAAACTAATTAACAAAGAGTTAATACTTAAAGATAAGGTTAATATATTGACCCAAACCTGTCTAAATTATATTGGTTGAGTTTTTTTCTACCCATACCCACCTTATACTATTAATAATCTACTTTGGAGCCATTAGAAACCGAATATGAATTTATTATAAAATAATATTTCTAGCTTTTCCAAAGGTGCCCCTCACCCCTCTTATAAAAGGGCACTCCCCCTTCTCACTAATTCACACATTCAAAGCCTTTTGGCTCAGCCAACCCCTGCCCAAATACTATCTCAACTTCCCTCACTTCAACCTAGAGTTATTAGTTTGATCATAAATCCAACCTAAGGAGTCCTTTTGATCAAATAAAAAGGAAGAACCCCAAGAAGAGGTAATGATTTCACCACCCTTTTTCAAGTTACTTTCTTCTTCCACTTCTTCTTTGTTTGTTATTACCATTATAAAATAATAAATCCAATATATTATATATAATTTTATGTTATTATAAACATGGTACAACCATATTTCAGTATTCTATCCATCCTTTGAATGACATGTCACCATACATGCGTACGTACGGCTTACCGTCTCTACGTCGTGGTGTAATTGTTATTCAAAACATTATTATTTGGATGGGTATAAAAATGATGTGTAATTCATGTAAATAATAAATATAACATGATAATTATTTTTTATATATGATATACCATCAAATTATATATTATTTTAATATCAAAAGAATGATATTGTCGCTCGTGCGTACGTACGGACTACCGTCTCCACGAACGCGATGAGATTCATTCTCCATCGTATCCATTCAAGTATAATTATCATTTTATGATTTAAAAATAATGTTTAAGGACTTTATATCATTTTGGATATGAATAAGATACAACCTATCCATGACAAACACGACTTACGTAACAAAACATATAAAATAAAATGAGTAAGTTGACACCCGAAACAACGATAATACTAAGATATTATTAACAAAACAATGTTAAAAGATCATATATGATATCATATTAATGTATATGATTCTTGTATAATTTAGTAAAAATTATTTCACCCTTATACAGGAGGTTAAACTACCCCCAACCAAGGAAAAGTACTAGGTAAGGGTTTATTTTGCAATCTCTTCATTATCCGAGGTTGTTTATACGTAATTATCTACTGGGACCTCTTTATCATACACATCCATGTTTCTTAAAAATGTATTTCAAAACATTCTTACTATTTTAAAAAATATGGGTTAAAGTCATTTATACCCTTGTTTGAATTTTTATAAGAAGTTTATAAAGGAATCTTTCTGTCATTTTCCAAACAAGGTCCTTTTTATCCTTTTCGACATAATTAAGGTAAGAATGTCTTTTTTAACTTATACAGTGGGTGCGGCTATTTTCCGCTGTTATAAAATTGTTGAAGCTTCCCTTAAAATCTTATAAGAATATTTTAAAAGTAAATGTTTTCTTTTATAATTATGCGACTTTTAAATGATTTCAAAAAAAGAGACATTTCTCTCAAACACTTTTGATTTCATCTATGACAACATCCATTGATGGATTTTAATATTATTTGAAGTTGATTTATTATGAGACAAAACTTCCATATTGTATTGAAGGTTTTGTGATATGTTTGACTGTGGATGTGTTATTTTTATACCATTCATGGTTTATGGTGAAATTATTGACATTTTGTATGCTAGTTTTAATACGAATGTTTATGTTATGTTTAAACCTATTCAAATGAGGAATGTATTGGACTTAATAAGTGATAGGTAGAGCCCGCTATAGCTCCTCGATGCATCGGTGGGTCTCATGAGGCAAACTAGTGTCTTGGCACAAGGCCTTGAAAAAATCTTATTTGTAATCTTGGCACGAGACCTTGGCTATGTGGTTATGATATTCTGACATTATGCATTCCATCATTATGAAAGTGGTTATTGATATTGCATGTTATTATTCGATTAGTAGAATATCCATGTGAATAAGTAAATGGAATTATTTCATTTTATTTTTTCCATACTATGTTGAAGTTCAAGTTTAAAAGGCTTTTGTTTTAGTTATACATTGCCTTAAATGTTTATTCTTATTTATGAAAGTTTCCGCTATATTGTTATCCTTACTGGGAATTTGAGCTCACCCCTTTTCTATGTTTTATTTTTCCCAGGATGTGAAGAAGTAATTTATGAATGACCTACAGGGATAGTATGAGGGGATAAAAGTGTGGACTATGGAGACTATATTGTTGTAGTTTTCATTTTATGATGTAATGTAAACTTTATCAATGTATCTAGTTATTCCAAGGCTACTAAACTAATCGGTCTTTAGAGATTTGATCTTTCTTGTGATCATGCCAATGTTATGTAATAATTCACTGACTCTGGGTAACTGGGGTCAGGGCATTACAGTTGGTTTCAGAGGAAGTTTAGTACAAACCTTGGAATCTAGATTTAGATAAACTCTGATTAGAGCACATAGATTTAAGATGTAATTTGAGGATTAGTATAGAAGAACTTCCTAGAATTTTGGTATTGTAGAGATTTTGTGAGTTTTCTGAACAATACATCCCTATCTGGATACGAGCAGGTAGAGGCGGATCTGGCACATATGTACCTAGGGGTAAAACCCGAAAACACCGCTTTGACCTAGACTTGAATGGGAACTGGTGCACGACAATGGGCTTTGCTGCACTCTTGGTTACGACACTCTTGGGGGATATGCTTAGGATAATTCTCATTTTATTTACAAACCATTATGAAGGGTTTATGAGTATATACATCCTCAAAGAAAACATTTTTGTGATTATGGATTATATCCATAAATAGTTCAATTTATTTTAAATGTTTTACAAGTACGGAATTATGTATTTTGATTCATAAACTGATCTTGTTTATGACATTGTTTAGAAATGGCACCCAATAGAAGGAATGAGAACTCCAACAATATGCATGATCCAAAGAGTAAGGAGGATCATATCTTTCATGGTCTTAATCCAGAATTTAGAAGGGAAATAGTCTCCCACATATTATCATCATATGAAGAAATATTATCATGTGTTGATAAGATAAGTAAAGAATTATCAGAGTCCTATGGCTTTGAAGGGAAGCCAGAGAAGGAAAGGATGGTAGAGAGAGGGACAAATAAAAGGAGGAAGGTAAAGAAAGATTTTCCCATATGTGATAACTATGGAAAGAATCACCTTGGAAAATGATTTAAGGGAATGAGAGTATGTTATAAGTGTGGAGAAAAAGGACACAAAGTACGTGACTGCAAGGGTAAGAAAATGGTTTCAAATGTAAAATGATTCATTTTCAAGGAGTTTGGACACTACACGAACCTATGTCCCAGTCATCAGACTATACCGCAAATGATTCTATTGGATAATAATCAAGTTATGATACTACCACAGATGAAGAGGAATGATTAGAGTTCTTATGTTGATTATGTCATTTGAGGTTTGTATCAACAATGTAATTGTTATAATAATTATGGAGTATATAAGGATTGTACTGCAGTACTATTTCATTAAGGACTTGAGATTGTGTAGAACAAAGAAAAGTGACTCAATAGCAGGTTAAATTTTTGGAAAATATATGGTTGAGATAAAGATAAACCATAATATGGTTCTGATACCGAGGTAGTTATTTTAGAATAATAGATGATTGATGTGGATAAATTATACTGGATATTATTGACTACCTTGAAACTGATTAATGATTTGTATATTCCATCATTGTTGGGGTTTACAACATTTTTGGATTGAAGGAGTATATCTATTATTCTTTAAATAATAAAGGATCATGAATGTAATCAATAAGGTTTTATGGTAATTCAGGATGTTTCAGTGTTTTAAAAGAATACACGATGAAGGTGTTCACATGTTATTACGTGGAAAAAGGATCTTCATTTTGTTTAACTTCCTTATAAATTTTGGACTGAAGTATTTTTTATAGTTCTAGTTTGTATTATTTTTGATTTCCATAAAAGGACTACCTGGAGGTTGGGCGACAACCCATTGCATCTGGAAAGGCCACGAGACTTGAACCCACAACCGAAGGGCGACAATGGTGTATCACCTACCACTGGCCCACGTGATGTCCTGGATTAAATAATGTAGTGTTTTTTAAAAGATCCGGTAGATGAATTATAAATTCATTTTTTGGAACCCTATACGAATATGATAAATAGAATATATTTTTTACATTCTATTATCTTTTAGAGTGAAGGATGAGTTTGTGGAAGAAATTAGTTAAAGGATGGAACTCTACTTGTCAAGAATATATTTTTCTTCTTCTCTTATTCTATGAATAAATTAATTATTATAATTTATTTGAGGAATCCTAAAACTAAAAATGTGTTATCCTAATAACTTATGTTTTGTTGAACTGATGATATTTCAAATCATCATAGATTGATGAATTTAAGGACCTCAATTTTACACTTGTTTGCGATTGATGACCTCAATCACTACCTATAAATGTTTACGTTTTCCCTCCAATTATATGTCTCTAATTGCCACCTATGTTCCCCGAATAGATATCATAATTTGGTGGTGACCCTTTCATTCCTCTTTTCCTCTTATTAAGACTAAATTTTATTAACCCAATTTCTGATGTGGGTTTTCCCACAAAGATATTTTCTATATTCAACCTTTTATTTTCGAAAAACAATTTTAAATTGCGAGGACGCAATTTATTGAAGGAGGGGAGAATGTAACACCCCAATATTCCATGGTACGTTTCCCTTTGAATAATGCAATGGCGTGCATTGTACGTAACTTTGAGATTTTAACACACCACAACCAATCAAACTAGCCGTTATGAATATTAATACCTACTTTTTGAAATTTTATAAATTTTATCTTTCGAAATGGACTTTATTTTTGGATTCGTAATATCGAAATTATCTTAGGGTGAAATTTTGGTACTTTTTGGATAACTTTCATTTTTTGATGAATAGTGAAAATTACTAAATTTTAATTAAAAACAACTTTTTTAATCGAAATAATTAATAGTGATAAATTATGAATTTTAGTGGTTTTAAAGTATATTTAGAATATATTTTTACCATTTAATACAATTTTGGTCATTTTACATAATTTCACAATTAAACTGGACATAAACAAGTGTCAATCTTTTGATAGTTATTATCTCTTAAAAACACGCTTTTTATTTTAACAACGGAAATTAATTTTAAATTAATTTCTGCCACTTCTGTATTTTGAATTTGGAAAAATGGATCCCATATTTTGAATCAGGATATTCAAATTTTGTAAATAGGTAACTTTTATTTTTAGACATTTTGAATAATTACTTCGGTAAATATTTTATTTACCATGGTTAAAGGGTAAATCCGGTAAATATGGGTTAAAAAATAATATTATAATAATAAAAAATTACCCTAAAACGTGTCCAAACCTTATTGGTTGATACATGTTCGACCATGAGCATCTTTGGGTCGATTTTGGGACCCCATGGAGCCACCTGTAAGTGATAGTGACACTTTATTTTAATTAAGTTAAAATAAATACAAAAATGACATAAGCATATATCTTTTAGAAAAACAATTTTTTAAATAGGGTTTTATATGTTGGATTTTCAACTATAAATATTTATTAGAAATCTAAAAATATTTCCTACATAATGGTATTTTATTTATAATTTTTAGAAATTATATAATTTAATTTATTTATGACACATTGGTGATGCAGTAATTACTTAATTAATGAAAAATTAAAATAATTGATATTATAAATACCCAAATAAATATAATTTGTGACTTTTTATTACACTAATTTTCTATGTTAATATTTCATGTTAGGATTTACTTAATTAACTTTGTTTGAAGTAATCATTCTGTTATGATTTTCACAAAAATCAATTATTGAATAGTGTCAAAATTGACATAAAAGAGTTTTTAAAACAAATATTATATTATTGATTGATATTCAATTCCTAAAAATCTAAGGTTCAGACAAGAGACTTATATAATGATAGGTGTATCATTAATGGACCACTTGGGGGTCTCTTGGATGTATATAGTAAGTTTATTAACCATATAATATAAAAATACAAAGAGACATTCTAAAAGTGAAACTAATTAACTAAGAGTTAATACTTAAAGATAAGGTTAATATATTGACCCAAAACTATCTAAATTATATAGGTTGAGTTGTTTTAGACCCATACCCACCTTAAACAATAAATAATCCACTTTTTAGCCATTATAAACCGAATATTAATTTATTATAAAATAATATTTCTAGCTTTTCCAAAGGTGCCCCTCACCCCTCTTATAAAAGGGCACTCCCTCTTCTCACTAATTCACACATTAAAAGCCTTTTAGCTCGGCCACCCCTACCCAAATACTCTCTCAACTTTCCTCACTTTAACCTAGTGTCCTTAGTTTGATCAAAAATCAAACCTAAGGAGTCATTTTGATCAAATCAAAAGAAAGAACCCGAAGAAGAGGTCATGATTTCACCACCCTTTTCAAGTTCCTTTCTTCTTCCACTTCTTCTTTATTTGTTATTACCATTCTAAAACAATAACTCCAGTATATTATATATACTTTGATATTATTATAAACATGGTACAACCATATTTCAGTATTCAATCCATCCTTTGAATAACATGTCACCATACGTGCGTACGTACGACTTACCGTCTCCACGTTGTGGTGTAATTGTTATTCAAAACATTATTATTTGGATGGGTATAATAATGATGTGTAATTCATGTAAATAATAAATATAACATGATAATGATTCTGTATATATGATATACCATCCAATTATATATTATTTTAATATCAAAAGAATGATATTGTCGCTTGTGCATACGTACGGACTACTGTCTCCACGAACGCGATGAGATTCATTCTCCATCATATCCATTCATGTATAGTTATTCATTTGATGATTTAAAAATAATATTTAAGGACTTGATATAATTCTGGATATGAATAAGATACAACCTATCCATGAAAAACACGGCTTACGTAACAAAACATATAAAAGAAAACGAGTAAGTTGACACCCAAAACGACGATAATACTAAGATATTATTAACAAAGAAATATTAAAAGATCATATATGATATCATATTAATGTATATGATTCTTATATAATTTAGTAACAATTATTTCACCATTATACAGGAGGTTAACCTACCCCCAACCAAGTAAAAGTACAAGGTAAGGGTTTATTTCAGAATCTCTTCATTATCCGAGGTTGTTTATACGTAATTATCTACTAGGACCTATTTATCATCCACATCCATGTTTCTTATAAATGTATTTCAAAACATTCTTACTATTTTACATAATATGGGTTAAAGTCATTTATACCCTTGTTTGACTTTTTATAAGAAGTTTATAAAGGAATCTTTCTGTCGTTTTCCAAACAAGGTCCTTTTTATCCTTTTCGACAGAATTAAGGTAAGAATGTCTTTTTTAACTTATACGGTGGGTGAGGCTATTTTCCGTCGTTATAAAATCGTTGAAGCTTCCCTTACAAGCTTATAAGAATATTTTAAAAGTAAATGTTTTCTTTTATAGTTATGTGACTTTTAAATGATTTCAAAAAAAGAGATATTTCTCTCAAACAATTTTGATTTCGTCTATGTCAACATCCTTTAATGGATTTTTAGCTTATTTGAAGTTGATTTATTATGAGACAAAACTTCCATATTGTATTGAAGGTTTTGTGATATGTTTGACTGTGGATGTGTTATTTTTACACCATTCATGGTTTATGGAGAAAGTATTGACATTTTGTATGCTAGTTTTAATATGAATGTTTATGTTATGTTTAAACCTTTTCATATGGGAATGCATTGGACTTAGTAAGTGACGGGTGGAGCCCTCTATAGCTCCTCGATGCATCGGTAGGTCTCATGAGACAAACTAGTGTCTTGGCACAAGGCCTTGGAAAAATCTTATTTGTAGTCTTGGCACGAGGCCTTGGCTATGTGGTTATGATTGTCTGGAATTATGCATTCCATCATTATGAAAGTGGTTATTAATATTGCATGTGATTATTCGATTAGTAGAATATCCATGTGAATAAGTAAATGGAATTATTTAATTTTATTTTTTCCATACTATGTTGATGTTCAAGTTTAAAAGGCTTTTGTTTTAGTTATACATTGCCTTAAATGTTTATTCTTATTTATGAAAGTTTCCTCTATATTGTTATCCTTACTGGGAATTTTAGCTCACCCCTTTTCTATGTTTTATTTTTCCCAGGATGTGAAGAAGTAATTTATGAATGACCTACAGGGATAGTATGAGGGGATAAGAGTGTGGACTATGGAGACTATATTGTTGTAGTTTTCATTTTATGAGGTAATGTAAACTTTATCAATGTATCTAGTTATTCCAAGGCTACTAAACTAATATGTCTTTCGAGATTTGATCTTTCTTGTGATCATGCCAATGTTATGTAAAAATGCACCGACTCTGGGTAACTGGGGTCAGGGCATTACACCTCTGGCTGAAGTTATGAAGAACAGTGAAAGAGCACTTGATCTTGTCCATATCCATTCTAAGATAGCCAATGATGCTCAATAGAAGATCACCAAGAAGATAGATTTTAATCTTACCCAGATTTTCTATAAAAGTGATATGAAAAATTACTTTAAGTATCTAGTGGAAAACTAGAAAATCCCTCTGGCAACTCAATCTTTTGAAGCTCAAGTTCAGAAGCTTACAGAGTTCACCAGATTATTGGACAAATTCTTATAGAATAAGGATGATTTTGAAAAGGCTATGCAATATGGTGGAGAAATAATTACTGATTTCATCAATCTTTTGAAGCCATATCTTCATGTGCAGAGTACTTCTATTGTTACTCCAACTGCTGCACCCCTTAGACCTGGTTTACCTACCCTCGCCTCAACTGCCATGTCAGTCAGCCAAGATCTTTCTCAGATCCGGCCAGTCATTCTTGACCAACCACAGCCTAGATCTTCTACTGTTCCTACTTTGGCTCCATCTATTTTTGAAGGTCTACCCTTACCCTCTTTGTCTACCACATCTATGCCTTATTCTACATCAACACCATCTCCTATTACTGATAAAGGCAAGGAAAAGAGTGCTCCCTGAAGAGTCCAGGGATTGTTTTTCTTTTTTGATGGGATGTCTTTTGGTGTTTACTGTCTGTATTTCTCTTATATGTTTTATTCTGAACCTTCTTAATGACAAATTCAATGTTTCATTCCATTTCTCTCTAATTTTTGATAATCCCAAAAGGGGGAGAACAACTACAAGTATCAGTACTATAATGAGTTATGTTATACATGATTTGTGATCATTAAAAAGGGGGATATTGTTGGACTCCTCATGTATTAATCATGTTTTAATGATCACAAATCCTATTACTATTACTTAATCTCAATATTAATTGAACATTTTGTTAGTGCTATATAATCTCAATAATAAGTACACATCATGTTTTAATGATAGAAAATCTTACTACTGTTCATTACTCTCTTTATTATTTACAAGTCTTATGCATGATCACAAATCGTACTGATATTATCAAACCTTTGTATTTATGTTTCAATTTCTCTTACTATCTAATGGTTAAGATTAATCCATATTCTGCATATTACTATTTAAGTCTAAATAAAGATATTTTTCTAAGTATCGAGCCACCGTGACCCAGACACCGTGAGCTACACACCATGACCCAGACACCGTGAGCTACACACCGTCAACCAGACACCATGAAGGACACACCGTGAGCCAAACATCATGAAGGACACACCGTGACTCAGACACCGCGTTCTAGACACCGTGACATGGAGACACCATGAAGCACATACCACGAACCACATACCGTGAAGACCATACCGTGAAGAAGACACCGTTTACATAATCACGGTGACACCGTTTCTTAACTTTTTGTCAATTTTATTTAAATATTGCTAACGGTCATATTTGATGTTTTTAATGCAATTAATGTTATTTAATGATAGTTTTTGGCATGTCAGGAAACCATATCTTGTACTTATGGAAAGGGATTCATTCCTATTGCTGGTGATCATGGAATAAAAAGAAGTCTCAGCTGCATAAAAGTGATAAGTCGCCTCGATATACATTACACAACACACGCGAAGTGCTCCGTACTGAACGAAAGAACAATCCTAAGCACAACTGTGAAGAAGACATTGAACGATCCTCGAAGAAGCTCCAACACATTAAATCTTACACTACTGGAGCAACAAAATTCAAGTGAACATCTTCACTCCTGTAGAAAACAAGCTGAACTAAGACACTCACTTTTTCAACAGAAAAACCAGAGAAGGACTCAGAAGCATTTTTGCTAAATCCAACGAGTTCAAGAGCTGCATTGCTAATCACTAGAGCTTTATAAAATCTTATATGTTCTCTCTAAGTGATTTGTTTATTTACTTTCGAGCAGTGTGATGTAATCTGTATATCTCACACACACACACTGTCTCCTGCACTGAACTTGAGGATATCAAAATCCTCACTCCAAAACTCTCAAATTTTGTTTACCCACGACAACTATGGAAGAGGTCCTTGTGTGGCCTGGTCTTTGTTTTGTTTCCCACGATGAACTGTGGTAGAGGTCCCTGCGTGGCCTGAACAGTTTTGTAAACTGTTATTTACCCGGATCCAGGGTGTGGATCAAATTTATATAAATTTGTGAGGACTAAGTCTTAGCCTGAGACTGAACCTCTTGTTATATCTAATGTGCATATTTTGTTTAAGTTTAAAGTATACTACATATATATTTTATTTTCCGCTGCTATTACTTTGAAATACAAAACCATTTAAAAGTTACTTTGATAGTTAAATTATCAAGTGTTTACACTTATTGTAAATCAGTAGGTTAGTTTCAAAAGTTAGTTTAATCTTGTGGTTAAATTGAATGAGACCTAATCAATCTCTGAGAAGCTAAATGAACATTTACAATCTGTATAAATTCACTACAGTTTAACTTGTTTTATAAGTTAGGGGATTTTAATAGACAATATTTTAACAGAAATTTTAATTGGAACTCAATTCAACCCCCCTCTTGAGTATCCAGTCTGACCAACACACTTCTTTTAATTGTTATAACCCCTTCAAAACTAGTCATTCTTTATACCAAAATCTACCATCTTACTACTCATTCAAACTATAAAACCATTTTTTCTAAAGTGACCAACTTTCTTTTGGTAATTCCATTATCTCCCATGTATCAAAAATATACAAAGAATATAACTCTTCCTTTATTACTAACTCCTACCACAATGAGTTACCAAGACTTATCACTATTGAGTGTCTCTTTGATAATTTACTTGTTTATGTTTTTATGATTACCAATTCCTCACAATATTTATTATTTACTATTTATTATATTTTTATTAGTTATTTGAATCTCGTACTGTTTTTAGAAAAAAGATAATAATGTTGATTTTATTATTTTTTATCTTCATTTTATTATTTATTTCAATTATTAATATTTTTTTCTATTACCCTTTAGACTTTATTTTTATTATTATTTACGATGTTATTTTATACATTTTGTTCCCTAGGAATTTTTCTAAGTGAAAAAATTACACATCAATTATATTTTTAACATAATTATTTTGAGTTGAGAAATTTTTTATATACTGATTTGTGGCTAAAGAATATATGTTATGTATGGATAAGAACTTATTTTTAAAGTTTTAAGTGGAGGTTTATGAAAATTAGAAAAGTACTTATACCTTATGAAAATCAAAATGATCCTTATAAGATCAAATTGATCCTTACCCGGATTGAAATGATCTTCAGAAAGATCGACATGATCCTTATGAAGCGAACCATATGTAATCCCGGTTATTAGAATTTTTTCATTGGGAAGTATCATTGCAATTTTTTTATATGTCTTAAAAGTATAACTTAAAAATTTTACCCTTATGAATTTTATAATTAGATATTTTCAAAATTTTAAGATTAAAAAGTTATGTGATATTATCAGAATACAACCAGAGTATTTATTATTTGTTTACTCCACTTCCATGGGATTCAAAATTAAAATTCAAATATTTTTTATAATTTTTAAATTATATCCACATGGTTTATTGGGAATATCTATCATTATTAAAGTGTGACTATTACATGAATTAAATGATGATTTATCAAGGATTATTTAATATTTATTTTAAATTATTTTATTATGGGTTTTACTACTGTATAGTTTTTATTGATTGTTGAGACTATTAAAGACTACTATACATGAATATTTTTGTTACTCATTTAATGATGTATGATCCTGGACTTTGAAAATAATATTGTCACTAGAGTCTTGGCTATTTAAGGAGGATGAAACAATCATACAAAGGGAGATAAAAATATTTTGGAATTTTTCATTCAATACTTACAACATGAATTCAAATTACATTCATGGTTTGATATTCAAAGTGATAAAATGTTTCATTGATTAGTTTAGGAACTAATAAAATTCATGAAATTCATAATTTACATCATCTTTAAGGTCTGATAAGAACATTCTTATTCCAACAATATAAATAAAAATTTTAGTGGGTTACATTTTTCATTTATTTTTCAATGGGGTCATCTAAGATAATTTGTAACACTTGAACAATTTATAGAATATTTAAATGGCATGGACTAGTTTTCCCACTTGAAAAAAGAATTGGAACACATTGTTATTAATCATGTAAAAAATCACTAGGTTGGGGTTGCTCCTATTAGAAATTTTGAGTTCTATCTACTATTACTTAAAAAGGTTTTGTTAGGTTTGTGGTAGCCTCTTAAAATTTTTTGGGTTAGATTCAATTCTATAAAAAATATTGGGTTTAGTATACACCTATTGTAAAGTAATATTTATATTATTATAATTTCTATATTTCTAGGTTCGAGTGTGAAGAGTATACATAGGATCATTTATATTTGAACTACTATAAATACCATGTGCTCTCTTATTTATTATTCTGTGTACACTCTTCACACATACACTTTATCATTGATTACAGTTGAATTATTTAACCTAGTTAAACCACCACATTTTTATTATATCTTAAGCTACTCATATTATTTAATATTTTCAATTCACACCCTCTTATCTTATAATTCAATCATCAGTGATCTATCAATTGGTATCAGAGTAGGAAATTATTTTGGAATTTTTATATCTTCATTTGAGGTAACTTGTATACCAGTCCTTAAAAAGGCTCAGGGAAAAATAATTTTAATAATAAAAATCTATGAATTTGAAACTTTTATTCCTCTAATACCACCTCATTTCAATAAAAGTGACTATAGTTATTGGAAGGACATAATAGTGGTATTTTTTAAGAATATAGTTATTGAATACTATACTATCATGGATAGACCATATAAGTCACCCTAAGATCATCTTGATACTTGGAATGGTAATTATTCTACTAAATTGTCTTGAATTAAAAATTTATGAATTTTATTTATTTAGTTAGTCAAATTATTTATATCTATATTTCTTCTTGTAAAACTGATTTTGAAATTTGGAGGAATTTGAAAGTCACTCATCAAGGAACAAAAAATTATAGAGCACAAATATTGAATTTCATAGGTCAAAATATAAAGAGTTTATAATTTTTTATCATGATAAATTAGCGACACATACATTTTTTTACTAATATCATGAATAAAATGGTTTTAATTAGAGAAAATATGAAGAATAATTGTTTTATTGAAATAATTATTATAGATTTACCAACTAAATGGAATTCAATGATGGTTTTAATTTAATAAAGTAATGATTTTTTATAATAATACATAGATAAAATGATTGGATTAATTTTTAAATAATAGATTTAGTTTAAGAATAATGAGATTCATTCAAATGATAAAAATAAAGTAGTCACTTTTAAATCTAAATATATTACTTTTAACTCCCACAATGATTTTTTAGATTATTCAAGTAGTTTGAAAGTTGATGTTTTAAGTTAATATAATATATGTATTCAAGGACTTATGAAGAAAATGAAAATTTATAATGATCCATTGAAGAATAATAAGTATAAGAATAAATTCAAAAAGAAAAGTGTAACACCCCAAGCTTCCACGATATGTTTCCCTTTGAATAATGCAATGACGTGCATTGTACGCAACTTCGAGATTCTAACACACCACAACTAATCAAACTAGCCGTTATGAATAGTAATACCTACTTTTTAAAATTTTATAAATTTTATCTTTAAAAATGGACTTCATTTTTGGATTCGTAATATCGAAATTAGCTTAGGGTGAAATTTTTGTACTTTTCGGATAACTTTCATTTTTTTGATGAATAGTGAAAATTACTAAATTTTAATTAAAAACAACATTTTTAATAGAAATAATTAATAGTGATAAATTATGAATTTTAGTGGTTTTAAAGTATATTTAGAATATATTTTTACCATTTAATACAATTTTGGTCATTTTACATAATTTCACATTTAAACCGGACATAAACAAGTGTCAATCTTTTGATAGTTATTATCTCTTAAAAACACGCTTTTTGTTTTAACAACGAGAATTAATTTTAAATTAATTTCTGACACTTAAGTGTTTTGAATTTGGAAAAATGGATCCCATATTTTAAATCAGGATGTTCAAATTGTGTAAATATATGACTTTTATATTTAGACATTTTGAATAATTACTTTGGTAAATATTTTATTTACCATGGTTAAAGGGTAAATCCGGTAAATATGGGTTAAAAAATAATATTATAATAATACAAATATCCCTAAAAAGTGTCATAACCTTATTGGTTGATACATTTCCGACCATGGGCATCTTTGGGTCGATTTTGGGACCCCATGGAGCCACGTGTAAGTGATAGGGACACTTTATTTTAATTAAGTTAAAATAAATACAAAAATGACATAAGCGTATATCTTTTAGAATTTTTTTTACATGGGTTTATATATGTTGGATTTTCAACTATAAATATTTATTAGAAAGCTAAAACGATTTCCTACATAATGGTATTTTATTTATAATTTTTAGACATTATATAATTTAATTTATTTATGACACAATGGTGATGCAGTAATTACCCAATTAATGAAAAATTAAAATAATTGATATTATAAATACCCAAATAAATATAATTTGAGACTTTTTATTACACTAATTTTTTAGGTTAATATGTCATGTTAGGATTGACTTAATTAACTTTGTTCAAAGTAATCATTCTATTATGATTTTCACAAAAATCAATTATTGAATAGTGTCAAAATTGACATAAAAGAGTTTTTAAAACAAATATTATATTATTAATTGATATTCAATTCCTAAAAATCTAAGGTTCGGAAAAGAGACCTATATCATGATAGGTGTATCATTAATGGACCACTTGGGGGTCGCTTGGATGTATATAGTAAGTTTATTAACCATATAATATAAAAATACAAAGAGACATTGTAAAAGTGAAACTAATTAACTAAGAGTTAATACTTAAAGATAAGGTTAATATATTGACCCAAACCTATCTAAATTATATGGGTTGAGTTGTTTTCGACCCATCCCCACCTTAAACTATAAATAATCCACTTTTTATCCATTAGAAACCGAATATGAATTTATTATAAAATAATATTTCTAGCTTTTCCAAAGGTGCCCCTCATCCCTCTTATAAAAGGGAACTCCCCCTTCTCACTAATTCACACATTAAAAGCCTTTTGGCTCAGCCAAACCCTGCCCAAATACTCTCTCAACTTCCCTCAATTCAACCTAGAGTCCTTAGTTTGATCAGAAATCCAACCTAAGGAGTCCTTTTGATCTAATCAAAAGGAAGAATCCAAAGAAGAGGTAATGATTTCACCGCCCTTTTTCAAGTTCCTTTCTTCTTCCACTTCTTCATTCTTTGTTATTACCATTATAAAATAATAAATCCAGTATATTATATATGCTTTGATATTATTATAAACATGGTAAAACCATATTTTAGTATTCAATCCATCCTTTGAATGACATGTCACCATACGTGCGTACGTACGGCTTACCGTCTCCACGTCATGGTGTAATTGTTATTCAAAACATTATAATTTGGATGGGTATAATAATGATGTGTAATTCATGTAAATAATAAATATAAAATGATAATGATTCTTTATATATGATATACCATCCAATTATATATTATTTTAATATCAAAAGAATGATATTGTCGATCGTGCGTACATACGGACTACCGTCTCCACGAACGCGATGAGATTCATTCTCCATCGTATCCATTCAAGAATAATTATCATTTGATGATTTAAAATTAATGTTTAAGTACTTGATATCATTCTGGATATGAATAAGATACAACCTATCCATGACAAACATGGCTTACGTAACAAAACATATAAAAGAAAACGAGTAAGTTGTCACCCGAAACGATGATAATACTAAGAAATTATTAACAAAGAAATGTTAAAAGATCATATATGATATCATATTAATGTATATGATTATTGTATACTTTATTAACAATTAATTCACCAATATACAAGAGGTTAAACTACCCCCAACCAAGGAAAAGTACAAGGTAAGGGTTTATTTCACAATCTCTTCATTATCCGAGGTTGTTTATACGTAATTATCTACTGGGACCTCTTTATCATACACATAAATGTTTCTTAAAAATGTATTTCAAAACATTCTTACTATTTTATAGAATATGGGTTAAAGTCATTTATACCGTTGTTTGACTTTTTATAAGAAGTTTATAAATGAATATTTCTATCGTTTTCCAAACAAGGTCTTTTTTATCCTTTTCGACAGAATTAAGGTAAGAATGTGTTTTTTAACTTATATGGCGGGTGCGAATATTTTCCGCCGTTATAAAATCATTGAAGCTTCACTTAAAATCTTATAAGAATATTTTAAAATTAAATTTTTTCTTTTATAATTATGTGACTTTTAAATGATTTCAAAAAAAGAGATATTTCTCTCAAACAGTTTTGATTTCATCTATGTCAACATCCTTTGATGGATTTTAGATTATTTGAAGTTGATTTATTATGAGACAAAACTTCCATTCTGTATTGAAGGTTTTGTGATATGTTTGACTGTGGATGTGTTATTTTTAGAACATTCATGGTTTATGGAGAAAGTATTGACATTTTGTATGCTAGTTTTAATACGAATGTTTATGTTATGTTTAAAACTTTTCATATGGGAATGCATTGGACTTAGTAAGTGACAGGTGGAGCCCTCTATAGCTCCTCGATGCATCGGTGGGTCTCATGAGACAAACTAGTGTCTTGGCACAAGGCCTTGACAAAATCTTATTTGTAGTCTTGGCACGAGGCCTTGGCTATGTGGTTATGATAGTCTGGCATTATGCATTCCATCATTATGAACGTGGTTATTGATATTGCATGTGTTTATTCAATTAGTAGAACATCCATGTGAATAAGTAAATGGAATTATTTCATTTTATTTTTTCCATACTATGTTGAATTTCAAGTTTAAAAGGATTTTTTTTAGTTATACATTGCCTTAAATGTTTATTCTTATTTATGAAAGTTTCCTCTATATTGTTATCCTTACTGGGCATTTGAGCTCACCCCTTCTCTATGTTTTATTTTTTCCAGGATGTGAAGAAGTAATTTATGAATGACCTGCAGGGATAGTATGAGGGGATAAGAGTGTGGACTATGGAGACTATATTGTTTTAGTTTTCATTTTATGATGTAATGTAAACTTTATCAATGTATCTAGTTATTCCAAGGCTACTAAACTAATCCGTCTTTCGACATTTGATATTTCTTGTGATCATGCCAACATTATCTAATAATGCACTGACTCTGGGTAACTGGGGTCGGGGCATTACACCTCTGGATGATGTTATGAAGAACAGTGATAGAGCACTTGATCTTGTCCAGATCCATTCTAAGATAGCCAATGATGCTCAACAGGAGATCACCAAGAAGATTTATTTTTATCTTTCCCGGATTTTCTCTAAAAGTGATATGACAAATAACTTTAAGTATCTTGTGGAAAACCAGAAAATGCCTCCGATAACTCAAGCTTTTAAATCTCAAGTTCAGAATCTTATAGATTTCACCAGATTATTGGACAAATTCATGGAGAATAAGGACGATTTTGAAAAGGCTATGCAATATGGTGGAGAAATCATTACCGATTTCATCAATATTTTGAAGCCATATCTTCATGTGCAGAGTACTGCTATTGTTGCTCCAGCTACTGCACCCCTTAGACCTGGTTTACCTACCCTCGCCTCAACTTCCATGTCAATATGCCAAGCTCTTTCTCAGATCCAGCCAATCATTCTTGACCAACCACAGCCTAGATCTTCTACTGCTCCTACTTTGGCTCCATCTATTTTTGAAGGTCTACCCTTACCATCTTTGTCTACCACATCTATGCCTTACTCTACATCAGCACCATCTCCTGCTACTGATAAAGGCAAGGAAAATACCGCTCCATGAAGAGTCTAAGGACTGTTTTTCTTTTTTGATGGGTTGTCTTTTGGTGTTTACTGTCTGTATTTCTCCTATATGTTTTATTCTGAACCTTCTTAATGAAAAATTAAGTTTTTCATTCCATTTCTCTCTACTTTTTGATAATCCCAAAAGGGGGAGAACAACTACAAGTATCAGTACTATAATGAGTTATGTTATACATGATTTGTGATCATTAAAAAGGGGGAGATTGTTGGACTCCTCATATATTAATCATGTTTTAATGATCAAAAATCCTATTACTGTTACTTAATCTCAATATTAATTGAACATCTTGTTAGTGCTCTCCAATCTCAATAATAACTACACATCATGTTTTAATGATTGAAAATCTTACTACTGTTCATTACTCTCTTTATTATTTACAAGTCTTATGCATGATCACAAATCGTACTGATATTATCAAACCTTTGTTTTTGTGTTTCAAGTTCTCTTACTCTCTAATGGTTAATCTTAATCAATATTCTGCATATTACTATTTAAGTCTAAATAAAGATATTTTTCTAAGTATCGAGCCACCGTGACCCAGACACCGTGAGCTACACATCGTGACCCAGACACCGTGAGCTACACACCGTGACCCAGACACCATGAAGGACACACCGTGAGTCAGACATCGTGAATGACACACCGTGACTCAGACACCTTGCGCTAGACACTATGACATGGAGACGCTGTGAAGCAGATACCATGAACCACATACCATGAAGACCATACCGTGAAGAAGACACCATTTACATAATCACTCTGACACCGTTTCTTAACTTTTTGTCAATTTTATTTAAATATTTCTAACGGTCATATTTGATGTTTTTAATGCAATTAATGTTATTTAATGATAGTTGCTGGCATGTCAGGAAAACGTATCTCGTACTTATGGAAAAGGATTCATTTTTATTGCTGGTGCTCATGGAATAAAAAGAAGTCTCAACTGCATAAAAGTGATAAGTCGCCTCAATATACATTACACAACACACGCGAAGTGCTCCGTACTGAACCAAAGAACAATCCTAAGCACAAATGTGAAGAAGACATTGAACGATCCTCAAAGAAGCTCCAACACATGCAATCCTACACTACTGGAGAAACTGAAGTCAAGTGAACATCTTCACTCCTATAGAAAACAAGCTGAACTATGACACTCTCTTTTTCAACAGAAAAACCAAAGGACTCAGAAGCATTTCTGCTGAATCCAACGAGTCCAAGAGCTGCATTACTAATCACTAGAGCTTTCCAAACTCTTATATGTTCTCTCTAAGTGATTTGTTTATTTAATTTCGAGCACTGTGATGTACTCTGTATATCACACACACACACACACACTGTCTCCTGCACTGAACTGGAGGATATCAAAATCCTCACTCCAAAACTCTCAACTCTTGTTTACCCACGAAAACTATGGAAGAGGTCCTTGTGTGGCTTGGTCTTTGTTTTGTTTCCCACAAAGAACTGTGGTAGAGGTCCCTGCGTGGCCTGGAGAGTTTTGTAAACTGTTGTATACCCCGATCCAGGGTGTGGATCAAATTTATATAAATTTGAGAGGACTAAGTCTCTGCTTGATACTGAACCTCTTGTTATATCTGCTGTGCATATTTAGTTTAAGTTTAAAGTAGACTACATATATATTTTATATTACGATTCTGTTACTTTGAAATAAAAAACCATTTTAAAGTTACTTTGATAGTTAAATTATCAAGTGTTTACACTTATTGTAAATCAGTAGGTTAGTTTCAAAAGTTAGTTTAATCTTGTGGTTAAATTGACTGAGACCTAATCAATCTTTGAGAAGCTAAATGAACATTTACAATCTGTATAAATTCACTACAGTTTAACTTGTTTTATAAATTAGGTGATTTTAATAGACAATATTTTAACAGAAATTTTAATTGGAATTCAATTCACCCCCCTCTTGAGTATCCACTCTGACCAACACACTCCATTTAATTGTTATAACCCCTTCACAACTAGTCGTTCTTTATACCAAACTCTACCATCTTACTACTCTTTCAAACTATAAAACCATTTTTTCTAAAGTGACCAATTTTCTTTTGGTAATTCCATTATCCCCCATGTATCAAAAATATACAAAGAATATAACTCTTCCTTTATTGCTAACTCCTACCACAATGAGTTACCAATACTTATCACTATTGAGTGTCTCTTTGATAATTTACTTGTTTATGTTTTTATGATTACAAATTCCTCACAATATTTATTATTTACTATTTATTATATTTTTATTAGTTATTTAAATCTCGTAATGTTTTTAGAAAAAAGATAATAATGTTGATTTTATTATTATTTATCTTTATTTTATTATTTATTACGATTATTAATATTTTTTCTATTACCCTTTACCCTTTATTTTTATTATTATTTACGATGTTATTTTATACATTTTGTTCCCTAGGAATTTTTCTAAGTGAAAAAATTACACATCAATTATATTTTTAACATAATTATTTTGAGTTGAGAAATTTTTTATATACTGATTTGTGGCCAAAGAATATATGTTATGTATGGATAAGAACTTATTTTTAAAGTCTAAAGTGGAGGTTTTTGAAAATTAGAAAAGTACTTATACCTTATGAAAATCAAAATGATCCTCATAAGATCAAATTGATCCTTACCCGGATTGAAATGATCTTCAGAAAGATCGACATGATTCTTATGAAGCGAACCATATGTAATCCCGATTATTAGAATTTTTTCATTGGGAAGTATCATTACAATTTTTTTATATGTCTTAAAAGTATAACTTAAAAATTTTACCCTTATGAGTTTTATAATTAGATAATTTTAAAAGTTTAAGATTAAAAAGTTATGTGATATTATCAGAATACAACCAGAGTATTTATTATTTGTTTACTCCACTTCCATGGGATTCAAAATTAAAATTCAAATATTTTTTATAATTTTTATATTATATCCCCATGGTTTATTGGGAATATCTATCATTATTAAAGTGTGACTATTACATGAATTAAAGATGATTTATCAAGGATTATTTAATATTTATTTTAAATTATTTTATTATGGGTTTTACTACTGTATTGTTTTTGTTGATTGTTGAGACTATTAAAGACTACTCTACATGAATATTTTTGTTACTCATTTAATGATGTATGATCCTGGAATTTGAAAATAATATTGTCACTAGATTCTTGGCTGTTTAAGGAGGATGAAACAATCATACCAAGGGAGATAAAAATATTTTGGAATTTTTCATTCAATACTTACAACATGAATTCAAATTACTTTCATGGTTTGATATTCAAAGTGATAAAATTTTTCATTGATTAGTTTAGGAACTAATAAAATTCATGAAATTCATAATTTACATCATCTTTAAGGTCTGATAAGAACATTATTATTCCAAGAATATAACTAAAAATTTTAGAGGGTTAAAATTTTCATTTATTTTTGAATGGGGTCATCTAAGATAATTTGTAAAACTTGAAAAAGTTATAGAATATTTAAATGGAATGGATTGGTTTTCCCACTTGAAAAAAGGAATTGAAACACATTGTTCTTAATCATGTAAAAAATCACTAGGTTGGGGTTGCTCCTATTAGAAATCTCGAGTTCTATCTACTATTACTTAAAAAGTTTTTGTTAGGATTGTGGTAGCCTCTTAAAATTTTTTGGGTTAGATTCAATTCTATAAAAAATATTGGGTTCAGTATGCACCTATTGTAAAGTAATATTTATGTTATTATGATATCTATAATTCTAGGTTCGAGTGTGAAGAGTATACATAGAATCATTTATATTTGAACTACTATAAATACCATGTGCTCTCTTATTTATTATTCTGTGTACACTCTTCACACATACACTTTATCTTTGATTACGGTTCAATTATTTAACCTAGTTAAACCACCACATTTTTATTATTTCTAAAGTTACTCATATTATTTAATATTTTCAATTCACACCCTCTTATCTTATAATTCAATCATCAGTGATCTATCAATTGGTATCAGAGTAGGAAATTATTTTGGAATTTTTATATCTTAATTTGAGGTAACTTGTATACCAGTCATTAAAAAGGCTGAGGGAAAAATATTTTTAATAATGAAAATCTATGAAGTTGAAACTTTTATTCCTCTAATACCACCTCATTTCAATTAAAGTGACTATGGTTATTGGAAGGACATAATAGTGGTATTTTTTAAGAATATAGTTATTGAATACTATACTATCATGGATAGACCATATAAGTCACCCGAAGATCATCTTGATACTTGGAATGGTAATTATTCTACTAAATTGTATTGAATTAAAAATTTATGAATTTTATTTATTTAGTTAGTAAAATTTTTTATATCTATATTTCTTCTTGTAAAACTGATTTTGAAATTTGGAAGAATTTGAAAGTCACTCATCAAGGAACAAAAAAATTATAGAGCACAAATATTGAATTTCATAGGTCAAAATCTAAAGAGTTTATAATTTTTTATCCTGATAAATTAGCGAAACATACATTTTTTTACTAATATCATAAATAACATGGTTTTAATTAGAGAAACTATGAAGAATAATTGTTTTATTTAAAGAATAATTATAGATTTACCAACTAAATGGAATTCAATGATGGTTTTAATTTAATAAAGTAATGATTTTTTTTATAATAATACATAGATAAGATGATTGGATTAATTTTTAAATAATAGATTTAGTTTAAGAACAATGAGATTGATTCAAATGATAAAAATAAAGTAGTCACTTTTAAATCTAAATATATTACTTTTAACTCCCACAATGATTTTTTAGATTATTCAAGTAGTTTGAAAGTTGATGTTTTAAGTTAATATACTATATGTATTCAAGGACTTATGAAGAAAATGAAAATTTATAATGATCCATTGAAGAATAATAAGTATAATAATAAATTAAAGAAGAAAATTATAACATCCCAAGCTTCCACGGTACGTTTCCCTTTGAATAATGCAATGACGTGCATTGTACGCAACTTCGAGATTCTAACACACCACAACCAATCAAACTAACCGTTATGAATAGTAATACCTAATTTTTAAAATTTTATAAATTTTATCTTTCAAAATGGACTTCATTTTTGGATTTGTAATATCGAAATTATCTTAGGGTGAAATTTTGGTACTTTTCGGATAAGTTTCATTTTTTGATGAATAGTGAAAATTACTAAATTTTAATTAAAAACAACTTTTTTAATCAAAATAATTAATAGTGATAAATTATGAATTTTAGTGGTTTTAAAGTATATTTAGAATATATTTTTACCATTTAATAAAGTTTTGGTCATTTTACATAATTTCACAATTAAACCGGACATAAACAAGTGTCAATCTTTTGATAGTTATTATCTCTTAAAAACACGATTTTTGCTTTAACAACGGGAATTAATTTTAAATTAATTTCTGCCACTTAAGTGTTTTGAATTTGGAAAAATGGATCCCATATTTGAAATCAGGATTTTCAAATTGTGTAAATAGGTAACTTTTATATTTAGACATTTTGAATAATTACTTCGGTAAATATTTTATTTACCATCGTTAAAGGGTAAATCCGGTAAATATGGGTTAAAAAATAATATTATAATAATAATAAATTACCCTAAAAAGTGTCCTAACCTTATTGGTTGATACATTTCCGACCATGGGAATCTTTGGGTCGATTTTGGGACCCCATGGAGCCACTTGTAAGTGATAGGGACACTTTATTTTAATTAAGTTAAAATAAATACAAAAATGACATAAGCGTATATCTTTTAGAATTTTTTTTTTATATAGGGTTATATATGTTGGATTTTCAACTATAACTTTTTATTAGAAAGATAAAAATATTTCCTACATAATGGTATTTTATTTATAATTTTTAGACATTATATAATTTAATTTATTTATGACACAATGGTGATGCAGTAATTACCTAATTAATGAAAAATTAAAATAATTGATATTATAAATACCCAGATAAATATAGTTTGAGAATTTTTATTACACTAATTTTTTAGGTTAATATGTAATGTTAGGATTGACTTAATTAACTTTGTTCGAAGTAATCATTCTGTTATGATTTTCACAAAAATCAATTATTGAATAGTGTCAAAATTGACATAAAAGAGTTTAAAAAAAATATTATACTATTAATTGATATTCAATTCCTAAAAATCTAAGGTTCGGAAAATAGACCTGTATCATGATAGGTGTATCATTAATGGACCACTTGGGGGTCGCTTGGATGTATATAGTAAGTTTATTAATCATATAATATAAAAATACAAAGAGACATTGTAAAAGTGAAACTAATTAACTAAGAGTTAATACTTAAAGATAAGGTTAATATATTGACCCAAACCTGTCTAAATTATATTGGTTGAGTTGTTTTAGACCCATCCCCAACTTAAACTATAAATTATTCACTTTTTAGCCTTTAGAAACCGAATATGAATTTATTATAAAATAATATTTCTAGCTTTTCCAAAGGTGCCCCTCATCCCTCTTATAAAAGGGCACTCCCCCTTCTCACTAATTCACACATTCAAAGCCTTTTGGCTCGGCCAACCCCTGCCCAAATACTCTCTCAACTTCCCTCAATTCAACCTAGAGTCCTTATTTTGATCAGAAATCCAACCTAAGGAGTCCTTTTGATCAAATCAAAAGGAAGAATCCAAAGAAGAGGTAATGATTTCACCACCCTTTTTCAAGTTCCTTTATTCTTTCACTTCTTCTTTCTTTGTTATTACCATTATAAAATAATAACTCCAGTATATTATATATACTTTGATATTATTATAAACACGGTACAACCATATTTCAGTATTCAATCCATCCTTTGAATGACATGTCACCATACGTGTGTACGTACGGCTTACCGTCTCCACGTCGTGGTGTAATTGTTATTCAAAACATTATTATTTGGATGGGTATAATAATGATGTGTAATTCATGTAAATAATAAATATAATATGATAATTATTCTGTATATATTATATAACATCCAATTATATATTATTTTAATATCAAAAGAATGATATTGTCGCTCGTGCGTACATACGGACTACCGTCCCCACGAACACGATGAGATTCATTATCCATCGTATCCATTCAAGTATAATTATCATTTGATGATTTAAAATTAATGTTTAAGGACTTGATATCATTCTGGATATGAATAAGATACAACCTATCCATGGAAAACACGGCTTACGTAACAAAACATATAAAAGAAAACAAGTAAGTTGACACCCGAAATGACGATAATACTAAGATATTATTAACAAAGAAATGTTAAAAGATCATATTTGATATCATATTAATGTATATTATTATTTTATAATTTATTAACAATTACTTCACCAATATACAAGAGGTTAATCTACCCCCAACCAAGGAAAAGTACAAGGTAAAGGTTTATTTTACAATCTCTTCATTATCCGAGGTTGTTTATACGTAATTATCTACTGGAACCTCTTTATCATCCACATAAATGTTTCTTAAAAATGTATGTCAAAACATTCTTACTATTTTATAGAATATGGGTTAAAGTCATTTTTACCCTTGTTTGACCTTTTAAAAGAAGTTTATAAAGGAATCTTTCTATCATTTTCCAAACAAGGTCCTTTTTATCCTTTTCGACAGAATTAAGGTAAGAATGTGTTTTTTAACTTATATGGAGTGTGCGGCTATTTTCCGCCGTTATAAAATCATTGAAGCTTACCTTACAAGCTTATAAGAATATTTTAAAAGTAAATGTTTTCTTTTATAATTATTTGACTTTTAAATGATTTCAATAAAAGAGATATTTCTCTCAAACAGTTTTGATTTCATCTATGTCAACATCCTTTGATAGATTTTTAGCTTATTTGAAGTTTATTTATTATGAGACAAAACTTCCATACTGTATTGAAGGTTTTGTGATATGTTTGACTGTGGATGTATTATTTTTATACCATTCATGGTTTATGGAGAAAGTATTGACATTTCGTATGCTAGTTTTAATACGAATGTTTATGTTATTTTTAAAACTTTTCATATGGGAATGCATTGGACTTAGTAAGTGACGGGTGGAGCCTGCTATAGCTCCTCGATGCATCGGTAGGTCTCATGAAGCAAACTAGTGTCTTGGCACAAGGCCTTGACAAAATCTTATTTGTAGTCTTGGCACGAGGCCTTGACTATGTGGTTATGATAGTCTGGCATTATGCATTCCATCATTATGAACGTGGTTATTGATATTACATGTGATTATTCGATTATTAGAATATCCATGTGAATAAGTAAATGGAATTTTTTCATTTTATTTTTTCCATACTATGTTGAATTTTAATTTTAAAAGGATTTTGTTTTATTTATACATTGCCTTAAATGTTTATTCTTATTTATGAAAGTTTCCTCTATATTGTTATCCTTACTGGGCATTTGAGCTCACCCCTTTTCTATGTTTTATTTTTTCCAGGATGTGAAGAAGTAATTTATGAATGACCTGCAGGGATAGTATGAGGGGATAAGAGTGTGGACTATGGAGACTATATTGTTGTAGTTTTCATTTTATGATGTAATGTAAACTTTATCAATGTATCTAGTTATTCCAAGGCTACTAAACTAATCAGTCTTTTGAGATTTGATCTTTCTTGTGATCATGCCAATGTTATGTAATAATGCACCGACTCTAGGTAACTGGGGTCGGGGAATTACACCTCTGGCTGAATTTATGAAGAACAGTGATAGAGCACTTGATCTTGTCCAGATCCATTCTAAGATAGCCGATGATGCTCAATAGGAGATCACCATGAAGATATATTTTTATCTTACCCAGATTTTCTCTAAAAGTGATATGAAAAATCACTTTAAGTATCTTGTAGAAAACCTGAAAATCCCTCCGGTAACTCAATATTTTAAAGCTCAAGTTCAGAAGCTTATAGAGTTCACCAGATTATTGGACAAATTCATGGAGAATAAGGACGATTTTGAAAAGGCTATGCAATATGGTGGAGAAATCATTACTAATTTCATCAATCTTTTGAAGCCATATCTTCATGTGCAGAGTACTGTTATTTCTGCTCCAGTTGCTGCACCCCTTAGACCTGGTTTACCTGCCCTCGCCTCAACTACCATGTCAGTCAGCCAAGCTCTTTCTCAGATCCGGCCAGTCATTCTTGACCAACCACAGCCTAGATCTTCTACTGCTCCTACTTTGGCTCCATCTGTTTTTGAAGGTCTACCCTTACCCACTTTGTCTACCACATCTATGACTTCCTCTACATCTGCACCATCTCTTGCTACTGATAAAGGCAAGGAAAATACCTCTCCCTGAAGTGTCCAAGGACTGTTTTTATTTTTTGATGGGATGTCTTTTGGTGTTTACTATCTGTATTTCTCCTATATATTTTATTCTGAACCTTATTAAAGACAAATGCAGTGTTTCATTCCATTTCTCTCTAATTTTTGATAATCCCAAAAGGGGGAGAACAACTACAAGTATCAGTACTATAATGAGTTATGTTATACATGATTTGTGATCATTAAAAAGGGGGAGATTGTTCGACTACTCATGTATTAATCATGTTTTAATGATAAAAAATCCTATTACTGTTACTTAATCTCAATCTTAATTAAACATCTTGTTAGTGCTCTCCAATATCAATAATAACTACACATCATGTTTTAATGATAGAAAATATTACTACTGTTCATTACTCTCTTTATTATTTACAAGTCTTATGCATGATCACAAATCATACTGATATTATCAGACCTTTGTATTTATGTTTCAAGTTCTCTTACTCTCTAATGGTTAAGCTTAATCCATATTCTGCATATTACTATTTAAGTCTAAATAAAGATATTTTTCTAAGTATCGAGCCACCGTGACCCAGACACCGTGAGCTACACACCGTGACCCAGACACCGTGAGCTACACACCGTGACCCAGACACCATGAAGGACACACTGTGAGTCAGACACCGTGAAGGACACACCGTGACTCAGACACCATGTGCTAGACACCGTGACATGGAGACACTATGAAGCACATACCATGAAGCACATACCATGAAGACCATACCGTGAAGAAGACACCGTTTACATAATCACTATGACACCGTTTCTTAACTTTTTGTCAATTTTATTTAAATATTGCTAACAGTAATATTTGATGTTTTTAATGCAATTAATATTATTTAATGATAGTTGTTGGAATGTCAAGAAACCATATCTCATACTTATGGAAAGGTATTCATTCCTATTGCTGGTGCTCATGGAATAAAAAGAAGTCTCAGCTGCATAAAAGTGATAAGTCGCCTCGATATAAATTACACAACACACGCGAAGTGCTCCGTACGGAACCAAAGAACAATCCTGAGCACAAATGTGAAGAAGACATTGAAAAATCCTCAAAGAAGCTCCAACACATGCAATCCTACACTACTGGAGCAACTGAAGTCAAGAGAACATCTTCACTCCTGTAGAAAACAGGCTGAACTACGACACTCTCTTTTTCAACAAAAAAACCAGAGAAGGACTCAGAAGCATTTCTGCTAAATCCAACAAGTCCAAGAGCTGCATTGCTAATCACTAGGGATTTCTAAACTCTTATATATTCTCTCTAAGTGATTTGTTTATTTACTTTCGAGCAGTGTGATGTACTCTGTATATCTCACACACACACACTGTCTCCTGCACTGAATTAGAGGATATCAAAATCCTCACTCCAAAACTCTCAACTCTTGTTTACCCACAGAAACTATGGAAGAGGTCCTTTTGTGTCCTGGTCTTTGTTTTTTCCCATGAAGAACTATGGTAGATGTCCCTGCATGGCCTGGATAGTTTTTTAAACTGTTGTTTACCCCGATCCAGGGTGTGGATCAAATTTATATAAATTTGATAGGACTAAGTCTCAGCTTGAGACTGAACCTCTTGTTATATCTGCTGTGCATATTTAGTTTAAGTTTAAAGTATACTACATATATATTTTATATTCCACTTCTGTTAATTTTAAATACAAAACCATTTTAAAGTTACTTTGATAGTACAATTATCAAGTGTTTACACTTATTGCAAATCAGTAGGTTAGTTTCAAAAGTTAGTTTAATCTTGTGGTTAAATTGACTGAGACCTAATCAATCTTTGAGAAGCTAAATGAACATTTACAATCTGTATAAATTCACTATAGTTTAACTTGTTTTATAAATTAGGGGATTTTAATAGACAATATTTTAACATTAATTTTAATTGGAACTCAATTCACCCCCCTCTTGAGTATCCACTCTAACCAACAAACTCCTTTTAATTGTTATAACCCCTTCAAAACTAGTAGTTCTTTATAAAAAACTCTACCATCTTACTAATCATTCAAAATATAAAACCATTTTTTCTAAAGTGACCAATTTTCTTTTCGTAATTCCATTATCTCCCATGTATCAAAAATATACAAAGAATATAACTCTTCTTTTATTGCTAACTCCTACCACAATGAGTTACCAAGACTTCTCACTATTGAGTGTCTCTTTGATAATTTACTTGTTTATGTTTTTATGATTAAAAATTCCTCACAATATTTATTATTTAATATTTATTATATTTTTATTAGTTATTTGAATCTCGTACTGTTTTTAGAAAAAAGATAATAATGTTGATTTTATTATTATTTATCTTCATTTTATTATTTATTTAGATTATTAATATTTTTTTCTATTACCATTTATACTTTATTGTTATTATTATTTACGATGTTATTTTATACATTTTGTTCCCTAGGAATTTTTCTAAGTGAAAAAATTACACATCAATTATATTTTTAACATAATTATTTTGAGTTGAGAAATTTTTTATAAACTGATTTGTGGCTAAAGAATTTATGTTATGTATGGATAAGAACTTATTTTTAAAGTTTTAAGTGGAGGTTTTTGAAAATTAGAAAATTACTTATACCTTATGAAAATCAAAATGATCCTCATAAGATCAAATTGATCCTTACCCGGATTGAAATGATCTTTAGAAAGATCGACATGATCCTTATGAAGCGAACCATATGTAATCCCGGTTATTAGAATTTTTTCATTGGGAAGTATCCTTACAGTTTTTTTATATGTCTTAAAAGTATAACTTAAAAATTTTACCCTTCTGAATTTTAGAATTAGATATTTTTAAAAGTTTAAGATTAAAAAGTTATGTGATATTATCAGAATACAACCAAAGTATTTATTATTTGTTTACTCCACTTCCGTGGGATTAAAAATTAAAATTCAAATATTTTTTATAATTTTAAATTATATCCACATGGTTTATTGGGAATATATATCATTATTAAAGTGTGACTATTACATGAATTAAATGAATATTTATCAAGGATTATTTAATATTTATTTTAAATTATTTTATTATGGGTTTTACTACTGTATTGTTTTTATTGATTGTTGAGACTATTAAAGACTACTCTACATGAATATTTTTGTTACTCATTTAATGATGTATGATCCTGGACTTTGAAAATAATATTTTCACTAGAGTCTTGACTATTTAAGGAGGATGAAACAATCATACAAAGGGAGATAAAAATATTTTGGAATTTTTTATTCAATACATACAACATGAATTCAAATTACTTTCATGGTTTGATATTCAAAGTGATAAAATGTTTCATTGATTAGTTTAAGAACTAATAAAATTCATGAAATTCATAATTTACATCATCTTTAAGGTCTAATAATAACATTCTTATTCCAACAATATAACTAAAAATTTTAGTGGGTTAAATTTTTCATTTATTTTTGAATGGGGTCATCTAAGATAATTTGTAACACTTGAACATGTTATAGAATATTTAAATGGCATGGATTAGTTTTCCCACTTGAAAAAATGAATTGGAACACATTGTTGTTAATCATGTAAAAAATCACTAGGTTGGGGTTTCTCCTATTAGAAATCTCGAGTTCTATCTACTATTACTTAAAAAGGTTTTGTTAGGTTTGTGGTAGCCTCTTAAAATTCTTTGGGTTAGATTCAATTCTATAAAAAATATTGGGTTTAGTATGCACCTATTGTAAAGTAATATTTATATTATTATGATTTATATAATTCTAGGTTCGAGTGTGAAGAGTATACATAGGATCATTTATATTTGAACTACTATAAATACCATGTGCTCTCTTATTTATTATTCTCTGTACACTCTTCACACATACACTTTATCTTTGATTACAGTTGAATTATTTAACCTAGTTAAACCACCACATTTTTATTATATCTTAAGTTAATAATATTATTTAATATTTTCAATTCAACCCCTATTATCTTATAATTCAATCATCAGTGATCTATCAATTGGTATCAGAGTAGGAAATTCTTTTGGAATTTTTATATCTTCATTTGAGCTAACTTTTATACCAGTCCTTAAAAAGGCTGAGGGAAAAATATTTTTAGTAATGAAAATCTATGAAGTTGAAATTTTTATTCCTCAAATACCACCTCATTTCAATAAAAGTGACTATGGTTATTGGAAGGACATAATAGTGGTATTTTTTAAGAATATAGTTATTGAATACTATACTATCATGGATAGACCATATAAGTCACCCGAAGATCATCTTGATATTTGGAATGGTAATTATTCTACTAAATATGTCTTGAATTAAAAATCTATGAATTTTATTTTTTTAGTTAGTAAAAGTATTTATATCTATATTTCTTCTTGTAAAACTGATTTTGACATTTAGAGGAATTTGAAAGTCACTCATCAAGGAACAAAAAAATTATAGAGCACAAATATTGGATTTCATAGGTCAAAATCTAAAGAGTTTATAATTTTTTATCATAATAAATTAGCCACACATACAGTTTTTTACTAATATCATGAATAAAATGGTTTTAATTAGAGAAACTATGAAGAATAATTGTTTTATTGATAGAATTATTATAGATTTACCAACTAAATGGAATTCAATGATGGTTTTAATTTAATAAAGTAATGATTTTTTATAATATTACATAGATAAGATGATTGGATTAATTTTTAAATAATAGATTTATTTTAAGAACAATGAGATTGATTCAAATGATAAAAATAAAGTAGTCACTTTTAAATCTAAAAATATTACTTTTAACTCCCACAATGATTTTTTAGATTATTCAAGTAGTTTGAAAGTTGATGTTTTAAGTTAATATACTATATTTATTCAAGGACTTATGAAGAAAATGAAAATTTATACTGATCCATTGAAGAATAATAAGTATAAGAATAAATTAAAGAATAAAAGTGTAACACCCCAAGCTTCCAAGGTACGTTTCCCTTTGAATAATGAAATGGCGTGCATTGTACGCAACTTTGAGATTCTAACACACCACAACCAATCAAACTAGCCATTATGAATAGTAATAACTACTTTTTGAAATTTTATAAATTTTATCTTTAAAAATGGACTTAATTTTTGGATTCGTAATATCAAAATTAGCTTAGGGTGAAATTTTGGTACTTTTCGGATAACTTTAATTTTTTGATGAATAGTGAAAATTACTAAATTTTAATTAAAAAAAACTTTTTTAATTGAAATAATTAATAGTGATAAATTATGAATTTTAGTGGTTTCAAAGTATATTTAGAAAATATTTTTACCATTTAATAAAATTTTGGTCATTTTACATAATTTCACAATTAAACCGGACATAAACAAGTGTCAATCTTTTGATAGTTATTATCTCTTAAAAACACGCTTTTTGTTTTAACAACGAGAATTAATTTTAAATTAATTTCTGCCACTTCTGTGTTTTGAATTTGAAAAAATGGATCCCATATTTGGAATTAGGATGTTCAAATTGTGTAAATAGGTAACTTTTATTTTTAGACATTTTGAATTATTACTTCGGTAAATATTTTATTTACTATGGTTAAAGGGTAAATCCGGTAAATATGGGTTAAATAATAATATTATAATAATAACAAATTACCCTAAAACGTGTCCTGACCTTATTGGTTGATACATGTCCGACCATGGGCATCTTTGGGTCGATTTTGGGACCCCATGGAGCCACTTGTAAGTGATAGAGACACTTTATTTTAATTAAGTTAAAATAAATACAAAAATGACATAAGAATATATCTTTTAGAAAAACAATTTTTACATAGGGTTATATATGTTGGATTTTCAACTATAAATATTTATTAGAAATATAATAAGATTTCCTACATAATGGTATTTTATTTATAATTTTTAGACATTATATAATGTAATTTATATATGACACAATGGTGATTCAGTAATTACCTAATTAATGAAAATTTAGAATAATTGATATTATAAATACCCAAATAAATGTAATTTGAGACTTTTCATAAATACCAATAATTTTATAGGTTAATATGACATTTTAGTATTGATTTAATCAACTTTTTTCGAATTAATCATTCTTTTATGATTTTTACAAAAATCAATTATTGAATAGTGTCAAAATTGACATAAAAGAGTTTTTAAAACAAATATTATATTATTAATTGATATTAAATTCCTAAAAATATAAGGTTCAGCCAAGAGACTTATATCATGATAGGTGTATCATTAATGGACCACTTGGTTGTCTCTTTGATTTATATAGTAAGTTTATTAACCATATAATTTAAAAATACAAAGAGACATTGTAAAACTGAAACTAATTAACTAAGAGTTAATACTTAAAGATAAGGTTAATATAGTGACCCAAACCTATCTAAATCCTATTTTTTGAGTTGTTTTCGACCCATAACCACCTTAAACTATAAATAATCCACTTTGGAGCCATTATAAACCGAATATTAATTTCTTATAAAATAATATTTCTAGCTTTTCCAAAGGTGCCCCTCACCCCTCATATAAAAGGGAACTCCCCCTTCTCACTAATTCACACATTCAATGAATTTTGGATCGACCAAACCCTGCCCAAATACCCTCACAACTTCCTCACTTCAACTTAGAGTCCTTAGTGTGATCATAAATCCAACCTAAGGAGTCCTTTTGATCAAATCAAAATGAAGAACCCGAAGAAGAGGTAATGATTTCACCACACTTTTTCAAGTCCTTTCTTCTTCCACTTCTTCTTTCTTTGTTATTACCATTCTAAAATAATAACTACAGTAAATTATATATACTTTTATGTTATTATAAACATGGTACAACCATATTTCAGTATTCTATCCATCCTTTGAATGACATGTCACCATACGTGCGTACGTATGGCTTACCGTCTCCACGTCGTGGTGTAATTGTTATACAAAACATTATTATTTAGATGGGTATAATAATGATGAGTAATTCATGTAAATAATAAATATAAAATGATAATGATTCTGTATATATGATCTACCATCCAATTATATATTCTTTTAATATCAAAAGAATGATATTGTCGCTCGTGCGAACGTACGGACTACCGTCTCTACGAACGCGATGAGATTCATTCTCCATCGTATCCATTCAAGTATAATTCTCATTTTATGATTAAAAATAATTTTTAAGGACTTGATATAATTCTGGATATGAATAAGATACAACCTATCCATAACAAACATGCCTTAGGTAACAAAACATATAAAATAAAATGAGTAAGTTAACACCCGAAACGACGATAATTATAAGATATTATTAACTAAGCAATGTCAAAAGATCATATATGATATCATATTAATGTATATGATTCTTGTATAATTTAATAACAATTATTTCACCATTATACAGGAGGTTAACCTACCCTCAACCAAGGAAAAGTACAAGGTAAGGGTTAATTTTACAATCTCTTTATTATCTGAGGTTATTTATAAGTAATTATCTACTGAGATCTCTTTATCATACACATCCATGTTCCTTAAAAATGTATTTAATTTTTTTTACTATTTACTAGACAATGGGTTAAAGTCATTTATACCCTTATGAGTTTTGAAAGGAATCTTTCTGTCATTTTCCAAACAAGGTACTTTTTAACCTTTTCGACAAATTTAAGGTAAGAATATCTTTTCAAACTTGTACGGAGGGTGCGGTTATTTTCTGCCGTTATAAAATCGCTGAAGCTTCCCTTACAAGCATATAAGAATATTTTCAAATTAAATGTTTTATTTTATAATTATGTGACTTTTAAATGATTTCAAAATGAATATTTTAAGAATTTGTGACAGGTACTCTTTATCAAGATCATAATTTTAAATGTTTTAAAGATTTATCTTTCTAAATCTTTTTCATTAATGTCCATGTTTTCAAAATGATTTTAATGATTTATTTATATGGACATGAATGATTTGAAATGATATTTCTTTTCAAAAGTTTCAAACTGGTATGGGACACTTTGATTCAAAAATCTCTTTTAAATTACTACCTTTATAAATGTGTGACTTTTCAATGATTTTGAGAAAAGAGATATTTCTCTTAAATAGTTTTGATTTCATCTATGTCAACATCCTTTGATGGATTTTAAGATTATTCGAAGTTGATTTATTATGATACAAAACTTTTTTATTGTATTGAAGGTTTTTTGAAATGTTTTACTGTGGATATGTTATTTTTATACCATTCATGGTTTATAGAGAAAGTATTGACATTTCGTATGCTAGTTTTAATACGAATGTATATGTTATATTTAAACCTTTTCATATGGGAATGCATTGGAATTAGTAAGTGACGAGTGGAGCCCGCTATAACTCCTTGATGCATCGGTAGGTCTCATGAGACAAACTAGTGTCTTGGCACAAGACCTTGACAAAATCTTATTTGTAGTCTGGGCACGAGGCCTTGGATATGTGGTTATGATAGTCATGAATTATGCATTCCATCATTATGAAAGTGGTTATTGATATTACATGTGATTATTCGATTAGTAGAATATCCATGTGAATAATTAAATGGAATTCTTTCATTTTATTTTTACCATACTATGTTGAAGTTCAAGTTTAAAATGCTTTTGTTTTAGTTATACATTGCCTTAAATGTTTATTCTTTTTTATGAAAATTTTCGCTATATTGTTATCCTTACTGGGCATTTGAGCTCACCCCTTTTCTATGTTTTATTTTTCCCAAGATGTGAAGAAGTAATTTATGAATGACCTGCAGGGATAGTATGAGGGGATTAGAGTGTGGACTATGGAGACTATATTGTTGTAGTTTTCATTTTATGATGTAATGTAAACTTTATTAATGTATCTAGTTATTCCAAGGCTACTAAACTAATCGGTATTTTGAGATTTGATCTTTCTTGTGATCATGCTAATGTTATGTAATAATGCACCGACTTTGGGTAATTGGGGTCGGGGCGTTACAGTTGGTATTAGAGGAAGTTTATTACAAACCTTGGAAGCTAGATTTAGATAAACTCTGATTAGAGCACATATATTTAAGATTGAATTTGAGGATTAGTATAGAAGAACTTCCTAGAATTTTGGTATTGTAGAGATTTTGTGAGTTTTCCGAGAAATACATCCCTGTCTGGATACGAGCAGGTATAGGCGGCTCTCGCACAGATGTACCTAGGGGTAAAACCCAAAAACACCACTTTGAGCTAGACTCGAACGTGAACTCGTGCACGACAACATGCCTTGCTGCAATCTTGGTTACGAAACTCCCGGGGGATATGCTTAGGACAATTATCATTTTCTTTAAAAACCATTATGAAGGGTTTATGAGTATATACATCCTCAAAGAAAACATTTTTATTATTATGGATTATATCCATAAATAGTTTAATTTATGTTAAGTGTTTTACAAGTATGGAATTATGTATTTTGATTCATAAACTGATCTAGTTCAGGACATTGTTTTGAAATGGCGCCCAATAGAAGGAATGAGAACTCCAACAATATGCATGATCCAAAGAGTAAGGAGGATCATATATTTCATGGTCTTAATCCAGAATTTAGAAGGGAAATAGTCTCCCACGTATTATCATCATATGAAGAAATAGTATCATGTGTTGATAAGATAAGTAAAGAATTCTCAGATTCCTATGGCTTTGAAGGGAAGCCAGAGAAGGAAAGGATGGTAGAGAGAAGGACAGATAGAAGGAAGAAGGTAAAGAACGATTTTCCCATATGTGATAACTATGGAAAGAATCACCATGGAAAATTATTGAAGGGAATGAGAGTATGTTATAAGTGTGGAGAAAAAGGACACAAAGTACGTGATTGCAAGGGTAAAAAAATGGTTTCAAATGTACAATGCTTCATTTTCAAGGAGTTTGGACACTACGCGAACCTATGTCCCAGTCATCAGACTATGCCACAAATGATGCTATTGGATAATAATCAAGTTATGATACTACCACAGATGAAGAGGAATGATTAGAGTTCTTATGTTGATTATGTTATTTGAGTGTTGTATCAACAATGTACTTGTTATAATAATTATGGAGTATATAAGGATTGTACTGCAGTACTATTTCATTAAGGACTTGATATTGTGTGGAATAAAGAAAAGTGACTCAATAGCAGGTTAAATTTTTGGAAAATATATGGTTGAGAGAAAGATAAACCATAATATAGTTCTGATACCGAGGTAGTGATTTTAGAATAATACATTATTGATTTGGATAAATTATCATGGATATTCTTGACTACATTGAAACTGATTAATGATTTGTATATTCCATCATTTTTGGGGTTTACAAATTTTTTTTATTGAAGGAGTATATCCATTACTCTTTAAAGAATAAGGGATCATGAATGTAATCAATAAGGTTTTATGGTAATTCAGGATGTTGCAGTGTTTTAAAAGAATACATGGTGAAGGTGTTCACATGTTATTACGTGGAAAAAGGGATCTTCATTGTGTTTACCTTCCTTATAAATTGTGTACTGAAGTATTTTAGATAGTTCTAGTTTGGATTATTTTGGATTGCCATAAAAGGACAACCCGGAGGTTGGGCGGCAACCTGGCGTGTCTGGAAAGGCCGCGAGACTTGAACCCACAACCGAAGGGCGACAAGGGTGTATCACCTACCACTGGCCCACGTGATGTCCTGGATTAAATAATGTAGTTTTTTTAAAAATATCTGGTAGATGAATTATAAATTCATTTTTTGGAACCCTATATGAATAGGATAAATAGAATATATTTTTTACATTCTATTATCTTTTAGAGTGAAAGATGAGTTTGTGGTAGAAATTAGTTAAAGGATGGAACTCTACTTGTCAAGAATATATATTTCTTCTTCTCTTATTCTATGAAGAAATTAATTCTTATACTTTATTTGAGGAATCCTAAAACCAAAAATGTGTTATCCTAATAACTTATGTTTTGTTGAACTAATGATATTTCAAATCATCATAGATTGATGAATTTAAGGACCTCGATTTTACACTTGTTTGTGATTGATGACCTCAATCACTACCTATAAATATTTACATTTTTCGTCCAATTATATGTCTCTAATTTCCACCAATGCTCTCCGAATAGAGATCATAATTTGGTGGTGACCCTTTCATTTCTGCTTTCCTCTTATTAAGACTAAATTCTATTAACCCAATTTCTGATGTTGGTTTTCCTACAAAGATATTTTCTATATTCAACCTTTTATTTTCGAAAAATAATTTCAAATTTCAAGGACACAATTTATTGAAAGAGGGGAGAATGTAAGACCCCAAGCTTCCACAGTACGTTTCCCTTTGAATAATGCAATGGAGTGCATTGTACGCAACTTCGAGATTTTAACACACCACAACCAATCAAACTAGCTGTTATGAATAGTAATATCTACTTTTTGAAATTTTATAAATTTTATCTTTCAAAATGGAGTTCATTTTTGGATTCAAAATATCGAAATTATCTTAGGGTAAAATTTTGGTACTTTTCGGATAACTACCATTTTTTGATGAATAGTGAAAATTACTAAATTTTAATTAAAAACAACTTTTTTAATCAAAATAATTAATATTGATAAATTATGAATTTTAGTGGTTTTAAAGTATATTTAGAATAAATTTTTACCATTTAATACTATGTTGGTCATTTTACATAATTTCACAATTAAACTACACATAAACAAGTGTCAATCTTTTGATAGTTATTATCTCTTAAAAACACGCTTTTTGTTTTAACAACGTGAATTAATTTTAAATTAATTTCTGCCACTTCTGGGTTTTGAATTTGGAAAAATGGATCCCATATTTGGAATCAGGATGTTCAAATTGTATAAATAGGTAACTTTTATTTTTAGATATTTTGAATAATTATTTCGGTAAATATTTTATTTACCATGGTTAAAGGGTAAATCCGGTAAATATGGGTTAAAAAATAATATTATAATAATAAAAAATTACCCTAAAACGTTTCCTAACATTATTGGTTGATACATGTCCGACCATGGGAATCTTTGGGTTGATTTTGGGATCCCATGGAGCCACTTGTAAGTGATAGGGACACTTTATTTTAATTAAGTTAAAATAAATACAAAAATGACATAAGCATATATCTTTTAGCAAAAAGATTTTTACATAGGGTTAAATATGTTGGATTTTCAACTATAAATATGTATTAGAGAGATAAAAATATTTCCTACATAATGCTATTTTATTTATAATTTTTATACATTAAATAATGTAATTTATATATGACATAATGGTGATGCAGTAATTACCTAATTAATGAAAAATTAGAATAATTGATATTATAAATACCCAAATAAATGTAATTTGAGACTTTTCATAAATAAAAATAATTTTATAGGTTAATATGACATGTTAGTATTGATTTAATCAACTTCTTCCGAAGTAATCATTCTGTTATGATTTTTACAAAAAACAATTATTGAATAGTGCCAAAATTGACATAAAAGAGTTTTTTAAAAAAATATTATATTATTAATTGATATTAAATTTCTAAAAATCTAAGGTTCTTCCAAGAGACTTATATCATGATAGGTGTATCATTAATGGACCAATTGTGGGTTTCTTGGATGTTTATAGTAAGTTTATTAACCATATAATATAAAAATACAAAGAGACATTGTAAAAGTGAAACTAATTAACTAAGAGTTAATACTTAAAGATAAGGTTAATATAGTGACCCAAACCTATATAAATCCTATTGGTTGAGTTTTTTTCGACCCATACTCACCTTAAACTATACATAATCCACTTTTTATCCATTAGAAACCGAATATGAATTTATTATAAAATAATATTTCTAGCTTTTCCAAAGGTGCCCCTCACCCCTCTTATAAAAGGGCACTCCCCCTTCTCACTAATTCACACATTCAAAGCCTTTTGGCTCGGCTAACCCCTGTAAAATACGCAATTTTAAAAACACTTTTAATTATTATACTTTAGTGAAGAGATATTAAAACAAAAAATGTGTTATCCTAATACCTTATGTTTTGTTGAACCGATGACATTTTAAATCCTCATAGATTGCTGAATTTAAGGACCTCAATTTTAAACTTGTTTAAGATTGATGACCTCAATCACCACCTATAAATATTTACATTTTTCATCCAATTATATGTCTCTAATTTCCACCAATGTTATCCTAATCGAGATCATCATTTGGTGGTGACCCTTTCTTTTCTCTTTTCCTCTTATTAAGACTAAATTTTATTAACCAAATTTCCGATGTGGGTTTTCCCACAAAGATATTTTCTATTTTCAACCTTTATTTTCGAAGAAGAATATAAAATTGCGAGGAATCAATTTATTGAAGGAGGGAAGAATGTAACACCCCAAGATTTCATATTATTTACTTCTTCAAAACAATTCCATAACTTGTACTACACGTAACACCGAGTTCAAGCACACCATGACTTACCAAACAAGTCGTTCAAAAGATGTTATGAATAGTATTTACTAAATTTTGAACCTTATATAATCCTTATAATTTTATAATCCATATTATGAGCTTCTTAGACATAATTTAATAACAAATTCATTTTTTTCAGATAAAAGAAGTATTTTTCAAAAATGAACTTTTACCAACTTTAATAGTGAACCCTTTTTAAATCCAATATTTTAAACTTTTATATATTCAATTTGACTAAATAAATTTATTCTTTAGAATGGGGACATCAAAAATTTACTATGTAACACCCCTAGATTCCACGGTATGCTTCTCTTTGAATAATACAGTAGCATGTGTTGTACGCAACTTCGAGTTCTAACACACACTACAACCAATCAAACTAGCCGTATTGAATAGTAATACCTAATTTTTAAAATTTTATAAATTTTATCTCTCAAAATGGACTTCATTTTTGGATTCAGAATATCGAATTTAGCCTAGGGTAAATTTTGGCACTTTTCGGATAAATTTTATATTTTGATGAATAGTGAAAATTACTAAATTTTAATTAAAAACAACTTTTTAATCAAAATAATTACTAGTGATAAATTATGATTTTGAGTGATTTTAAAGTAAATTTAGAATAATGTTTTACCATTTAATACAATGTTGGTCATTGGACATAATTTTACAATTAAACCGGACATAAAAATGTGTCAATCTTTTGATAGTTATTATATCTTAAAAACATGCTTTTTGTTTTGACAATGGGAATTAATTTTAAATTAATTTCTGCCACTTCTGTGTTTGGAATTTGGAAAAATGGATTCCATATTTTTAATCAGGATGTCCAAATTGTGTAAATAGGTAACTTTTATTTTTAGACATTTTGAATAATTACTTCGGTAAATATTTTATTTACCTTGGTTAAAGGGTAAATCTGGTAAATAAGGGTTAAAAAATAATATTATAATAATAATAAATTACCCTAAAACGTGTCCTAACCTTATTGGTGGATACATGTCTGACCATGGGCATCTTTGGGTCAATTTTGGGACTCCATGGATCCACTTGTAAGTGATAATGACACTTTATATTAATTAAGTCAAAATAAATACAAAAATAGCATAAGCATATATCTTTTAGAAAAACAATTTTTACATGGGGTTATATATGTTGGATTTTCTACTATAAATATTCATTAGAAATTTAAAAAGAATTACTACATAATGATATTTTATTTACAATTTTTAGACGTTAAATAATTTAATTTATTAATGACATAATGATGATGTAGTAATTACCATAATAGTGAAAAATTAAAATAATTGATATTATAAATACCCAAATAAATATAATTTGAGACTTTTTATGAAATAAAATAATTTTATAGGTTAATATGAAATTTTAGGATTGATTTAATTAACTTTTTTTGAAGTAATCATTCATTTATGATTTTCACAAAAACCAATTTTCCAAATAGTGTCAAAATTGACAAAAAAGAGTCTTTAAAACAAATATTATATTATTAATTGATATTCAATTCCTAAAAATCTAAGTTTCTGAAAAGAGACTTATATCATGATAGGTTTATCATTTGTGGACCACTTAGGGTTCTCTTGTATGTATATAGAATGTTTATTAACCATATAATATAAAAATAGAAAGAGACATTGTAAAAGTGAAACTAATTAACTAAGAGTTAATACTTAAAGATATGGTTAATATAGTGACCCAAACCTGTCTAAATTCTATTTGTTGAGTGTTTTTCAACCCATACCCACCTTAATATTTAATTAATACACTTTGGATCCATTATAAACCGAATATGAATTTATTATAAAATAATATTTCTAGCTTTTCCAAAGGTGCCCCTCACCCCTCTTATAAAAGGGCACTCCCCCTTCTCACTAATTAACACATTAAAAGCCTTTTGGATCAGCCAACCCCTACCCAAATACTCTCTCAACATCCCTCAATTCAACCTAGAGGCCTTAGTTTTATCATAAAGCCAACCTATGGAGCCCTTTTGATCAAATCAAAAGAAAGAACCCGAAGAAGAGGTAATGTTTTCACCACCCTCTTTCAAGTTCCTTTCTTCTTCAACTTCTTCTTTCTTTGTTATTCCCATTATAAAATAATAACTCCAGTATCTTATATATACTGTGATGTTATTATAAATATGGTACAACCATATTCAGTATTCTATCCATCCTTTTAATGACATGTCACCATACGTGCGTACGTACGACTTAACATCTCCACGTCGTGGTGTAATTGTTATTCAATAAATTATTATTTGGATGGGTATAATAATGATATTTAATTCATTTAAATAATAAATATATCGTGATAATGATTCTGTATATATGATATACCATCCAATTATATATTATTTTAATATCAAAAGAATGATATTGTCGCTTGTGCGTACGTACAGACTACCGTCTCCATGAACGCGATGAGATTCATTCTCCATCGTATCCATTCAAGTATAATTCTCATTTGATGATTAAAAATAATGTTTAAGGACTTGATATAATTCTGGATATGAATAAGATACAACCTATCCATAAAAAACAGGGCTTATGTAACAAATCATATAAAAGAAAACGAGTAAGTTAACACCCGAAACGACGATAATTCTAAGATATTATTAACAAATCAATGTTAAAAGATAATATATGATATCATATTAATGTATATGATTCTTGTATAATTTAATAACAATTATTTAACCATTATACAGGAGTTTAACCTACCCTCAACCAAGGAAAAGTACAAGGTAAGGGTTAATTTCACAATCTCTACATTATCTGAGGTTGTTTATACATAATTATCTACTGGGACCTCTTTATCATCCACATCCATGTTTCTTAAAAATGTATTTCAAATACTTATTACTATTTTTCAGAATATGGGTTAAAGTAATTTATACCCTTGTTGACTTTTTATAAGAAGTTTATAAAGGAATCTTTCTGTTGTTTTCCAAACAAGGTCCTTTTTAACCTTTTCGACATAATTAAGGTAAGAATGTGTTTTTTTAACTTATACGGTGGGTGCGGCTATTTTACGCCATTATAAAATCTTCAAAGCTTCCCTTACAAGCTTATAAGAATATTTTCAAAGTAAAAGTTTTATTTTATAATTATGTGACTTTTAAATGATTTTAAAAAAGTGATATTTTTATCAAATAGTTGTGATTTCATCTATGTCAACATCCTTTAATAGATTTTAAGCTTATTTGAAGTTTATTTATTATGATACAAAACTTCCATATTGTATTGAAGGTTATGTGATATGTTTGAATGTGGATGTGTTATTTTTATACCATTCATGGTTTATGGAGAAAGTATTGATATTTCGTATGCTAGTTTTAATACGAATGTTTATGTTATGTTTAAACCTGTTCATATGAGGAATGCATTGTACTTAATAAGTGATGGGTGGAGCCCGCTACAGCCCCTCGATGCATCGGTAGGTCTCATGAGACAAAATAGTGTCTTGGCACAAGGCCTTGACAAAATCTTATTTGTAGTCTTGGCACGAGGCCTTGGATATGTGGTTATGATAGTCTGACATTATGCATTCCATCATTATGAAAGTGGTTATTCATATTGCATGTGATTATTCGATTAGTAGAATATCCATGTGAATAAGTAAATGGAATTATTTCATTTTATTTTTTCCATACTATGTTGAAGTTCAAGTTTAAAAGGATTTTGTTTTAGTTATACATTGCCTTAAATGTTTATTCTTATTTATGAAAGTTTCCACTATATTGTTATCCTTACTGGGAATTTGAGCTCACCTCTGATACCAATTGTAACGCCCCGACCCCAGTTACCTAGAGTCGGTGCATTATTACATAACATTGGTATGATTACAAGAAAGATCAAATCTCGAAAGACCGATTAGTTTAGTAGCTTTGGAAACACTAGATATATTTATAAAGTTTTACATTACATCATAAAAATGAAAACTAAAACAACATAGTCTCCATAGTCCACACTCTTATCCCCTCATACTATCCCTGCAGGTCATTCATAAATTACTTCTTCACATTCCTGGGAAAAATAAAACATAGAAAAGGGGTGAGCTCAAATGCCCAGTGAGGATAACAATATAGCGGAAATTTTCATAAATAAGAATAAACATTTATGGCAATGTATAACTAAAACAAAAGCCTTTTAAACTTAAAATTCAACATAGTATGACAAAAATAAAATGAAATAATTCCATTTACTTATTCACATGGATATTCTACTAATGGAAAAATCACATGCAATATCAATAACCACTTTGATAATGATAGAATGCATAATTCCAGACTATCATAACCACATATCCAATGCCTCATGCCAAGACTACAAATAAGATTTTGTCAAGGCCTTGTGCCAAGACACTAGTTTTCCTCATGAGACCTACCGATGCATCGAGGAGCTATAGCAGGCTCCACCCGTTACTTATTAAGCCCAATGAATTCCTTATATGAACATGTTTAAACATAACATAAACATTCATATTAAAACTAGAATAAAAAATGTCAACACTTTATTCATAAACCATGAATGGTATAAAAATAACACATCCACAGTCAAACATATCACAAAACCATCAATACAATATGGAAGTTTTGTATCATAATAAATCAACTCCAAATAAACTTAAAATCCATAAACGGATGTTGACATAGATGAAATCAAAATAGTTTTAGAGAATTATATTATTCTATTTTGAAATCATTTAAGAGTCATATATTTACAAAATAAAACATTTTCTTTGAAAAAATTCTTATAATCTTGTAAGGGAAGCTTCAACGATTTTATAACGGCGGAAAATAGCCGCACCCGCCATATAAGTTAAAAAAACATTCTTACCTTAATTCTGTCAAGAAGGTTAAAAAGCACCTTGTTTGATTTCATACAATGAATATGTAAATACAAATAAATTAAATTGAATTACACAAAGAATATAATTATGGGCAATACATACACAACACAAAAGGTAATAGTGGAAATATGACATGAATCTCACAGGAATAAGGAGTGAGATGAAAACCCCTTACCTTGTACTTTTCCTTGGTTGAGTGTAGGTTAACCTCATATAAAATGGTTAAATAATTGTTATTTAATTATACAAGAATCATATACATTAATATGATATCATATATTATCTTTTAACATTGATTTGTTAATAATATCTTAGTATTATCATTATTTCGGGTGTTAACTTACTCGTTTTATTTTATATGTTTTGTTACATAAGAAATGTTTTTCATCGATAGGTTGTATCTTATTCATATCCAGAATTATATCAAGTCTTTATATACTATTATTAATCATCAAATGATAATTATACTTGAATGGATACGATGTGGAATGAATCTCATCGCGTTCGTGGAAACGGTAGTCCGTACGTACGTACGAGCGACAATATCATTCTTTTCATATTAAAATAATATATAATTGGATGTTATATCATATATACGGAATCATTATCATGTTATATTTATTATTTACATTATTTAAACATCATTATTATACCCGTCCAAATAATAATTATTATACCCGTCCAAATAATTCTTAGGTTGGCTTTCTGATCAAAATAAGGCCTCTAGGTTGTATTGAGGGAAGTTGAGAGAGTATTTGGGCAGTGTTTGGCCGAGACAAATGGCTTTGAAGGTGTGAATTAATGAAAAGGGGGAGTTCCCTTTTATAAGAGGGGTGAGGGGTACCTTTGGAAAAGCAAGAAATATTTTTTTATAATAAATTCATATTCGGTTTCTAATGGCTAAAAAGTGGATTATTTTAAGGTTAAGTTATGGATAGGTCGAAAACCACTCAACCAATAGGATTTAGACGGGTTTGGGTTACTATATTAACCTTATCTTTAAGTATTAACTCTTTGTTAATTAGTTTCACTTTTACAATGTCTCTTTGTATTTTTAAATTATATGGTTAATAAACATACTATATATATCCAAGAAACCCCAAAGTGGTCCATTAATGATACAAATATCATGATATAAGTCTCTTGGCCGAACCTTATATTTTTAGGAATTTAATATCAATTAATAATATAATATTTGTTTTAAAAACTCTTTTATGTCAATTTTGACACTATTCAATAATTGATTTTTTTAAAATTCATAAAAGAATGATCACTTCGAAAAAAGTTAATTAAATAAATATTAACATGTCATATTAACCTAGAAAATTATTTTTATTTACAAAAAGTCTCAAATTCATTTATTTGGGTATTTATAATATTAATTTTTCTAATTTTTCATTAATTAGGTAATTATCGCATCACCATTGTGTCATAAATAAATTAAATTATATAATGTCTAAAAATTATAAATAAAATACCATTATTTATGAAATCTTTTTATCTTTCTAATGAATATTTATAGTCGAAAATCCAACATATATAACCCTATGTAAAAATTGTTTTTCTAAAAGATATATGCTTTTGTCATTTTTGTATTTATTTTAACTTAATTAAAATAAAGTGTCCCTATCACCTACAAGTGGCTCCATGGGGTCCCAAAAATCGTCCCAAAGATGACCATGGTCGGAAATGTATCCAAAAATAAGGTTAGGACAAGTTTTAGGGTAATTTATTATTATTATAATGTTATTGTTTAACCCTTATTTACCGGATTTACCCTTTAACCACGGTAAATAAAATATTTACCAAAGTAATTATTCATACAAAAATACTTGGAGGATCAAAACCTCCATCTGATACCAACTATAACGGCCCGACCCCAGTTACCCAGAGTCGGTGCATTATTACATAACATTGGAATGATCACAATAAAGATCAAATCTTGAAAGACCGATTAGTTTAGTAGCCTTGGAATAACTAGATACATTAATAAAGTTTACATTACATCATAAAATGAAAACTACAACAATATAGTCTCCATCTTCCAAACTCTTATCCCCTCATACTATCCCTTCAGGTCATTTATAAATTACTTCTTCACATCCTGGGAAAAATAAATCATAGAAAAGGGGTGAGCTCAAATGCCCAGTAAGGATAACAATATAGCAGAAATTTTCATAAAAAAGAATAAACATTTAAGGCAATGTATAACTAAAACAAAAGCCTTTTAAACTTGAACTTCAACATAGTATGAAAGAAATAAAATTAAATAATTCCATTTACTTATTCACATGGATACTCTACTAATCGAATAATCACATGCAATATCAATAACCACTTTCATAATGATGGAATGCATAATGCTAGACTATCATAACCACATAGCCAAGGCCTCGTGCCAAGACTACAATTAAGATTTTGTCAAGGCCTTGTGCAAAGACACTAGTTTGCCTCATGAGACCTACCGATGCATCGAGGAGCTATAGAGGGCTCCACCCGTCACTTATTCAGTCCAATGCATTCCTCATATGAACAGGTTTAAACATAACACAAACATTCGTATTAAAACTAGCATACGAAATGTCAATAATTTCTTCATAAAACATGAATGGTATAAAAATAACACATCCACAGTCAAACATATCATAAAACCATCAATACAATATGGAATTTTTGTATCATAATAAATCAACTCCAAATAAACTTAAAATCCATCAAAGGATGTTGACATAGATGAAATCAAACTCTTTTTAGAGAATTATCTCTTTCTATTTTGAAATAATTTAAGAGTCATATATTTATAAAATAAAACATTTTCTTTGAAAATATTCTTATAATCTTTTAAGGGAAGCTTTGAAGATTTTATAATGGCGGAAAATAGCCGCACCCGCCATATAAGTTAAAAAAAACATTCTTACCTTAATTCTGTCGAAAAGGTTAAAAAACACCTTGTTTGGAAAACGACGGAAAGATTCCATTATAAACCTCTTATAAAAATTTAAACAAGGGTAAAAATGACTTTAACCCATATTATTTTAAATATTAAGAATGATTTGAAATACATTTTTAAGATACATGGATGTGGATGATAAAGAAATCCCAGTAGATAATTACGTATAAACAACCTCGGATAATGAAGAGATTGTGAAATAAACCCTTACCTTGTACTTTTCCTCGGTTGAGGGTAGGTTAGCTTCCTGTATAATGGTGAAATTATTGTTATTAAATTATACAAGAATCATATACATTAATATGATATCATATATGATCTTTTAACATTGATTTGTTAATAATATCTTAGAATTATCGTCGTTTTCGGTGTTAACTTACTCGTTTTCTTTTATATTTTTTGTTACATAAGACGTGTTTGTTATGTATAGGTTGTATCTTATTCATATCAATAATTATATCAAGTCCTTAAACATTATTTTTAATCGTAAAATGAGAATTATACTTGAATGGATACGATGGAGAATGAATCTCATCGCGTTCGTGGAGACGGTAGTCCGTACGTACGCACGAGCGACAATGTCATTCTTTTGATCTTAAAATAATATATAATTGGATGGTATATCATATATACAGAATCATTATCATGTTATATTTATTATTTACATGAATTACACATCATTATTATACCAATCCAAATAATAATGTTTTGAATAACAATTACACCACGACGTGGAGATGGTAAGCTGTACGCACGCACATATGGTGACATGTCATTCAAAGGATGGATAGAATACTGAAATATGGTTGTACCATGTTTATAATAACATCAAATTATATATAATATACTGGAGTTATTATTTTATAATGGTAATAACAAATAAAGAAGAAGTGGAAGAAGAAAGGAACTTGAAAAAGGGTGGTGAAATCATTACCTCTTCTTTGGGTTCTTCCTTTTGATTTGATCAAAAGGACTCCTTAGGTTGGATTTATGATCAAAATAAGGACTCTAAGTTGAAGTGAGGGAATTTTAGAGAGTATTTGGTCAGGGTTTGGATGAGACAAAAGGCTTTGAATTTGTGAATTAGTGAGAAGGGTGATTGCCCTTTTATAAGAGGTGTGAGGGGCACCTTTGGAAAAGCTAGAAATATTATTTTATAATAAATTCATATTCGGTTTATAATGGATAAAAAGTGGATTATTTATAGTTTAAGGTGGTTTTGGGTCGAAAAAAACTCAACCAATAGGATTTAGACAGGTTTGGGTCACTATATTAACCTTATCTTTAAGTATTAACTCTTAGTTAATTAGTTTCACTTTTACAATGTCTCTTTGTATTTTTATATTATATGGTTAATAAACATACTATATACATCAAAGAGACCCCCAAGTGGTCCATTAATGATAAAACTATCATGATATAAGTTTCTTGGTCAAAACATAGATTTTTAGTAATTTAATATCAATTAATAATATAATATTTGTTTTAAAAACTCTTTTATGTCAATTTTGACACTATTTAATAATTGATTTTTTTTTAAAATAATAACATAATTATTAATTAGAAAAAAGTTAATTAAATAAATAATAACATGTCATATTAACCTAAAATATTATTGGTATTTATGAAAAGTCTAAAATTTCATTTATTTGGGTATTTATAATATCAATTATTCTAATCTTTCATTAATTAGGTAATTACTACATCACCATTGTGTCATATATAAATTACATTATTTAATGTCTAAAAATTATAAATAAAATACCATTATGTAGGAAATCTTTTTATCTTTCTAATAAATATTTATAGTTGAAAATCCAACATATATAAAACTATGTAAAAATTGTTTTTCTAAAGGATATATGCTTATGTCATTTTTGTATTTATTTTAACTTAATTAAAATAAAGTGTCCCTATCACTTACAAGTGGCTCCATGGGGTCCCAAAATCGATCCAAAGATGGCCATGGTCGGACATGTATCAACCAATAAGGTTAGGACACGTTTTAGGGTAATTTTTTATTATTATAATATTATTTTTAACCCATATTTACCGGATTTACACTTTAACCATGGTAAATAAAATATTTACCGAAATAATTATTCAAAATGTCGAAAAATAATGGTTACCTATTTACACAATTTGATTATCCTGATTCCAAATATGGGATCCATTTTTCCAAATTCAAAACACAGAAGTGTCAGAAATTAATTTAAAATTAATTTCTGTTGTTAAAACAAAAAGCGTGTTTTTAAGAGATAATAACTATCAAAAGATTGACACTTGTTTATATCAGGTTTAATTGTGAAATTATATAAAATGACCAAAATTTTATTAAATGGTAAAAATATATTCTAAATATACTTTAAAACCACTAAAATTCATAATTTATCACAACTAATTATTTTTATTAAAAAAGTTGTTTTTAATTAAAATTTAGTAATTTTTACTATTCATCAAAAAATGAAAGTTATCCAAAAAGTACCAAAATTTCACCCTAAGATAATTTCAATATTACGAATCCAAAAATTAAGTCCAGTTAGAAAGATAAAATTTATAAAATTTCAAAAAGTAGGTATTACTATTCATAACGGCTAGTTTGATTGGTTGTGGTGTGTTAGAATCTCGAAGTTGTGTACAATGCACACCATTGCATTATTCAAAGGGAAACGTACCATGGAAGCTTGGGGTGTTACATTCTCCCCTACTTCAATAAATTGCGTTCTCGCAATTTGAAATTTTTTTTCGAAAATAAAAGGTTGAATATAGAAAATATCTTTGTGGGAAAACCGACATCGGAAATTGGGTTAATAAAATTTAGTCTTAATAAGAGGAAAAGAGAAATGAAAGGGTCACGACCAAATTATGATCTCTATTCAGAGAACATTGGTGGAAATTAGAGACATATAATTGGAGGAAAAATTTAAATATTTATAGGTAGTGATTGAGGTCATGAATCACAAACAAGTGTAAAATTGAGGTCCTTAAATTCATCAATCTATGATGATTTCAAATATCATCAGTTCAACAAAACATAAGTTATTAGGATAACACATTTTTGGTTTTAGGATTTTTCAAATAAAGTATAAGAATTAATTTCTTCATAGAATAAGAGAAGAAGAAAAATATATTCTTGACAAGTAGAGTTCCATCCTTTAACTAATTTATACCACAAACTCATCTTTCACTCTAAAAGATAATAGAATGTAAAAAATATATTATATTTATCCTATTTGTATAGGGTTCCAAAAAATGAATTTATAATTCATCTACCAGATCTTTTAAAAAAAACTACATTATTTAATCCAGGACATCACGTGGTCCAGTGGTAGGTGATACACCCTTGTCGTCGTTCGATTGTGGGTTCAAGTCTCACGGCCTTTCCAGACGCGACGGGTTGCCACCCAACCTCCGGGTTGTCCTTTTATGGGAATCCAAAATAATCCAAACTAGAACTATCCAAAATACTTCAGTCCAAAATTTATAAGGAAGGTAAACACAATGACGATACTTTTTTCCACGTAATAACATGTTAACACCTTCATCATGTATTCTTTTAAAACACTGCAAAATCCTGAATTACCATAAAACCTTATAGATTACATTCATGACCCCTTATTCTTTAAAGAATAAAGGATATACTCCTTCAATCCAAAAATGTTTTAAACCCAAACAATGATGGAATATAAAAATCATTAATTAGTTTCAAGGTAGTCAAGAATATCCAATATAATTTATCCAAATCAATCATGTATTATTCTAAAATCACTACCTCGGTATCAGAACCATATTATGGTTTATCTTTCCCTCAACCATATATTTTCAAAAAATTTAACCTGCTATTGAGTCACTTTTCTTTGTTCCACACAATATCAAGTCCTTAATGAAATGGTACTACAGTACAATCCTTATATACTCCATAATTATTATAACATGTACATTGTTGATACAACACTCAAATGACATAATCAACATAAGAACTCTAATCATTCCTCTTCATCTATGGTAGTATCATAACTTGATTATTATCTAATAGCATAATTTGCGTCATAGTCTGATGACTGGGACATAGGTTCTCCTAGTGTCCAAACTCCTTGAAAATGAAGCATTGTACATTTGAAACCATTTTCTTACCTTTGCAGTCACGTACTTTGTGTCCTTTTTCTCCACACTTATAACATACTCCCATTCCCTTCAAGAATTTTCCAAGGTGATTCTTTCCATAGTTATCACATATGGGAAAATACTTCTTTACCTTCTTCCTTTTATCTTTCCTTCTCTCTACCATCCTTTTCTTCTCTGGCTTCCCTTCAAAACCATAGGAATCTGAGAATTCTTTACTTATCTTATCAACACATGATACTATTTCTTCATATGATGATAATACGTGGGAGACAATTTCCCTTCTAAATTCTGGATTAAGAACATGAAAGATATGATCCTCCTTACTCTTTGGATCATGTGTATTGTTGGAGTTCTTATTACTTCTATTGGGCGCCATTTCTAAACAATGTCATAAACTAGATCAGTTTATGAATCAAAATACATAATTCCATACTTGTAAAACACTTAACATAAATTGAACTATTTATGGATATAATCCATAATCATAAAAATGTTTTCTTTTAGGACGTATATACTCATAAACCCTTCATAATGGTTTGTAAAGAAAATGAGAATTATCCTAAGCATATCCCCCGGGAGTGTCGTAACCAAGAGTGCAGCAAGGTCCGTTGTCGTGCACCAGTTCCCGTTTGAGTCTAGCTCAAAGTGTTTCATTATTATAATTATGGAGTATATAAGGATTGTACTGCAGTACTATTTCATTAAGGACTTGAGATTGTGTGAAATAAAGAAAAGTGACTCAATAGTAGGTTAAATTTTTGGAAAATATATGGTTGAGAGAAAGATAAACCATAATATGGTTCTGATACGGAAGTAATGATTTTAGAATAATACATGATTGATTTGGGTAAATTATATTGGATATTATTGACTACCTTGAAACTGATTAATGATTTGTATATTCCATCATTGTTGGGGTTTACAACATTTTTGGATTGAAGGAGTATATCTATTATTCTTTAAAGAATAAGGGATCATGGATGTAATCAATAAGGTTTTATGGTAATTCAGGATGTTGCAGTGTTTTAAAAGAATACATGATGAAGGTGTTCACATGTTATTACGTGGGAAAAAGGATCTTTATTGTGTTTACCTTCCTTATAAATTTTGGACTGAAGTATTTTGGATAGTTCTAGTTTGTATTATTTTGGATTTCCATAAAAGGACAACCCGAAGGTTGGGCGGCAACTCGTCACGTCTGGAAAGGCCGCGAGACTTGAACCCACAACCGAAGGGTGACTAGGGTGTATCACCTATCACTGGCCCACATGATATCCTAGATTAAATAATGTAGTTTTTTTAAAAGATCTGGTAGATGAATTATAAATTCATTTTTTGGAACCCTATACGAATAGGATAAATAGAATATATTTTTTACATTCTATTATCTTTTAGAGTGAAAGATGAGTTTGTGGTAGAAATTAGTGAAACGATGGAACTCTACTTGTCAGGAATATATTTTTCTTCTTCTCTTATTTTATGAAGAAATTAATTCTTATAATTTATTTGAGGAATCCTAAAACCAAAAATGTGTTATCCTAATAACTTATGTTTTGTTGAACTGGTGATATGAAATCATCTTAGATTGATGAATTTAAGGACCTCAATTTTACACTTGTTTGTGATTGATGACCGCAATCACTACCTATAAATATTTACGTTTTTCCTGCAATTATATTTCTCTAATTTCCACAAATGTTCTCCGAATAGAGATCATAATTTGGTGGTGACCCTTTCATTTCTCTTTTCCTCTTATTAAGACTAAATTTTATTAACCCAATTTTTGATGTGGGATTTCCCACAAAGATATTTTCTATATTCAACCTTTTATTTTCGAAAAACAATTTCAAATTACGAGGATGAAATTTATTGAAGGAGGGGAGAATGTAATACCCCAAGATTCCACGGTACGTTTCTCTTTGAATAATGCAATGGCGTGCATTGTACGCAACTTTGAGATTCTAACACACCACAACCAATCAAACTAGCTGTTATGAATAGTAATACATAATTTTTGAAATTTTATAAATTTTATCTTTCGAAATGGAATTAATTTTTGGATTCTTAATATCGAAATTATATTAGGGTGAAATTTTGGTACTTTTCGGATAACTTTCATTTTTTGATGAATAGTGAAAATTACTAAATTTTAATTAAAAACAACTTTTTTAATTGAAATAATTAATAGTGATAAATTATGAATTTTAGTGGTTTTAAAGTATATTTAGAATATAGTTTTACTATTTAATACAATTTTTGTCATTTTATATAATTTCAAAATTAAACCGGACATAAATAAGTGTCAATCTTTTGATAGTTATTATCACTTAAAAACACGCATTTTGTTTTAACAACGGGAATTAATTTTAAATTAATTTCTGCCACTTATGTGTTTTGAATTTAGAAAAATGGTTCCCATATTTGGAATCAGGATCTTCAAATTGTGTAAATAGGTAACTTTTATTTTTAGACATTTTGAATAATTACTTCGGTAAATATTTTATTTACCATGGTTAAAGGGTAAATCCGGTAAATATGGGTTAAAAAATAATATTATAATAATAAAAAATTACCCTAAAACATGTCATAACCTTATTGGTTGATACATTTCCGACCATGGTCATATTTGGGTCGATTTTGGGACCCCATGGAGCCACTTGTAAGTGATAGGGACACTTTATTTTAATTAAGTTAAAATAAATACAAAAATGAATTAAGCATATATCTTTTAGAAAATATTTTTTTACATAGGGTTATATATGTTGTATTTTCAACTATAAATATTTATTAGAAAGCTAAAAAGATTTTCTATATAATGGTATTTTAGGTATAATTTTTAGACATTAAATAATGTAATTTATATATGACACAATAGTGATGCAATAATTACCTAATTAATGAAAAATTAGAATAATTGATATTATAAATACCCAAATAAATGTAATTTGAGACTTTGTATAAATACCAATAATTTTATAGGTTAATATGACATGTTAGTAATTATTTAATTAACTTTTTTCGAAGTAATCATTCTGTTATGATTTTTACAAAAATCAATTTTTAAATAGTGTCAAAATTGACATAAAAGAGTTTTTAAAAAAAATATTATATTATTAATTGATATTAATTTCTTCAAAATATAAGGTTCGGCCAAGAGACTTATATCATGATAGGTGTATCATTAATGGACCACTTGGGGGTCTATTAGATGTATATAGTAAGTTTATTAACCATATAATATAAAAATACAAAGAGACATTGTAAAAGTGAAACTAATTAACTAGGAGTTAATACTTAAAGATAAGGTTAATATAGTGACCCAAACCTGTCTAAATCCTATTGGTTGAGTTGTTTTCGACCCATACCCACCTTAAAATATAAATAATCCACTTTGGATCCATTAGAAAACAAATATGAATTTATTATAAAATAATATTTCTAGCTTTTCCAAAGGTTCCCCTCACCCCTCTTATAAAAGGGCACCCCCCTTTCTTAGTAATTCACACATTCAAATCCTTTTGGCTCGGCAAAACCCTACCCAAATACTCTCTAAACGTCCCTCAATTCAACTTAGAGTATTTATTTTGATCAGAAATCCAACCTAAGGAGTCCTTTTGATCAAATCAAAAGGAAGAACCCGAAGAAGAGGTAATGATTTCACCACCCTTTTTCAAGTTCCTTTCTTCTTCCACTTCTTATTTATTTGTTATTACCATTCTAAAATAATAAATCCAGTATATTATATATAATTTTATATAATTATAAACATGGTGCAACCATATTTCAGTATTATATCCATCCTTTTAATGACATGTCACCATACGTGCGTACGTACGACTTACCGTCTCCACGTCGTGGTGTAATTGTTATTCAAAACATTATTATTTGGATGGGTATAATAATGATGTGTAATTCATGTAAATAATAAATATAACATGATAATGATTCTGTATATATGATATACCATCCAATTATATATTATTTTAATATCAAAAGAATGATATTGTCGCACATGCGTACGTACAGACTACCGTCTCTACGAACGCGATGAGATTGATTCTCCATCGTATCCATTCAAGTATAATTATCATTTGATGATTAAAAATAATGTTTAAGGACTTGATATAATTCTGAATATGAATAAGATACAACCTATCCATAACAAACACAACTTATGTAACAAAACATATAAAATAAAACGAGTAAGTTAACACCCGAAACGACGATAATTCCAAGATATTATTAACAAAGAAATGTTAAAAGATCATATATGATATAATATTAATGTATATGATTCTTGTATAATTTAATAAAAATTATTTAAACATTATAAAGGAGGTTAACCTACCCTAAACCACGGAAAAGTACAAGGTAAGGGTTAATTTTACAATCTCTTTATTATCTGAGGTTGTTTATACGTAATTATCTACTGGGATATCTTTATCATCCACATCCATGTTCCTTAAAAATGTATTTAAAAACATTTTTACTATTTACTAGAAAATGAGTTAAAGTCATTTATACCCTTATGGGTTTTGAAAGTAATCTTTCTGTTGTTTTCCAAATAAGGTACTTTTTAACCTTTTCGACAAATTTAAGGTAAGAATGTCTTTTTAAACTTGTACGGCGGGTGCGGTTATTTTCCGCCGTTATAAAATCGCGGAAGCTTCCCTTACAAGCTTATAAGAATATTTTCAAATTAAATGTTTTATTTTATAATTATGTGACTTTTAAATGATTTCAAAATGAATATTTTAAGAATTTCTGAAAGCTACTATTTATGAAGATCATAATTTTAAATGTTTTAAAGATTTATCTTTCTAAATATTTTTAATTAATGTCCATGTTTTCAAAATTATTTTAAGGATTTATTTATATGGACATGAATATTTTGAAATGATATTTCTTTTCAAAAGTTTCGAAGTGGTATGGGACACTTTGATTCAAAAATCTCTTTTAAATTACTTCCTTTATAAATGTGTGACTTTTCAATGATTTCGAGAAAAGAGATATTTCTATCAAAGAGTTTTGATTTCATCTATGTCAACATCCTTTGATGGATTTTATGCTTATTTGAAGTTGATTTATTATGATACAAAACTTTTGTATTTTATTGAAGGTTTTGTGATATTTTTTACTGTGGATGTGTTATTTTTATACCATTCATGGTTTATGGAGAAAGTGTTGACATTTCGTATGCTAGTTTTAATACGAATGTTTATGTTATGTTTAAACCTTTTCATATGGGAATGCATTGGACTTAGTAAGTGACGGGTGGATCCCACTATAGCTCCTCAATGCATCGGTAGGTCTCATGAGACAAACTAGTGTCTTGGAACAAGGCCTTGAAAAAATCTGATTTGTAGTCTTGGCACGAGGCCTTGGATATGTGGTTATAATAGTCTGGGATTATGCATTCCATCATTATGAAAGTGGTTATTGATATTTCATGTGATTATTCGATTGGTATAATATCGATGTGAATAAGTAAATGGCATTATTTCATCTTATTTTTTCCATACTATGTTGAAGTTCGAGTTTAAAAGGCTTTTGTTTTAGTTATAAATTGCCTTAAATGTTTATTCGTTTTTTATGAAAATTTCCGCTATATTGTTATCCTTACTGGGCATTTGAGCTCACCCCTTTTTTATGTTTTATTTTTCCCAGGATATAAAAATGTAATTTATGAATGACCTGCAGGGATAGTATGAGGGGATAAGAGTGTGGACTATGGAGACTATATTGTTGTAGTTTTCATTTTATGATGTAATGTAAATTTTATTAATGTATCTAGTTATTCCAAGGCTACTAAACTAATCGGTCTTTCGAGATTTGATCTTTCTTGTGATCATGCCAATGTTATGTAATAATGCACCGACTCTGGGTAACTGGGGTCGGGGCGTTACAAAAAGCAAGAAAGGTATTTATTATTTAATATTATATTATTTGAATGTAATAAAGTCAGATACCATAAGTATAAATGTTATTCACTAAAAAAATAAAGATAATTCAAGAAGAAAAAAAATAAAAATAAAAAGTCTTTAGTTGTTGGTTGGAGTTTTATAGGAAATTCTGATTCTAGTGATAAATTTGAAAGTGAGTAGAAGATGACTAATCTTTGTCTCTTGAATTTAGATATGAGTAGGGTTTGTGATGATTATAATTTTTATTTTAAATATTCTAAAGATTCAAAAAAATATAAAACTACAATTGAGGACTTAAATAATATTTTTGATAAGTACTCTGAAGAAATTTAGAAAATTTCTTGAAAATAGAAGAATTTGGGTAAATATAAGAAATTGAAAAACTTGATGGTAAATATAATAATTTTGAATCATTTGAGGTTTTATTTTATATAATTAGAGTTAATAAATGAATTATGCTATCATACCTTAGTTTATATAGGGATATTCCTCTTATATTTCATGATTTATACCCTCACTGATAGTCACTAACTTGTGGCCTAATGGAGGCATACTTTAGTGGGTCACTCTTATTTTCACTATCAGTATAGGATGGGTTTTCGTGAAGGCAGATTGTGATAGTTGAATTATATGAAAATATGAGATTCATTTTGATATATTAATTTCCGTTATTTAATTATTTAATATCTACTGATATAATTAGAGGATTTTTTGAAGATTTATTTAGATATCATTTTAATGAAAAGTTAAATATCAACCAGAATATTTGAGGAATATTATGGAAATAAGTTTCCATATTATGAGTAAAAGAAGATCATTTTTATTCAATAAATCTAAATTAATTTATCTCATAGATTTTTGGGAGAAATAAAAGAGAATTAAAGAAGATGTCTACCATTTTGAATTAGGTGTGCACTCTATTAAGCGTGAGAAAAATCTTAGACTGATTTGAGACAATATCTAAAAAATACTGCTATTTTGTGAGGGATAATTAATGATATCCTACTAATAATACATCAGATAAATAGAATAAGATTCAAAATAATTCAAAAAAGAGTCAAATGGTTAGATAATACCTTCTATAAGGAACATAATTAGTTCCTAGTTGTTTATTTGTAATAATTTTATAAGTATTTTATTCATAAATTGGTGTTACCTCAAATATGAAGAAATAAATATAGACTCCTATGTTGTAATTGAGATTATTTTGAAAATTATTATGATTCTAGAATTATTGTAAGGGTAAAAAGTTAATACCCACTTATCTTTAATATTCATTATGAAATTAGTAGATCATTATTCCATGGACATTACCATGCATAACAGGGATCTATCCTTCCAAGATGAAATAAAACCTTGTAAAAATATCAAGTGCTTTTTTAGTTCTCTTTAATTTATACATAAAAAGTGTGAATTGAGCAGGTTGAGGGAGATTTATTTGCTCTAAAAAGTATATATGTTCAATTTAAAATAATGTGGTTAAAACAACCAACACAAATTCAACCCCTTATTGTAAATATTTACCATACACCTTCTTGGAACATTTCAATTGGCATCAATACTATTAGGTTATACCTCTAATTGGATTTATCTGAGTTTTATCTTTAATTTATATCAAGACAGCTAGAAAAATTAGTTTTTTCTTTATTTGTCATTAAAGTGACATAATCAATATGATTATTTGATTTATCTCAACCATGTTATTAATATTTCCTAAATAATTATGGATAATAAGAATTATTTCAATAATAGATCAATTCCTATCTTTTATGGAAAAAATTTACATTCTTAGAAGGATAGGATGACACCCTACCTATTCTTTTTTAGGTATGAAGGTACTTTATGTTTCCTTGATTGGTTTTCGGTATTTTTATAGATAACCCATGTCGAATTACCTTTTGAGTAAGAATATTGAGTATTATAGAATGGATAAGAATCTAATCCTAGAATTTCTCTCAGATAAAGAATTCACCAAGGTGGTGGACATAAATATTTCTAAATAAATCTGGGTGAATCTTGAGCACATTTATAAAGGGAACACTAATTTAAAGGAAGAAAAATTATAAATATAGATATAACATTTGAATATGTTAATATAATTAATGATTAGTTTATTAATTATTTTTTTATAATATTCAATTATATTATGAAAAACACCATAATCTTTATAGAAAAGTTATATGATTCCAAAATTGTTAATAAGTTGTTGAGAATACTTCCTAACAGGGTTGATTCTAAAGTATCTATATTGATGATATAACTTTGAATCAACTTATTTTTATTGATTTTATATAACATATTTACTAAATATGAAATGAATAATTATTACCCTTAATTAACATATTTTTTTCCTTTTACCATGGTAATAAATGTTTACTAGGGTTACTATTCATATCATCAAAAAATTATGTTGACCTTATTACCTGATATTAATTATGATTATTAAAAATATTTAATCCATTTTATCAAAATTATTTCACATAGTTGGAAGAATTTAAATTAAAATAAAATTCGCAAGCATGATGGAAATCAATATTTCAAGAAACGAATTTTTCAAGGGAAATATGATTTTACTTTAACTCTATAAATATTAATATTCATTATAGGAATTTAAATTAATAAATATTTATATATAATCTAAAAATTTAATTTAAATATTTTCTCATTATGTGTTATTTTAATTAATTAAAATAGAGAAACATTATACATTTTAAAACAGATTTTCAGAAAAATTCTTTTTTTAAGCCAAAAAATAAACTTATACTAAAATCCAATATAAAGATTTTTTAAATGCAATTAATTGAATTATATATAACTAAATAATACTTATGTTAGATTTAAATAAAATTAAAATGATATTTGGAATTTTATTTTACTTAATTTATCAATAGAAATGATAATTTCACATAAAAACGATATTTTTCACTATTCACTAAAAAATCCATATTTTCTGAAAAATACCAAAATTTCACCCTAAGTTAATTTGGATATTATGATATAAAAAATGGGAATAATTTTATCAAATATAATTTCTAAATATTCTTGAAAATAATTATAATATTCTTTTCACAAAAATAAATAAAAAATATTTTTGAAGAAAATGTCTTTTAAAGAAAACAAGGACATTTCCAAAAAAATTGAGTAATTATTTAATAATAATTTATCAATAAATTTATGATGAGTAATATATATATATATATATATATATATATATCTCATAAGTAATTTAATCATACTCATAACCACAAATTTAATGGAAATGTTAAAATGATCATATTTAAACAATCATTATTTGTTTGGGTTCAATGTTGTATATCAAATATGCTATCGAACATAGTTTTCTATTTTAAAAACTCAGGGAATTAAATATTATAAATAAGAGGATCAACATGAGACTAACTCTAAAATAAATTTCAAAAGTTATTAAAATTCAAAAAATGTAAGGAATCATTTGTAAAAAGGAAAATGTTTTCCAAAATAAGAAGCCTTTTGAGTAAGTAAGAATAAGAGAATCATAAATTTATTTATTTTTTAATTAAAAAATGATAAATATTGTGATAGTTAAATAAATTTACTTATAATTATTAAATAATATAGATATGGTAAAAGTAGTAGGTATGCTAGAAGTTTCTCTAGTAGTAAAGATCCGAAAGGCTATGTGGAACATATAAACGAATCTAAACTTGAATAAAGCCTTAATAAAAATATTAATATCAAATTATATATTGAAAATATTATAAATTAAGTTTATATGCATGCAAAAAATGAATCTGAATTATAAATAAGATAAATTGAGAATGTTAAAGAACTTAAAATTATGAAATGTAAAATTTCTCAACTTAATGTTATCAATAATGAAATCGATGATGAGGTTTTGGAAAAATATAATAATGAATATGTATTCAAAATTAATTGATTCTGATAACATATTGATGGAGTTTATAGATAAATTTAAAAAATCTAAAGCGATTCTTGATGAATCTTCTATGTTTGTAGAAATTATAATCATGGAAAAAATAATTTTGAGGGGTGTATTAACTTTAAAAGACTTCACACTGAAGTATGGAAGGGACTTATATTCATTGGATATGTGATTCATTTATAACCCAAAGTAAATGAGGTAAAATATATTCATTAATATTTATTATGTGTAAACACTATTTTAACTAATAGTGTAAGTTTGGAAAAATAATTTAGAAAAAATTAGCCCTATAATTTAAAAAAAATACATGACCACATTAGTGTGCCTGTTAAAACACCTAAAAAAATTTATCCTTAAATAAGGCTCATTATGAAACCTATTTATCTATAAAAAAAGTGAAAAATCCTAGAAATAATCTACATAAAAGTAGAAAAGAGATGTTTAAAGGATATTTTTTATGTTTGGAATTTTTTTACATTAAACATATAGTTTCTAATAAACCATGTCTTTTAATAGAGGGTAAAAATATATGAATAAAGGAGGAGTTAATTTATAAATATTAATAAACCTACCAAAAGAAATCATGATATAAAGAAAAAGTTTAATAATTTTTTTTGATTATTTGAGAAGTGGATGTAAAAGGTACAATAGAGATGATCATGGTGTTGAAGATTGTGAGTATATCATCTTTAAGAATGTGGAATATAATATTGAAGCCATCCATATCAGATAATCTGAAAGATAAATATGAAGGTGATATATATCTTAATCAATGAAAATTATTGGATAACATGTATGATCTAAATTCACCTAAGAAATTATTTTCATATGAAACCATAAATATATCTATTAAAAATGGTAAATTAGAAGATTCTACTTTTGTTTAAGTGTTGTACACATTCTAAGACATTGAAAAGAAGGTGAAATAATGTAATAAAAAATTAAGATAGCGGGAAGAATAAAATATTAACTATCTATGAATAATTTAATATATTTGGAAGAATATCAATATGAAGATGAAGTGATAAATTCAAAATAAAATTTTCTTGATAATTTTTATGGAATAGGTGGTCAATATGGTCAAATTTAGGAAAAACTACCTCATAATAATTTTTGTAAAACTGTAGAGGTTTGATCACATTCAAAGTGAAGGAAGATATTAAAGATTTATGCTAGATAAATTTTACATACAAACATAAATCATAGTAGGAGTTAATATGGGTAATAAAATTTTAAAAAGTTTTAGCAGAATTAATTTAATTTGGAAAGAATATAATATTTCCATGAGAAAATATTACAAAAAATAGTTTTTAGAAAGAAATAGTTTTTGGGTGATTGAAGAAAAATAAATCTATATTAAATATTTACATGAGACTAAAATTAATTTTATGAAACATATAAAATTTCAAAGGCTTACTAGGTGAAAAATTTAGAAGAAAACCAAGAGTTAAAGATTTTATTGATACATATGAAAATAAAAAGTTGATGACAAATAAAATTGAAGAATATATATCTGAATGTGATATTAAAGTTTTAAAGAATAATATTAAATGTTTTATTTATAGTTAAATAGAATATATGAATTTATTTAATAAATATATTTGAGGTCCAATTGGAATCACACCTCATTTTAGAATAGTAAAATTTTGGATGATTACCCCTTCCTTCTCTTATTATTTGATGATGTTAATAAAGATGGATGGATAATTTTTGAAATACTAGGGGGTTTTATGTGTTAGATCTGGTTCCCTAAAACCAACTTTTTTGTACTTTATGATTATATATATAATCAAATTATTTAATATTACTAAATATCTTATTAGATAATGATTTTTCTTCTATGTGACATTTTAATGTGATAATCTATTTTGATTACTTGTCACATTAAAAGGTCAAAATAATTCCCCTATACGATGATGACCTTGAGATGATATGATATTATTATTAGATTCATGTACTATGGTTGGATGATATCATCTAATGGGACATAAATGACACATGTTACCATGGATAGGGGGTCATAATACATTCATACTTCTTCCCATGAATTTATCCCTTGGTAATCACTAAGATAGGAGGTTATGAGAATAATCATACCATAGAAATTCCACATGTTATATGTGTCAATGGATATTCCAATATGTGAGAATGTGTATTGGTCCTTTGACTTGAGATTATTAGTACTGCATGTCACGAGTCATGTACTTTTATGTATTATCAAAAACCATGATACCATATGTTCATAGTGAATTATAATACATTTGGTGAATCATAAGTGATATAAAATTAATTAATATTTTAATATAGGATTTTTCCATTCCGATTTAATGGAAATTTGATATCTTAGACCATTTGATTGATTTAGAACCACCTAAATAAGTCCATATCCATGTTGGTATACAATTGGTAAGTTTATTTTTTTTGAAATTCAAAGAAATAAAAATTGATCACATAGGTTGAAGATATAAAGTATGAATTTTTCAAGATTAGAGATGTCAATATAAACGGATAATACAAAATTATAAGCATTCAAAGGAGGGTATTATCATTGAAAAATTTAACTTCTTTCTCTATAGGTTCCTCAGCATGTTGTAATTTTGAAAAATTCACCCTAATGACACTGAGGAAGAATCCCAGAGGTCCAAAAACTATGTGAATATAAAACCTTAGTTAAATTCTATATGAATTTAATATTAGAGTAAAATATTATCTTATAATTTTAGAATAATATTTATTCATGTTTTATATTGATCACATATATTCAATTAGAAATTATTTTAAAGTATAAATGTATGAGTTTAATATTTTATAGATATTTATTTACAAGTTTAGTGAATATAATATTATTTATTTATTAGTGAATAATGTAGTGATTTTTATTTATTTAAATAAATAGTCAATATTCAAAGTTTGATAAATATCAAGGAGTAATTATAGGGAAAGTTATAGGATCATGTGAAAATGATATATTAAATATAATTTTAAAAAATATCAATTATTTAAGAAATGATACTAATTTTATTTGAACTCATTGCACACATTAAGGAAATAATAATATTATTTATATCATTATAGACATAGGGTTCACTATGGATTAAAATAATAATAAGGGCCTATGTGAAATTATTTATCCATGATTGAGCACTATATATGCTTGGTTATAACATTTTCTCATTTTATTTTGTAGTACACGATACACCCTATCTAGAGAATTATCTCAAACCTAGAGAGAATGAAATATCTGGAATGATCTCAAGTGGTGAGAACCTTGACCCCCCTCCTCCCTCTTATGCATTTGAGAGAACCTTAGGAATCCTTCATGTAAGGAAGGGATTATTATTGTGATCAATGGTAGATTATACAAGAAATTGGTATTTGTTTCACTAGTATGCGATGATTCTACTATGATATACTAAGGTTTTAGAGCACATGTGGATTACCATTAGAGGGATTATAACATTAAATCCTTCATCATAATGATGGTATAACAAGAGTGGTCAACAAAATCATCAATGAATAAATAATTGAAAGTGACATAATTCTTTACTTCTAAATACATTAATTATATATTATATATGATGATTCTATATTGATTCCTCTAAATTAGAAATAATTTATTTTTAAGGATTAATATGAAGGTATTAAAAAAAATTTGGGCTCAGGCCCAACTGCTTTTATTATACACCTCAAAAATTTCAAGTGGTATCAGTGTAGCCACATAATAATTTATAAATATTTCTTAATCATTGATTGATTCTCACATTTATTGTTAGTTATTCATTTATGGTTTATCATTTATTTAATCAAAAAGTACATTAACACATTTTATCAATTAACATGATTCATTCAGTTTCATATGATTAAGATTAGATATGAACACATGAAGAATGATTTGAGATATCATTTGAAGGTGTCGAAGATTCTAGTTGAAATACATGACTACATGACATGTAACTAAAAACGACACACTGTGTATCAAGGTTCACTATATCAAGATGATCTATGGGAAAAACTGCTCACTAGATGTAAAATATCACATGCTATGTAATTATAAACCACATGCTGACTGGTCAAATGTAACCTAGTTTTAGGGTTTGCATAATGTGTAGATGGAGTACATTTTTTGTAACCCTACATAGTTCAGCCAATAATTTTCATAAAATCCATGTGGTAAAAGTATATGACTTGTATTTATTACACAAAACTTAGTGAATTAATGTTGTTAAACATGGTCCAATTATTATTATATGGTGTATATCTGGTGTACATGATATATAACACATAAATGTTAATGTGGATTACATCCAAAGTCTCAAGGAATGTATTGCACACAACCACATAAAGAGATATGTTCCATATAGCTGGAATATAAAAATTGTGTATCTTAGACCCATTTATGTGAAGTACACCCTAATACAAATTGTACACCACTTAAATTAATAATGTGGAAATAAAATTAATTAAGGAATTAAACCAAACTACATGGTTTGTAGCTATCGTACACATCATGTGACAAGGTTTATAACATAAAAATACCTAATTAATTTTCATGTTAAATTTGAAACTACACGCCATGTATAGTTATTAAACATACCATGTACGTTACACATTCATTAAAAGTGGTACATGCTATATATATTAAACACATGATCTGTGTCATAAATAAGCTGAGCTCTTGAATCAGTTTGAAATGCTAAATTCTATGTAAATATGTGACACACTGTGTTCACTACATTCCATGTAAGTAAACAATTCATGAAAAGGACTATACAATATAATAGATAGTTCAGACGGGTACATACCATGTTAACTCCAAGTACATGCCATATAATTAATTAATTTGAGTAAAATAAATTTATTAAATTTGTTTAAAATTACAGAATATGGGAATCCCCATGATTTTTTAGATAGACTATTAAGATAAAAAACTTAATCAACTAATAAGATAGTTAATTTATTAATTAAAATATTTTATCTTAATAATAAATAATTAATTGAAATAAATTCTATGTAGTTTAAAATGTATATTAATTTTATGTGTGGATGATCAAGATCATAGGAAAAACTATGTGTGTGTTGGTTATCTTTTATTTTAATTATTATTGCCTAGATTTTTATAACAATAATAATTAAATTAAAATGATTTCCCTCATTTCACCCCTCCTATTATTATGTATGGTCTTGACTGTTACTGATTTATTTTATATAAACCCCTTATCTATTGCATTATATCCCCTAACCTATGTGTAGTTAAAATAATATATAAATGATGAAGCTCTCAAGTGAGTAAAAGGGGTTCAAGTTTAGAGATGAAGTGATACTAACAAAGGAGATAAATAAGAGGGCATGTGGACTAATGAAACTTGAATCAAGCTTGGTTTAAGGAGTTATTTCCCTAGGTCCAAGGGTTAGTTTATTATCGTCTTGATAAATTGACCATTAAAAATCTCATGATCATACCACTTTATTTATTTTATTTCTATCAGTTTTATTTTTTACTTATTTATCTTTATTTGATTCTTATCATGATCATATGAAATAAATTAATTAACAAGCTTTAAAGATGGAATAAAATAATTTTATTATGCATAATTTTTTACTAATAAATGGTTAATCAATTAAGTAAAATGCATATAATATTAACAATAATGTAATAAGATAAAATAAGGAAATTTTTATATAAAGATAAAAATAACTCAAGGAAAATATTATGTTGCTATAGCCTTCCATTATTTTAGTTAAGTTGTAACTATAATTAAAATTACTCATTGGGACCATGTCAGGATTCTTTAAATTATTAGGGAGTCTAAAATAAAATTTTGGTTTGACTTAACATAGTGAACTTAAAGGGTTTACTACCCAAATAAGGACTTGTGTATCTGCGATGAAAGTGTTGAGGAAATTTGATTCAAGGATTTCAAGATTGGGGAGTCCACTCAACAGATCAAGGAGTTATGAGTTAATGTAGTTGTAAAGTTACTCTAGCCTAAAACCGTTTGAATATATTTTTAGTCCCAAGTATATATTATGATATGGGTAATACATATTCTTTTTAGTATAATTTCCATGATATATGACATTCTGAATCCAATGGTGAGGGATATTGGGATTTGATAAAATATTGAATGACTAATAAATAAAATTTATTATATCAAATATTTGGTAATAAAGATAAAGTAATAAAATATGCTATTATTTATTATAGAAAATATGAAGCAATATGACTACGATATTATCACTATGATCCATTTTGGATAAAGATAATCTCCTCACTGACATTAATTTCCAAGAGTGGTGTAGATGCTTGCGTATTGTGTTTCTCTAAGAACAGAGATTGTACATGCCAGATTCTCCATTTTCTGAGCCTCTTTCCAAGGAGGCTACTAAGGATGATTTATCTATATACTCAAAACACATGGATAATGCACTATACATCTAGTGTTTGATGTTATCTTACATGAAAAGTGAGATTTAAAAGATTTATAAGGAAATGGATGCATACATGATGTTGGATCATATTAGTGATCTATATCAATAGAAATACATCTAAGAAAGATACAAAATATCCAAGGAACTATTCATGTGTGATCTTAGAGAAGGGGTAATAGCTATGCCTCATCTAGTAAAAATTATTAGATACATTGATCACTTGTAAATATTTGTATCTAATCTCCCAAATGAGTTGCACAACCATCTAGTGTTATCCTTACTGCCACCAAAATTCTCTTGTTTCATTTTGAATTATAATATGAACTATGTTAAGAAGTAAATCTTAAATATTATTACTTTAATTAACCAAGATGATAAAGAAATTATGAATGAAAAACCTATGGTACTTATGATAAATAAGAATATTAGAAAAAAGGAAAAGGTACATAATACTTAGTCCAAGTCTAAGTCTATAGAGCACTATCCTTCCAAGATGAATAAGATCCAAAGGCAAGGGAAGGAACAAGATGCAAAATGTTTTTTATATGGAAAGAAAGGCCAATATAATAATATTTTCATAAGTATATAAAAGTAAAGGGAATCTTCAAGTGGGTTCATTATCAAGTGAAATATTTATATTCCATATAATTGAGCATTATATACAGGTTTTTGTTCTCACATTTGTATCCAAATATAGAAACCAAATAAATTCAGGAATGTTTCCATGGGATATGTGGATCTATGGGATTATAATATGATGAGGCTATCTAATTTTTCCATTAGAGAGCACCACCTCACATTTCCATTATTCATGATATTAGTTTTAAATAACTTTTATTACGTTCCTATTGTTACCAAGAACATGATTTCTATGTCATTTTTGGAATCAAATGAATTTTTATTCATGTTTCGAATAAAAAATATTTATTTTAAAATGATATCATATTATATGGTATTATAAAACTTAATAATATTCTTTATGTATTAAATTACTAAAAAAATGTTTTGGAAATTGATAATGAATCCAGTTTACATGAATCATATCACACATAGTTGTGGAATCACCGACTTTGTCATATAAATGAGAAGCACTTGACAAGGCTCTGATATGATGGTTATTTAAACTATTTTGAACTAAAATCACTTGATAGATATCAAAATTGTTTACAAGGAATAATGACAAAACCATATATTGGTGGGAAAGGTGAAAGGGCTATAGTGATTTTGGAATTGGCACACATAGATGTGTATGAACCTTTTTTTGATAAAATCTAGAGGTGGATACTCATGCTTCATAACTTTTATGGATTAATTGAGTAGATATATTTATTTATACTTAATGAGGAATAAGTCAGAATACTTTGGAAAATTTAAGGAATTCAAGAATATTGTTGAGAATCATCTTGGAAAGAAGATAAAGAATATTTGTTTCAATTGAGGTAGAGAATATATTAACTAAGAGTTTATCAATTACCTATGGAATTTTTGGATCCTATATTAACTCTATCATCTTTATAAACTATAGTGTAATGGTGTTAGTGAAACGATAAATCACACCTTTCTTGAAATGGATATGTTGATGATGTGTCCTTCATATTTTATACTATCCTTTTTGGGATATGCATTACAAAATACAGTGTACACACCAAACCATGTGCCAAATATTAATCCCTGATATGGTGGTGGTATAAAGGTCAATATGGGGGGGGGTGAATTGACCATTTATTAAATTTTAATAATTATAATCCAGGTTTTAAAAAATTATAGCTATGGAAATAAAAAGTAAATGATGCATGGGATATTTTTATTATAGTTTAGATCAAAGGTATTATACATTTACTATTCACTCCTATCAAATAGATAGAAAAATTAAATACACTAAATAAAACCTTAATTTTTATGGGGATTCACAACCCTTTATTACCAACCTTTTCACATGTGGAGTCACAAACCAATGCCCTCCCCTTTTCTAATCTGGAGGCACAACCCAATACTAAATTTTAAAGGGGATTCACAGCCCACTCAATACTATATTTTTCTAACATGAAGGCACAAACTAGACATACCTTTTGTTGGGGTAGTATAACCCTACAATACTGAATTTTTATATGGGAGTCACAACCTAACACTAACACATACAATGGAAATATATATATAGGAAATACCAAAAAACTTGAATTTAAAATTAAACAAAAAAGAAGAAGATGAAGAAGCTTTGATCATAATAGACGGTTCTATTTAGCTCATTGATGATAAATATAGATGTAAAAATGTAGTTTTTATATTTTTATTGATGATTTCAATTTTATATTTTTCAAAAAAATATCTCAATCCATGCACAACAAGTCTTTTCTTATTTATTTCATCATATATTTATCAAACTATTTTATAGAGTCTATTTATTATCTGTAGTTGTAGGATCATACATTTGGGACTTCATAGCCATTTCAGTTGAAAATATAAAATCTTTCATGCATGAGTAAATTCCTTTTTCAAGAATACAAATAGTTAGGAAAATAAATATCATGTTTAAAAATTGTTAAATATTTCCTAAAATAAATAACACATGATAATTGACATGTTAAATTCATTAATAAACCACATTTATCCTTCTAAAAATTTTATAGAAAAATATAGTAAATATAAAATGAGAGAATAAATATTAAATGCAATAATTCTAATAATAACTATTTAATAACATCATAATTTTGAAATAATTTATACGAAACAACCCTTGATCTTCTAAAAAATATTTGAATCCAAAGTATATAATTTTAGAATTTATTATTTATAATGAATATATATAAGGATATTCAAATAAGGTCTCTAACATAATATAAATTCAATATCAATGTATGTATATTCACATAATAGTATTTTTCATCATTACATAAGAATATACTTCACATAATCATATCCACGTAAGGATATTCATGTAGAAAATTTTCATGTAAGTGAGAATAGTTTATGTAAGGGAATTCATGTAAGAAAATATTTCATAAAATAAAATTCACATAAGTGTATTTTTCATGTAAATTTATATATATGAGTTATAACCAAAGACATACTTAAGTGATTTTTTCTCTAAAATCATTTCATAAGAAGCACGAAAAACTTGAAGAATAATTAATGAATAATCAACATAAATCAATTATACTATAAGAATTTAATTCTTCAAGAACTAAAATGATAATATAAGTATTAAAAATGCTATGAGAAATTATAATTACCCATTTATAAAATAGATAATTTATTTTAAAAAATAAAAAATATAATTTAAAAATACTCATGTTAGAGGGAATAGAAGAAATATATTTTTTGTAACTATAAAAACAAAAAAATATATGTTTTTCAGGGAGATAAACTAATAAAATTCTCCATTTGATAATTATAAAACCAGGTATTAGCTACTAAAAATATCTCCCCCCCATTTTGAATTAATAAAAAAATATGAATAATAAATTATTTAAAAATATAACTCTTAAGAAAAAAGAGAATTGTTCTTTTCTTTATGAAAACAAATCTTAAAGAAAGTTTAAAAATAGCAGCACATTCAAAATATTCTCCTTAGATATATAAAAAAATATAGTAATTAATAAATTAATAATATATTTCATTATAAAATTGGTTTTTAAAAAACTTAAGTGTAATAATTATAAGTATAAAAAATTAAAAATCTATAGATAACTTCCCTGAATAGAAAATCTCATTATAGTTATCAAGGAGCCACTATAAAGTATTAAAATATAATATTAGTAAGATGTTAAATGAAAATTATTAAAGATTATTCCCAATATATTCCCAAAAATAAATTCAAACTCCCCTAAAAAATATTTTAAAAAGTTAAATTTCCATCAGACCAAGTTTGAGTTTGATTTTTTCAAACTTGGTAAAATCAAAAGGTTTAGATTAAATGTTAGCAGGATGATTTTCTGTATAAATAAATTACATATTTATATTTCATTTTTTAACATTATCTATAATAAAATGAAACATAAAATCAATATGTTTTGTTCTATAATGATGTAAATGATTTTTGAAAATGGAAATATTATAAATATTGTCATAGAATATAATCATATTTTCAAAATTAAAACCAAAATAAGATAAAATTTGTTTAATACAAAATTATTATGAGAAACATAAAGTAGGAACTATATATTACATTTTAGTAGTATAAATAACAATAAAGTTCTATTTCATTGAACTCCAAGATACCAAAAATTTACTAAGTAAATGACACATACTTGATGCGTTTTTTCTATCAATCTTGCATCCATAAAAACCAAAATAAGAATATCTAATACGATCAAATGAAGTTTTAGTAGGGTTAATAAACCAAGATTTAAATATCCTTTAATATATTTGATAAAACTTTTGATATCATTTAAGTTAATTTCCTTTGTATTATATTTAAATCTAGAACATATGAAAACACCAAACATTAAATCAGGTTGTGAAGTAGTTAAATACAAAAAACTACTAATCATACCTCTAAAAGTTTCCACGTGAATGGATTTTTTATATTTACCAAAATATAATTTTTAATTGGTACTCATGGGGGTATTCATACTTTTATAATAATCCAAACCAAATATTTTAATTAAATATTTAGAATACTTGTATTGATTAAGAAATATACCATCATTTATTTGAAAAAGTTGAATACTGAAAAAAATTTAATTCAGTCATCATAATCATATCATATTTAGATGTCATGAAATTAAAAAAATATTTAAAAATGATTTCATAATAAGTTAAAAATATCATTATTATAATTTTTCATAATCAAAATATCATTAGAAAATTTCTTTATAAATAATTTATGATCAAATTTTCCCTTTTCACTTTTTTTTTCAAAAAATGTTTGAAAATATTTCATACAAATATCTATACTCTTATTTGAAACCTCTTAAATATTTAGATAGTTTCAAGATATGATTTGAATACTTTTCATATTCAAATCCATGGTTTTTTAACATATAATTCTTCATAAATAAATAGAATCAAGAATGCACTTTTGATATCCATTTGATATAATTTAAAACAATGAAAAAAAACATATGATAATAATATTCAAATAGATTATAGACTTTATAATGAGGAAAAAGATTCTTAAAATTCAATACTTCCTTCTTGAGAATAATCTTGATATATTATCTGAGATTTATTTATAATGATTTGACTAGATTCATTACGTTTGTTTCTAAAAATCCATTTTGTTCCAATAACATGGGAGTCATTAGGTGGAACAACCAAAATCCAAAAAATATTTATACAGAACTAATATAACTCATCTTACATAGAAAAAAATATAATTTTAATAATTTAAATATTAAAAAAACACTATGTAAAAAATCAGAAACAAAATAATTACAAGAACAAAAGACTATATAAGTTCTCTTAGTTTGAATATTTGATTCAACATTTCCAATAATATTATCTATATAATGATATTTAGGAGGTTTACTACTTTTATAATTAGGTTGGGAAGGTAATTATTAGTGATCCCCCAAATAGGTTCATTAATTTCACTAAGTTTATCTATTTTACATCTCACTCTCTTAGGTGGTTTTAATGATCAAAAAATCTAAATTATGTTTTTAGAATTTTCATTTCATGGATTTCCGTATTTTTGAAATTTATTGACTTATTAAAGAGGTAAAAATACTTTAAACTACTATTTAAACATATTTTTTTACTTTAATAAAAGCTCCAAAGAGTTTAAATAAGTATTTTGGGGATTCTAGGAGTTTTTTTGGAGCCCAAATATCTCATTTTTGGAGAAGCAGATTAAGGCACATAGTTGGTTCTTGGTTAGTAGTAATGGTACAGATCAACCATGCATGCCAATAATTAAGGTGCATTGTTAGTTTAACCATGAAAGAGGAGGTACATGTCCATGAAAAATCTGCAATAAATTATAGGTGTGTTGATCATGGTTGGAGCATGATTAGTTTAACAGCGTTCTTAATCATGTGGGGGGGGGGGGTGAAAACATAGGAAATAAGGATGAATTGTTGTGCATGGTTTTTAAAAATATGTTCCTAGCCATGAGAGGGGGTGTTCTACTTAGAAAGTGGTACCACATGGTTGGAACATGGTTTTTCCAACCATGCAACCAAACCATGTGACTTTTAAAAGAGGGTGTAATTATTCTTTTTCCCATTGGGAATTTAAATCATCTTCCTCTGTTTTCCTTCCCCAAATCACACAAGAGACCCTCCTACTCATTGAGAGCTCCCTCCTCCTCTCAACCTAGTATTTATGACTCCTCCTTCATCCAGCCTCTGATTCAGGTTCTGCTGGTATTGTTGGATCCATCTTAGTAAGACTTTTAATACTCTTAATTACTTTCTTCATTTATCTCACTGTATGGAATTCTAAATCTGTGTGAGCTAATATGCCCTGTTTTTAGGGTATTTTTCAATTTCTATGATTTCTACCATTCTAGAATGTGTGAATGGATTATAATACATGAGAAGTCTACTAACCACCAAATATATGTGTTCAATCCCTTTTTCCATAAAATTATTGATGTTTTTATTTTTTACCATTGCAACACATGATAGAATTTATGTGTGACTCCCCTTAAAAATTGAATTAAATTATTAAATTTTTATCATTTAAAATGGATTATCCTTACACCCTAACTAGAACCTTTGGAGGATGTAAACCTCAATGTGAGCTACCCCATTATGGTGTGTCAATTTAAATGACCATGAATTCTAATACTTAAAATGAATTTTAACACCTTTTGAGATGGGTTATATTGGATTTTTGAAATTAAATGGTTTAATGGAATTAAATGAAATTAAGTGATACCTTTCTAGGACTCCTAAGCCTAGGTTGTGTAATTGAACCACCTTCTAAGGTGAGTTGAGTTCCTTACATAATAGACATGGATAATTGATATAAATAAAAGGTGAATAGAATATTCATTTTACTTATCCCTTATTTAATTATTAAAATCCAATTATGGTTATCATTATTATTATTTAAACAATCATGATTGACTATAGTCATGAACCTTTAATTACTTTAAGTTGATGAGTTTTTTGAGAGATAATTAGACTCCCATTATGTTTTTCCTTAAACAATCTCATGGGATTTTGCTGATCCACTGATGCATCTTCCAAGATAAAATTTACACTTGGATCCAATATTCTTCTAATGAATGTGAATGATCAAACTTATATCTAAGGGTTGACCAATATTTCCAGAAATGAAATTGATTTGAATGCCCTAGATGATTCTCCATGGATTTATCTTGATATTACAGTACACCTTGGTTACTACCTTGGGATCATTTGAAGTATAACACTAAGGATACCTAGGATATGATCCTAAGGATTAGGTATCCCTTTCCCCATAGGGTGAACCTCCAAGGGTACACCCCTATAGACCTTACTCAGTCCATAAAACTTAAATTCCATGTAATTAAAAACTTAAAATACTATTAATATTCATAGACACCTTGGTTGTATACCTCGAGTCCCAAAATTATAAACATAAACCTAAAATGTTAAGTTCTCAAAGACATTACTTATTAAGATGAAGAAGGTAGTTTCAGATGAGTGTTTCATGAGAAACCTGGACCAAAATGGTTGATTTATTTACTACTTTACATTATTATTACACATACAGTTCTCATTTTATATTCATAGACTAGATAGTGATATACAGTATTGGTAGTGGCCTACTGAGTTTTACTCACACCCTGTTTAGGCCACTGATTAGTACTCAAAGAAACTTCATGGATTCGTGTTTGGACAAGGGGAAGCACCCAGTTATATAAACTTGATATTTTGTGCTAGGATGGAGTATGGAATAAGTGGATTGAGCTTATGCTCGTGATTCTATTGGATATATCGTTTTTCCTTTTTGTTTATTTTTGTATAGAATGTTTTATATTCCTATTTTTCAATTCCCCATGTATCTCTCCATTTTTATGTAACATCATAACATCATTATCATGTATATGTTGTTGGATATGGTTCAAATTATTGATTATTACTATGTGATTATTATATTTAGATGATTTATGTTTTTTCTATTCATTTTTTTCTTCCAATATTGTTTTATTTTTATTTCCCCACTGTTATCCACTCTGATAAATAGGGTAAAGTATCCCCAATTTACTATCATAAACCCTCACTACTATTTGGTAGCCTCTAACATACATGGAGGTGCAATTGAGACTATGTGGCTAACTAAGTTCGGTTAGTTATGAGTGAACTGGGTTTGGGACATTAAAAGTGGTAACAAAGAATTCTTTTCCTATTTGTATTACTATTCTGGGTTGGTAGATAGGAGACTAGGACGTGTTTTACTTTTGTAATGAGCCTGTGCCAGGGAGTATCTAACCCACATATAGAGAAAATCCAAATTACTTGATATGGGACTTGATGTTTTTTTTCTAATTACTGTTGTCATATTTCACCATTGGGTGACACACATGATTTGTAGATTTTTTTATTACTATGGATTTTATTTTACCCATGGAACGATAAGGAAAATAAGTATTATCTCATGCATAATTATCGAAACATGAAGATTCACATGTCATATATATTTCATTCTATATTTATTTTATTATGTGTATTTCCTGTATCTTGTTTTGGTTCCATAATTTCTATATTGTAATAAGACTAACATTTCGTATAGGAAGAGGATAAATAATTGGTTATTAAAGTGTTTACCTCAACCTAAATAGTGTTTTAACACATAGATTGAGGGTGAGACCTTAATTGATAATTATTACATGATTTATCTATGTAAATATGGTTACACAAGCTAAAATGTTAGTTGATTTTGATTACATGAATTAAAATTGTAATTTATAAATATTGTACTTCTATAAATTGGGAATGATGATTTATCTAATAAAATCATTTTATGTATCTTTTTACATCTTGATATTGGATTCAATAGTTCTAGTTGCAGTTATATGACATGCCAATTGTAATATATAAAGTTCTGAATTTATAACTAGGGAATAGAAACTCATCTAACTGAACCATGACACACACACACACAAACACACACATATTTATGAAACTACTAAATTTTAATTATTAAAATAAATTTTTTTCATTAAATGGGGAGTCCAATTGAAACTTAAAGTTTATTTTCATATATAACTTACAATTGAAACTCTATATACTGGGTCATTGGATGTAAAATAAATAACTTGACCTTGAACCGACCTTAGTGGTGTGTAGTTGTGAGTATCTCTTATTGTTATTTATGATCTTCTACATCACCCATACACAACGTTAGGAGAAGGTAGTGGTATTTAATCTTATATAGGAAAAATTATACAAAAACTAATTTTTATAACTATGATATATTCTATTATCAAATCCTATCCTGAGTCATGTGTTTGGAATTGTAGAGATAAGGCACCATGAAAACCTTGAGTCGTGGGCTAAGAGGGTGGTGATGATCATTCTCTAGAGGTGGTGAGCCCTAAGATTATGGTATTACCTCCCATTGTAACACTTACAACACCTCATACTATTCCTAATCTAGGAACTAGTGATTAGTTTTGAGAGGGTTTCTTATGACTAATGAAGTCTATATAGTGAGCCCCATGACCTCCCACTTTTATGATAGAGTTGACTAGGGAGTTCCATCAACACCATCCTCATACCATTTCAAGGGAAGGTTTTCCTGATGCTGTCGAGTCATGTATAGAGGGCATGTTATCTATCTTCAAACATCTAGATATTCCTCCACAAATGAGGGTCAATCTTACAACATATATTCTTAGAGGATTAGCCAGATATTGTTGGATGTTTTGACCCTAGATGACCAACATCTGGTTATGGTCTGGAGGGATTTCCAGAAAGCCTTATATAACTAATTATTTCCTAAGACACCAAGAGATGACAAATCTTGAGAGTTTATTCACATGGAGTAAGATACTTTATCAGCTATTTATTACTCCACTTGTTTCATGGAGCTTCAACATTTTTCCCTTATCTCCTTGGCGATAGACTATCTAGAGTTAGATGTTTTGAGGATGGGCTTGTATATGCCATCTGATCGTAGGTGAATATGTTTTATTTTAATACCATCACTGAGATATTAAACCGTACCCTCATTATAGAGTGTAACCTTATAGAAGATGATGGTGTGGGTCATAGTATTTTAGTACCCCAATAGAGAAAAACTCATCTAGTAGCATGAATCGATGTTTTGAGCCTTCTCATAGAGGAAACAATAGTCGGAGTGTGTTCTCGAGTAGCCTTGTGACCTATAACTAATGTGGTAGTCCAAGACACATGACATGTCATTATATTAAAGACTCTGTTGAGTGTTGGGATTGTGAAAAAATTGAGAATATTTAGGAGTTTTTGAGGACCAATCCTCTAATTTCTAGTGAATGAGGATCTGCACCGACTCAAGGTCCTGGAGCGGGATCCACAACTCCACAACAAGTAGGAAGTTAGAATTACATTGATCATACAAGCTAAGGAAGTGGAAGAGTCTATAAACTCATGATTTTGATATACAATGATATCAGGGTGAACCAGCTCAGGGTAGTCAGGTAGCAGCTCAAGACTATGAATCAGGTCAGATATATACAGTACAATTGACACCTGAGGAGAACAGTGTCGGTCCATCTATGGTTCAAGGTATTATATCAGTATCCTTTATGTCATTTTATTCTTTTTTTGAAAAAATTGATTCCCAATCCTTTATATCTATGAAAATTATAGAAAATATGGGCCTTGATATCAAGTATTTATATAGAGTGATGGCCCTCGATACTCTATTAGGAATTTGATCAAAGAGTGTACACCAATGCAGGGAGTGTCACCTAGAAATAGATGGTTATAATTTCACATGGAACCTAATTTTAATAACGAAGATAGGTTTTTATATCATTCTCGGGATATACTGGTTGGTTCCTTACCATGCTCATGTTGATGTCTATTGCTGGAGGTTGTCCTTCACATCATCCGAAGGTGGTAATTATACTCATTAGGGTGAATGAGATGTACATGTGTACAGAGATGGACCTGAGCATTGTGGGCTAGGAAGAGTTGTAATGTCTCGGAAATTACATATATATTTTTTAATTATATAGAATTATTTCGAGACTATGAAATCAGATGGTGCGCGATTCTGAGGTCCAGAGTGTCCGGAATGATCTGTCAAAATTTGGTTAAGTTTTAATTAGCGCATGTAAGTAGTTTTCCTGAAAAAGTGGAATAACTCTTAAACAGTATCTCATATCAGAAATATGAGGGCTTCATTGCGTTCAGGATGGTGAGTTTACTCTAGGCGCAACTTAAGTTTAGTTGGCATGAGCCTCCTGTAAGAAAACTCAAAAATGACATAATTGTGAATAAAATAATTAAATAATTTTTTTATTTTTCAAATGCTTATAACTCAAAAACAGTAACTCGGATTGAAAATCTGAGACCACCACTGAACTCGTGAGAGTATTCTCTATTTAGGTAGACACTATCACTGGTCGGTGCAGGCCACCAATACAAGTTTGTTTTTGGATGTAAATAAAATAATTAAGTGAGAATTATTTTTTTGTAAAATTAGTAACTTCAAAATGGTAAATCAGACTGAAAATCCAAGAGTACTGTTGGGTTCGTTGGAGCGTGTTTCACTTAGGCATAGCATAAACTTGACCGGCACGAGTCAAGGTTGAATGTTATAATTTTTCTAAACTTTTTTTCGGGTATATTCTATAAACATGTGAGCGAAATTATATAACTTTTGAACCGGTGCTCGGAATTGAAATCTGAGGGCACTGTTGAACTCGCAGTGCCGATATTCTCTTAAGGAGACCTTTACATCAACTACAGTAGGTATAGAGAAAAAGTTAGTTTTTGGAAATTTTTAATAGAATAAATAAAATAACTTTATTATTTTTTTTCTAATCCTCCAACAAATGAGCGGTAAGGTGGGACCGACGATGTGTCAAGCCAATAAATTGCTTGAACTTTAAATTCTAAGTAACCACACTATTGGGGAATTATGAAGGGTCCTAATTAATGGGCCTCCATTAATCCCATGAACATTGCACACCCTTCCCCTCTCCTATTTATATGGAGCTTGGGGAGAGGTGTTAGCACTGCTTCGCCAAGCAATGAAGTGCTGACAAAGTGTAGTGACACCAAATCCTTAGAGAACGTAGCCGGTACGAATGGGAGGTGATGAGAGACACCGAAACCCCGAACCGGAGATCGAAAAATTAGTGAAGTCGTTGAAGGATAGTTTTGGGGGACAACGAACGCCGACACTTCCTCGAATTCGGATGCTCTCCAATGAACTTGAGGTAGGGGATAATTTTTGTTTGGGAATTTTTGACTTCCTATTCTCCATTCCTGAATTTATATGAAGAACGTGGTCAAAAAAATAACGGGTTGACCCGCAATTCCTTCATCTTTGCGGGAGGATGTTGCAGGGTATCTTGTAGGGTTTTTTTGTTTTGAATACCCCGTTAACCATTCTTAATGTTCTTCGTGATCCAAGAATTAATATGCCACTTTCCACCTCTCTTGTAACAACCCGAGATTTTATGAGAATTATTATTTTTAATTTCTTTGATGTCTTATATTATACACAACAACAAGATCACCTTGCACTATACTCAACACCGTATTAGCTTGCAGTATATGCAACACTATATTTTGCTCGTGTTACACACAAATGCAAGTTCATTTTGTGGAAATTATTCTACACAACATTAAGTATAGATTTTGTTTAATGTATAAATGAAATAAGTTTCGATTATGTTATACGCAGCACCAAACTGAGCTTTCACTACACGCAGCTCTGACTTGGCTTGCATTACACACAATCAAGACCTTCTTCGATAGCGTGTGTAGTACGCAATACCGAGTTTCACTAAACGATATATTATTATAATATTATTATGAACTAGCCGTTATAAATAGTAATACCCACTTTTTGAAATCTTATAATTTTTATATTTTAAAATGAACTACATTTTTGGTTTCAAAATATCGGAATTAGCCTAGGGTGAATTTTTGGTATTTTTCTGAAAACTTTCAATTTTTGATGAATAGTGAAAACACTAGGTTACTATTTAAATACCGACTTTTTACTTAAATAATTATTTATTTTATTTAAAATTATTTTATGTCAAAATTGATACATAATACCTATATAAGTTCAATGTAATTCATTTGAGTCATTTTATAATAATTTTAGATATATAAAAATTTTATTGAACTTTTAATCGTCTTTTACCCACCTCCTAGGAGAATTTGAAAATTTACATAAAACTTAATATTACCACTTCTGTGAGTGGAATTTCAAAAATAATATACACATGGATAATATCAAGGAGTAAAATTTGGTTTAATAAGATAAAAATAATTTTTGGTGAATAGTAACTTTTTACTTTTATTTACCACGGTTAAAAGTAAATAGGGTAATTAAGGGTAAAAATGATATTATTATTACCCTAACACATGTCCTAATTCTATTGGATAAGTTTAATTAGACCAAAAACAACCTTAGGAATAAAATATTTCCATTTAGGTCCACTTGGATTAGATTAGGACATTTATTATTATTTTATTTAAAAAAGAGTTAAAATAGTTCAAATCAATGTTTAATAACTAAAACATTTTTAATATTGGGTTATAAATAAGATAAATTCGACTATAAATATTAATTATAAAGATAAAAATATTTCCTACCTAATGGTATTTTATTTATAATTTTTAGACAATAAATAATTTATGTTATTTATGACACAATGGTGATGCAGTAATTACCTAAATAATGAAATATTAAAATTATTGATATTATAAATACCCAAATAAATGTAATTTGAAACTTTTTATGAATTAAACTAATTTTATAGGCTAATATGAAATGTTAGTATTGATTTAATTAACTTTTTTAGAACTAATAATGCTGTTATGATTTTCACAAAAATCAATTACCAAATAGTGTCAAAATTGACATAAAATAGTTTTTAAAACAAATATTATATTATTAATTCTTATTATATTCCAAAAAATCTAAGGTTCAGAAAAATGAATTATATAATGTTATATATATTAATAATGTACCACTTTGGGTTCTTTTGTTTGTTTATAGTAAGTTTATTAACCATATATTGTAAGAAAACAAGAAGACATGGCAAAAGTTAAATTATTTAACTTAGAGTTAAATATAAAAAATAAGGTTAAAATAGAAACCTAAACTTGTCTAAAACCTATTTGTTGAGAGGATTTCGACCCATCCCCACTTTATCTTCGAAATAAATCAATTTGGAGCTATTATAAACTGAATATTACTCTATTATAAAATAATATTTTAAGTTTTTCTAAAGGTTCCCCTCTCCTCCCTTATAAAAAGGGCACCCCTTCCCTCTTCTATTCACACCCTTTTGAGCCTTTAATCTTGTCCAAATACCGATAATTACTCTTCTCAACCTCTCTAGTTACATCATAGAGGTTCTCGTCTTCTCAAAATACCAACTCTAGTGCCCTAAGATGAATTTTAAAGGAGGTGCGTCGAGGAAGAGGTAATCTCTTCTACTGACTCTTTCAAGTTTCTTTCTTATTATACTTCCTCTTATTTAGTTGTATCATTATAAAGTAATAACATAAGTATTACTTATATACTGATATGTTATTATAAATATTAAACAACCCTATTTCACCTTCAATCCATCCTACAGAAAACGAAATCACCGCGCGTGCGTACGTACGGAATACCGTCTCCACACCGTGGTGTAATCTGTTTTTGACCACCACCTTACTTGGATGGGTATAATGGTGTAAATAAATAAATAAATATTATTTTTTAAAAGTGATATTTATTCTGAAATATTATACATACACTTAAATACAATTCCACGATCATGGGAATGATATCATCGCTCATGCGTACGTACGGACTACCGTCTCCACGACGCGATGAGATTCATTCTCCATGTTAACCATTCATGAATGATTATAAAGTATATATAACAAGTAATCATGAAATATATGAAATAATAATGATACTGGATTTATGTATATATATATGTATGTCATCTACTTAATTCCATTCAATTTCATAAGGAAACGAAAACAACGTTCATGCGTACGTACGACCTACCGTCTCCATGAACGGTGTATTTAATTCCATTTATCGATCTATCATATATATATATATGTATATGCTGAATATATATTATATATAAATCCTGTTTTACTTTCTATAATTAATTAAATCATGATATAAGTAATAATATCAAGAACAAAAAGTTGAAACACGTATAATAAATGAAACGATTTTACCCAAATCGCTGCTTTTACATCAAATTTACAAAAGAACGGGTAATATAAAGTCATAAGTAAACCATATATGATATCATAAAAATGAATGTGATTCTTGTATAAGTCAATGACATTATTTAAATCATTATACAGGAGGTTTGGATACATATGAAGCATATCGGACATAAGGTAAGGGATAACTATTCCAATCTCGCTCTTATCCGAGATTTTTTATTCGTAAGTATTTACTGGGGTTTTTGTTATCATCCATGTCCCTGTTTTCTAAAAATATTTTCATGTATGTTTATTATCCTTTTTAACCTTTTTTTAATTTTACCACATGTTATGAAATGAATCTTAATTTTTTTTACCACTTGAGGAACTTTTTGACTTTTCCGACAAAAGTACGAGGATAATGTTATTTTTAACTGATACGGCGTGAACATATTTTTACGGTTTCATAACGCCTCATTTTCCTGAAGCTTCCTCTACAAGATTGCATGATTATTTTCAACCAAACCCTTTCCTTTTAAAATTGCATGACATTTTGTGAAAATAAAATGATTTTGAAGAATAAAGGATATTTTCCTCAAGAATTCATTTCAAGTGTTTTATCAAAACTATTTTCCATCTAAAATGACATTATTTAATATGTTTATGTTACAAGTATAATGTCTCTATTATTTACATGGTTTTATTCTTCTTATGATGAAATGATATCCATTTTTTATATGGATTATGTTATGATGGCATGATGTTTAAGAATCCCATTCTATTACATGGGTTATGATATGATGTATGATTTATGATTTTGTGGCACACGAAAGAATGATTTCATTATGAGATGGGTGGGACCTATATCTCCCTCCAATGCATTGGGTAAAGATTTATATCTCATGAGATAGACTTGGATGGAATGGTAAGTTAATCGGTTCAGTAATACCGGACTGGAACGAGGAGTGAACTCAATTCAGAAAGGGACTTTTTTCACTAAGATGGTCTTGGCAGCAATGCCTTGGCTACTATGGAAATCATATCATGTGGTTAATGGTTTCCACAATCACATGTTTTATTCCCATGCTATTTTATCATGATTGATGTTCCTTTATGATATATTCCTTACGTACTTCCAAGATTTATGTCTTTGCTCATTATTTTGATGTTTAGATTTTATGTTCAAGTTTTTGCATTCAAATGTTTATGGATTGTTTTATGTTCTCTATGTTTACCCTTACTGAGCATTTGAGCTCACCCCTTTTATGTTTTATTTTCCCTAGGATATAAAGAAATATTTTTGGTAAGAAAACCAAAATGGGAAGATATTTATGGGAGATGTTGAAGATCTTTCACCATGATTAGAAGATTATGTTCTGAGTTTCCAAAGACACTAAACTAATACGATAATTGGGTGTCTGTTTTTGTCATGTATTAAGTATTCCGCAAAAGTAATGTAATGTCCATGTATGTCAAGCTTTCGGTCCCTACAGTTGGTATTAGAGGCAAAGGAGGTAGGAATTAATCCGATCCTTGGGAACTCTCACGTGTGAGCGTTGGACGAAGCATGGCTCTCCGCCCAAGGGCTTCATGAGGAAATAGCTGCAATTGGGGATGCTGGTGTGTCCCACCCAGGGGGTGTAGCCACCCCTGGAGTACCCTGATAGGTATCAATTATATTCCACTGGTAGTAATTCTATACTGCTACAGTTGGTATCAGAGGAAAGGTTTAGTTAACCTTTGGAAACTAGGATGCAAAAACTTTAGTGAGATCCCTAGAGATATTTTTAAGGTATGTCTAGGGATGTCCCTAAGGTTAAGTATAAGTATTGGTTATAGTCCTAGAATTACGTTAACGATCTTAGAATTTAACCTAAGATGTTAGATATTGAAGTTAATCCCCATTCATTATGATTTTGGCCTCTGACACTATTCTTTTTGGGTTTTAGAAAATGGTTGGAAACGAGAAGATTCACGATAATGGAGAATGTTTCAAAGGAACTAGAATATGATTTGGGTGCGGAAAAGAAGGACAAAAATCTAGTAAGTGAAAAGGAAATGGTTTAGTTAACACCATGGAGAAGGTTAATGGTATTGCTACGACATCAACAATGATTAGATGTTTTAAATGTGGAATGTATGGGCATTATGCAGACCAATGCCCTAAGGGAAATTCTCATGAAGAGAATCAACATGGTCATATGGGGAGTATTTATGTGGATAATGATGAAGAGACTACAAATGATATATGAGATGAAAGAAATGATGAAGCTCAATCAGTGGTTTAAGAAGTTAGTGGAATGATTGTATGCTTATCAAGAATAATGTATGGTACTATGGAATAAAGAATCATCTAAGGATTGTTACACTATTGTTTTTCCTAAAATATTTGAAAGTATATGTTTAATAGTACTGGTAACCATGAAAGGTTATTTAGATATTTTTGGAAAGAAGATGATATGCGCATAATGAATGGATAAGGAGAAAATAATATATTTGATAGTATTCATGAGCTCATGATTGATATAAGGAATAAGTGATATCATGGTCTGAGTATATAGAATTTTTGGGATTTTTGGTATGTGGAAAGAGTTAACTTTTGACAACATTCATGTTTTTACTAAGGTTCAATGGGTATTCACTTTTCAAGAGAATACATGATTAAGGTATTCAAATGTTTGGAATGCGACCAACAAGATATATCTTATGATATATGGGGGAAAAATGAAGGAATTCACATGCTCAGTAGATGAAATTTCTAGTAATCAGACAGAAGTATTTTCGGTAAACCTAAAGGTTGGAATGGACATCATATAGTATTGGTTAAAGATATAACTTTTTATTTCTGAAATGTTATGATAATATAGTTTTAGAAGAAGGACAACCAATAGGACGGGCGACAACCCATCGTGTCGGACAAGGTTACGAGAATCAAACCCAAAACCAAAGTGCGACATGCCTTTATCGCCTACCACTGGACTACAGGAAGTCCCTAGTTAGTAGAAAATAGTTTTATTTTATTAAGCAGTATGATAGATGAAGTATAAGTCCATTGTTGGAATCATATACGATTTATCTCACCATAGATGGACTTATGTATTTCTAAAAACTTATGCTAACCTTTTTATAATAGAAATAGATGGGATGACTTATCATTCTATCGCATGATCTGCTAACACTTCATGAATGAAAAATTCAACTTCATTTCTTTAAATAGAGATGAAGTGGAAATTGTTCATGGAATGACCAATGATGATATTACACTGAAATCAAGTAAGTATTTCTCCTCATGTAAAAGTTCATCAACATTAGGGAAATGATCTTGAAAGCCAAAAATGTTGTCTTAGTGATCTTATATCTGATGAATCAGATAGACCTTAGATCATCACAAATTTTTGGCTTTGTGATTTTTGGCTTTTTCATAGCCATGTTCTCTACCACTCTCCATCAGAACTTGATGGTTAGGTTTCTCTTCCATATCGATATTTTCACCTATGTTCTCCTATGTGGAAACCCAGTGATGAGTTAAGTTGGGTAAACGATATGTTTTATACTTCACTTTATAAAATTATGTTTTAGTATTCATTTTTACGATGTGGGTTTCTATGAAAGAAACTTTCAAGTAGTAAACCATTTATAACCCCGATGAATTTCGAGGGCGAAATTTATTTTAAGGGGGGTAGAATGTAACAACCCAAGATTTTATGAGAATTATTCTTTTTAATTTCTTTGATGTATTCTATTATACACTACAACAAGATTACTTTGTACTATATGCAACACCGTATTATCTTGCAGTATACGCAACACTATTCTTGGCTCGTGTTACACACAAATTCAAGTTCGTTTTGTGGAAATTATTCTACCCAACATTAAGTATAGATTTTGTTTAATGTATAAATGAAATAAGTTTTGATTATGTTATACGCAACACCAAATGGAGCTTTCCCTACACGCGGCTCTGACTTGGCTTGCATTACACATAATCGAGACCTTCTTCGATAGTGTGTGTAGTACGCAATAGTGAGTTTCACTAAACGATATATTATTATAATATTATTATGAACTAGCTGTTATGAATAGTAATACCCACTTTTTGAAATTTTATAAATTTTATCTTTTAAAACGGACTATATTTTTGGTGCCGAAATATCGAAATTAGCCTATGGTGAATTTTTGGCATTTTTCTGAAAACTTTCAATTTTTGATGAATAGTGAAAACACTCTATTACTATTTAAAAACCAACTTTTTATTTAAATAATTATTTATTTTATTTAAATTTATTTTAGGTCAAAATTGATACATAATACCTATATAAGTTCAATTTAATTAATTTCAGTCATTTTATAATAATTTTAGATATATAAAAATTTTATTGAACTTTTCATCATCTTTTACCCACCTCCTAGGAGAATTTGAAATTTTACAGAAAACATAATTTTACCGCTTCTGTGAGTGTAATTTTGAAAATCCAAGACACACGGTTAATATCAAGGAGTAAAATTTGGTTCCATAAGATAAAATTTTTTTTTGGAGAATAGTAACTTTTTACTTTTCTTTACCACATTTAAAAGTAAATAGGGTAATTAAGGGTAAAAATGATATTATTATTACCCTAACACATGTCATAATTCTATTGTATAAGTTTAATTAGACCAAAAACAACCTTAGGAATAAAATATTGCCCTTTAGGTCCACCTGGATTAGATTAGGACATTTATTATTATTTTATTTAAAAAAGAGTTAAAATAGTTAAAATCAAAGTTTAATAACTAAAACATTTTTAATATAGGGTTATACATAAGATAAATTCGACTATAAATATTCATTATAAAGATAAAAATAATTCCTACCTAATGGTATTTTATTTATAATTTTTATAAATTAAATAATTTATGTTATATATGACACAATGGTGATACAGTAATTACCTAAATAATGAAATATTAAAATAATTGATTTTATAAATACCCAAAAAATGTAATTTGAGACTTTTTATGAATTCCACTAATTTTATAGGTTAATATGACATGTTATTATTGATTTAATTATCTTTTTTTGAACTAATCATGCTGTTATAATTTTCACAAAAATCAATTACCAAATAGTGTCAAAATTGACATAAAATAGTTTTTAAAACAAATATTATATTATTAATTGTTATTATATTCCTAAAAATCTAAGGTTATACCAAATGACTTATATAAGGTTATATATATTAATAATGAACCACTTGGGGTTCGTTTGGCTGGTTATAGTAAGTTTATTAACCATATATTGTAGGAAAACAAGAAGACACGGTAAAAGTTAAATTATTTAACTTAGAGTTAAATCTAAAAGATAATGTTGAAATTGTAACCTGAACTTTTATAAAACCTATTTGTTGAGAGTATTGCGACACATCACCACTTTAGCTTCTAAATAAATTAATTTGGAGCTATTATAAACCGAATATTACTTTATTATAAAGTAATATTTTAAGTTTTTCCAAAGGTGCCCCTCTCCTCCCTTATAAAAAGGGCACCCATTCCCTCTTCTCTTCACACCCTTTTGAGCCTTGAAGATTGGAAAAAACCAGACAACTAATCTTCTCAACCTATCTAGTTACATCATAGAGGTTATGGTCTTCTCAAAAGACCAACTCTAGTTAGCTAAGAAGAAGTTTAAAGGAGGTGTGTCGAGGAAGAGGTAATCTCTTCTACCGACTCTTTCAAGTTTCTTTCATCTTCTACTTCCTCTTCTTTAGTTGTCTCATTATAAAGTAATAAAATCAGTATTAATTATATACTGATAGGTTATTATAAATATTAAACAACCATATTTCACCTTCCATCCATCCTATGGAAAATGAAATCACTGCGCGTGCGTACGTACGGAATACCGTCTCCATGCCGTGGTGTAATCTTTTTTCGACCACCACCTTACTTGGATGGGTATAATGGTGTAAATAAATAACTATATATGATTATTTTAAAGTGATATTGATTCTAAAATATTATACATACATTTCAATACAATTCCATGATCATGGGAATGATATCATCGCTCGTGCGTACGTATGGACTACCGTCTCCACGACGCGATGAGATTCATTCTCCATGTTAACCATTCATGAATGATTATAAAGTACATATAATAAGTAATCATGAAATATATGAAATAATAATGATACTAGATTTATGTATATATATATATCTATGTCATCTAATTAATTCCATTCAATTCAATAAGGAAAAGAAAACAACGTTCATGCGTACGTACGACCTACCGTCTCCATGAAGGGTGTATTTCATTCCATTTATCGATATAACATATATATATATGTATATGATGAATATATATTATATATAAACCATATTTTAAATTCTGTAATTAAGTAAATCAGGATATAAGTAATAATATTAAGAACAACAAGTCGAAACACGTACAATAAATGAAACGATTTTACCCAATTTACTGCTTTTACATCGAATTTACAGAAGAACGGGTAATGTAAAGTCATAAGTAAACCATATATGATATCATAAAAATGAATATGATTCTGTAATAAGTCAATTAAATTATTTAAATCATTATACAGGAGGTTCAGATACATACGAATCATATCAGACATAAGGTAAGGGATAACTATTCCAATCTTGCTCTTATCTGAGATTTTTTATTTTTAAGTATTTATTGGGGTTTTTGCTATTATTGGTGTCCCTGTTTTCTAAAAATGTTTTCATGTATGTTTAATGTAATTTTTACCTATTTTTTAATTTTACCACATGTTATTAAAGGAATATTACTTTTGTTTACCACATGAGGAACTTTTTGACTTTTCCGACAAAAGTACGAGGAGAATGTTATTTTTAACTTATATGGCATGAACGGATTTTTACAGTTTCATAACGAATCATTTTCATGAAGATTCCTCTACAAGATTGCATGAATATTTTCAAAAAAACCCTTTCCTTTTAAAATTGCATGGCATTTTGGGAAAAGAAAATGATTTTGAAGAAGAAAGGATATTTTCTTCAAGAATTCATTTCAAGTGTTTTATCAAAACTATTTTCCATATAAAATGACATTATTTAATATATTTATGTTTCAAGTGTAATGTATCCATTATTTACATGGTTTGATTCTTCTTATGATGAAATGATATCCATTTTTTATGTGGATTATGTTATGATGGCATGATGTTTAAGAATCTCATTCTATTACATGGGTTATGCTATGATGTATGATTTGTGATTATGTGGCACACGAAAGAATGATTTAATTATGAGATGGGTGGGACCTATATCTCTCTCAAATTCATTTGGTAAAGATTTATATCTCATGAGATAGACATATATTGAACAGTAAGTTAATCTGGTTCAGTAATACATGACTGGAATGAGGAGTGAACTTGATTCAGAAAGGGACTTTGCCCACTAAGATGGTCTTGGCAGCAATGCCTTGGCTACTATGGAAATCATATCACGTGATTAATGGTTGCCACAATCACATGTTTTTTACCATGCTATTTTATCATGATTGATGTTCCTTTATGATATATGCCTTACGTACTGCCAAGATTTATGTCTTTTCTCAAAATTTTGATGTTTATATTTTATGTTCAAGTTTTTTCATTCAAATGTTTATGGATTGTTTTATGTTCTCTATGTTTACCCTTACTGAGAATTTGAGATCACCCTTTTTATGTTTTATTTCCCCTGGGATATAAAGAAAGGTTTTAGGTAAGAAAGCCAAAAGGGGAAGATATTTATGAGATGTTGAAGATCTTCCACCATGATTAGAAGATTATGCTCCGAGTTTCCAAAGACACTAAACTAATAAAATCTTTGGGCGTCTGTTTTTTTCATGTATTAAGTATTCCGAAAAAGTAATGTAATGTCCACGTACGTCAATCTTTGGGACTCTACAGCTCTAACACGGAGGGTACGGTCCAAACGAACATGGCCCAACCTCTCTGCAATCCTTTGAGGTTTTTGATGTGTTCTTCACAATGGAGGAGGACAGAGACCGATGCTGACCATTGGCACCAGTGGGACTCAGGAGCGGCGTCCGACACCACGATCGACTGTGAAGACGGCGACACCAAAACCACACTGCCGGAGAAGAGCCACGACCCATCGGCCGCGGCGGAGCAAGGGAGGTGGATGGCACTCCAGCCAGCTATACGAAGGGGATGGCAGTGCGCGTCCACACCGCCTAGCGTGTAAGTGCCGCGACCTTGTACTGTGGCAAGAAGAGGAGGTGTTCGGCTCACTGGCGGCATCCGGCAAAGGCGTGGTGTGCGACCGCGCTTCGCTGAGGAGGGGTCTGGCAGTCCGGCCAGCCACGGAGGGCCGCGCCGATGGGCCCGGTTGAACCCAGTGGGTCAGGCCGGACCCAACGGGCCGAGTCGACCCAAACCGTGTCGGGTCGGTCCGACCGGGTCAGACCAGACCCAGACCAACTTCGACCCTTTTTGTTCTTTCGGTCATATCTTGAGCTACAAGCATCCGTTTGACGAACCGTCGGTGGCCTCGGAAACCTTGGATTGAGACGGTCCTTTTGGAATACCTCACTTGAGTTCTGGATAAATTTGGGGTATGGCTGGGCAGGATCGACCCAGAATCCAACCGGGCCCTCAGGACTAAAAGGCCAATAGCTTACAGACCAGACATCTGATTGACGCACCGTCTATTGCATTGATACCCCTATTACATGGCAGTCCTTTGGGATACCTCTTTATGGGACTTCTTGGTAGTTAGAGAATCAACCTGTGGCTTGAGGAGCGGACCCTCTCGGAATCAAGCAAGCTTAGTGCGGGAACCCTATGGCTGGATGTGACATGAGAAAGGGATCCTATGTGGGTTTGTGCTTTGGGATTCTTCATGGGTATGTGCTTGAAGATCCCACATGGATCCGCTCTAGGAATCCATGTGGGACTACTCTAGGATCTTTTGTGGGTCTTCTATACTAGGATCCTGTGTGGGTCTGATGATGTACTATGATCCTATGTGGGTTTAATGATTTAGGATCCTATGTGTGTCTGATGATTTAGGATCCTACGTGGGTCTGCCACTTAATAGAGTAAGATGATTCAGTAGTTACATCTAATTATATTTACTACCTTACCTAAGTTATAAATGAGTTAATTTGGGTAACCGATATGTTTTATACTTCACTTTTTAAAATTATGTTTTAGTATTCCTTTTTACGATGTGGGTTTCTATGAAAGAAACTTTCAAGTTGTAAACCATTTATAACCCCGATGAATTTCGAGGGCGAAATTTATTTTAAGGGGGGTAGAATGTAACAACCCGAGATTTTATGAGAATTATTCTTTTTAATTTCTTTGGTGTCTTCTATTATACACTACAACAAGATTACCTTGTACTATACGCAACACCGTATTAGCTTTCAATATACGCAACACTATTAATGGCTCGTGTTACACACAAATTCAAGTTCGTTTTGTGGAAATTATTCTACGCAACATTAAGTATAGATTTTGTTTAATGTATAAATGAAATAAGTTTTGATTATTTTATACACAACACAAAATAGAGATTTCACTACACGCAGCTCTGACTTGGCTTGGATTACACACAATCAAGACCTTCTTCGATAGTGTGTGTAGTACGCAATACCGAGTTTCACTAAACGATATATTATTATAATATTATTATGAACTAGCCATTATGAATAGTAATACCCAATTTTTGAAATTTTATAAATTTTATCTTTTAAAATGGACTATATTTTTGGTTTCTAAATATCGAAATTAGCCTAGGGTGAATTTTTGGTATTTTTCTGAAAACTTTCAATTTTTGATGAATAGTGAAAACACTCTATTACTATTTAAAAACCGACTTTTTATTTAAATAATTATTTATTTTATTTAAATTTATTTTAGGTCAAAATTGATACATAATACATATATAAGTTCAATGTAATTCATTTCAGTCATTTTATAATAATTTTAGATATATAAAAATTTTATTAAACTTTTCATCATCTTTTACCCACCTCCTAGGAGAATTTGAAAATTTACATAAAACTTAATTTTACCGCTTCTGTGAGTGGAATTTCGAAAATCTGAGACACACAGTTAATATGAAGGAGTAAAATGTGGTTCAATAAGATAAAAATAATTTTTGTTGAATAGTAACTTTTTTACTTTTATTTACCATAGTTAAAAGTAAATAGGGTAATTAAGGGTAAAAATGATATTATTATTACCCTAACACATGTCCTAATTCTATTGGATAAGTGTAATTAGACCAAAAACAACATTAGGAATAAAATATTGACCTTTAGGTCCACTTGGATTAGATTAGGAAATTTATTATTATTTTATTTAAAAAAGAGTTAAAATAGTTAAAATCAAAGTTTAATAACTAAAACATTTCTAATATAGGGTTATACATAAGATAAATTAGACTATAAATATTCATTATAAAGATAAAAATATTTCCTACCTAATGGTATTTTATTTATAATTTTTAAAAATTAAATAATTTATGTTATTTATGACACAATGGTGATGCAGTAATTACCTAAATAATGAAATATTAAAATAATTGATATTATAAATACCAAAAAAAAGTAATTTGAGACTTTTTTTAAATTTAAATAATTTTATAGGTTAGTATGACATGTTATTATTGATTTAATTAACTATTTTTGAACTAATAATGCTGTTATAATTTTCACAAAAATCAATTACCAAATAGTGTCGAAATTGACATAAAATAGTTTTTAAAACAAATATTATATTATTAATTGTTATTATATTCCTAAAAATCTAAGGTTCGGCCAAATTACTTAGATAAGGTTATATATATTAATAATGAACCACTTGGGGTTCGTTTGGCTGGTTATAGTATGTTTATTAACCATATATTGTAGGCAAACAAGAAGACACAGTAAAAGTTAAATTATTTAACTTAGAGTTAAATCTAAAAGATAAGGTTAAAATAGTAACCTGAACTTTTCTAAAACCTATTGGTTGAGAGTATTGAGACCCATCCCCACTTTATCTTCAAAATAAATTAATTTGAAGCTATTATAAACCGAAAATGACTTTATTATAAAATAATATTTTAAGTTTTTCCAAAGGTGCCCCTCTCCTCCCTTATAAAAAGGGCACCCCTTCCCTCTTCTATTCACACCCTTTTGAGCCTTGAAGCTTAGAAAAAACCAGACAATTCATCTTCTCAACCTCTCTAGTTACATCATAGAGGTTCTGGTCTTCTCAAAAGACCAACTCTAGTGCCCTAAGAATAAGTTTAAAGGAGGTGCGTCGAGGAAGAGGTAATCTCTTCTACCGACTATTTCAAGTTTATTTCTTCTTCTACTTCCTCTTATTTAGTTGTCTCATTATAAAGTAATAACATAAGTATTAATTATATACTGATATGTTATCATAAATATTAAACAACCATATTTTACCTTCTATCCATCCTACGTAAAATGAAATCACCGCGCGTGCGTACGTACGGAATACCGTCTCCACGCCGTGGTGTAATATGTTTTCGACCACCACCTTACTTGGATGGGTATAATAGTTTAAATAAATAACTATATATGATTATTTTAAAGTGATATTGATTCTGAAATATTATACATACATTTCAATACAATTCCACGATCATGGGAATGATATCATCGCTCGTGCGTATGTACGGACTACCGTCTCCATGATGCGATGAGATTTATTCTCTATGTTAACCATTCATGAATGATTATAAAGTATATAAAATAAGTAATCATGAAATATATGACATAATAATGATACTAGATTTATGTATATATATATATATGTATTCCAACTACTTAATTCCATTCAATTAAATAAGGAAAAGAAAACAACGTTCATGCGTACGTACGGCCTACCATCTCTATGAACGGTGTATTTCATTCCACTTATCGATATATCATATATATATATATGTATATGATGAATATATATTATATATAAATCATTTTTTACATTATGGAATTAAGTAAATCAAGATATAAGTAATAATATCAAGAACAACAAGTTGAAACACGTACAATAAGTGAAATGATTTTACCCAAATCACTGCTTTTACATCGAATTTACAAAAGAACAGGTAATGTAAAGTAATAAGTAAACCATATATGATATCATAAAAATGAATATGATTCTTTAATAAGTCAATGAAATTATTTAAATCATTATACAGGAGGTTCGGATACATACTAAGTATATCTGACATAAGGTAAGGGATAACTATTCAAATCTCGTTCTTATCCGAGATTTTTTATTCATAAGTATTTATTGGGGTTTTTGTTATCATCCATGTCCCTGTTTTCTAAAAAATGTTTTCATGTATGTTTAATGTACTTTTACCCATTTTTGAATTTTACCACATGTTATGAAAGGAATCTTACTTTTTTTTACCACACGAGGAACTTTTGACTTTTCCGAAAAAAGTACGAGGAGAAAGTTATTTTTAACTTATACGGTGTGAATGGATTTTTATAGTTTCATAACACCTATTTTTAATTAAGATTAATCTACTAGATTGCATGGTTATTTTCAACAAAACCCTATCCTTTTAAAATTTCATGGCATTTTGGGAAAAGAAAATGATTTTGAATAAGAAAGGATATTTTCTTCAAGAATTCATTTCAAGTGTTCTATCAAAACTATTTTCCATATAAAATGACATTATTTAATATGTTTATGTTTCAAGTATAATGTCTCAATTATTTAAATGGTTTGATTCTTCTTATGATGAAATTATATCCATTTTTTATATGGATTATGTTATGATGACATGATGTTTAAGAATCCCATTCTGATTACATGGGTTATGCTATGATGTATGATTTATGATTTTGTGGCACACGAAAGAATGATTTCATTATGAGATGGGTAGGACCTATAACTCTCTCAAATTCATTGGGTAAATATTTATATCTCATGAGATAGACATGGATGGAACAGTAAGTTAATCCGTTTCAGTAATACAGGACTGGAACGAGGAGTGAACTCGATTCAGAAAGGGACTTTGTCCACTAAGATGGTCTTGGCAACAATGCCTTGGCTACTATGGAAATAATATCATGTGCTTAATGGTTTCCACAATCACATGTTTTTTCCCATGCTATTTTATCATGATTTATGTTCTTTTATGATATATGCCTTATGTACTTCCAAGATTTATGTCTTTGCTCAAGATTTTGATGTTTAGATTTTATATTCAAGTTTTTGCATTCAAATGTTTATGGATTGTTTTATGTTCTCTATGTTTACCCTTAATGAGCATTTGAGCTCACCCTTTTTATGTTTTATTTTCCTCAGGATATAAATAAAGGTTTTAGGTAAGAAAACCAAAAGGGAAAGATATTTATGATATGTTGAAGATCTTCCATGATGATTAGAAGATTACATTCCGAGTTTCCAAAGACACTAAACTAATACGATCATTGGGCGTTTGTTTTTTTCATGTATTAAGTATTCCACAAAAGTAATTTAATGTCCACATACGTCAAGCTTTGGGTCTCTACAGCTCTAACGCAGAGGGTACGGGCCAAACGAACATGGCCCGACCTCTCTGCAATCCTTTGAGGTTTTTGATGTGTTCTTCCCAATGGAGGAGGACAGAGACTGATGCTGGCCATTGGCACCGGTGGGACTCAGGAGTGGAGACCAGAACCACGGTCGACTGTGAAGATGGAGGCAGCGTAACCACGCTGCCGGAGAAGAGCCACGGCCCATCGGCCGCGGTGGAGCAAGGGAGGTGGATGGAACTCCAGCCAGCTGCACGAAGGGGATGGCGGTGCGTGTCCGCACCACCCGGCGTGTAAGATCCGCGACCTTGTGCTGGGGTGAGAAGAGGAGGGTGTTAGGCTCACCAGCAGCTTCCGGAAAAGGCGTGGCGCGCGACCGCACCACGCTGAGGAGGGTTCTGGTAGTCCGGCCAGCCACGGAGGGCCGCACCGACGGGCCCGGCCGATCCCAGTGGGCCAGGCCGGACCCAACGGGCCGAGTCGACCCAAACCGGGTCAGGTCGGTCTGATCGGGTCAGACCAGACCTAGACCAACTTCGACCATTTTTGTTATTTCGGCCATATCTTGAGCAACAAGCATCCGTTTGATGAACCGTCTACGGTCTCAGAAACCATGGATCGAGACGGTCCTTTTGGAATACCCCACTTGAGTTTTGGATAAATTTGGGGTATGGCTAGGCAGGATCGACCACGAATCCAACTAGGCCCTCGGGACTAAAAGGCCAATAACTTACAGACCAGACATCTGATTGACGCACCGTCTGTTGCATTGATACCCCTATTACATGGCAGTCCTTTGGTATACTTCTTTATGGTACTTCGTGGCAGTTGGAGAATCAACCTGTGGCTTGAGGAGAGGACCCTCCCGGAATCAATCAAGCTTAGTGCGGGAACCCTGTGGGTGGATGTAACATGAGAAAGGGATCCTAAGTGGGTTTGTGCTTTGGGATTCTTCGTGGGTATGTGCTTGAGGATCCCACATGGATCCGCTCTAGGAATCCATGTGGGACTACTCTAGGATCTTTTGTGGGTCTGATATACTAGGATCCTATGTGGGTCTGATGATGTACTAGGATCCTATGTGGGTTTGATGATTTAGGATCCTATGTGGGTCTGATTATTTAGGATCCTACGTGGGTCTGCCACTTAATAGAGTAAGATGATTCAGTAGTTACATATAATTATCTTTACTACCGTACCTAAGTTATAAATGAGTTAATTTGGGTAACCGATATGTTTTATACTTCAATTTTTAAAATTATATTTTAGTATTCCTTTTTACGATGTGGGTTTCTATGAAAGAATCTTTCAAGTAGAAAACCATTTATAACCCCGATGAATTTCGAGGGCGAAATTTATTTTAAGGGGGGTAGAATGTAACAACCCGAGATTTTATGAGAATTATTCTTTTTAATTTCTTTGATGTCTTCTATTATACACTACAACAATATTACCTTGTACTATACGCAACACCGTATTAGTTTGCAGTATACGCAACACTATTCTTAGCTCGTGTTACACACAAATTCAAGTTCGTTTTGTGGAAATTATTCTACGCAACGTTAAGTATAGATTTTGTTTAATGTATAAATTAAATAAGATTTGATTATGTTATACGCAACACCAAACGGAGCTTTCACTACACGCAGCTCTGACTTGGCTTTCATTACACACAATCAAGACCTTCTTCGATAGTGTGTGTAGTACGCAATACCGAGTTTCACTAAACGATATATTATTATAATATTATTATGAACTAGCCGTTATGAATAGTAATACCCACTTTTTGAAAGTTTATAAATTTTAGCTTTTAAAATGGACTATATTTTTGGTTTCTAAATATCGAAATTATCCTACGGTGAATTTTTGGTATTTTTCTGAAAACTTTCAATTTTTGATGAATAGTGAAAACACTCTGTTACTATTTAAAAACCAACTTTTTATTTAAATAATTATTTATTTTATTTAAATTTATTTTAGGTCAAAATTGATACATAATACCTATATAAGTTCAATGTAATTCATTTCAGTCATTTTATAATAATTTTAGATATATAAAAATTTTATTGAACTTTTCATCATCTTTTACCCACCTCCTAGGAGAATTTGAAAATTTACATAAAACTTAATTTTACCGCTTATGTGAGTGGAATTTCAAAAATCCGAGACACACGGTTAATATCAAGGAGTAAAATGTGGTTCAATAAGATAAAAATAATTTTTGGTGAATAGTAACTTTTTACTTTTATTTACCACAGTTAAAAGTAAATAGGGTAATTAAGGGTAAAAATGATATTATTATTACCCTAACACATGTCCTAATTCTATTGGATAAGTGTAATTAGACCAAAAACAACCTTAGAAATAAAATATTTCCCTTTAGGTCCACTTGGATTAGATTAGGACAATTATTATTATTTTATTTAAAAAAGAGTTAAAATAGTTAAAATCAAAGTTTAATAACTAAAACATTTTTAATATAGGGTTATACATAAGATAAATTCGACTATAAATATTCATTATAAATATAAATATATTTCCTACCTAATGGAATTTTATTTAAAATTTTTAAAAATTAAATAAGTTATGTTATTTATGACACAATGGTGATGCAGTAATTACCTAAATAATGAAATTTTAAAATAATTGATATTACAAATACCCAAATAAATGTAATTTGAGACATTTTATGAATTAAACTAATTTTATAGGTCAATATAAGATGTTATTATTGATTTAATTAACTTTTTTTGAACTAATCATGCTGTTATAATTTGCACAAAAATGAATTACCAAATAGTGTCAAAATTGACATAAAATTGTTTTTAAAACAAATATTATATTATTAATTGTTATTATATTCATAAAAATCTAAGGTTTGGAAAAATGACTTATATAAGGTTATATATATTAATAATGAACCACTTGGGGTTCGTTTGGCTGGTTTTAGTAAGTTTATTAACCATATATTGTTGGAAAACAAGAAGACACGGTAAAAGTTAAATTATTTAACTTAGAGTTAAATCTAAAAGATAAGGTTAAAATAGTAACTCAACTTTTCTAAAACCTATTGGTTGAGATTATTACGACCCATCCCCACTTTATCTTCGAAATAAATTAATTTGGAGCTATTATAAACCGAATATGACTTTATTAAAAAATAATATTTTAAGTTTTTCCAAAGGTGCCCCTCTCCTCCCTTATAAAAAGGGCACCCCTTCCCTCTTCTATTCACACCCTTTTGAGCCTTGAAGCTCGGACAAAACCAGACAATTCATCTTCTAAACCTCTCTAGTTACATCATAGAAGTTTTGGTCTTCTCAAAAGACCAACTCTAGTGCCCTAAGAAGAAGTTTAAAGGAGGTGCGTCGAGGAAGAGGTAATCTCTTCTACCGACTCTTTCAAGTTTCCTTCTTCTTCTACTTCCTCTTATATAGTTGTATCATTATAAAGTAATAACATCAGTATTAATTATATACTGATATGTTATTATAAATATTAAACAACCATATTTCAACTTTTATCCATCCTACGGAAAATGAAATCACCGCGCGTGCGTACGTACGGAATACCGTTTCCACGCCATGGTGTAATCTGTTTTTGACCACCACCTTACTTGGATGGGTATAATGGTCTAAATAAATCACTATATATGATAATTTTAAAGTTATATTTATTTGGAAATATTATACATACATTTAAATACAATTCCACGATCATGGGAATGATATCATCGCTTGTGCGTACATACAGACTACCGTCTCCACGACGCGATGAGATTCATTCTCCATGTTAACCATTCATGAATGATTATAAAGTATATATAATAAGTAATCATGAAATATATGACATAATAATGATACTAGATTTATGTATATATATATATATGTATGTTATCTACTTAATTATATTCAATTCAATAAGGAAAAGAAAACAACGTTCATGCGTACGTACGACCTACCGTCTCTATGAACGGTGTATTTCATTCCATTTATCGATATATCATATATATATTTGTATATGATGAATATATATTATATATAAATCATGTTTTACATTTTTTTAATTAAGTAAATCAGGATATAAGTAATAATATCAAGAACAAAAAGTCAAAACACGTACAATAAATGAAATGATTTTACCCAAATCACTGCTTTTACATCGAATTTACAAAAGAACGGGTAATGTAAAGTCATAAGTAAACCATATATGATATCATAACAATGAATATGATTCTTTAATAAGTCAATGACATTATTTAAATCATTATACAGGAGGTTCAGATACATACGAAGCATATCAGACATAAGGTAAGGGATAACTATTCCAATCTTGCTCTTATCCGAGATTTTTTATTCGTAAGTATTTATTGGGGTTTTTGTTATCATCCATGTCCCTGTTTTCTAAAAATGTTTTCATGTATGTTTAATGTAATTTTTACCCATTTTTGAATTTTACCACATTTTATGAAAGGAATCTTACTTTTTTTTACCACACGAGGAACTTTTTGACTTTTCCGACAAAAGTAAGAGGAGAATGTTATTTTTAAGTTATACAGTGTGAACGGATTTTTACAGTTTCATAACGCCTCATTTTAATGAAGATTCCTCTACAATATTGCATGATTATTTTCAACAAAACCCTTTCCTTTTAAAATTGCATGGCATTTTGGGAAAAGAAAATGATTTTGAAGAAGAAAGGATATTTTCTTCAAGAATTAATTTCAAGTGTTTTATAAAAACTATTTTCCATATAAAATGAAATTATTTAATATGTTTATGTTTGAAGTATAATGTCTCTATTATTTACATGGTTTGATTCTTCTTATGATGAAATGATATCCATTTTTTATATGGATTATGTTATGATGGCATGATGTTTAAGAATCCCATTCTATTACATGGGTTATGCTATGATGTATGATTTATGATTTTGTGGCACACGAAAGAATGATTTCATTATGAGATTGGTGGGACCTATATCTCTCTCAAATTCATTGGGTAAAGATTTATATCTCATGAGATAAACATGGATGGAATAATAAGTTAATCCAGTTCAGTAATACAAGACTGAAATGAGGAGTGAACTCGATTCAGAAAGAGACTTTGTCCACTAAGATGGTCTTGGCAGCAATGCCTTGGCTACTATGGAAATCATATCATGTTCTTAATGGTTTCCATAATCACATGTTTTTTTCCCATGCTATTTTATCATGATTGATGTTCCTTTATGATATATGCCTTACGTACTTCCAAGATTTATGTCTTTGCTCAAGATTTTGATGTTTAGATTTTATGTTCATGTTTTTGCATTCAAATGATTATGGATTGTTTTATGTTCTCTATGTTTACCCTTACTGAGCATTTGTGATCACCCTTTTTATGTTTTATTTTTCCCAAGATATAAAGAAATGTTTTAGGTAATAAAACCAAAAGGGGATGATATTTATGAGATGTTGAAGATCTTCCACCATGATTAGAACATTATGTTCCAATTTCCAAAGACACTAAACTAATACGATCTTTGGGTGTCTGTTTTTGTTATGTATTAAATATTCCAGAAAAGTAATGTAATGTTCACGTACGTCAAGATTTGGGTCTCTACAGCTCTAACGCGGAGGGTGCGAGCCAATAAAATATGGATCGACCTCTTTGCAATCCTTTGAGGTTTTTGATGTGTTCTTCGCAATGGAGGAGGACAGAGACTGATGTTGGCCATTGGAACCGGTGGGACTCAGGAGCAGCGACCAGCACCACGATCGACTGTGAAGACGCCAACAACGTAACCACACTGAAGGAGAAGAGCCACGACCCATCATCCGCGGCGGAGCAAGGGAGGTGGATGGCACTCCAGCCAGCTGCATGAAGGGGATAGCGGTGCGCGTCCACACCGCCCGGCGTGTAAGAGTCGCAGCCTTGTGCTGTGGCAAGAAGAGGAGGGTGTTCGGCTCACTGGCGGCTTCTGGAAAAGGCGTGGCGCACGATTGCGCCATACTGAGGAGGGTTCTGGCAGTCCGACCATCCATGGAGGGCCACACCGACAGGCCCGACCGAACCCAGTGGGCCAGGCTGGACCCAACGGGCCGAGTCGACCCAAACCGGGTCAGGTCGGTCCGACTGGGTCAGACCAGACCCAGACCAACTTCGACCCTTTTTGTTCTTTCGGTCATATCTTGAGCTACAAGCATCCGTTTGATGAACCGTCTGCGACCTCAGAAACCTCGGATCAAGACGGTCCTTTTGGAATACCCCACTTGGGGTTTGGATAAATTTGGGGTATGTCTGGGTAGGATCGACCACGAATCCAACTGGGCGCTCGAGACTAAAAGGCCAATAACTTACAGACCAGACATCTGATTGACACACCGTCTGTTGCATTGATACCCCTATTACATGGTAGTACATTGGGATACTTCTTTATGGGACTTCATGGCAGTTGGAGAATCAACCTGTGGCTTGAGGAGCAGACCCTCCTGGAATCAAGCAAGCTTAGTGCGGGAACCCTGTGGCTGGATGTAACATGAGAAAGGGATCCTATGTGGGTTTGTGATTTGGGATTCTTCGTGGGTATGTTCTTGAGGATCCCACATGGATCCACTCTAGGAATCTATGTGGGAATACTCTAGGATATTTTGTGGGTCTACTATACTAGGATCCTATGTGGGTATGATGATGTACTAGGATCCTATGTGGGTTTGATGATTTAGGATCCTATATGGGTATGGTGATTTAGGATCCTACGTGGGTCTTCCACTTAGTAAGATGATTCAGTAGTAACATCTAATTATCTTTATTACTGTACCTAAGTTATACTTGGTGTGAGCTGAGTCCTGACCTTTGTGGTGATACCTTTATGGTATTGTTCTGTGTGACATACCTGTGTGGTACTTTCCTTTGTGGCACCAATCATTCCTTCCCTCCATGAATCTTGTCCAAGACCTAGAGTTTCCAGTTAAACTGTTGACTTGACCCTCACGTCTGGAGATACCTTTGGAAGGAGACTCAATAATCACACTTATGCTGACGGTGCGACCTGACCCTTGAGGCAAGAGTTTCGGTTGGAACCTCTTGGTGGAAGCGTCGAGGCCTTATGATGTCAGTTTGGGTATGGACTAGACATCCACAGTACATACTCAAATTGAATGTATTGGGCAAAAAGTTTGTGGTTTATCTACAACGTTGGAATGGGGGTTTTTTGGTCGATGAAAAAGGAAACCCAAGAAGCACAAGATAAACTCATGCATAGGAGTGTGGAGCTGATCACTCTTGAGTCGGCCAGCCTTACCCTTGTGGTAGTATGAGTTTTGAGTTTTTAGTTACCAACAGAGTGGCTAGAGTTCCTCCAGGACTATGACTTTGAGATAGTCTATACTCCTGAGAATGGGAATGTGGTAGCAGATGAAATCAGTAGGAGGTCTAGTCAACAGCTGCTAAGTGATGCGTCAAAGTAACTAGTCATGCTGCAGATATCCTTCATAGATAGAGATGAATCTTCTTACCTCCAATCTATGATTTTCACTCCCCCACTCCATCATCAAGTCAGGGAGGCACAACTTGGGGGAATTGACTACGAGTCTTGACATGCTCAGATATCCTCAGGGCAGGCACCTGATGGATTTTATGAAGGTAGGGAGCACATCATCCTATTCAGAGGATGTACCATGGTACTAGTGGCACTTTAGGAGGAGGTGTTAGGGGAGTTTCATACTTCCCCTCTAGCGGTACATTCTGGTGTGGTGAAGATGTACCAGGTCCTCCGACATCAGTACTAGTGGCTAGAGATGAAGAAATCAGTGGAAGAGTTTGTATCATGATATCTCACTTGTTAGTAAGTGAATACTGCACAGAGGTGGTAGAAGTCTTATGCCAATATGATACAGAGAGCCTTGGAGTTTCAGGATGGGGACCACATATTCTTGCGAGTCTCTCCTCGACATGGACTATGGAGATTTGGACAAGGGGGAAAGTTATCACCGAGGTTTATCGATCCTTTTTTGATACTTCAGAGGATAGGTGAGGTAGCATGCCACTTGGCTCTTCCACCATATTTGGAGAGGGCGCATGACGTCTTCCACGTATCCCATCTGAGTTGATACATGCACAACGCATCTCACATCATCAACCACGTCAAGATGGACTTAGACGATGAGGCATCATTTTTGGAGGTTCCATTGGATATTGAGGATCAACAAGATCAGGACCTTCGTGGGCGGTCGATACCTCTGGTGCACGTACGCTGACAGCATGAGAACCTCCAGGAGAGCACATGGGAGAGGGAGGCTCAGATTCATGCTCAGTACCATCTTTTAGTTTATTTTTCCATTGTTGTGGCTTTTAGGGACGTAAATCCCTAAGGCGGGGAGAATTTAATGTTCCAGAAATTACGTATAATTTTTCTAATTGTATGGAATTATTTCGAGACCGTTAAATCTAACGACATGCGATTCTGAGTTCTGGAGTGCTCGGAATGATCCGTTGAAGTTTGGTTAAGTTTTAATTAGCGCACGTAAGTAGTTTTCCTAAAAATTTAGAATAAATATTAAATAGTAACTCGGATCAGAAATATTAGGGCACCGTTGCGTTCAGAATGGCGGTTTTACCCTAGGCGCGACTTAACTTTTGTCGGTGCGAGTCTCCTGTGAGAAAACCCAAAAATGGCATAATCGTGAATAAAATAATTAAATAAATTATTTTATTTTTCAAATGCTTATAACTCACAAAAGGTAACTCGGATTGAAAATCCGAGACCACCACTGAAATCATGAGGGTATTCTCTCTTTTGGAAGATACTAACATTTTTTGGCGTGGGACACCAATAAAAGTTAGTTTTTGGACATAAATAAAATAATTAAGCGAAAATTATTTTATTGTAAAATTCATAACTTCTAAACAGTAACTTAGATTGAAAATATGAGAGTACTATTGGGTTCTTTGGGGTGTTTTTCACTTAGGCAGAGCCTAACCTTGACCGACGCGGGTCAAGGGTGACTGTTATAATTGTTCTAAACTTTTTTTCGGGTACGTTCTGTAAACGTGCGAGCGGCATTATATAACTTTTGAATCGGTGCTCGGAATTGAAATACGAGGGCACTGTTGAACTCACAGTGCAGATATTCACTCAAGGAGACCTTCACTTCGACTGCAGTAGGTCTGGAGAAAAAGTTAGTTTTTGGAACTTTTTAATAGAATAAATAAAATAACTTTATTATTTTATTTTTATTCTAATCCTCCAACGGAAAAGTAGTAAGGTGGGACCGGTGATGTGTTAAGCCAATAAATGGCTTGACCTTTCAATTCTAAGTGACCACACCATTGGTAAATTAAGAAGGTTCCTAATTAATGGGCCTCCATTAATCCCACAAACGTTGCACACCCTTCCCCTCTCCTATTTATATGGATCTCGGGGAGAGGTGTGGGAACTGCTTTGCCAAGAAATGAAGTGCTGACAAAGTGCAGTGATGCAAAATCCTTGGAAGACAGAGATGGTACCAGCGGGAGGTGACGAGCGACACTGAAACCATGAACTGGAGATCGAAAAACGAGTGACGTCATTGGAGGCTAGTTGCAGGGGACGACGAATGACGACACTTCCTCAAACGTGGACACTCTCCAATGAACTTGAGGTAGGGGATTATATTCATTTGGGAATTTTTTATTTCATTTTCCCCGTTCTTGAATTTATACGAAGAACGTGGTCAACCGACAAACAGGTTGACCCGCAATTCCTTTGTCTTTGTAGGAGGATGTTGCGGGGTATCTTGTAGGGTTTGTTGTTTTGAATTCCCCCTTACCCATTCTTGACGTTCTTCATGATCCAAGAATTAATAAGCCTCTTGCTACCGCTCTAATGAGGAGGGTATGGACCAAAAGAACATGGCCCGACCTCTCCATAATACTTTTTGGTTTTTGATGTGTTCTTCACGATGGATGAGGACGGTGACCGGTGTCGGTAATTGGAACTGATGGGACTCGGGAGTGGTGATCGACACCATAGTCGGCCGTGAAGACGGCGGTGGCACAACCGCGCCGCTGGAGAAGATCCACAGCCCGTCGACCACGACAGAGCAAGGGCGGTGGCCAACACTCTGACCAGATTCATGAAGGGGACGATGACGTGCGTCCGTGCTGCCTGACATGCAAGAGCTGCGACCTTGTGTCACGGTGTCAAGAGGAGGGCGACCGGCTCGCTGCTAGTTGCCGGTGAAGGTGCGGTGCGCGACCGCACCGCGTGGAAAAGGGGTCTGGTTGTCCGGCCAGCCGCGGCGGGCCGCCGCACTGCAGACCGGGTTAGTTCGACCGAGTCGGACCGGACCCAGACCAACTTTGACCCTTTTTGTTCTTTCAGCCATACCTTGATCTATGAGTGTCCGTTTGACGAAACATCTATGGTGCCAAAAACCTTGGATCGTGATGGTCCTTTTGAAATACCCCACTTGAGTTTTAGATAAAGGTGGGGTACAGCCGGGTAGGATTTACCACGAATCTAACTGGGCCCATGAGACTAAAAGGCCAATAACTTACAGACCGGGAATCCAATTGACGCACCGTCTATTGTGTTGAGACCCCTATTACGTGGTGGTCCTTTGGGATACTTCTTCATGGGACTTCATGGTAGTTGGAGTATTGACCCATGGCTTGAGGAGAGGACCCTCCCAGAATCAAGTGAGCTTATTGCGGGAACCCTGTGGCTGGCTGTAACATGAGAAAGGGATCCTATGTGGGTATGTGCTTTGGGATCCTTCATGGGTCTATGCTTGAGGATACCACATGGATCCGCTCTAGGAATCTATGTGGGACTACTCTAGGATCCTGTGTGGTTCTACTATACTAGGATCCTATGTGGGTCTGATGATGTACTGGGATCTTACGTGGGTTTGATGATTTAGGATCCTATGTGGGTCTGATGATTTAGGATCCTATGTGGGTCTGATGATTTAGGATCCTATGTGGGTATGCCTCTTAACAGATTAATATGATTTAGTAGTTACATCTAATCATCTTTACTATCGTATCTATATTATACCTGGAATGATCTGAGTCCTTACCTTCGTGTTGATACCTTTGTGGTATTCTTCTATGTGGCATACCTGTGTGGTACTTTCCTTCATGGTGATACCTTTGTGGTATTCTTCTATGTGTCATACTTGTGTGGTACTTTCCTTCGTGGTGAAACCTTGGTGGTATTCTTCTGTGTGGCGTACCTGTGTGGTAATTTCCTTTGTGGTGATACCTTTGTGGTATTCTTCTGTGCGGCGTACCTGTGTGGTACTTACCTTCATGGTAATACCTTTGTGGTATTCTTCTATGTGGCGTACCTGTGTGGTACTTTCCTTCGTGGTGATACCTTGGTGATATTCTTCTGTGTGGTGAACCTGTGTGGTACTTTCCTTCATGATGATACCTCTATGGTATTCTTCTGTGTAGTGTTACCTTTGTGGTACTTACCTTTGTGGTGTTACCTTCGTGGTATTCTTTCCTTCATGGAACATTTGAGCTTTGAGCTAATGATTTGGGCCTTTTGTTTACTCATGAATGAGATGGGTATACTTGATAACTTTGGTATATGTATGGGCATATACCTAAGTAGGGTTGACAATTGTTTTCATGCTTTGTGGTTTATCCTTTTTGGATTTTTTGAGACCTTTGAGGTTCTCAGGGTCCCTACTAAGTATCGTTATACTCACCCCTGCACAGGCTACACCCACACCTTGTTGTGTTTGGTGCAGACGACAGACAACGTTGACTGAGGACGACAGTACCAGGATTAGAGGTAGCTCGGAGGTGGACCTTAGACGAGGTGTACCGTAGAGATGACCGTTCAAGAGTTGTACCTACCCTTTAGGTATGATCCTTGGCGGTTGTTCATAGGAGCTATTTCAGTTTACTTGTACTTTCCAGTTTTTTTGTACTTTCTAGTTGGGCTTGTATTCTGGCCCCTTTTACTTACTATACACACTCTTTTTACTATTCATTTTACTTGTGTTCTTATGTTGCTGTGTACTTGGTCGTGTGTGTTTACAGTATATAAAGGCAATGCCTTCCAGGTTTTTGGGGAATACGTCTTTCAGTGCTAGTCACTAGCCCCTAGCCTATGGAAGGCGGGCTTGGGGTAGTCATGGCACGTGCCCTGGGGGACGGGTCGTGAAAAGAGTGACAACATATATTTCTAGTATATTTTTATATTACTAGGGAATACGGCATATAGATTTCCCTCCTATGGTGGATCATCTTAGGGAAATACTCCCTACTGAATTTTTAGGGATACCTCCTGAGAGATATATAGAGTTTACCCTTGAGATAGTTACATAAGTATCATTGGTATCAATTACTCCCTATAGGATGGCTACTACTGAGTTACAAGATCTCAAGAGTTAGTTAGATTATTTAAAATATAAATTTTTTATATGACGTAATACTTTTCTATGGGGTTCATATATGCTTTTCTCTAAGAAGGTGGATGGGACCCTCAAGATTTTAATGGATTTTTTTAGTTGAATCATCTCGTGGTTAAGAAAATTTATCCATTTCCATTTATATACAAAATATTTGATTATCTATAAGGGGTGAGACTTTTCTCAAACATTTATTTGAAGTCGGGCTATCATTAAGTGAAGTTAAGAGCCTCCGATATTATGCAGAGAATATTCCATAGTAGATATGGATTTTATGAGTATTTAGTAATACTATTATGTCTCATGAGCACACTCAACATTTTCATGGTAATGATGAATTAGGTTTTCCAACCGAATCTGGATTCCTTCATAGTGGTTTTTGTGGATGATATCTTGGTGTATTATTACACTCGATGTGATTATGACAAACACCTTGATATCATAGTCAATACACTAAGAGAGAATAATTATTATACCAATATCACAAAGTGACACTTTTGATTGATAAATTTCACTTTTTGGGTCACATTATATCATAATTGGTAGTATCTATGGACCCATAAAAGGTGAGGGTTGTGGTTTCTTGGGAGAATCTGAAGAATTTCTTTGATATTCATAGTTTATTGGGGTTTTCCGGGTATTATAGGTATTTTATATTGGATTTATCATTCCTTTTATCACCTATTAAGAGCTTGAAAAAGAATGGGGTGAAATTAATATGGTCGGAATCTTGTGAGAAATCCCTTTAAGAGTTTAAAGTAAGGTTTAGTTCAAAACCAATATTGATCTTTCCAAAGTTGGAGAGATTATATAAAGTTTATTGTGATGCATCATGCATTGGGCTAGGAGCCATTTGGATATAGGATGCGAAATTAATGGAATATAGGTCTTGCTAGTTGAGACCTGATGAATAGAATTACCTGATGCATGATCTTGAGATATCATCTATAGTTCATGCCTTGTGTTTCTGGATGCACTACTTTCTGGGAGAGTGCATTGAGGTGTACACAGACTACAAGTGCATCAAATATATTTTCAATCATCATGAATTGAATCTAAAACAGTGAACAGGGGATGAATACCTATAGTAATTTGATTTTTATCTTGATTATACACCTAGAAAGGGTAATGCAGTTGCTAATTCTTTGAGTTGGAAGACTCAAATACAAGCTATTCAGGAGGCCAACAGTTAGTGGAAATTAATGTATCTCTTTTATGAGTTGAATTTAGATATTTAAGAGTGGTAATCCTGTTCTTATAGATTTAGTGGTGGCCTATTCACTTCTGGATCAAGTGAAAAAGAGGTATATTTTTTATCCCAAGGGATTAGTTTCAAGGGAGAGTGTTTCAGATGAGGACTCACTTCTTGGTTGGGTCATTTATGGGGATGAGATCTTATGCATTCATGGACACATATAGGTTCCTATCGATGTGTGAGATGAATTGATGTGAGAATATCATATATATTTTTGGTAAGTACATCCAAGTCGCACCAATATGTTTCATGGATTACATTTCCAGTATTGGTGGTTGAGGATAAAAAAGTAGATATATGGTTTTGTTACTCAGTGTTCTACATGTCAGCAGGTGAAGGCGGAACACAAACTACCAATAGGAATTTTACAATTAGTACCTATTATTGAGTGGAAATAAGATGACATCAGCATGGATTTTGTGATGGACTTACCAAGATTCCCATGATGAAATGATGCAGTATGAGTGATTGTTGATTGGCTAAAAAAGTTTTCCCACCTCTTGCCTATTCAAGTGACCTTTTCAGTAGATGATCCATGGATGCTATATATCAAGGAGATCATAAAACTTCATGGAGTTCAATGTACCATCATATTGGATATGGATTCTCAAATCATGTTACATCTTTGGAATGGGTTTTGTAAGGATTTGGATTCATAGGTACTTCTGAGTATATAATATCATCTAAAAACTGATAAAAATTTAGAACATATGATACAGGTGTTAGAGGACATGATCTAAGAACATTTCCTTGATTTTATAGGTTCTTGGGAGAAAAATATACCCATTTCTAAGTTCAATTATAATAAAAATATCTAATTGATCATATAGATATCTCTTTATGAGACCCTATATGGCAGGTTGTTCCTTTTACCAATGTACTGGTTAGAGATAGAAGAGGTAGTGGTACTGGGAACTTATCTTATTCAGGAGACTTCAGAGTAGGTATAATGTATAAAAAATCATATGGATTCAATATAGTCTAGGATTAATTCTTATAAAAATCACCATAGATGACCTCTTGTGTTCGAGGTTAGGGATACAGTCTTCTTGTGTGTTTCGAATAGACTGGGGTTTCATTGTTTTAGACAGTAATGGATGTAGGAACTTAGGTTCATTAGAACCTTTTAGATTTTAGAGAGAGTTGGGATGATAGTATATTAGTCTTAGTTATCTAAGAGGTACTAAGACATGCATGACGTCTTCCATGTTTAACAGATTTTCTATTTCTATTCAGACTTGTCTCATGTTTTTTAGCCTTATAAGATTGAGTTGGATGTTGATACTTCTTTTAAGGAATATCTGGTGCATATCATTGATCGAAGTACCAAGACTGTGCACGGAAGGTTATGTCTTCTAGTATGGGTGTTATGGTATCATGACCATGTACATAATGAGACTTGGGAGTAAGAGTATAATGTATGTAATCAATGGATGGAGCTATTCTTAGATGATGTTCAACCACTCTTAAAAGGGAAACTTAGGGATGGGTTGTTTTAAGGAGGGGAAGTTGTAAATTATAAATTTTCAGAGGTAAAAATACCTTAAATTTAAATTTAAACCACTTTTTTTAATATAATAAAATTCTTAAGAGTTTAAATAAGGGTTTTGGGGGCATCAGATACTTGTTTAGATCTCAAAGCTCCGTTTTTTGGAGAATAAGTTTGAGTTTCATGACTAGAGAACTGTTATTAGTAACCATGAATAAAAAAATGAAGATGTGTGATTATTTTAACCTTGAGTAATGAGGAGTTTAGACAAGAAAAACCAACAATAAAATTCTGGTGTGTTGATCATGGTTGGTGCATAGTTAGTTTAAATGCTCTATTAATCATGTGAGGGGGTAGAAAACTTAGACAATAAGAACACATGGACTACATATAGTTTTTCAAACCATGGATCTAGTCATGTAAGGGGATGTGAAACTTAAAAAGTGGTTGTACGTTTTTGGAACATACTTTGGAAAATCATGCATCCAAACCATGAATCCTTTAAAAAAGGGTGAAATTTCCCTTTTTCCCTTTGGTATTTTAACCCTTATTCATCTATTTTCATTCATCATATCTCACATAATCTCCTCCCCCTTATTGAAATATCCATCCTCCTATGAACCCAATATTTGAGCCTCCTCCTTAATCTGGCCTCCGATTCAAGTACCGTTGGTTATGCTAGATCCATCTTGGTAAGTTGTCCAATCCTCTTACTTTATTTATTTTTTTTCTCCATATGGAATGATAAATCCATGTGATATAATATGTCATATTTTCAGGGTATTTTTCAATTTCTCTAATTTATCCCATTATAACTCAAGTTAAAGGATGACAACAGATGATGATTCTACTACCCATATAAGGTATGCATTATAGACCTTTTTTCTTAAAAGTATTGATGTTTATATCATGCACTGTCATGTTGTGTGCTAGAGTTTCCATGCGATGACCCTTAGATGTTAGAATAAATTATTAATTTTTTATCATTTGAAATGGATTATCCTTTCAACCAAATTAGGATCGTTGGAGGATGTTCACCTTGGAACGATCCACCCATCTTAATGTGTGTCACTTTAAAGTCTGGTGATTTCTAAAATTTGAAATGAATTTAAACCACCTTTTGTGGTGGGTTGAAATAGATTTAAAAAGAGAAATTTTTTAATGGAATTAAATGAAATGTAGTGACACCTTAATAGGTATCCTAAGCCTAGGTTATTTAATTAAACCACCTTATGAGGTAAGTTAATTTTTTTATACAATGGAAATGGATACTTTGTTATAAATGAAAGGTGAATGGAATGTTCATGTCACCTAGCCATTATTTAATTATTAAAATGAAATTATGTCTATAATTATGATTATGTAAACTAGATGGATTATTATATCATGCTTGATTAAATTCAAAAACCTTGAATTACTTACAGTTGAGGCATTCACTAAAAGATACATGGACTTACATTGTGGTTTTAATTAGATGGGATCATGAGACACTTCCAATTCATTGATGCATCTTCCAAGTGAATAACCAAACTTGGATTTGGTCTTTGTCTTATAGATGTGAATGCCTCGACCTAGAATCGAGGGTCCACCTATATTTCTAGAAATTAAATTCAATTGAATGACTTGGATGATTCTCCTAGTATTCTTCTTAATATTATATAACAACGTGGTTACTACCTTGGGATCCTTTAAAGTATAGCACTGAGGCTACCTAGGACATGATCCTAGGGCCCGAGTATCACTTTTCACTTAGGGTGAACTGACAAAGGTACACCCCTGTGGGTCTCACCAAAGTTATAAAACTTAAATTCAATGGAATTGGAAGCTTAAATGAACATTACTATTCATGCATGCCTAGGTTGTATACCTCAGTTACTGACCTTCTAAACATAAACCTAATATGTTAGTTTCTTAGAGCCATTATAACTTAAGTTGAAGCATGAAGTGTTGGATGGGATTCCTATGAGGAACCAAGAAAAAAATTATTTATTTATTTACTAATTTATGTTGATTAATACATGCACACTAATCATTGTATATTCATAGACTGGATAGTGATATACACCATTGGTGGTGGCCTACTGAGTTTTACTCACACTCTGTTTGGGCTGCCAATTGGTAACCGGAAAGACTTCCAGGATGTAGGCAGGGACAAGGGGAAGTACCCAACTATGAAATATTGATATTTTATGCTAGGATATAGTATGGGAGAAAATGACAAAGATTATTCTTATGATTCCATTAGAGATAATTTTTTTCTTTTTTCCTTTTTATAATAGATTGTTGTATATTTCTTTTTCTTTATTGCCCATGTATCTTCCCATTTTTTATGGCATCATGAAATCAATATCTTGTATATGATACTGTATAGAGTTTATCTTATTTTTTATTCCTGTATAATTATTATATCTGGATGATTTATGAATACACTATTAATTTTACTGCTTCCACATTTTTTTATTTTTATTTCACCAATGTTCTCCAATCTAATAAAAAGGGTGTATTATTCCCATTGTACTATCATATAACTTCACTTCTAGTTGGAATCCTTTGGTGTATGAGGAGATGAACTTGAGGCCATGTGGCCAATTGATTTTTTTAATTATGATTGAATTGAGTTTGGGATGTTATAATTTTTATTTTATAATTTTTTTCATGAAGGTACTAGAACAAAAATAAGGATAAGAAGGAACATGGAGGAAACTTATAGACTCCTCCACTTACAGGTATTGATGACTACCTGGTGGAGTACCACCAAATGGCCATTAGTGACTATATAGAACACCAGTTCTATCAAGGTTCCACTGGATATCCTGTGATACCCACTAGGTATCTGGTGACATCTATATAGACAAAAAATAGCCATTATATAGGGCCGTACATGGCTTAATTCTAACTATAACAACTCTATTCGACCCAAAAAATCTCTATAACATCCATAAATCCATTGGAGGATATAAATAAACTCCATATGTTATTAGATGTGTTTTTATACATTGAATTTCAATTATAGAGAAAAATTGTACAAAAATTTATCTCTTTCTAGTGATCTCTCACCTCTTTCTCATTATATATTACTGGAGAAGTGTGAGTTTGATTTAAATGGATTTAATAAAGAAAGTATCATATTTTATATTTTCTCAGGTGCTCAATATTAATGAGTGTGAGGGGGATATGTTATCGCTACCTTTAAAGTGAGGGATTGGGTGATCACTGCCATTGAGTGCGAGGGGGGGTAGATGATCACTACCTTAAAAGTGAGTGAGATTGTATTTCTAGCCATAACCACTAAAATAATAGCTATGTATTTAGTTTTCTTAGTACATACACTAAAAACCAAGATTCTTACACTTTTAATTAGGTTTCCTTTCTAGAAATTCTAAAAATCATGGGTTTGGGTTTCTTTCTATAACCATTATTAAGAAAGGTTTAAACAAAAACTCTCAAGGAATATTAAGGGGAGGAGATATAGGGATACCTTATGGATTATTACTATACCCATTTATCAATATTGTTTCCTTTATCCAACATTTTTTTATTTTTTATGCACTTTAAATCATATATTTTTAGCATATCGTATAAAATATTTAATTTCAAATATTTATTTAATTATTTTAATTTCATAAAATTTAGTTTTAATATATATATTTTTTAAAATTAAATTAAACCCTCCTATTTCAATATTTAATCAAACCAACATCATCTTCTCAAAAATTAATTTCTTTAAAATATTTTAAAAAAATTTTAAACCGATATTCCTTTATTTTATTTTTTTTATTAAAATTAATAGGAAATAATTCTTCAACAATCATGGTTATTTTATTATAAACCCTTAGGATTTATTTAAAATTGAATACCCAAAAATTAAACATTCATTATATTTTTTATCTAGTTTTTCCAAAATTTACTTAGTATTAAAAATGAAAAATTTATAACTGATGACTCTAGAATATCCAATTTTAGGTTTTCTTCATTTCTATAGTTCATAGGGGGTGTTATTCAAGATATGTGAAAGTAGAACTCTATTATAAACCTAAAAATATATATTAAAAGCTTCTTCTTAGAAAATGTTTATTCAAATTGAATTCATTTAACAAGGTTATTACCATTTTTTGAAGAGATTTTATTTTTTAATTTCAACTTGTCTATTTTTTTGGGGTATTCTAAGAGCCGAAAAATTATGATTATATCCATTTTATTGAAAATTTTTGGTAAATTATATATTAAAAAATTATCTACCTATAACACTTATAATTGATAAAATTAAGTGTCACTTTTTTATTTTGAACCAATTTAGAATAGGTAATAGATTTGGATAAAGTTTTTGATTAACATTCAAGGAAATAAACCCATGCGAATCTACTAAAATCATCTAAAATAGATAAAAAAATATATCTTTCCTCCATGAAAAGTGTGTTTAATAGGTCCTAATAAATATAAATGAATAAGTTAATGCGGTATTTCAATTATTACCTCATTTAAAGGCTTAAAAATTTCATTATGCTAATTACATTTCATACAAGAGTCACATACTGGGATGCAATCTAGTTTTAACTTATCCAAATCTAAAACCTTTTGATTTTTGGATATATTGTATAATAATCTCACCAAAAGTATTTATATTTCCTTTATAATTATCACCAATAGTTACACTCCAACCATCACAGCTATTAAAATATATACCATTTGAAGCATCATCAGTTATGTGTCTTGAAAAATCATTATTCATGTACCATATATCCATTTTTATAATTTCAATACATATTTACTATAAAAATAGATTTAATAAAAATTTGATACCCATGAAAACTTGGGTCCAATTGGGTTATAAAAATAATTCTTAGGAACAAAATTTTATTTCAAGAATTTATTCATATGTAAACTTAAAGATAAATACTTATAAATAAAATATTTAGTGTGACCAAGAGATTTTTTAAATCATAAAGTACACTCACTTTCATAGTGACCTTTAATTACACATATAAAACAAGTAATAGTTGAAATAGCTCCATTTGGTCCTTTAAAAAATAAAGTCTTATAAATTTTAGGTAAATAATTGTCATATCTAAGACCATGTCTCTTTGATTTCATTTTATTCAAGGAAATATTCTTATCATATATTTCTCTACCCTAAAAAATGTGGAAAGTCCATTTTTTAAGATTATATTTTTTATTTCAACTTATCATTTTTATATAAAATAGTTTTTTATATTATTTCATTTTCTGAATTTTCCATTGATATAAAAATATTTTGTATATCATTTTTATATATATGTTTTTTAATTTCTTATTAAGTATATTTTAGTTCATTTTAGAAATTTTCAATTCTACATAGGTTATTTCAATATAATTGTAACCAGATTTCTTTTTTTCATTTTCTATAGAAATAATTTTATTCTACTTATAAATTTATTTATATTTTTTTAATACCATTATTTAAACCAATAATATTATCAATAGTAATGTTACAATTTCTTTATATAATTCATCTTATGTGGGTTTTTTAGTTGGTTTCATAGGAATTTTAATCAGATTCACTTACTTTAATATCAATATCGTAATTTTTTTTATAATTCCTTATATAAATCAAATTATTTATTTTTATAAGAATATTTCATATAACTCCATCTAGTAGTACTTTCTCTCTTATCATTTTTTATTAATTCATTTTATTATTGTAATTCTTTATCCATTGGAATTGAGTTTTGATGAGTCCTTTATTTCTACACTCATAACAAATAATATCACAACCATCATTATAAATATTAATACCTTTTTTTATCCTCTTGCACCATCTACAAAATAATTCCTCTTATTTCTTCTCGAGTATCCATTCGTTATTATTGATGATCCTTTTGATAAATGAGATGCTTCACTCATGTCACTAGTATATAATTCTTAATCAGAGGAGTATGTAGTAATATTTGATTTAAAACCAATTACTTTATTCTTTGATGTTTATCCTTCAACAATATTTTTAACCTCCACTTCATACTGTAATAAAGAACCAATGAGTCCATCAAGAATATATACTTTGAATTTTTTTTCTTTTATCCATTTAAACTTCATTTACATGACATTTATTAGGTAATTCTCTTGAAAAACTTTCTAAAAGAATAAAATTTTCAAGAATATATCCTAAAGAACTCATTGAATTTATAATACTAGTAATGTTACAAAACATCTGATTAACTATTTCTTCAATACCCAATTTAAAATCATGATACTCAGCTATAATCATTCCATGTTTTGTTCTTTTTAACTTACCTTTTTCATAAAAAGTAAATTATAAAATTATCTAATTATAATGTTTTATTTTTAATGTTGAAATATTACAATAAACATTTCTACCAGTTTCGCAATATAAAATATTCATTACCCTGTAGTTCAAAATAGACTTTTCCACTTCATCACCAAAAAGAGTTTTAGGACATACTTCAAGTAGTTTGTAAGGTATTATTATTATTTTTTAGTGATTAATGATTATATATTTAAAGAAATATTCCATACAAGCTTTCCAATATACATAATCAATATTACTAAAATATGATAGTCTTTAAGGGATCCAGAAATCACTTGAACTTGTACCTACCATCTTAGATAGATCTTTCCCCTTGACAGTCAATTCAGAAAATTGGTTTTACAAAAACATATATACAAAAGTTAATGGTCATGATTTGATATCAATTTTTGATCCTTGATATAATGATAGTAGAAAGGTCAAGAGGGGGGTGGGGGTGAATTGGCCTTTTATTATATTTTAATAATTATAATCAGAGTTTAAAAAATTAAATAAGTGGGAATAAAAATTAAATGATGCATATGAGTTTTTATAGTAGTTTGGATCAAATTCATCCTACACGTACACTTTACTCCTATCAACCACAAATATAAATAACACATGATAAATAAAACTTGGATTTTTATGGGGATTCAAAAACCTTTATAATTTAATTTTGTATACCTGGAGTCACAACCAAACACCCTATATTTTTCCAACCTAGAGGAACAACACAAGACTGAATTTTAAAAGAGATTCTCCACCCAATCAGTACATCCTTTTTCTCACCTAGATGCACAAAACATACATACCTTTTATCAGGGTAGTATATCTTGATAATATTGAAATTTTATATAGGAGTCCCAATATTACAATAACACATAAAATTTAAGTATATATACAATAAATACCAAAAACAAAAATTTTAATTGGAACACAAAAAGAGAGATGCTAGAACAACTTTTATTGTTACATACTATGAGATATATATCATTGAAGATCATTATAGATATATCAATTCATTTCATGGATTTTTTTAAGTTTATAATGATCTATTTTTCATAAAAAATATTATACAATTTATATAAAAGTATTTCTCTTATTCCATTGCATTATGGAATTTTCAATGGTGTTTATAGAGTTTCTTTATCATCCTCAGCTATAGGTATAAATGTTTAAGGCTTTATAGCTATTATAGTTGAAAAACTAAAATCATGTATGCATGAGTAAATTCCTCACACAAGATTAAAAATAGTTAATAAAAAATTATCAAGTTTAAACATAGTAACATATTTCAAAAAATAAATAAAAAAAGATAATTGACAAATTAAATACATTTATAACCTACATTAATCCTTTTAAAATTTCAATTGATACGTGAAGTAAATATACAATGTGAGGATAAATATTAAATACAATACTTTTAGTTTTAATGAGTATATATACATAAATAAATGAAATGAAATTTTAACAAGGTATTTCAAAAAATTTACATTAAATATCCACATATGAATATTCACATAAGAGAATTTTTCATCTTTATATTAGCATATCTTTGACCCATGAATATCCAAATAAAAATATTCATGTAGATAGTTTTCACATAATAGAAAATATTTTATCTAAGGTAATTCACATAAGAAAATATTTTATATAAGTAAATTTATGTAAGAATATTGTTCATATAAGGTTTTTTATATGAGTTATAACTAAATACAAACCTAAGAGAATATTTCTCCAATATTAGTTCATAAGAAGCATAAAAAACCTATAGAATAATTAATTAATAATCAACATAAATATTTTCTTATATAAGTAGTGAAAGATTCAAGAAATTAAATAACATTATAATTTTTTAAAAAATTTGTGATAAATTATAATTATCCATTTATAAAATAAAAAATGTGTTTGAAAGAACACAATTTTTTAAATACTCATGTTAGAGGAAATAAAAACATTGAGATTTTTAATTATAAAAAATAAAATATAGATATAGTTCAAGGATCCACATAAACACCTAATAAAATGGGAACAATATTCTATTTAAGTTATGAAGTATAAAGAAATCCATTTTGTCTTATAATCTTGTATAGGGATGTGAGGCATTTGTAACGCTAGTTTTGATAGAAAAATAGAACTATGGGGCATGAAGAGTATCTTTATAGGATATCCTAACTAAATTAGGGGATATTACCTACACTACCCCTCAACAAATATGGTAATAATTACAAGCCATGTCGTATTCCTTATGAGGAATCACATTCTCAAGAAGGATAATGTGATTAAGATTTATTTTAATGAAGTTGATTCTCTAGAAACACAAGATTTGGTACAAGAATGAATTCTATAGGACTACACAGAATATATTGTCCTAGAGAAAAATCAATATAGTTTTTTAGTTATAGAGGAAGGAGACTCGTTATTAGTTTAAAATGATGAGACTCTATCCTACAAAGAGGTATCAAGTAGTGGAAAAGTTTTAAGATGGTAATAAGCCATGAATTTTGAGATGGATTTCATGTATTAAAACAAATTTTGGGTTTTGTTTGATCTACTAGTAAATGTAAATCCTATTGGGAATAAATTGGTATTCAGTAAGAAAATAAACATGGACGGTCAAGTGAGTACCTATTAAGATAGACTAGTTTCTTAAGGGGTTAATAAACATCAAGGTATAGAATATGGTGAATCCTTTTTACCAACATCAATACTTAAATCCATAAGAATTATGCTTTCTATAGTATCTTACCATGACAATTATATTTGAAAGATGAATTTTAAAAAGACTTTTCTTAATGGAAACCTCATGAAAGATTTATATATGAAAAAACCAGAGGGGTTTTTGAATCCAATAGACTACAATAAAGTATAAAAGTTGTAGATATCTATTTATGGGTTAAAGAACTAATCTAGGTTATGGAACAATTTCTATGTTGAATTTGTAAGAAAATTTGATTTTATAAAGAAAGAATGTGAACTATATGGTTTATTAGGAGTGTAGTCATTTTCATAGTAGTATAGTTTATTAATATATTACATATTATAAATGAGATACCAGTCATATAGTCAGTTAAGACATGGTTTAATGCGTTCTTATCCATGAAGTATGTAGGTGAAGTAACCTAATTCTTTATGATCGAGATCATCTATGATAAATCCAAGTGAATTATTGGAAATAGTTAGTGTATATATATTGACCAGATACTAAATAGATTTAGTACAGAATGATCTAAGAGGTATTGGTTTTAGTTTCATATGATATACATCTGACTAAAAAAATATATCCTCATACACAATAGGAAAGAGAGATAGGGGGAGAGAAAGGATAGTAGTAAACCTTACTCTTATACAATAGGTTTCATTATGTATTCCATGCTATTCACCAGGGTAAATGTTTCCAATACATTGACCATGGTACTCATATATTAATAAAACCTAGCAGAATAACATTGGACAACTATTAAGACAATATTAAAGTATATGAGGCATACTAAGGATATATTATTGGTTTATGGAGGATATTATGAGCTATTCTTAGGGGATAAAAAATAGATATTTTCCAAATTGATCAAAATGATCTGAAATCACAACCAGGATATGTATTCTGTCTCATCAGAGGATCTATGATCAGGAAGTGGTAAGAGTAACCAGTTGTGGTTGATTCTACAACGGAGTATGAGTATATTTCATCTTGTGATGCATCTAAACAAGCACTTTGGATATAAAAATCCATACCAGATCTTAATGTAGTGTCTAATATTAAAGACCCTATCACATTGTATTATTATAATACTAGAGAAGTGGCTTTAGAAAAAGAGCTATTTAACATAAACATAAGAAGTATATACCTCAAAAGTATCACCCCTTGAGGTATTTTTCCTAGAGTGCTGAGATTAAAGTGGGAAAAGTATCTAAAGAGGAGAACATGGTAAACACCTTGACTAAATATCTATCTCAAAGGAGGCATAAAAATCATATTAGACTAGAATATTGAATGTTATTAGTAGTTCGATCTAGTGCAAGTGGGATCCTATGGTAGTTGGTGCCAAATAACTAACTTATTTGTAATTTATGATTACTTGCATATTAAAAGTGTTGAATATTAATAAACACATTATTACATAATGTTTGTTCTTGTAAATGAAATTTAACATGATAATATCTTTAGAGTAATTACATCATCAAATGTTCATAACAATTAACCTCTATGATGAGAACCGTAAGATGTTATGATAATATTATAAAAAACATGTTCTATGTATAGATGATATCTTATGATGGGACACATATGATATAGGCTATCAGGGTTAGGAGGTTTATAAGACATTTATACTTCTTCTCATGAAGTTTTCTCTTGGTAATATTTAATAGAGGAGGTTATGAGAACAAAACTCCTATAGAAATTCCATATGTTATATGTGTCATTAGATATTAATTTATAAAAGAATGTGTATTGTTAATTTGACTTGAGATTATTATTAATTCACATGAGTTACGTAATTTGATGTATTGCCAAAAACCATGACGCCATATGTTCTCAATGAAGTAGGATATGTTGGGTGCCTCACAAGTGATACAACATTAATAAATAATCCAATAATGAATTATTACCTCCAAAGTAAATGGAAGTTTATATGTTATTCCTTTTAATGGGAATGAAACTTTCTGATTAAGTCTATGGCCATGGAAGTATACAATCAGTAAGTTTTTTTGGAAATTCAAAGAAAGAGAAATCAAGCACATAGGTTGATGGCATAAAGTATGAAACCTACTTTATTGGTGATATTAAGACAAATAGATTATATTACACGAAAATCATTCATAGGTGGATATTATCATTGTTTTTTAACTTCTTTCTATATGATTTTTTAGTATATTTCTTTATTTAAACCTTAGATTTTAGGCAAGTTTGGCCTAATTCCATAGAGAAAGATGTCTAGAGGTTCATAGAATAAGTGCATCCAAAATCTCAGTTAAATTTTATAATAATTTAATATTATAATAAAATATTATCTGAGGTTATGAAAATATTATTTATTCAGGTTTTATATTGATTAAATATATTCAATAAAAAATCATTCAAAAGGATAAATGTGCGAGTTGAATATTTAAAAAATATTTATTCACAATTTTGGAGAATATAAAATTTATTTATTTATCAATGAATAATGCAGTGATATATATTTATTTAAATAAATATTAATTATTCAAATTTTGATAAATATCGAGGAATAATTGACTGAGTTAGAGGTCTAGGAAGAAATGACATTTTAAATTAAATTTAAATAAATATCAATTAATTTATTTAATAAATGATATTTATTTTATCCATAAGTATTGTGCATGCTAAGGAAATAATAATATTATTTATATTATTATAGATTTGGAGTTCACTATGGATTAAAATAATAAAAAGGTCTAGTTCTCAATTATTTATTCTCGATCAAACTATATATAAAACCAGTTATATTTTTTCTCACTATACATTATTTAAAACAATGAAACCTTTATAGAGAAATCTCTCAATTCTATAGAGAATGAAATATCTACAATTCTCTTAAGTGGAGAGAGAAACAATCCTACTGCTCTCTCTCAAGACTTCAAGATAACGTCGAGACTACTTCAAGTAAGGACAAGATTATTGTTATGATCAAAAATGGATGACATAAGAAATATGGATTGAGCATGCTAGAACCTAGTGATTCTATGGTGATGGCCTGAGGTTTTAGAGGTTGTGTGGGTTACTACTAGAGGGATTATACCCTTAGGTCCATCATTGAAACAATGGTATTCCAAGAGTGGTAAACTAAATTTTCAATGAAAAAATAATTGTAATAAAGATAAGTTTTGATCTATAAATAAATTACTTATAAATTATATGTGATGATCTTGTATCTATTCTTCCAGGGTAGAAATCATTAACTTTTAAGGATTAATCCAAAGTAACTAACAAAAAATATTATTTTGATTAGTACCAACATCTTCCACTCTACACCCCTGAACCTTTATTATGTTTTATATAAAATGGGTTATATATTTAGGGTGGAGATAAATTTTTAAAAATAGATTGAATCTTGCGAAGGGTTTTAAAATAAAATACTGAGTATTGATTAATTTTTTCTTTTTTTCTATATTGAGCATTCTCAAGTAGTCTTAGAGTTAATTAACTAATATCTCATTTTATGAGTTGAATTTACCTTCAATTGTTATTAATTATCAAGTGATATCTCTATAAAAAACTATAATTAATTATACAATTAGTATTAGTTTTTTCAATTAGTGTTAGTTCTCACTTCAAGAGGCATCAGATATGAGTACAGTGTGAGACCCCACTCAAAATTTTTATTTTGATTTTTGTATTATATTATCAAAGTGATATTGATGAATAAAATAAATTTATTTATAGTAAACATGAGGGAATATTTGGAAGGCATGGGGAGGGGGGGGGGTAAAGTTCAAAATAATAGAGTAACCCACAGGTGGAGTGATCCTTGAATAAAAGAATGAAACGTTAAACATAAAAATAGGGGGAGTAATATTATGTAATATATTTAAATTCATCCATTTAAATTTATTTTGAAAAATGAGGACAAATAATTAAAAACTAAGGGTGAGAAAAATATGAAATTTATTGAGGGAAAAAAGTTAAATAAAATGGGGGAAAAGTATTTGTGAATAAAAAGAAGAAATAATCAAGAAGATATGATTCCTTGAATTTTTTTGAGAATGAATTGTTATTGACTTTATGTATTTAGCGATATAGAAATGAGGAATTGGAATTGATAATAAATACAAAGGTAATTATTTAAGTTCCCTTAATAGAAAAAGAGAATTAAGTTCACATAGATTGCTTCTCTAACTGTTTTTCTTCTTCTTCAATAAATTTTATTTTCAACACATATTGTGTCAAAACTAGTTACACATGTTGAAGTTTCTATAACATGAGGTCCCACAATACACCCAAAGAGAAATATTGGGTAAATTAGGGTGTTTAGAAATTTATATTATCTAAAATTTAAATTGATCTTTTTCTAACATTTACAATGAAATTCTGAATCCATCAAAACAATCATAAAATTGCACAATTAAATACATACAAAAAATAAAGAGCACGATCACTGATATTTTTACTCAGTTAACCAACATTGGGATATATTTTTTTGGGAAAAATATCAATGATGTGTTGATATCTTAAATAACTACTCCACTAGTTTGTGATCATAATCTTTAGGACAAGATCATTACTTATCCAAGGTCCATGGACTCTTCCTCCTTTCTGCCCACTCCTTTCCAAGAGGGTTATATAAAGAAATAGTTTCAACATAGAGGTAGATATCACAAGAATAATGATAAAATAAATAACACTTAATAAATATGGGCATTCCCTGTAATGATGTGATACTCTTCCAATCCATTTGTTTTAAAAAAAACCACTTTTAAGGGGTTTATTGGTAACCACACAACCAACACAACAAATAAAACCAAATTTCAAACCATATTCAACCCAAAGAAAGATACAAATATTTTGAATTCAAAATTTTGAAAATGAACTACAACATGCATGTATGATGCTACATCAATCCCAATGCCAACACTGAGCCCGAACTAGTTGATGTTACCACCTTGATCCTCCCACCTATAAAATCCAACCATTATACCATTACCATCACCACTAAAACCCATTAGAGGAAGCCATAGAGACCTTCAAAAATACATCAAAAGTGTAATTTATGATGAAAATTGAACACCCGTGAGATTGAATCAGAACTTACCACCACGAACAATCAATAATAGATGAAAAAAACCAATCTAGGACCATAAGTATAACACCATAAAGATTCATCAATGAAAAATATATTGAAATTATTGGGAAGAACCAAACCAAAAAAATTACCCCCAAAAATGAAGGAAAACATTTGAACACCACCAGATCCACATAAAAAAATCAACCTGAATAGAGACCAACAAACCAAAACACCTTCATCGCATGAACTGGATCCATGGTAGGAATTTTTGGCTTGTAAAGTAATATTAATGTAGAAAACATATTTCATCAGAATAACTAATATTTGAAACCTAAAAGAAGAATATAATAGAACTCAGTTCTTGCCTCCTAGACCATCAAAAACAACATGAACTTCACATCCCAAAGCCTCCTCAAGAACCATCAAACCAGACTGACCAAGGGAGGAGCATTGGAATTGGAAAATAGAGAATATTTTGAGTTGAAAACGCCTCAAAATCAATCCATTTACTTTTCCAAGACCATCAACACCTTCCAAAAAACCCCATCTTCAAGCCTTTATAGGAGGAGAAATGGCCATGAAACCACCTATCAAACCACCGATCACACCTGATGGGACACTAACAACACCCCAAACCACACATCCCAAACCATCCCATGAAAACAGTGCTATGGACCCAACATAGGTTGGAATGTTGAAAAATAATGTAGTTATAGATGAAGGAACACAAAAAATTTAAATATTGAGATGAATCTAGGAGAAAAATCCATCAAAAAATTAATCATGAGGGAGAACAAAGTCTACACCTATGATGTACACAATCTCAAAGGGAGAAGCAAAAACCTGAAAAAAGGGATAACTCCATTTTGGGAGAATCTAGGACCAATAGAATATGAGAATAATAGACCATATGAAGGATAAAGTAGGAGGAGAAGAGGGAGGTGAGGGGGAGGCATCACCAGAGAGGAATACTATAGGCCTCCCCCTCCAAATCTTCACTGAGGTGGAACCCTAGCTTGAGAGGGAAGGAATTATACCACTCAGTATAGAAACCCAGGATTAACATATATGATTATTACATCATTTGTTATCAATATTCCTCACATTAAAAAAGTACATGCCTAAGGACTATAATAGTTTAATTTCTTTTGAAACTTAGAATACAATATTCTAATCTTGGTGAAAGATCTTCAATGTTTTCCAAAAATATCCTCCCATTTAGTACCCCTACTTAAAACTTTTCTTCATAACTTGGGGAAAATTAAACATAATAAAGGGTTAGCTTAGATGATCAATAAGGTAAATAAAGGAGACACATAAGCATAACATGGACATAAGGGTATTAGAGCATGATAATAAAATTAGAAGATCATACCGTACATAAAAAAGATTATATATTAAACCTATCATTTTATGCATATTATTACATTATTTTAACCATAATTAAACATCAAATACAAAACAAGGATCATAAAGTCTAGTGTATTTGGAAGATTACGTACAAAATTCAAAAACATGAAACCAAAATAAAGACATATTTTATTTAAACTCAATAATGAGCTCCCAAATTCCTTTGATCTCTTATATATGTATAGGATAACCTGGGGAATACATGAACAATGGGATGAGCTAAAAATCCCAATAATGGAATAAACATAGGAATAAAGAATAAAACATGATTTAGAAGGCATAACATGATGACATAAAAAGGTATAGAACAAGAATAAACATATGGAAGAATACAATATAGAATATGGGATCATGTAATCATAGATATATAGGAATGTGGAGGAAATATATAAAATGATATAAATATGAGTCAAGGAAATCTTCCAAGACTATATCACATTGTGGACAAAGTCCAATAAAGGAATTAGGTTCACTCACTTTCCCAACATGGCGTCTCATGAGACTAAAAATTACCCAATTCATTAAAGAACTATCCAAGAACACCCATCATAACATATTAATGAATATGAGTTCCACATAAATAATTAAATATAAGGAATAAACATAAGGTTTACCCATAGAATGAAATGAGTATCATAATCAGGTCATAAGGCATATCCAAAGAAAATTTCATAATGGCATCCACAAAATAATGGATTTAAATAATTAATGGACATTAATAAGTAAAAATGCATATATTAGGATAAATTATGTCTAAATATAGTAAAAATATATAAAAAGAGTGTTTATACATCAATCTAATGGCCCAAAAGCCTTAAAAAATTTTATTATAAAGATAGACCCCCTTTTAAGGGAATATGGGGGAACCAAGACATCAAGGACATATGACATACATGACCTGAAGGTTAAGAGTAAACCAGACTAATAACATAGAGATTCCCCTCCCCAACATCTGAAAATGATGAATCATACACCATTGTAAGGTAATTCAGCAAACTAGTGTCCTGTTTCAAAGCATAGGCCCAATCCGATGGAAAATGCCATACCCTTTCAAACAACCAAATCCAAAAAACTCTGCAAAAGATGAATGGTCACCTATGAATCCTCCTATGGATCCTATTCCATAAAATCAAGTCTGTCTATGCTGAACACCTTCTAGAACAAACCATGAACAAGTAACACTCACAACCACCTACAAATCAGCAAAATCCATCACCACACGCAGGGCTCGATAGACCATGTGCACCTTGAAACTTCATCGGTCTCCATAACTACCACCGAAAAATAGCCCAACCACCATATGTAGACAACCCCAAACACCCATGGAAGCAACTTGAAAGGAGTGGAGTCAGACCATCCCACCACCACACCAGAAGCATCGCTGAAGAGAGATCCGATCATCACGAACAGGAAGCGCCTCATAAAAAGAGTGTTTAAGAAACTTTAGAAATGATCTACTTTAGTGTAGTTTAAGGGAAAAAATTATAGAGATTTTAAATAGGAAAAGGAATATTTATTTTTATAAAACCAGAAAGGAAATAAGATATTTTTTTTATAATTAAATGAGTGATTTTAGAAAAACATCTGTGGAATAAAATATATTAAGTTATGCACTTGAAAATGCATAAGAAATTTGGAAGTTCCCTTTAATTGGGATTTCTTATCAGGAGGAATTGAGAAGGGAACTTTTAAAGACATTTATTTTCCCATAAAAGATGGATGAATTGATCTAGATACACAATTTTGAAACATATAATTTTTTTTGAAGAATTATATAAAAATAAATAAGAACTACATTGGGTTTAAGAGAGATAAAGCGTAACCTAATGGTAAATATGGAGGTTCGGAGAGATCCCTTACCTTGTGTACGAAAGTGTTATAAACTTTCACTTAATGTGTTAATAATTAAATTAGGTACATTAATTAATAAATTAAAAACCTATAATATGTGTATTTGATTTATTATAATTTTATTAAGTTCATTTATGGCCTTTTTTATGTGTTATAAAATTCAATTTTGTTGTTCTGGGAGCATTCATTTTTTGATTTTATGATCAGTTCCCTTGAGTTTAATTATGAGAGTTATTTTAGAATGGAAGAAAAAAATATAAAAGTGGAATTATATGGTATTAATATAGTTACAAAATTTTAAATGGTCCCACATATCATTTTCTATTCATATATAAGAATGATTCATTAGATAAAACGTTAAAGAAAAACGATTGGTTTATTTTGGCAGTTTTTCGAACATCACGAACTAGTTTTGTTTTATTATTTAATATTATGTATATATATTAGTTAAAAAACATGAAAAATGATATAATATACATGTTTCAATCTAGTTTAACCAAAATAATGGTTTCATGACCATCCTTGAAGGCAGTAATGAAAAATTAACACTAATTGTCTATGAAGGTGATGAATCGGCACATCACAGATGATTGTATCATATTTAAGATAAAAAGGGTAAAAGAAGTGATTTTACGATTGATATTACATTAAAAAAATTACAGAATATATTTGATACTGTAGTTATCATGTAACTTTTTATTGTGGGGGAAAGGAGAAGGTAGAAAAAAATGAATTAAAAGAGAAAGGTGGAGGGTTTTACCTCTGGTATAGTGTCTCTTTGAGAACCTCTTTAAGGCAATAGGGTTTGGTATTTTGTTGAGAAAAAAGATTTTTAATGTTAGGAAGAGGATTGGGAAGGTAATTTGACATAATTTGGACAATCTTCAAGGATTTGGAGGTGTGAGGAGAAGGGGTGGTATTTATAGGGGATGAGAGGGGTATTTTTTATTATTATATTCATTATTCTATTATTTTATCTCAAGACTAAATATATTTGATACTTATTAATAAATATATTAAATAATGAATAATATTTTGATATTATGGTTCTTACATCATCCATACACCATCCATGACTCAAATATTCATGTATTTGTTAAATACCGTAAATTGCTATATTTCATTGTTCATAAAATATTCGACTATTTTAGAAAAATAAAAAAAATTCATCCTAACCATTTTTTGATGTGTAGTTTTTAAAAATGGACTTCATTTTATGAACATAATTTTCTAAAAATGATAAATTTAAATTTTAACTAAAATCATCCATTATTCAAAAAATACAGATTTAAATATTATAACCAATTTTATAACACTTTGAAAAATTAATTAAGGTCTCATAAAGTTATCTTATAATAATAGTATAAAACAATATTAATTTATGAATTTATTTTATGAAAATAAATATTATTTTAAATCATTATATTAGTTATTAAAATGCAAATAAACATTTTTGTTTCACAAAAATACCAACACTTAATTTATCATTTTTAAAAGATATATTTACTTATACTATGATATAATTATATCATATTTTAATTTATAAGATGAATAAATTTAATTTATACTTTAATAGGTTAGGTTATTATTCTATTGGCCATATTACTATTCCTAATGGTCATATTACTATTCCAACGGTCAGGTTGCAATTCCATCGGTATAGGTTCCATGATTTATATAATTACCACTTATTTTATTCTTAAATTATGATAATAATGTATTTATTGGGTTCTATATGATATGTATGTGCTTAATACTATATAACATAATTATAAGAAGGGAAATTACATTGATAAAAGTTTCGATCATTACAAATCATAGGCATGAATCATGACATAGTGATTGGCAGTTCAAAAGGCATGGATTATAAGGGAATAAAGAGCATAATCCATGAGAGATTAATAGAGGAATAAGATATGGAATTTTGGAATATACATAAGAATAGAAAATCTTATGTCAATGATACCTAAAAATACCTTCATAACATGTTAGGATTGGGATAATAACCTATGTACCTGCTTTGGTCATAGGATTCCCTCCTATGTACCCTCTTGTTTTGGGTTTGGGATGACCTCCCGTGTACCCTCTTGTTTTGGTATTGGGATTCCCTATCATGTACCATCTTGTTTAAGTCTTGATATTCACTCCCATGTACCCTATTTTTTAGGTTTGGGATTCCCTACCATGTAGCCTCTTGTTTCAGGCTTGGGATGCCTTCCTGTGTACCCTCTTGTTTCAGGATTGGGATGCCCTTCTATGCACCCTCTTGTTTCAGGCTTGGTATTCCCTCCCGTGTACCCTTTTGTTTCAGGCTTGGGATTTCCTCCCTTATACCCACTTGTTTTAGGCTTAAGATTACCTCCTGTGTACCCTCTTGTTTCGGGTTTGGGGTGCCCCCCAGGTACCCTCTTATTTCAGGATTGGGATGCCCTTCTTTGTACCCTCTTATTATAGGTTTGGTATTCCCTCCCATTTACCCTGTTGTTTAAGACTTGGGATTAAATTATGTGTACCCTTTGACCTCATAAAACTTTTATCATTTCCCAATACATTGTAGGTAGATATAGGTCCCACCCATCACATAATGAAATCGTACGTGCATGTTCCACAAGAAAATAAAAACATTCATTATATCATGACTATAAAATGATATGGGATTCACAAATTTCACATCATAACCCATGAAATAAAATGGGTATCATAAATATGTCATCATATAATAACCTTTTCAAAATATATAGGCTTTATAACCATTTCATCAAATCATAACACATGAAAAGTAGTTAGTTTCATAAGCGTTTTATCTTGGTATAACCCATAGAAGAGAAAAGATTTTCATAAATATCATTCCAAGATAGAATAAAAAATTAATATAATGAATATTAATGGTATCCTTGTATCAAATTCCTAGTAAATAATAAACTATATAAAAGTATTTCATCTTAGATGAAGAAGTATTTTGAAACATCACTTGGAGCAGTTATTAAGGAAAATAACCTTTCTTTGAAAATCAATACTTTTAAAAAATAAAACATTTTCAAATTAATTTTCTTTGAAAACAAAATTTAAAACTTATGAAGTAATATTTGAATATAATTTAAAAATTTTCTTTAGAAAAATATACTTTTCTCTTTGAAAAACACTTTTTAAAATTATAAAACATTTTGAAAACATTTTTCTTTGAAAATAACCTTGGAAAATTATAAAGAATTTTTTTTAAGACCATTAGAAACACTTTTTAATTTTTTAAAAAATAAATTTCCTTTAAAATTATTATAAAATAACAATTAATTTTTTTTATGAAACATGGTTTTTGAATAAAACAGATTTCTAACTGAAGAGAAAAATGAAGTTGAATTTTCTTAAAAACATTTTATTATTTATATTAAGTAGAAAATAGTGAAAAAATGGTTCCATTACATGTATATATAATTAATAAATAGAGGATAATAAAATACCTAAGATTTATTGAGATATGGATCAAAATATTTCATCAATGGAAGCATAATCGTAAACGATCCTAATAAACGATAAGATTATAGTAATAGACTCTTACCACTTTGGTAACTTTTAATCATAATAACCATGAGAGAATAACATTAAATGAAGCTTAAAATATTATGAAAATGAATATATTCATTATATAACATTTTAAATGGAAGTATATATACCTTATAAAATAATATAGGTGCATAACATAACATGTGTCTCAAAGAAGGCAACTTGAAGAAAAATCACCTTACCGATTTGGTAACTTTTGAACTGTAAACCCCATGAAAGCGAGATCATCAAATGGATATTTAAATACACATAAATTTAAGTACAAGGATAATATAATAAATTCATGTTAAGTATATACAATACAAAAAATAAATAAGTGGTGATTATGGCATAACTCTCACAGAAATAAGTGAGACTAGAAATCCCCTTACTACTTTTGTAACTTTTAAATCTTGGGATATATGAAATAATGGAATCAATAAAAACTTTTAATATAATTAAATAAAATAAATTCATTTTATAACATTTCATATTTAATTATATACACTACAAAAATGAAATGATTGGTGTATATGACATGTATCTCACAGATATAAAAAGTGAGATGAGAGAACCCTTACCTTAAGTCTTGAATTTATTCATGCACATTCAAAAATCATGTATAATAAATATAATGTTATTATAAATCTAACACAGAACCATATTATTATATATCATACCATATATTATTTTATTATGACTTTATATTACTCTTTTATTAACAATTTCATGTTAAAGTTATATTTTATGTAATAATCACTTTCTTTTTCCCATATGTTTTGACATGTTATTCTTGATCCTATTATTTAGATCATGATTTACTTATTCAAATAAATTAAAAAAATTATTTAAATATAATATATATTCATTATATAATTATATATAATAATCTATAAAATATATAAATATGAAATTTAATACATCGTTCACGGAGACAGTAAACTGTACGTATGCATGAACGTTGTTTCTGTTTTCTTATCGTATTGAAAGAAAGAAATTAAATGAAATATATATATATATATATATATATATTATTCCATTAGTATTATTATTCAATATACATCATATAATTTTACTAAACCCATCCTTAATACATTCTATGTAAAGTGTGAATGAATCACATGGATTTGAGGAGATAGTAGTCCACACGTCCACAAACGAAGTTATCGTATTTACAAAAAATGGAAAGCATAAAGGTATGTGCTATATAATAATTATAAAATTATAAATACATAATAAATATCATATATATCATATTAAATTATAAATTATATCATTAGCCCCACCCTTTAAAGGTGTCAATGGAAGAGAGAACGATATCAGTTTGTGTGGCGGTAGTCCGCCATACAAATGAATGATGATTGTGTATCCCATTTTATGGAAGTGTGTGTGAGTGAAGGTCTTAACCATATAATAAAAAAAATTTATTATATTTATGATATTTATTTTATTATATAATATTATAAAAATAATAATTTATGGAGTGGAGAAAGAAATAAAATAAAAGTTCCTGTTGAAGGATGTTACCTCTTCTTTGGGTAATTCCTCTTGGTTTACACCAAAGTACTATTATGGTTTTCTTTACTACCCAAAGAGATGATTATAGGATGAAGTTAGGGAATTTGAGAGATTATTTTTTTGGGGTTTGGATGATCCAAATGTATTTATAGGTGTGAATAAGTAAGGAGGGTGAGTGCCTTTTTATAGTGGAGGAGTGACATTCTTATAAATATAAAAAGGTAAACACTATTGAAAGGTCTACCTTACATCACGTGCCTAAAATAATTGAAAATTTTATATAAAATAGTTTATATGGCATAAATATTTCCATCCAATGTCTTTTTACATGTTTATAGTGTATTTGGACCCTTAAGTTAATGTTTTACCACTAAGTAAACTCATTTTTACCTTAATCACCGTAATTGATTTTAATTACATTCACTAATATTTTTTGGTAAAAAACTAAGTTCAAATTATTATAAATTATAAATTTTTCTGATTAAAAATATGGAATCAATTTTTTTAAATTATAGTCACATAATTAAAAGAAATTAATTTTAAAAATAATATCACATATTGGATGAAACAACATGTTTTTAAAGTGAAATGTTCAAAAGTTTGAAGTATTTTTATATAAACTATCAACGATAAATTGATTACAATGACCTAAATTTAATTTATGGTTTTATAATTTAACTAATTTTACTTTAAAAACAATTTAAAATATAATTTAATTATATAAATAAATTAGATGAAAAAGCAGTTTCAACTAAAATTTAGTGTTTTTTGCTATTCATAAAAAAAGAAACTTCTCAGTAAAATACCAAAAATTAACCCAAAGTAAAATTTGATATCCTAATTTCAAAAATGAAATTTATTTTGACAAATAAAAATTATAAAATTTTCAAAAATTATATTTAAAATAGGTGTTCTTTTAAAAGGCGGTAAAATTACATTTTTGAGAAATACATGTTTTTATACCAAAAGTTGGATTTAGTCCTATATCTTTTATAAAAAAATATAGATTTTAAATAGTTTATTGAATATAATATATATATTTTTCATTAGAATTATTTATAAAAATATTTTTAATTATTTTATTGAGGCAAACCATTTTTGATTGCATAAATATAGTTTTCCAGCAAAAGATTTATTATATTTTCAGAAGGGTTTTATTTTAATTTCAAGTTAATTAGTCACAAAATAATTTATCTTATATACTTGTGTAAAACATAGTTTCATAATTTAATTAATCATATTCATACCACCCATTCCAATGGTAAGGTGGTAACTATAATAATAATTTAATAACAATATTAATAGTATATTGTACTTTGGAAAGACTCGACCATACATGTAATGAAAGTTATCCAAGGAACTAGACATTGTATGTAACAAAATCCAAATATAATATTGTGTTTAATTAAGGATAATTTAAGTGTTTATTATAGTTTAATAATACCTTTTTTTTTCATATAAAGTGAGCATAACTTGGTGTAGCGTGAAATACAAGACATCAAATAAATTTAATTTATTCGAAAAAAATTAATTCATTAAAACACATGGTGTTACATTATATCCCCCTTAAAATGAATTTCTCCCTAAAAATTAATTTGAGTTATCAAATGTTTAAAACTTTAAATATCTTTTCATAGAAACCCACATTTTAAAAATTAATATGAAAACTTCTTTGAAAAAGGGAAATTTGGAACCATAACAGTTACCCAAAGTAACTAATAACTAGGTCTCTTCATATTATAACATAAGTGGAAAGTGAAAACTTGGACATGGAAGAGAAATATAACTATCCAATTTTTATGGAGAGTGATATAGAAATTGTTTAGGAGAATGTTAATGATCACAAATCCATACACCAAAGAGGCATGAAAAAGGTCATTGATATCATAAAAATGATAATAGAAGGACAACCTTTTACACTACTATCCTTTTTCTAATGTTGAAGTGTTTTTCACAAGAAGATAAAATTACTTTATTTCATTCCATTTCATATGAACAATCTCACCCTTTGGTTGTGCCTTGATCAATTTAAACTTCATATCTTAATATAGGAAATGAAGGTAAATTTTTCATTCCGGAAGTACTAACAGAACATCAGATCTATATATAGAATTATAAGTCATTACATCTATATTTATTTATCATCATAAAAAAAAATTAGCATAGGTTATACAATATGCATAAATCCTCATATGTAGAGATAATTCTTTAATCTCTAAAACCTTATTCAAAGTTTAACTTAAACCATTACATAAATGGTAAACCTTGTAACCATTCTAAAAGATTAAAATCCAAATTTTCCAAATAATTTTAGTAAACCAGCTTAACATTTATCCCCCATATATCATAAGGTAGCTCTTGGTTGTCACATTGAAAACATGTGAATACCTTTATCATTTATTCTCTTGAAAAAGGGTAATAACCTTAATTAACAAACATCCTTATTAAAAACATGCATGATTTCTTATTCTAAATATCATTGGATATATTCCTTAAATGTTATAATATTTTTCTATGATAAGGAAAACCACTTTTTCAATAAATTATTTATTAGTTATAATGTTATAAATACTATCTAATTTAATTTATCCATATCACAACCTCTTTATCCATACTAAATATCATTTTCTCATCCTTAGGAACACATTAAGGGTTACCTTCCCTTAGTCAAAATCTCAAATTTAGATTAAATCACTTTTCTAAGTCTTCAACACCATTCAACATATCCTTTTCAATACTCAATTAAAAACATACACTGAAAATACTTATATATTTCATGATTCGTATAACATAATCTTTGAATTCCAAAACTTATACACTTCGATCATCTGACTTTATTATTAAACCATTACCCGAGATTCATCATCTTATTCTTTAATACCCCTTTCCGAGAATATGATACATGAATCATGTATTAAGGTTCCTAAACCTCAATCTAATCATGATTCTTACATTTAATGTAAATAATACTGATATAACATCCCATAACTTTCACATGTCATTAACGATCTCTTTATCTTTAGCAGTATAACCAATACTCAAACTATTTTCCTAATTATATTCATTATATTTCTTCTTAGAAAATTGATTTTCATAATTCCCATACTTTTGACATCTAAAACATTCAATGTTAACTAAGTTCCTTTTAGTTCCCACCATTGACTAAAACCAGAATGCATAGTGTGAGAAATTCTTATTATAATGGAAAACCACATAATCATGAAAAATAACTTATAGGACATATAAATCATGACACCAAATTTTTAATCTCTAAAAACTTAGGTTTATACTAGGTTATTAATAGTCATATTATATTAAAATCTTTCATGATGGGTTATAATGAGTTTGTGAATTTCTAAATTATATACTTCGGGAGTGTCAAACTAGGTGTGCAGTAATTCCTATTGTTGTGCACTAGTTCTAGATTTAGTCTTGCTCAATATGGTGTTTTATAGGTTGTTACACCTATGTATATCTGTTCCAGAGCCACATCCACTTGTATTTTTCATATAAGAATGCAATTTCTTAGAAACGACTCTTTTAAACATTTACCAAAATTTTAGCATATTTTCCTATACTTTAACTCATCCTTATACTTATCCTTAGAGACATCCCTATACGTGTACTTATAAATATCCCTTGGGATATGACTAAACTTTTCTTATCCTAGTTTATAAAGGTTGAACAAACCTTTCTTTTAATACCAACTATAGCGACCCACGCTTAACATATATGGATATTAAATCAATTTTTATGAATATTTAGCACATTAAAAAAGTACATGCATGAGGGCCATAATAGTTTAGTGTCTTCAGAAACTTGGAACAAAATATTCTAATCTTGTTGAAATATCTTCAATGTTTTCTCCAAATATCTTTCCATTTAAGACTCCCACTAAAATCCTTTCTTCATAAACTGGGTAAAGTAAACAGAGGATAGGTAAATATTAGATGCTAAGTAAGGGTAAATAAAAGAGATATATTATAAGGACCCAACCTTAAACATTACATATTATTGAATTAAATGGATAATTCACATTGAGGATCTTTTCAGGTTTAGAGTTTTAGAGAATTAGGTCATAACATTTACATAACAACATGAATATTACATGTAGACAATTCTACTCACTATCCATTTTTTTCATAAAATAAAAACTCTTGAAAAAAGAGTCATGTCTAGTTCCATGTTTTAGACAGCAAGAATTTTCCTTGATCCCATCCTTGACCCTATTCATCTTTAAGTCCTGTGAAAAACATTTCAAAACTTGGGATGAGCATAAAAATCTCAGTAAGGGTTATAAAATAATGAAAAGAAACATTAACCCAAATAAAAATCTATGAAACCATACTTTTCAATCATAACATACCTCATGAAATCATAAGATTTATGAATAACACACAGAAATAATAAATCATAAAGGTAACTTATGGCATCCATATAAAACTTACATTATAGCTATCACAACTACATAGGGAGTCACATTTGGAATACCCATCATAGTATATTCCCTAAATCTCTTAGGAGAACCATTCACATTTACCTCTGTCGCGTTACCCAATGCATTGGAGAGATATCTCAGGCTCACCCACCCTAGGTTTATCACGGAACCACCCATATACGTAAACAATTCCCAATAACCATAACATATTCATAGCACATAACACAAGCATAAAGCAAAGATAACATTTCCACATTCTAATCACAATATATCAAATCATGATATTGAAATAAACAGTACTGTATTAAATCAGTTTCAAAACCATTTAAAATATTCAATGAAGAGATTGTTGAATCAAAGTGTCTCATACCATTTTGAAGCTTTTAATGAATTATTATTTGAAGACATTAATGTTCATATAAATAAATCCTAAAAACCATTTTTAAAACATTGACATTAATGATAATTATTTTGAAGAATAAATCTTTAAAACATTTAAAATTCTATTTTAGTTAAAGAGTTTTTAACAAAATGAGAGAATCTTGAATACAAATAATTAAGGAATAACATTTAATCAGAAATTTATAATATCATGAGAATAAAGTGATTCATGATATAATATGACAAATGACAGTATATAAACTTTATAAAATTGAATTGGTGTATAACAATAATGAAGTCTCAATGGATTGTAAATTGAGACGAAATCCTATATAAAAACGGTATCGTTAGATTAAGGATAAATCAATTACATAATAGTGTGCGGAAAATATAAATACACTCAATATGATTGGATATTCAGTGTAAATAAATCATAGTAAATTCACACATGTTCTTTTTAATATAGAACCAATGACTTGGATGTTTAACTCAAAGAATGGAAATTGATTTAAAATTACTCTTATCAAGTTCATATCGTTGACTTGAGAATTTATCAATGGAGTGATTATGTGTATCAAATGTATATACACACAAAGGAGAGTGGAAATTACATCATAAATAAATAAATAGTGATTCCACACATAATCATATCATGACATAATTAATAATTAGAGGATTAACCCGAGGAACAGAAATTGGGTTAAAAGGTTCCCATAACGATTTGGTAACTTACAAAACATACAACCCATGAAAGAAGGATCATAAAATAAATATGTAAATACCCATAAATTGAAGTATGTTACACAATGAATATAATCATGGGAAGTACATAAACCACTCAAAAGGAAATAGTGGCAATATAGAATGAATCTCATGGGTATAAAAAGTGAGATGAAAACCCCTTAGCACGTTGCAATCAATCGAGTCGTATGAACAAAATTTAATAACCACCAAATTAATCACATAATACCATGAATATAAATATAATCATGATAATATATATCAAATGGTAGTACACAATACACCACATCCAATAAATAAGTGGCGAACAATGGAAATCTCACCGAATTAAAAGTGAGATAAGAAACCCCTTTCCTCGTGTCTGACTTGACTCATTTGTTCCTTGTTCTTCCTGAATAATAAACTAAAGTTAATTTATACTTGATTAAGAACCTTTTTCAAGTTTATTATTCCTTTTATTTCACTTATTACCATTTTAAAACCATAATGCAATCATTTAAGTTAATAATGGTCCTTTGGTCGATATTTGGTACTTGTGTCAAAAATGGACTACTTATAATTACAAGTTGTCCCTGTAGTCAATGATCCATTATATACAAAATGATATTCATGATTTAGATATCATATATATTATATATATCCAGTATATATATGTATTTATAATATTACATAACATTTAGAGGTAGGAAATGAAATGCACCGTTCATGGAGACGGTAAGCCGTACGTACACATGAACACTACTTTCATTTCTATTTCATATTTTAATGGAATTAAAACATAATTATACATAGGTTTTTATAATTCCAGTATAATATCATATATAATATCATTAAATCCATCTTTTATATGTCACACATATGGTATTAATGAGTCATATCACTTTGAGGGGGCGGTAGTCCGCACTTCCTTAAATGAAATTATCGCGTTTACCCATAATGGAAACCATAAATGTATGATCTAAAATAAAAATAAAGTATCATAAAAAATAAAAATAATATATATCATATATAAATATATTTTCATCTTAATGGCCACCATGAGAGGTGGTAGGAGATAATTTAACAATTATCATTTCATGAGGTGTTAGTTTTCCATCCACAGAAACAGTATCTTCTTTACCCATTAGATTGAGGTGTGTGTAAGTGTAGTTTTAATCCTTTTAATAAAAACATCCTAGTATATTTAGGATACTGGTGTTATTGATGGCACCCAAATTTACCCTACTGGTAAAAGCAGTCATTGAAGTTCAAGTAGGGATCGAATCCACATGGACCAAATAAGAAACCTTGAGACAATCAAATTTGTTGATGGATTGGCTATGTAGTGTCCAACATTGAGATAGATTTTAATTGGAGAAATAATAATATAATTTAAATAAAAGACAATAAAAATGATTTGAAAAAAACAATTATTGATGATGGGTTGATCTTAGGATTTTTCTTGGGGTGGATTGGATGAATTTCTTTTCTTAGAAAATTTCATGTCATTAATTAAAGACATATCCAAACAATGAGATAATTCTTCCAAACCATTAACCAATTTAATCCCTACACAATTCCAAGTCCAATCACCAATTCACTTTTAGGGTCACTTTAAGGAGCACTCAAAGGAAATAGATCGTACTAGCACTCAAAATTTTTCATCGTTAAAGTTGGAAAAGATGAGAAAGAATGTAACTCATCAAATTTAAATCCTAAACTAACGGATAGATTTAAATATTAAGTACATGAAATAACATTCAATCCCTGACCTTACTACTCCCTTGGATCAAAACATAAGAGTTTATCCCTCCATTGATGCTATTCTACCAATGGAAGCGGGATGTAGACTTATGGGGGCGGAATTGAAGAAGAGGAAAATTATTAAAAGAACGAACACTCCACTGTTGTTTGATTGAAATCACAAGTGCTGATGTGAATAATTTCCCACGTTGATTCAACGGTATCAACGTGTAAAGAAAATAAAAATAAAAAGTGAAGAAGAAGAATAAATTTTATTAAAACACTAAATGTGAAAGAAAAACTTATAGTAGAAAAATTGGCGATGCCATTACAAAATGAAAGTGGGAAATTACAATTGAAAAAAATACAATGGACGACAGATAAAAACTTGGATTCAAAGAAAAATGTTATATTCTAATTACCTTCACCACCATATCATTATATTTGAATCTTAGGAGCCTTAGAGACACCCCACCATAATAAATTCCATCCCCATTAATTTAGAGAGTCAAATGGAGGGTGAGAAAAATAAGGTATTTTGACATTGCGAAGTTGACCTGGAAATTTCGTCCAGATTCATCCACTATTTTGACGTGTGAATTTGGAATTGAAGTAAGCCGAATCATCAGAGGTCGTAGAAGACAAATATCGTCATCCATGTGTTCTCTATCGTCTATCCAAACTTCAGGTCATTTGGTGCAACCTTTTGGACGTTATGGTCGAAATGGTGGGATGACTTTATGTGTATTAATGTCGGGCCCACCATTTAAATCTCAACTTAAGGTCCCTTTATCATCATGAAAAATTCAGAATTAGCTCTGACCACAGTTGAATAAAATGCTCTTCATATTTTTATATTTCTACTGTAAAAATTTGAGCTTCATTGGGCTTGGTTTGTGGGCCCCACATGTGTTTGATGGGCCTTAGGCCCATTATGCTTTCTCCAGAAAATTTCTGCCTTCAGGCGCAAAAATATCCATCTTCCCCTGGGATTCATCCATCAGACCTAAAAAATAAAATGTTCCAAACAAATTGATCAATCATATCCCAAAATATCAAATTCAAAAAATGAATATAATGCAATCCAAAAATAGATTAATGATTGATCCCAAATTTGCATTTTAAACATGAATTACATTTAAGATGAGAAATGAAGTTCTATTTATGTAATGCAATAAAAACAATGTTTATGGACTTTGGAGAAATGAATATAAAGATATTAAAAATGAATATTATCCAGTTTCAGTGACTAATCACACCCCCCAACTTGAGTTTTTCTAGTCCCAAGAAAAAAATATATTACAAATATTAAATTCAAATCCCATTTTCCAAAAACATTTTAATACACATTGCTCACCCAAAGGCCTCATACCAAAAAAAATGAAACCCATACAAATCATTTAAAACAGGCAAGGTTCATAAGAATATCCCAAGCCCAATCCCATTCCTTTGTTCAAATTAATCACTACATTTCATCCAATTTCAATTAAACATGATAAAGTTTTGTGCATCACAAAAGATATGGGGCCCATTTTATTGTTCAAGGGGAAAAAATGGAAGCAGTAGGTGGGAATCACATTAAACATTAAGATGAGTATCCAACTTTTTTTTTTAATTTTTTTGTTTTTTGTTTGTTTTTTTTATTTTTTAACCACAATAGATATGAAAAGACTAACTCTGGACAAGACAACTATGGAGTTGTGATCCCCATGTGCCGAACGCCACACATAATGTCAATTATATTCTCTACAATAGAGATATAAAGCCTAACTCTGGGCAAGACAACTATAGAGTCACAATCCCCAAGTGTCGGATGCCACACATTTGGACAAAACATTTCTCTATGTGGTCATTATTTTTTTTCCATTTTTTTTTTATTTTTTTTGTTTATTTTATACTCAAATTAAACTAAAAGTGACCCTAGAACCCTATGCTATAATGAAAGGGATCCAAGAACTCAAATTTACACCCACGATCCAGTAGACGTGCATTGTAGCATTTTTATTAAGAGGATGAAAATGTAAACTTTGAAAAATCACATTAGACAACTGCACTTTCCATAAACTATGCTCATGAACTTAAAATTGAATTAAAATAAGAATCAAGGCATCCAAATTTTTCGATATCCAATTTCAGATTTTGTAATGTGTGTTATCATGTTCAAGGTTAATGGAATTTTTTTTTCCATGCATGTTCTTATTGAATTTTATTTTATTATTTCATCTCCCCCAACTTAGAATAACACTGTCCCCAGTGTTTAAAGAAAATAAAAGTTAGAAGGGGGGTGGGAGAGGAGTTCAAAGAGAAAATTAAAAATGATAAACATGGAATGATGTCACCTGGTGGTTGATGATGAAATATTGTGCCACAGTCTCCCTTCAATCCTGGATTTGAGTCTCAGTGGCTTTGATGGTGGTGAATGGATTTTCCTTATGACTTATGACATGTCCTTTTATTTTTTTAACCTATAAAAACATAAAAATAATCAAAACAAAATAAAATGATGATACATTTTCTTCTTTTTAGATTTATGGGTAAGGTATTACTCAGAGATCACGCCACATGACATAGATGAATATGGCACTCCCCTTTCATATCCATCCTTACTCATAAAATAAGAATAGGTCAACAGTCTATGGTAATTTATTATATGAAAAAAAGTGATTCAAAATGATTAGAAACATGGAAACCATGGGTTTCCTCCCATGCAGCACATTTGTTTAACATCGTTAGCTCGACTTGAACCCCCCAACTTATCCAATTCTAACTTTAAAATTTTTAATGAACCCATCTTTGTCCACCTCAAAAAGATTTAGATTAAGTATTTTTTTAGAATTTTTTCCATGTGAAATGCCATGCTTAACAATGAGTGTGAAAGTCCAAGGAATTTCAGTAATGCTTGATTGAGTTTCATTTGGAGTATTTCCTAAGATTTCAAGGTTCATTCTTAATTTTTGAGATTCTTGATGAAAATGGATGATAATTTAATGGTCTAGGTTTTCATAAATATGGAGATTCTTTAGTGGGGAAGGAAGGATTATAATGTTGAGTTCAGTTTCATTGAATTTTCCCAAAGATGAATGGAAATTTGAATCCAAATTTGTTTCTTTTACAAAATTTTTTGAATCAATTTGTTATTTTTAAAAATATTATTCATCCCTAAAATTTTCCATTTGAATTTCATGAGTGGGTATGGACTCACAATTCATTATATCTCCCAATGGTTCAATTATCGGTGATTCTAAAAAAATGTTACTGGAGACCATAAAGATAAATTTTCCCCTTGTGAATCCAAAAAATTAATTTCCTCCTGATTTAAATACCCTTCAGCATTTCCTTGATCTTGTTCAATTATCCCATATACAAATGTTAGTTATTTTTTCAATTCATGGGAGGTTTTTGGGATAAAATATTCATCTATCAATGATAAGGAAATAACATCTTGATTGGAAATGGGTTTCTCAAAAGTCTTAAAGCTTTGTAATTCTAATATGAAAGATGAAACTTCTAAATTCATTTTATCCATTTGTTCACACAATTTTTCAAGAATTTTTTTCAGGATTAGGGTTGATATATGTTAGTACATCATGGACTTCCTCATTATTTATCTTTTCAATCATTCTTGATAGGTATGGAAATTGATCTTTTAAACATTCAGCATCCCATTGATTGTACATCTCATCTGGTGTGGTGTATTCAATTAATGTTTGGTCAATGAAATTCCCTATGTGAGGTGTTTACCAATATTTATTTCCAACTTGATTACACCATTGGTTTATTAAGGGGTATTTTGGAGGATAATCCATTGGAATTGATTGAAAATTGGTTTTGGGATTTTTTTTGTACACACAGAAATAGAAAGGGGGAAATAGAAGAGAAATTAGGGTGAGAATAAATAATTTGGGGTGAAAAAAGAATATGATGGTCTAAGGTACTTACTTGGGTACCTGGCAACGACGCCAAAATTTGGTGGCACTCAAATTTACCCTACTGGTAAAAGCGGTCGTTGAATTACAAGTAGGGATCGAATCCACAGGGACCGAAGAAGAAACCTTAAGACAATCAAATTTGTTGATGGATTGGCTATGAAGTGGCCAACATTGAGATAGATTTTAATTGTATAACTAATGATATAATTTGAATAAAAAACCAGAAAAATGATGTGAACAAAAAAATTATTGATGATGGGTTGATCTTAGGATTTTTCTTGGGGTGGATTGGATGAATTTCTTTTCTTAGAAAATTTCATGTCATTAATTCAAGACATATCCAAACAATGAGATAATTCTTCCAAATAATTCACCAATTTAATCCCTACACAATTCAAGTCCAATAACAAATTCACTTTGAGGATCACTTTAATGATCACTAAAAGGAAATAGATCATACTAGCACTCAAAATGTGTCATCGTTAATGTTGACAAAGATGAGAAAGAATGTCACTCATCAAATTGAAATCCTAAAATAACGAATAGATTTAAATATTAAGTACATGAAATAAAATTAAATCCCTCACCTTGATACTCCCTTGGATCAAACCTTAAGAGGTTATCCCTCCATTGATGCTATTATACCAATGGAAGCGGGATGTAGACTTATGGGGGAAGAATTGAAGAAGAGGAAAATTATTAAAAGAACGAACACTCCACCGTTCTGTGATTTAAATCACAAGTGCTGGTGTGAATAATTTCACACATTGATTCAACGGTATCAACGTGTGAAGAAAAGAAAAATAAAAAGTGAAGAAGAAGAATAATTTTTTTAAAATAATAAATGTGAAAGAAAACTTACAGTAGAAAAATTGACGATGCCATTACAAAATGAAAGCAGGAAATTACAATTGAAAAAATACAATGGACGAAAGAAACAAACTTGGATTAAAAGAAAAATGTTAGATGATAATTCCCTTTACCACCATATCCTTATATAGGAATCTTAGGAGCCTTAGAGACACCCCACCATAATAAATTCCAACCCCATTAATTTAGAGAGTCAAATGGAGGGTGAGAAAATTAAGGGATTTTGACGTTTCGAAGTTGACCCGGAAATTTCATCCAGATTCGTCCACTATTTTGAAGTGTGAATTTGGAATTGAAGAAGGCAGAATCATCAGCTTTTGTAGAATAGAAACATCTTCTTACATGTGTTATATATCCTCTCTCCAAATTTCAGGTCATTTGGTGCAGCCGTTTGGAAGTTATGGTCAAAATGGTGGGATGGATTTATGTGTATTAATGTCGGGTCCACCATTTAAATCTCAACTTCAGGTCCCTTTATCATCATGAAAAATTCCGAATTAGCTCCATCCACAGTTGAATAAAATTATCCTCATATTTTTATCTTTCTACTTTAAAAATTGGAGCTTCATTGAGCTTGGTTTGTGGGCCCCACATTTGTTTGATGGGCCTTAGGCCCATTATGCTTTCTCCAGCAAATTTCTACATTCTAGAGCAAAAATATCCATCTTCCCTTGGGATTCATCCATCGGACCTAAAAAATAAAATGTTCTAAAACAATTGATCAATCATATACCAAAATATAAAATTCAAAAAATGAATATAATGCAATTCACAAACAGATGAATGATTGAGCCCAAATTTGCATTTTAAACATGAATTGCATTTAAGATGATAAATGAAGTTCTATTTATGTAATACAATAAAAAAATGTTTATGGACTTTGGAAAAATGAATATAAAGATATTAACAATTAATATTAGCCACTTTCAGTGACTAATCAGTTATTATAAAAGAAAAGAATAAAAAGAGTTTAGGGGTTGAAGAAGTGAAATAAAAGAAAAGAAGTTAAGAGGAATAATTACCTTTAATTTGGGTAACTCCCTTTGGTTTGAACCAAAAGGACTTCTTGAAGTGCCTTCTACCTAAGGTAAGGCTTCTAGGAGGAGGATAGAGATCTTGAGAGATTATTTGGGTAGGGTTTGGATGAGCCAAGGGGCTTGAGAGGTGTGTGGAATGAGTAAGAAGTAAGGGATTTTTATAAGGGGGAGGAGGGGCTCTTTAGGAAAGTGTGATAATATTATTTTATTATATAATGATATTCAGTTTCTAAAGGTCCAAAACTCATTAAGCTAGACGATAAGATGACTCCTGATCGAAATAAAATCATCCAATACGAATTGGACAGGTTTTGGATGTTATTTTAATATTTATAATCTTATTTATTTTAATCATTTATTAATGAGGTAAATACTACAACATTATTGTGTCATAAGTAATTTAATTTAAATGATGTCTAAAAATTATAAAACAAATAACATGATATAGGAAATATTTTTATCTTTCCAATTAATATTTATAGTCGAAACGATAACTTATATAACCCCATGTAAAAATTAATTTACTAAAAGATATTTTTTATGTCATTTTTGCCTTAACATTATATTAATTATTCTAAAGTGTCATTATCACTCATAAGTGGCACCATGGGGTTAAAAAATCGACCCAAATATGTCCATGGTCAGAAGTGACTCATCCAATAAGGTTAGGACAAGTGTTAAGTTAATTTTGTATTATTATGATATTCTTTTTACCTTGAATTACCCTATTTACCTTTAACCGCGGTAAATAAAAGTCAAAAGTTACTATTTACCAAAAAAAATTTCATCTTATTGAACCAAATTTTACTTACGAATAACAATCATGTATGTCAGATTTTTGAAATTCAATTCACAGAAGCGGTAAAATTTCATTTAAATGAAAAAGTCAGTTTTTTAACTACTACTAAGTGGTTTCACTATTCATAAAAAATTGATGTTTTTCATAAAAATACCAAAAAGTCAAACTAAGATATATTTGATATTCCAAATTCAAAAATGATGTCTATTTTACCAAGTTCAAAACATATAAGTCGCATTAATTAATTTAAAATTAATTTCTATTGTCAAAACAAATAGCGTGTTTTAAGAAACAATAACTATCAAAAGATTGATACTTTTTTATGTCCAATTTCAAAGTGAAATTAATTACAATGAAAAACATTGGATTAAATGGTAAAAATATATTCTAATTACACTATAAAACCATGTAAAAAGATAATATATCCATATAAATAAATTAGATTAAAAGGCACTTTTGAATTAAAATATAGTATTTTTCATTATTCGTCAAAAAATGAACTTTATCAGAAATATACCAAAAATTTACCCAAATTAGATTTTTGATGTCCCAAATATAAATAAGAATTTTATTTTTTCAAATAGAACATATAAAATAACCAAAACTAGATTTAAAGAGGGTTCTCCATAAAAAGGTGGTAAATTGACCTTTTACTGAATATTAGAGTATTCATGCTTAAAATTAGATTCATTCATATATCATTTTGTTGTTAGTTCTATTCATTCCCACCATTAAAACGGCTAGGCGTTAACTGCCATTTTAAATAAAAATATTATATTATTATTTTTCAGTATAACTCAATGTTGTGTGCAACGTAAAATTTCAATGAAACCCGTTGTTGTGTATCAGGTTCTCCATCAAACATAACATCTCATTTAATGTAAAAAAACAATTTTTAATTCACAAATATTAAAAAATATAAATATGAACTACTCATTATTTACCTAGGATGTTACATCCTTCCCCCCTTTTGGAAATTACGTCCTCACAATTTTAAAACTGGGGTTGGAAACTTAATTGAATGTCCCACATTGGAAAAAGAGTTAATAAATATATCACTTTAAAAGAAAGAAAGTGAAGTAAAAAGGTCACCCAAGATAACAAATACTAGGATTCCATGAAAACATGGATTTGGAAGTGAAAAGAAACCATCAAGTTCTGATGGAGAGTGATATATAACATGATTAAGAGAATGTTAACCACCAAAAAATCACAAACTTGTGATGGGTTAAACAGTCATTGATTCCCCATTAGGAAAAGTTAACAAACAACGTTTTTGTTTTAAGTTACTTTTCATTGAGGAATTTATTTATGAGCTTAACTAAAAACATAAATAAAAATACTTACTTGTCATGTATACTTTCATCCTTTACTAGATTTCTAACACAAACTCATATTTCCTCTAAACGATGAGTATTCAAGATGACTTGTTCACATTAAAAGTGCTATAATCAACTTTGAGAGAATCACATAATCTAATAAAGATGAACTATATATTTTCCTTGTCTTTAGATATTAGCTAAAACCAAAGTGGTTAGTATGAAATCGTATAATCCCCCCAAAGGATGATCCATTATAAAAAGAAATACTAATATTAATCTCCAAAATTCAATGAAAAGTACCCAAAGTTCAAGAAAGACCATTCAATACACAATTGTACTTAGAATTTATCAAAATAATCAAAACTAATATTGAAACCCAAAACCCAGTAGGATTTAAATCACATAGTCTTCCACAGTAAATCTTAATATTTATCTCCAAAAACATCGAATACTCTTAAAGTCTCATATAGAAGTGTAATTAACCTGATCACATAGGTTTATCATTTCCATAAATAAACCAAATCACCTTATGTCCATAATAAAAACAAATATTCTTCCAAAATAATATTTCATCCATTACTCCACAATTTAAATCCCAAGGTATTCTATTTTCCTTAAGAATATAGTGTTCCAAAAGAGAGAATGTCTTCCAAAATGACCTTTATCACTTAATCACCAAATCATTTTCCTATACTAGGAATGTCCATTTGATAAAACATATAATCCAAAATAAACTTATTCATGATCAAGAAAATAATTTAACTAAAAATAATTATTCATACTAACCAGGGACTTCACGTAGTATACTGGTAGGCGATAAATACCAATCGCACTTTGGTTATGGGTTCAATTCCCGCAGCTTTGTCCGACGCGACGGGTTGTCACATGGTCTACGTGTTGTCATTTTTCAAAAACTATACAATTTCATAACATTACAAAAAAAGATACAAATTCCTCAAAAATAATAATAACATAATTTATCCTCAAAGTTTATCTAATACCTTTCATTTTTCACTCCAAAATGTAATAAACAATTATCACTTCTAAAATAACTATGACTCTTTCTATTATGTTAACCATTATAGTTATGTAACTTATGCTTAAATTACACCCTAACCTCTAAAGATATCTAAACTGACCTCTGATACCAAGTATAAGGACTTTGCCTTAAACATTACATATTATTGAATTAAATGGATAATTCACATTGAGGATCTTTTTAGGTTTAGAATTTTAGAGAATTAGGTCATAACATTTACATACCAACATGAATATTACATGTATAAACTTCTACTTAGTATCTATTTTTTCATAAAATAAAAACTCTTGAAAAAAGAGTCATGTCTAGTTCCATATTTTAGACAATAATACCTTTCCTTGATACAATCCTTGACCCTATTCATCTTTAAGTCCCGTGAAAAACATTTCAAAACTTGGGATGAGCATAAAAATCTCAGTAAGGGTTATAAAATAATGAAAAGAAACATTAGCCCAAATAAAAAATCTATGAAACCATACTTTTCAATCATAACATACCTCATGAAATCATAAGATTTATGAATAACACACAGAAATCATAAATCATAAAGGTAACTTATGACATCCATATCAAACTTACATTGTAGATATCATAGCTACATAGAGAGTCACATTTGGAATACCCATCACAGTATATTCCCTAAATCTCTTAGGAGAAACATTCATGTTTACCTCCGTCACGTTACCCAATGCATTGGAGAGCTATCTCAGGCTCACCCACCCTAGGTTTATCACAAAACCACCCGTATACGTAAATAATTCCAAATAACCATAAAATATTCATAACACATAACACAAGAATAAAGGAAATATAACATTTCCACATTCCAATCACAATATATCAAATCATGATATTGAAATAAACAATGCTTTATCAAATCATTTTCAAAACCATTTAAAACATTTAATAAACAGATTTTTGAATCAAAGTGTCCCATACCATTTGATGATTTTAATGAATTATTATTTTAAGACATTAATTTACATATAAATAAATCCTAAAAACCATTTTTAAAACATGGACATTAATGATAAATATTTATAAGAATAAATCTTTAAAACATTTAAAATGATATTTTAATTAAAGAGTTTTTAACAAAATGAGAGACACTTGAATACAAATAATCGAGGGATAACATTTAATCAAAACTTTATAATATCATGAGAATAATGGGATTCATGATATAATATGCCAAAGGACAGTATATATACTGTATAAAATTGAATTGGTGCATAACAATAATGAAGTCTCAATGGATTGTAAATTGAGACGAAATCCCTTAGAAAAACGGTATCGTTAGATTAAGGATAAATCAATTACATAATAGTGTGTGAAAAATATAAATACACTGAATATGATTGGATATTCAGTTTAAATAAATCATAGGAAATTCACACATGTTCTTTTTAATACAGAACCAATGGCTTGGATGTTTAACTCAATGAATGGAAATTGAGTTAAAATTACTCCTATCAAGTTCATGTCGATGACTTGAGAATTTATCAATGGAGTGATTATGTGTATCAACTGTATATCCACAAAAGAAGAGTGGAAATTACATCATAAATAAATAAATATTTATTCCACACATAATCATCTCATGACATAATTAAGAATTAAAAGATTAACCCAAGGAATAGAAATTGGGTTAAAATGTTACCTTACCGATTTGGTAACTTACGAAACATACAAACCATGAAAGTAGGATCATAAAATGAAGATGTAAATACCCATAAATTGAAGTATGTTACACAGTGAATACAATCATGGGTAGTACATAAAAAACACAAAAGGAAATAGTGGCAATATAGCATGAATCTCATGGGTATAAAAAGTGAGATGAAAACCCCTTACCACGTTGTAATCAATCGAGTCGTATGACCAAAAGTTAATAAACACCAAATGAATCACATAATATTATGAATATAAAGATAATCATGATAATATATATCAAATTTAAGTACACAATACACCACATCCAATAAATAAGTGGCGAACAATGGAAATCTCAAAAAATTAAAAGTGAGATAAGAAACCCCATACCTCTTGTCCGACATGACTCATTTGTTCCCTGTTCTTCCTGAATAATATACTAAAGTTAATTTATTCTTACTTAATAACACTTTTAATGTTTATTATTCTTTTTATTTCACTCATTACCTTGTTATAAACATTATTCAATCATTTAAGTTAATAATGGTTCTTTGGTCGATATTTGGTACTTGTGTCAAAAATGGACTTCTTATAATTACAAGTTGTCCCTGTGGTCAATAGTTCATTATCTCCAGAATGATATTAATTTTTTAGATATCATATATGTCATATATATCCAGTATATATATGTATTTATAATATTAAATAACATTTAGAGGTAATAAATGAAAGGCACCGTTCATGGAGACGGTAAGTCGTACGTACGCATGAACGCTACTTTCATTTATATTTCATATTTTAATGGAATTAAAAAATAATTATAAATAGTTATATTATAAATTCAGTATAATATCATATATAATATCATTAAATCCATCCTTTTTACATCCCACATATATCATTAACGAGTCATATCACTTTGAGGGGGCGGTAGTCCACACTTCCTCAAATGAAATTATCGCATTTACCCATAATGGAAACCATAAAGGTATGCTCTAAAAAAAATAAAGTAGCATAAAAAAACATAAAAATAATAAATATAATATATAAATATAGTTTCATCTTAATGGTCACCACGAGAGGTGGTAGGAGATAATCGAACAATCATCATTTCGTGAGGCGTTAGTTTTCCATCCACAGAAACAATATCTTCTTCACCCATTAGATTGAGGTGTGTGTAAGTGTAGTTTGAATCCTTCTCATAAAAACATCCTAGTATATTGAGGATACCGATGTTGTTATAAAATAAAATAATAAAAAGAGTTTAGGGGTTGGTGAAGTGAAATAAAATAAAAGAAGTTAAGAAGAACCATTACCTTTAATTTGGAAAACTCTTTTTGGTTTGAACGAAAATGACTTTTTGAAGTGCATTATGCCTAAGGTAAGGCTTCTAGAAGGAGTAGAGGGATCTTAAGAGATTATTTGGGCAGGTTTTGGACAAGCCAAGGGGCTTGAGAGGTGTGTTTAATGAGTAAGAAGTGAGGGATTTTTATAAGGGGGAGGAGGGTCTCTTTAGGAAAGTGTGATAATATTATTTTATTATATAATGATATTCGGTTTCTAAAGGTAAAAAACTCATTACTGTTTAAGATAAGATGACTCATGGTCGAAATAAAATCATCCAATAAGAACTGGACTGGTTTTGGATGTTATTTTAATATTTATAATCTTATTTATTTTAATCATTTATTAATAAGGTAAATACTGCCTCATTATTGTGTCATAAGTAATTTAATTTATTTGATGTCTAAAAATTATAAAACAAATATCATGATGTAGGAAATATTTGTATCTTTCCAATGAATATTTATAGTTGAAACGATAACTTATATAACCCCATGTAAAAATTAATTTACTAAAAGATATTTTTTTGTGTCATTTTTTCCTTAACATTAAATTAATTAATCTAAAGTGTCATTATCACTCATAAGTTGCTCCATGGGGTCCCAAAATCGACCCAAAGATGTCCATGGTCAGCCATGAATCACCCAATAATGTTATGACAAGTGTTAAGGTAATTTTGTATTATTATGGTATTCTTTTTACCTTGAGATACCCTATTTACCTTTAACCACGGTAAATAAAAGTCAAAAGTTACTATTCAAAAAAAATTATTTTCATCTTATTGAACCAAATTTTACTTACTAATAACAACCATGTATGTTGGATTTTCAATATTCAATTCACATAAGTTGTAAAATTTCATTTAAATGAAAAAGTTAGTTTTTTTAACTACTACTAAGTGGTTTCACTATTCATCAAAAATTGAAGTTTTTCAAATAAATACAAAAAAATAAACCTAGGATATATTTGATTTTCCAAATTCAAAAATTATGTCTATTTTACCAAATTAAAAACATAGAAGTCACATTAATTAATTTAAAATTAATTCCCGTTGTCAAAACAAAAAGTGTGTTTTTAAGAAACAATAACTATCAAAAGATTGATACTTTTTTATGTCCAATTTCAAAGTGAAATTAATTACAATGACCAAAATTGGATTAAATGGTAAATATATATTCTAAATAAACTATAAAACCATGTAAAAAGATAATATAACCATATAAATAAATTAGATTAAAAGGCATTTTTTTATTAAAATACAGCATTTTTCACTATTCATCAAAAAATGAACTTTATCAGAAAAATACCAAAAAATTGCCCAAATTAAAATTTTGATGTCCCAAATCTAAAGAAGAATTTTATTTTGTCAAATAGAACATACTAAATTACCAAAACTAGTTTTAAAGAGGGTTCGCCTTCAAAAGGTGGTAAATCGACCTTTTATAGAATATTAGAGTATTCATGCTTAAAATTAGATTCATTCATATATCATTTTGTAGTTAGTTCTGTTCATTCCCACCATTACAACACCTAGAAATTAACTACCATTTTAAATAATAATAATATATTATTATTTTTTATTATAACTCATTGTTGTGTTCAACGTAAGATTTCAATGAAACCTGGTGTTGTGTATCAGGTATGCCATAAAACATAGCATCCCCTTTAATGAAAAAAATACTATTTAATTTACAAATATTAATAAATATAAAAATTTCCTACTGATTATTTTCCTGGTATGTTACATATATAATCATAACATGGATATGAGGGTATGATAACATAATCATAGCATTATATGATCACAACCTGCATAGAAAAGATCATATACATGAATCATGGCATAATGATTGGAATTTAATGTGACATGAATCATAAGGAAATCAAGAGCATAATCCATGAGATCATAATAGAGGAATAAGACTTGGAATTGTGGAATACACATTAGGATAGAAAATATTTTGTCAAGGATACCTACCAAGACCTTTATAACATGTTAGGCTTAGGCTAATAACCTGTGCACCTGCTTTGGGATTGTGATTACCTCCCATGTACCCTGTTTTTTTGGGATTGGGATTTCCTCATGTGTAACCTTTTGTTTCGGGATTGGGATTTCCTCTTGTGTCCCCTCTTGTTTTAGTCTTGAGATTCCCTCCCATGCACACTGTTGTTTCAGGCTTAAGATACCCTCACATGTAACCTCTTGTTTTGATCTTGGGTTCCCTCCTGTGTACCCTCTTATATCGATATTCATATTCACTCCCACGTACCCTCATGTTTCGAGCTTGGGATTCCCTCCCATGTACCCTCTTTTTTGGGATTGGGATGAAATCTTATACACCCTCTTATGTTAGGATTGGGATTCCCTCCCCGGTACCCTCTTATTTCAGTATTGGGATTCACTTCCGTGTACCCTCTTATTCTAGGATTGATATTCCCTCCCATTTACCATCTTGTTCTGAGCTTGGGATTCCCTCCCATGTGCCCTCTTGTTTTGGGCATGGGATTCCCTCTTGTGTACCCTCTTATTTCAGCCTTGGGACTCCCCCCATACACCCTCTTGTTTTGGGGCTGGGATGTCCTCCAGTGTACCCTTAGAGCTTATAAAACATTTATCATTACCCAATACATTTGGGGGAGATATAGGTCCCACCCATCACATAATGAAATCATACATGCATTTGCCACAAGATAATAAAATATTAATCATATCATGATCCATAGAAGGAGATTTGATTCAAAAACATCACATCATAACCCGTGAAATGAAATGGTTATCATAAAATTTTCATGATACAATAACCCATGGAAAAGATACAGGCTTCATAATCATTTCATTAAAGTATAACCCATGAAAAAAGCAGGTTTCATAAGCGTTTTATCATGGTATAACCCATGGAAGATAAATGAGTGCCATAAAAATCATACCATAAAAACACAAACCATTAAAAGAAATAATATGAATGTTATCCTTGGATAAAATCCTAAGTGAAACATAAACTATATCAAAGTATATTATCTTATATGGAGTTGTATTTTGAAAGATCACTTTGAGTAGTTCTTAAGGAAAATAAACTTTCTTTGAAAATAACTCTTTTTAAGGCATATTTTTTTATTCAAAATACTTATATTTGAAAACTAGATTGAAAATTTATGAAGTAATATTGAAAAATCATTTAAAAAATTTCTTGAGTAAAATATAATTTTTGGTTTGAAAAATTATTTTTAAATCATTAAAAATTTTGAAAACCTTTTTATTTGAAAATAACCTTGAACGCTTATAAAGGAAGATTTGAAAACCATTATAAACACTTTTAAGACATATTTTTTTTAAATCATTTTCCGTGAAAATTACTTAAAAATATGATTTAAAAATAAATTTGAAAACCTTTTTAGAAAAAATGTTTTTTGAATAAAACAAATTTCCGACCAAAGAGAGAAATAATGTCATATTTTCTTAATTTTTTATTTATCTTAAGTAAAAAAGAGTGTAAAAATTGTAACATTAAATGAATATATCATTAATAACTATATTATAAGAAAATTTATGATTTTTATTGAGATATGGATCATAATATTCCATCAGTGGAAGCATATGCGTAAACAATCCCGATAAATGATGAGATTGTAGCAATATACTCTTACCACTTTGGTAACTTCGAATCGTAATAATAATGAGAGAATAACATTAAATAAATATTAAAATGTCCTTAAAAGAATTATATTAATGATATATCATGTTATAGGATATTATATACACCTTATAAAAGAATATAGGTTCATAACATAACATGTGTCTCAAAGAAGGTAAATTGAGACAAAATTACATTACCGATTTAGTAACTTCCGAGCCATAAAACCCATGAAAGAGAGATCATAAAATAGATATTTAAATACCCATAAATTTATAGATAATTATTATATAATATATTCATGGGTAGTATATACACTAAAAAAAGAAACAAGTGGTGATTATGGCATAAGTCTCACAGAAATAAGTGAGACTAGAAATCCCCTTTCTATTTGAGTAAATTTTAAATTATGGGATATATAAAATAATTAAATAAATTTAAAATTTTAATAACATGAAATAAATTAAATTATCGATATAAAATTTCATAGGTCAGTATATACACCACTTAAAATAAATTAGTGTTGAATATGGCTTGTGTCTCACAAATATAAAAAGCGAGATGAGAAAACCTTACCTTAAGTCTTGAATTTCTTCGTACATGTTCAAAACTCATGTATAATAAATATAAGTTTTTTATAAATATAAAACATAAAAAAATTATTATATATAACACAATATATTATTTGATTATGACTTTATGTTACCCATTTATTAATAATATATTGTTAAAGTTCCATTTTGGGTAATAATCTCTTTGTTTTTTATGTATGTTTTGACATGTTATTCTTGATAATATTACTTAGATCATAATTTAGTTATTTAAATATTGTAAAAAATTATATATATATATATCATATATATTTATTATATATATATTAATAATAATATATAAAATCTATAAATATGAAATAGAATACACTGTTTATGGAGATGGTAGGACGTATGTATGCATGAACGCTGTCTCTATTTTCTTGTCACATTGAAAGAAATAATATAAATGAAATATATCTATATATATTATTAAAGTACAATTATTATTTCTTATATATCACATATGCTTACTAAAACCATCCTTAATACATTCCTTGTAAAGTGTGAACAAATCACATCACTTTGAGGAGGCGATATTCCACATGTCCACAAACGAAGTTATCATATTTAAAAAAATGGAAAGCATGAAGGTATGTATTATATAATAATTAAATAATAAAATTTACAACATAAATATAATATATATGATATAAAAACTTAAATCCCATCATTATTCTCAAACTTGAAAGGTGTAAATGGAAGAACGAACAACATCAGTTTGCGAGGCGGTAGTCCGCCAAAAACAGAAATGATGATTGCATATCCCATTTTATGGAAGTGTGTGTGAGTGTAGGTCATACCATTATCCTAAAAATATATAGGTATATTTATTATACTGATGTTATTATATGTTCATGGAATAAGAATAATTTACGGGGTGGATAAATAAATAATATAAAAGTGATTGTTGAAGGATGTTACCTCTACATTGGGAAATTCCTTTTGGTTATCAACAAAGGAGTAACTTGGTTTTATTTATTACCAAATAGAGGATTATATGATTAAGGGAGGTAATTTGGGAGCATATTTTGGTCATCTTTTAAATATATAATGGGATTTATAGGTGTGAGTAAGTGATGTGGGTGAGTGCCTTTTTATAGTGGAGGAGGAGTGTCATTCTTGTAAATATAAAAAGGTAAACACTATTGAGAAGTCTCCCTTGCATCATGCACCTAAAATAATTATAAATTTTAGATAAAAGAGACTTTATTGTCTAAATATTTCTATAAAATAAATTTTGGACATGTTTCTAGGGTATTTTTACCCTTAAGTTAAAGTTTAACAACTAAGTAAACTCGTTTTTACCATAAACACTATAATTAATTTTAATTACATACACTGATATTTTTGGTGAAATACAAATTGAAATTATTATAAATTATAAATCATGATTATTCCAAATATTTAATCAAATTTTAAAATTATAATCACACAATTGGCATAAATTAATTTAAAAAATAATCCCGTTGACAGGACAAAAACTGAGTTTTTAAAGTGAAAGGTTTAAAAGTTCAAAATGTTTTTACATCCTATTTAAATGAGAAATTGATTCAAATTACCTAAATTAGATTTATTGTTGTATAATTTTACTAATTATAATTTAAAAACAGTTTAAAATATAATTTAACTATTTAAATTAATTAGATGAAAAAGCAGTTTTCTGTTAAAATCAAGTGTTTTTCACTATTCATAAAAAATGAAACTTCTCAGAAAAATACCAAAAATTCACCTAACTAATTTTTTTACCCTAATTTAAAAAATTAATTTTATTTTTTTCAAATAAAAATTATAAAAGTTTCAAAAATAATATTTAAAATTATCACTCCATTAAAAGGTGGTAAAATTAATTTTTTGAAAAATACATCTTTTTATACCAAAAGTTGGATTTATTATTCACATCTCTTGTATTAAAAAACACAAGATGAAAGTTAAGTAGTTGATTAAATATAATACATATATATTTCATTAAAATCATTTATAAAAAGTGTTTTAATTATTTTATAGTGGTAAAACATGTTTGATTGCATAAATATAGTTTTTCCAGCAAAAGATTTCCTATATTTTCAAAAGGGTTTTATTTTCATTTCTAGTTAAATTTTCACAAAATAATTCATCTTATATAAATGGGTAAAAAATATTTTTATAATTTAATTAATCCTATTCATAAATCATGTTCCAACATCTAGGTGGTAACTATAATAATATTTTAATAATAATATTAATAATATATTGTATTTTGGTAAAACTCGGTCGTGTGTGTAACACAAGCTATCAAAGGAAATAAAAATTTGATGTAATAAAATCGAAACATAGTTTTACATGTACTTCACGATAATATGTGTTTCATGTAGTGAAATACTATTTTTGTGTGTGTATAATGTAAGCATAACTTGGTGTAGCGTGCAATGAAAGGCTTCAAATAAATTAAATTTATTTTAAAAAAACTAATTCATAAAAACTTGGGGTGTTACATGCACGGTATCCAATGTCCAAAAAAATGGTCAGGATATGATATTAATTTCCTAATATTTAAAAATATGTGTAGAAAAAATTCACTTCCAAACAATATCTTTAGTGGAATTCAATCTAACCATAAATCACTCTTCAATTATAGATAATCAATGAAATCTCAACTTGTTATATTTTATACCTTTATTCTATAGATGATATATATTTTTATATTTTAACTCTCCTCGCTCTTATTGTATATTATAATTCCTCTATCCCATGAGAAGAAATTTTAAATTCAAATTCAAATTAAAAAATACAAACATCCTAAAACCTCTCATTCTTACAAAGGCATCCATTAGTTTGTTATAATATGAATCTCTATCATTAAGCACCATTTAAGTAGTTAGTAACCATAAAATAATCCACCAACAATCCTTTTCAATTATAAGCCATTAATTCTATTCAAAACCTACAATATTTCAATAATCATGATATGATGATTTTTATTATGGAATAACATTCAAGTTTCTCCTTCTTTTTTATCGAATTTATAGATTCATTATGATATGATAGGATGTTACATGGTATAATATTTATTTGTGTTTAAATATATCCTAGATCATAATTTTAATAGCCCCAAAACTTTTCTTTATGTTCTAATCCTCACACTAAATTCACTTAAATCATTGTGAAATATATGTATTGTGGCGTGATCTAATTCTAGATAATATATTTGTTGCAGGTACATTTATAGTAAAATGTTCCATACTTATTTTTTATTAATCTCATGTAGTTACAAAATTTTAATATGATGTGAGTCTACTATGATGTGAGTAACACATTTTTCAGTGATTGTATCTCATACAAATTTGAAAAACAATAGATGTATCTAACCAATCTCTAACAAAACCTATTTATTCTTATGTAACCATTCATTCAACATGTGATCTTTAGGAATGCACCATGATTTTTTTAAAACAACTTATAAACATCTACAAGCCTTAATTTTTATTATCTATCACACTACAACTTTGAAAACATTAATAAACTCCAATTGACCCTAATTGATAACAAATTAAACATTACAACCTTTAGTTGAAACATTGTATCCCTTTAGATTTAGTTGTTGATACATCCATGTAAGATCCTTATTCAAAGTCAATAAATCCATGATCCTTGTTAATCCATATATGCTCCCCAATAGTATGGATCCCTCTATAGTCATTATCCCCCTTTGAAAATAAAATTCAAAGATTTCATTTTCTCATCAGATCTAATTACTTCCATACATTATAAGAATTATTAAATTATTCCAAAACCCAAGTAAAGATTCTTTAGAAAATAATATTAGCCTAAATGAGTCAAATATCATTATAGGAAATAATAAAGTATGTCAATGACTATAATCTTTTCCACATTTTCTAGACCAATATTTTTCTTCACTTATTTCCCCATAGAGCATTCCCCTTATATCTTTACACTTAATAAAAACGTGGACACATAAAAAACACAAAATATCTAATAAAGGAAGTATATATAGTAGGGAGAGGGTTTTTCCAACCACTTTATTTCTATAAAATTATTTTAACCATGATGTTCAACCAATTATTCTCAAACAAAATTACATTGGAGAGTTTTCTAAATATATCTGTCATATGATGCGGAGTTCTAATAAAATAAAATCATATAATGTTTTTCTCCAACTTATTATTTATAATGTGGTAATGTATCTTGATATGTTTCATGTGAAAGTTATTTTAGAAGTTATTTTTTTAACTCCATGGAACTCTTATTATCACACTGAATTGAAATTGGGGTTTTCACCACTTCACCAAGATATTCTAACTAATACTTCATCCACTTCAACTATGTGTAAGCCTTGGTAATTGAAATATATTTTTACTTTATTTTGATCAAGTATAAACTTACAAACTTCTTACTTATCCATCAAAAACAATTTATTTTGATAAGGAATACTCTTCCACTTATGTATTTTTAATAAAAATCCTCTCAAACATAGTCTACATCTGAATAATACACCAAATGTTTATTTTCCCTAGATTTTAAACAAATACATAAATCAATGTTCCTCATTATGGGTTTCACAATATCTAAAAATACTTATTACAAACAATAAAGAAAATCTAGAAACCTCAAAACCATGATCAACTATACTAGATAAATGAAAGTATGAAAACTATAAATGAAGATATTATATACCTTACACTAGATATGGATTCCAAAACAATCTTTATCTTGTGTCCTTGATGATTATCACAAGAGAGGTAGGAAAAATAAATTCCTCCACCAGAGGTATCCATAGGTTGTGTGAAATTTCTTAATGCTCTATTGGGATATTCTCACCACCTATAACATGCTAGTACATTATGAAGGCAAAGGATGAAGAGTAAGAAAGCTATATGATGGATAATTTTTTCAATCTCAATACATGAATCTCATATCGCCATCAAATGGTTACTGTATCATTATATGGGGCCCTCGAGGATTCTCCTCCAGTATACATGAATTTTATTATGCATTATAATGCATTATTAAATGAACCTAGTCTAGTTAATGCAACTATAGTATGAATATGAAAATCTCATGATTATTTCATCATGTTAAATTTCTATTTTAATGAAATATTATATATAATATCTTCTTGAATAATAACAATTATTATTCATCTACTCATTAATCATAATGTGTTAGAGTATATCATACCATACAATTCAAATCATAATACTCTATATGATGTCACCAAATTATACAATATAATAGTAAATGGTAGTAGAATAAAATATTAATTTAATGCCTTATAATATACCTAATCATCACTTATTATATAGCTATAATAAATCATGTATATTTGGGATTTAGGTAACATCTTATTTAATCTACCACTTACACTAAATCCTTATAAAATTTATGTCATTTAACCTTATATCATTTAATTTATGATAATTTTGAAATCATATCCAAAATTCTTTTAGGATATATTATAAAAAACTTTTGGGATACTATCATTAGATTCACTATGTATCACATCATATTGAATACCTTATGAATAACCATTTAAAACTCTTTTTTATTAACTCTTAAACACTTTTTAAGCATCTCTATGAATCAAAATCAATCCGCATTTAGTCAAACACAAAGTATGATCCCATGTGAATTTATATAATTGACCAAAAATATGAATAAAAAGATCCATAAATGTAAGAAAAGAGTGGCCTTTAGCAAAGAAATGATGCTACTCAGACTGAAAATGGATCTAACATGATATTTATCAAAAAAAAATATATCTCTTATACCTATGTGATCTAGTTGAATCTTATGAAAGGAAACATTCTATAATATTCCATTTTTCCAAGACACAAAGTGAGCATTGGATACATAGTATGTCAATATTATATAGAAAACTCACACATTATTTATTCTCCTAGTATAGACTGATTTGGTCATGAATACATCACATGTTATTTAACTTTATAGATGTTCATATCACATGTACCTAGCCTGAATAAATAAGAACATTTTATTTACTATCTTGGTGGGGTCACGGAATTCCTTAGTATATATCAATCAAGGGACCAAACTTCATACTCATCATATGATAGGGTGAATCTCATCTTGGTTGTGCTTAAACCCATGAGATGATCATCAACATACCAAATCAACCTTGATTAACTATGACTTAAGGATTATGTAAGAAAGGTATCAAAGTAATAATGTTCTCATTATAGGTATATATTCAACCTCAAGTAGTGAGGACTCTAAATATGATACATACACCCCTAATATACCAAATACATAGTGTATGGAACCCCATGTGGTATAATTCATGATCTATCAAGTGAAAAAAAAACCATTTTGTGCCTCATGATCGTATACCATGTCCTAATAAAAAACAATACTTACAATAACCTTAACATTTCATCACAACTAATAATATTCCATGAGGAACATCAGTTGGGGATAAATAAAAGTCATACTTTGATTGGTTGATTATCATTACACTTTATGAAATTTATATAAATATATATATACATGAAACTAACATTGAAGAATGATAAAGAGGATACTGCCTTTAATATTATATAACACATTTTATATTCTTAAACCCTTTAATAATACTTAATAAAACCATATATAAACACGTGTTTAACATATCATACATTATAGACTACTAGATCAACCTAATGTTTTCTACACTTTTAGGGATTTTTTCAACTCATTAAATCTATATGTAATTCCCATTGCATATAAATGTGACATTGGATAAAACCATATCACTAAACCCTTTAGTGAGTAAAATTAATTAAGAAATAAAGTTTTAATAATGGTGAGATTTATAAATCATATTTTTATTCCAAGATTTGATTGGATCATTGATAAGGAAAGGGGCGAATCAGTGATCTCTTTTCTATTTATGAGTTATTACCTTTTAAACAAAACTCTTGAACTTGTTAAAGTTAATTAAACACTAAATTATATCTCATAGCCTCACCATATATACAATAATAGAAATAAAGAGAGAAGCACACAATATTTACATGGTTTGGATGAAAGGCCTACTACTTGTCAGGTTAATTATACCCCTAATATGGATTATTAATTATCTACAATAATCGTCTACAGAATAGAGTCCAATATTATTTTCAACACTTCAAGATTCCATTATAATATACAATAATTATTCACAAAGATGATCCAGTCAAGAAAAACCTTTGGCTTTTGGTGTTCTCGGCACCTCTGGATGTTGGTATTCTTCTATGAGCATATGGATCAGCTATCCTACACATTTAATCCATCAATAACTTCAGCAACAACATTTTTCTTAGGACTACCACCAAATAATGTGTAAAATGCATCTTCATAAAACTTTATAAATAGTTTGGTGCACAACATATCTCCTTCTTCAATGTCACTCAACTTCATTTTATCCTATCTCTTCAATACTAGATGTATTAAGATCTCAAAATTATCACACCGTGTATGAGAGTTCCCAATAATTATCACTCTCAAAATTATTCTTCAATTACCTCTATAAATTTATAATCATATAAAATAACACCACAATAATATTATTCCCTATACTCAAAATATGGAAACTCCATGATCTTTGGTAGGTGTGATCACCTCTTTTAATTTGGTCAATAGATTTCATAATTTATTCTTTATTTAAACTCATTTATTTCTCCATTAAATTCTTTATTTAAAACTATTTAAAAATTTTAAGTTTATTTCTTTTATTTTTTATATATAATCAACTCTATTTAAACCATTTAAAATATCCATGTTGATGGAAGCAAGCATCATTTCAACGTGGACCTCCAACATATGTTGTGAAATCCTCTTTAATAACCTCTAAGTCTTGAAGGATTAAAATGAAAGTATTACATTTAGAAAAACAGTTACATTTATCTTAAATTATTACGATTATCTTCAAAGAATCTATGCTAAATAGAATTACATTTTTTAATTCAAATACTTACACTCAGATGACATGTGATTTGTAATGAATTAAGATGTTTCTGAAATTAATATGGATAAATTCAAAGTTTTACACTCCTACTCAGAGAATTTTGTTCATGAGAAGACTTACAATATGAATAAAGTCTTATGTTCATGGAATTTTTCATGTTTTAGATTTAGATTGATATTTTTCACAGCCATGTTTTTGATTTGATGATGTCCACTCAACATTCATCTTCTTCAACATCCTTACTTGATTCAAAATCTCATTATAATGTTTAATCATTGAATAACACCTCTGTAACACTATCTTATTAATTTATCATCAGTGGATTAATCATGTAAAGATGTTTGAACACAATATAAAACTATTATGGTAAGTGTATCGGCCACACAGAGAAACCTGGATTGACCGCATGTATCAATATGAATATATTTCAAGTTTGGAGTGACCCCATGTATAATTCAAGTGATTGTGTGAAGATACAACCAATGGATCGACCATTAATGGATCGAACACATGAATGACCAATCAACTGTGCCAATCTTAGTTTGGAAATTCCATAGTTTCTTTACTTTGAACTATATCATCCTCTAATAAACTCTAGACATTATAAATTAACTTTAAATCTCTTGAAATATGTTCTGTAAAATGTCTCTACTTAAACTAAAAATTATCATGAATTCCTTGAATAAAAACACAATAATAATCACATTTGTATCTTGATAATTTTATCCATAAGAATCTTCCATGAAATATCACTTCTTGCACCAAAAACATATTTACATATTGAAAGTAAATTCAACCAAACCCTTTGGACACAATAATCTCCCCCTTTATAATTGTGGTCAATATCCCTACACATTTATAAAGTCAATATGTGTACTTTATTTTTCCCCATTATTGATAATCAAATACAAATGGACAATAGGGACTCCTCATCTAATATATTTCTTTCAACCTCTTCTCCTCTTTTAAAGAATAAATCAAGTCACTTATAAGGGAAGGATGACACCACATGCTTTTCATTAGCAAAGATCGTTTAGTTAGTCCACTATATGTCTACTTGGGATAAATTAGTGTATAAAATAAGAGGGATTTAACCAAGTTTTTCAATGATATCTATAAATAAGCAACATGTGATACCATACTCAAAAACAAATTAATGGACTATCATAAAAATTCATAAATAAACAAATTATAGAATATATAAATCTCAAAAAAATATTAAAAAGTACAAGTTTGAATCATATAACTCCTCATTTATCTAATATTTTCATCACCCAACACCCCTTTATAATATATTTAAAACAATAAAAAAATAATGACTAAAAGTGTGATTTTCATATCTATTTATTTAGTTTTTATAAAACTATCCATAAATTCTAGATTCATGGAGCTTGTAAACATTGAAAACTACTCATTTTTTTCTCCCCCTCAAGGTATTCAATTAACTTTTCCTATTCATGGTTATTGAAATACCCCATGAAGAATTCCTGAAATGCTGACCAATTTTTATACAACTCATTGTAGTCTTGAAATTCATTGTATATTATCATAAAAATAGTAATAATAGGGAATAAAGTGGGGCCTTATTTTTCCACAGAGGCTACACTCGGGTTGAGAGTTTCCTCTCACCCTAGTCCATTATTTTATCCCACACATGAAAAATTATATTCCTATAAAAAATAAAATAGATTCTTTTATTTACTCTTTATTTTGAGATGTTTTTTCATGTAAAGAATCTTTATTCATCTCATAAGTCAAGTCAAAATCACTTCTTGGTGCTTGTATCTGCTTCCTCCAAAACTCATGTTGATTTGGTAAGATTTTCATATAATATTTTGAACCATTAAAAGATTGAACAAACCTATCCCCTATTTTTTATTGAACCTTAAAATATTTATTTTTTGGGAATATTCTCATGAGTTTTGGTCTCATCATCTAAAACTAGTTGCTTTCCCTTTTCCTCCAAATTTATTTCTTCTTCATTTATTTTCTCAGCCATCTCTAATCAACTGACCAGATCTGTAAGAATAATTTCTTAACCTGATTATCTTATTTAATCATATCACATGTCTTATTAAAATTTTTACATGACTCATATTATTTAAATTTCTTAATTTTATTCCCTTTCACAATATATAAAATATCTCCTAGTAATTCAGTCATGCACTCTTTAGCCTTGTGACATTCTTGGCCACATATTCTACATAATTCTTATAGATATCCAAATTTGTTTTGGTTTGATAGATTTGGGTCTGGTCTAGTTATAGATTACTTAAAAAAAATCATCCTTAGTTTCTTAATAAACCCCCTTGGTTCTTACCTATTTCTTTGAAATGATATATTAAACCAACAAGTAAAGTCTTAGTGTCCATACCTTCCACAACACTGGAAAAAACCATTGAAATTAGTTCTTCCATTTTGATAATCAATTTATCTAGAATTATTGTATTATTGTTATATTGTAATCGATCCCCACTTTTGCATAAATGTAAGTGAACTTCTTGTCCTATATTCTTAATTTAATAGGGAATAGTTTCTCTCATGATTCTTCTTGGATTAAACATGTTTTAACTTGTGTTTTCACCTATACTATTAGAGATAATATATTTAACATGGGATAGATTAGGTGCATATTTATCTTTCCTATTGGAAACCATCTTCTGATTGACTTGGGAAGATTCAAATTTAACTTCATAATATTTATTAAAGTCTTTTATTACTTTATCTAGATCATTTTTAGAAACAATATATATTGATTATGTCTCTCCTAGTTATTTTACTCTTACAACCAACTTATCCTCAAGGTCACTAATAATATTTTCTTATTTAGATTATCTAAGATCATGTTTCTTAATCTCTTAAACATATGTTATTTCTTTCTTGAGAATATATCATATTTATTTATTCTCCTTAATTTTATCATTTATTAACATCATTCCGACTTTCATGGGTTGTGTAATCTTATCAAGACAAGATTCCAATTTTTCCTCCATCTCCCATTAAAGATTCATCCTTTCGTATCCATCATCATCACTAATTGATGAATCAAACACTTTATAAATATGAGAAAATAAAGTGACTTAGTTATTTGAGTTTCAAGATGAGTCATATTTCTCTTTATTTCTCATAAAGCTTCTTATTTTGTTTTTGAAATGATTCTTATTATTTGTTTTATGTTTTTTTTGTCTTCTCATATTACTCATATAATTTAGATTATTCAACCTTCTTCTTTGGTAAATATTTTACAATATGATTAATATTATCATAGATATAACATTTCGGTAATTTATTACCTTTTCCTTTCTATTTACCCTTCTTGAATATTTTTGATAAAAGAGTAATAATTTTTTTGAAGTCTTCATAATCCTTGGAATCCAAATCATTATATTTTATAGCCTCTTATTCTATAAATTTTTCTTTCATCAAGGATTCAAAGGCTGTATCATATTTTACCTTATTTTTGAAAGTTGTTACCTTTATCATCTCACATTCAATGAGAATATTGTGAATTTAATCCAGGGATAAATATTCTCTTTCCTACAAGGATGAAACTTTGGAATCAAATATATTTGAAAAGATTCTCACCAACTTATTAACAATGATAAAATCCCCCATCTTCTTAGAAACTTATTCTCTAGATATTTAAAGGGAACCTTATTTAGTACCAATTGTTATTCCCAGATCTGATTGGATCATTAGGAGAGGGAAGGGTAAATATGTGATCCCTTTTCTTTTTATGAGTTGTTACCTTTAAAACCAAACCCTTAAACTTGTTAAGGTTTAAAATACACTCAATGATATTACACATCCTCAACACATGTATAGTAATAAAAATAAGATAGAAACACATAGTATTTACAAGGTTAAATTGAAATTACAATTCCTTTACATGTTGGGTATACCCCCTTAATGCATTTTCCATAAACAGTAAAAATATTCTACAAAATAGAGTCTATTATGATCTTTATCACTTCTCATGTCCACTGAAAGAAACAAATATTATTAAAAAATATGATCTAGTCAAGAAAGAATTTTGGATCTTGAAGTTCTATGAATTATTAGAAGTTTGTCTTTCTCCATGAGTAGATGGATCATTACGTTTTCCCATTCACTCCATAAATAAATTTAGTAAAAACACTAATCTCAAGGTTTCTTATAGATCATGTGTAATATCAATATTCCTTATCCTACATGAATAATATGTTTCACAATAGATATCCTTCTTCTTCAATAGAACCTGAATTAAAATTGTTCTCTCTCTTTGATACTATTTGTATTGGGATCTCAAAATTCTTACACCAAATATGTTTTTTTAAAAGGTTGGGGCTGAAGCCTCATTTATTATTAAATCAAATCAAAGACCTCTTTTAATTGGGTAGAGGGAGACTCATTACATAACTCGAAGGCCCACTGGGAATTTATCCCATTACATGGCCTGTAGGACCAAATTTTTTTCCCAAAGCCCATTCTGTGAATAGTACTACTATAGTACCCGCCTGCTATAGTACCACATAATACCCTACTACTGCTACAGTGACCTGCCACCGCTATAGTGCCCGCCGTTGCTACAGTGCCACTGCTGCTACAGTACTGCTAAAGTCTGCGCCCAATGGGTTTTGAACCCCCATTTTTCATTACGATTATAGGGTGCTTACCACTAAGCCAAACCTCAACTACACTTACACTGTGTATGTGATTTATCAATTATTCTCAATATCTTCATACTACTTTACTTCCCTACATACATTTATAATCACATACAATAATACAATGTGAATATTATTATCCATGTTTAAAATATGGAAACTCCATGATATTTGAAAGATGCGGTCTTTTCATTTAAATCAGTCATTAGATTTTCTAATTTATTCTTCATTTAAACTCATTTAAATCCCCGTTCAATTCTTACATGAAAGAATGAGTTTACTGAACAAGAATATATTATTATTTAATATAATAGTTATAACCTAGACATTTAATTATAGGGTAAGAATAGGATTAAATAAATTATGAAAATATATTGTTTAAAAAAATTTATTATCTATTTATTATTAATAAAATAAGAATCATTTAAAATAAAAAGAAATGTTTTCTGAAAAACTGTATATTTTCTAAAAGGTGGTTTAATCATGCTCTACACACATAATTTAAAATTAATTTTTAAAAAAATTATAAAATTTATATGAAATAATAAACTTAATTTTTTAAATTTTTATACCAAAACTATCTTTGTATTATTTTTTGGGATTTTTTTGAGATGTTTCAGTTTTTGATTAATAATGAAAAATATTTAATTTTAATTGAAAACTTCCTTTTCATTTAAATAATTTAAAACTTTAAATCATATTTTTATTTGGTTTTAAAGTAAAATTAGTTTTATTTTATATCAATTAGTATAATTTAGTTCATTTTAATCATTTTCATATTGAATTTTTTCTATAAAAACTTTGTAAAATTTTAACCATTTTCACTTTAAAAACCCGCTTTCTCGCCACGTCTAGAGGGTTAATTTTAAATTAAAATTTTAAAACTTTGTGAATTGAATTTGGAAAAATAGATTACATATTTTTTATCACAATAATATTTAATTTAAAATAATTTTAACTTAATTTTTTAATGAAATAAATAATGAACATAATAACAATTAATTTCCGTAGTTAGGGAAAAAATGGGTTTATCGAGAGGTTAAACTAAAAATATAAGGTTAAAAAATGATATATTAACTTGTATAAAAACTATTGGATGGAAATATTTATACTATTAAACCTATAATGTTTCATAATGGCCCATTTAAGACCCTTTTGACATGTGAAAATGGTGGGAGTACTTAATTCTTTTCAAAAATACCAAGTGTTTCCACCCCCACTTATAAAGGTCCACCCCCTATAATCTCTACTTAACACCTTAAAAACAATCTTTTATAAGATTAAACCTACCAAAATCACTTAAAAATATACCTCCCATAATAATATAATCCTTATTTTGGTCAGAAATACAATCTGGAAAGGATTTAGTGCAGACCAAAGGAGTATACCCGAAGAAGAGGAAATTTTCTTCAATGAACGTCTTTATTTTCATTCATTATTCACCTCCTTAAATTTTTATTAAAATATGATGATATAATATAATAATATTACATATAATGGTGTGTTTTTATAATAATTTAATTACCTAAAACCATCTCTATATCTATAAAATGGGTTACGAAATCATTATTTGTGTGTACAGAGGACTACCACCTCACGAACTGATGCCATTCGTTTTTACATTTCCACCACTCATGTTTGGGTATGATGATCAATATAAAGTATATACATTATATTTATAACATATATATACCTTTTTATTCAATATATCATATAAATATTTTTACCTTTCATTTCATAGGAGATACGATAACGTCACTCTTGTGTAAGGCGGACTACCACCTCACAAAGTGATGTGATTCATCTTTCACTAATGCTTCACATGGATGGTGATAAAGACAAATTTAATGATTATATGTGAAAAAATGAAATAATTATGATATTAATAACATATATAACATTATTTAAATATTATATATATATATATATATATCATTTTCGTTCTTTCCTTTTCACTCACATAAATATGATAACATCATTTGTGTACATGTGGACTACCACATTCATGAAATGATGTGACTATCTTTTCATCACCAAACCACATGGATGATATATATAAGTATTTAATATGGTAATAATAATAGTATGATCATTATTTAAAGGTAAAATACTACTTATATCCTTTACATAATGATCATTTAAAAATGGAAATGTTACTCATGCGTACGTATTCGCTACCAACTCCATGATCATAACATACTTCATTTTTCAAAACTATTATACATGATTAGTTTTAAAAGTAAAATTAATGTAAAAATATGATAATTATGTGATTATTATTGTTTTGAATATGATATAACTATATAATATACACATGAATTGGAACATTCATGACTAATCACACATGAGAAAATAAAACAATTAACACCAAAAACAATAAAAATAATGAAATATTATTAACGAAAGAGAGATAAGATATCATAAAAGTATCATATATGATCTTATAAATATTATTATAGTTGTAGAATAAGTTAATAAAATGTTTAAACCTACTATACAATAGGTTAAGTTACGTTCAACCAAAAGGATTCTTGTTGTAAGTATGTTTAACTCAATTTATGTTCATTAGGTTAATCTTTTATTTCCTTGATTTTTTTTTCATTATAAGATCATGTGTATAATGAATTTTTATTAACTTATTTTTTTATTTTAACTTTTTTATGTGTATTTATAGTTGAAAAACATAATTGGTTTATCTATTAATTCTTACTTCAATTTTATGATCATTTTAAATGTTTATTTCACAATTTCATTCTAATCATGATTGGTTACTCTTGAATTTTAGTTGAAAAAAATCATTTTATCATTTCATAATAAACCCATATAATTTTATTATACTCTATTTATTCATGGTATTTTCAAGTAATAATACCATTTTCCCACTCTTTGGTACTTAATTTTTTTAGAAAATGTTTTAATGAAAATCTGACTTCATTTCCCTCTTCAGTCAGAAATCTATTTTCTTCTAAAAACATGTTTTATAATTTTTTTTATAAAAATGTTTTTAAACTTTTCAAAATAAATTTTCAAAGTCTTTTTCAACCATTTTTATTCTTTAAGAAAATAATTTCAAAGGAATATTTATGTCATTTTCAAAACAATTCCTATTTGGATTTTATCAAAAATATGAAAGGAATCTTCTTGTCATTTTCTAAACATAGCACTTTCCTAACCTTTTTACAATGAACAAGGAATGTTATTTTTAGATTTTATGGATTGTATGTAATTACCCACCATCATCACCATAATTACTTTAAATATTCCTTTTCAAGTTTATGAGGATATTTTTAAAGAAAATGTTTTTAAAAGTGATTTTCAAAGAAAAATATTTTCAAAATGTTTTTCAAATTGAAAAGGATATTTCACTAAAGAAAGTATTTAAATATATTTTCATGTTGTTTCTATTCTTCATTGAAAAAAAACCATTTATTATTACTCAAATGGGTATATATTGTATTGATACCATCTTAAATCTTCCTCTGGATGGTTTATGATCATTTTGACCAAAGAATGTATTGAAATTCACTTCCTTTATTCATTTTTTAGTCATTAACTTTATATTTAATTATTCACTTTCTCATGGAAATTATATTTCCTCTAAATGTAAATATTATTTATCATTAATATGTTTATTTCCTAAGATTTATACCATTTTTATGTACAATTTTTACTCTTATAGTTATTTGTTTAACTGGGGAAATATTGATAAATCCATATCCCTTACTCAATATGTATATTTATTGATAAGGAAAATTATTCAAGAATTAAATCAATTTTTTGATAAATGAGTAATGATTTAGAAAATAAGTAATTGGGTTAAGGACTAGTTAATGCAATACCCACGATGCATTGATAGTCTCATAGGATGAATTTGTTGGCTAGACTTAGTTAAGTGGGGTTTTTCACCCAGTATGTTCTAAAATTTCTTGTGAAATGTCTTGATGGAAAAGGTATCATATTTATAGAAAATATGACATCTGATAATTAATCCTTTCATTCATTTAGAATTAAATTATTATTATATATTATACTTTCACAATTATATTATATCTAGATTCATTTCATTCTATATTATTGATTAAATGGTATTTTTTTTAGTTATTTACCTTGATATATTGATTATTTCTTATTTACTCATGAGGTCAAGCTATTTAAATGGAATGTGTGTTAAATTACTTAAATTACATTATTTATTATTCTTATTGATTCATGTCAAATTTTGTTATACTTAACCCTTAATAAGAATTTGATCTCACAATTATTTTTTTCCTTTCCTAGGAATCCATGAAGTGTAGTATAAAGGATATGAAAGCATATTCTGGAGGGAATAGTGATATTATCCAAATAAGTTATGTTGTAATTTGAGTATTCAAATATAATATGGGTATCTTTTATATATTTGGTTCAAAAATAATACTAAACTATTCATTCCTTCAGGATGTTATTCCTTGTATCTTATTCTAATGTAATGAAGTATGAAATTGGATCTGAGCTATTGGGGTTGGGGTCGCTACTGTTTGGATGTCAATTTCTACTCTATGATTAGAACTCCTTCTATGTCTAACACCATCATACTTGGAACCCTTTCCATAAAAAAATTCCTTTAAAATATATTGGCAAATAATATAAATATATACGCAATTACATACCAACACATCCTAAACTCATTTAGGATAAAGTGACATTCATTTTTTTTAGTAACTAAATGTTACTATTTACATTTCTCTTTACTACAATTCCCTTAACTCTTTTAGGATATTAAATAAAATAACTCCATGAATCTTTAGTTGTATAATATTTTATTTTTTTAACTTTATACATCTATGACTTGAAACATACACCCACTAGTCTCTTATACACTCTATTATATTAAAAATATCATACCAAGTTACACAAACTCTTTTGTGTTTAGGAAATAACTCTATTTTTTAATTTTAGTAATATTATTTAACAAATTCACTACTATTTATAAAATATATGTGGTTTTATATCTTCTTAGAGAATTTTTATCAAAGAACATGACTTTATTATTTAAAATATATCATTTATGGGTGATGGGAATATCTTCCATCACATTTTAACAAACATATGGATAAACACTTTAATTTTTGTTAAAAAATGCAATGACTCAGATTTTCCATGTATTATTTTTGGATATTGTGTGGATTATTTTCAAGACCAGGTGCTGAGATGGAGTGCGATTCTAAGGCCCTGTGTGCCCAGAATAAATGTTTAAATTATATGAAATATATTAAATAGAACGTGCATACGGTTTTCCTAAAAAAGTATAATAAATTCTAAAAGAGGGACCATATTTGAAATTTGGGGGAATTATTGAGTTTAAAATTCGATTTTTTCCCTAGTCATGACATAATACTTGTTTCTGCGGGTCATTTGTGGAAAATTCATCACAGGCATGAAAATAATAAAATAATTAATTAAATTATTCTATTTTATTTCATTTATGCATTGACCTAATGTTTTCTTTAAATAAATGGTTATAGGTATTTTCTAGGTTTAACACTAAAACATACATATCTAGAGGACCACTGGAGAGCCATCGAATGATATTCCATTGGCGAACGATGAACAAAACAAATATTGATGATCGATATGAGGCAGAACAAAATGATCTCACCAATGATCATGGCATAGCTCCATTATTCATTAATGATTGATCTGAATTGAGGTAGAATGTTTGTTTTGGTTGGATTTTTTCCATGTTCTTAATTTATATGATGAACACGGATCAATCAACCAATATATTGATCCATGGATCATGAATATTGTGGGATGGGTTATATTAATCAAGAATTGAGAGAATTTATTTATGATTATTTTTTATCTATTTATTCATCATTATAACGGTAATGAACCAAGGTCAACAAGAACATCGATTGAGGTATGTTCTTCATAATTATTCTTGTGCTTCTCTCCTCTATTTTTTTCATTTATCGTAGGTGTTCTTAATTGAACTGTGGATTTACATTCACTAAGAAATCGATCATTACACACTTGTTTCTTAGAGAAAGGATTTTATATTTTATATATAGGATTGGTACAATATAAAGGCAGTGATACAATGGAAGCAGTGACAGATCGGTGGTTTTGGATATCTGATTTCATGTTCTTTGGAAAATAGTGAAGAATGAAATTTGATGGTGTTTTATGAATTAATTTTATGGTAAAAATGTGTTTTTTTCATTGAAAAGAAGTCTTGGTTGACATAGAACCTTGATTTTTCATTGAGGTGCATGATCAGATCGATGGTTGGAGGAATGGAAGTGAACACAAAAACCAGATCTGGGAATCTAGAAATTTCTGTGCTACCCAGCGTGTAACATGGAGCCACACACAGTGTGGACCCCTATCAGTGGAAGCTAGGGTTTCAGGAAGGAGATAAGTGTCACATAGTGTGTGGTATCCTTTGGCGAGCTTAGCATGTACCTTGAAGGGTACACAAACACAGGTTGTAGTACATGGGCATGGGTCTACTGTGTACTCCCACATAGACATGTACTAGAAAAAAGTACATAGGTTAATCCATGTAATGATATATGGGTATAATTACATGGGAAGTGTCACTTCATGTACTTATACATAGACATGGACATAATACATTTTATATGGGAGATATCTAGCGTTGAAGGGGCACAACGTGTGACCCTACTACAAGTTGTGTACTCCTTAGAACATGACTTGGAGCCCCTTTCCTATGTATCATGGACAATTTTTGTTAGGGTGTGTTCCCCATATCCATTACCTAAGGATTATTATGGAATAAAATCCTACACACAGGACAACAATCCCTTCAATAGTAATTATTGGATAGAGTTGTTGGAATCCTTTAATGAGGACCAGAGTGAGATCCTATATTCATCTTCATTCCCTAAGTGGAGTTATTGGTATTATCATGACGAACACTATGTGGGCACAATCACTCTACTTAATAGGTTAATACAGAATGATTTGTTGGTATACCCTTAGGATTGATCCTAATATGTGTATCGTATCTCTTCAAACTATCTGCATATACTTCTAATAGCGAGACCTGATGAGCATCATCCCTTGAACCGAAATAACCAGTGTTATCAGACTCAGGAGTGTGTTCTCCCAAAGGAGTGCTATGTGGAACCTATAAGCTCGAATCCTAGGCTAGTATTACAGTTGTGACTTTACCTTTGAGGATGAGTGACTTTGTTGAGTATATCTGGATATTCTTGTTATATGTGATGTAGAAATATACTTGTGTAAAGATGAATGTATTCTTTTGTTGTATGCTTTATGGTTTTAGGGTGTTCTATTGTGTAATGTTATACTCCATCCTACATGGTATTTTCCAACATGTGTCATGTCTTTTGTAGATGATCAAACTTTTTATGGAGTCCTAGATGGCCCAGGACTAGATGGTGCTTAGTGAGATCATATAGATCGAAGTGTATTCCTACGATGTCTTGACATCAGTCCCTAGTAATAATTTTAGGTTGGGATTATTTTCAATATCCTTGTGGTGGGATTGTATCTGGCCATGTTTACTTTTCTCTACTTTCTATTGTACTCTGGTTGTGTGATTTATATGTATGCATGCATGGTTGTTCAGTTGTTTTTACATTTCAACATTGTATGGTCTTGGATATGAGTGTGTGTGTAGGTACTTTGGATAAGGACTCCCATGCTAGTGATAAGCCTACTCGATGCTTGTCTCCAACCCCTAGAATATTAGAGGTGGTCTTTGGGAGTTGCATCATGGGCCCCACTGGTATGTATCATGATAGAGTGGTATCATAGTAGTCATTTAGACCTTAGGACTAGTGTATATGATATTGGTTTGGTACAATAGTGTTAAGTGCTTCAAGATCATCTTTTAGGCCGGGGACTCCAGTGTTGGTGCGATGACCAATGAATTCATACACCAGGACTCTTATCACCTACCTTTCGACCCAGTACATGAGAATACTTGTTACAGAAAAAAATGGTACATGAATCATATAGTAATGGGTTGTGGTTTCCATTTGCTTCTTGATTCAACTCTCTAAACATACACATTCAATGTGGTATGTCTTGTTTACTTTCATAATGCCTTCGCGACGTATCCCATCTAGGATTCAATATTAGGATCATGAAGATGATCCCATAAGTGATGAGGTGTCAATATAGAGACTAGTTCTAGTGATGCTACCTTAAGGTGGTGAATCAACTATACTACCACTTATAGAGCAGTATGTGGTACCCACCATACCAAAAAATAAGGTGGGAAGGTTGAGCACACTTCACGAGTTTTAGTAACAGAGACCCCTTAGGTTCCGAGGTGAGCTCAAACAACAGGCGGCTGAGGACTAGGTTGAGGTGGTGACCCAAGTTTTCCATCTGGATAGGACACTAACAGATAATATGGTAGTACTAGAGGAGATCCTTCTCCATGGCTCATTAAGAATATGGTGAGGGTTAGTGACCCATTATTATGATGAAGTGAAACAAGCATGGTCAGATTTTTGGTGCATTTTCAGATAGGAGTTCTCTACCGCTATGCTAAGGGATGTATGTATCCAGGAGCTTTTGTGTCTCCAGTAGGGTAGCATGATAGTAGCTGAGTATTCATCAAGGTTTACTAACCTCTCCATTTACTTGATGGATATGGTTCATGACCAGTTCTCTCAGGATAAAAACTTCGAGTGAGGACTACGTAGATACAATTGATCTATTTTTATCCATATATTCATTCCTACCTATTATGGGGTGTTGGAGTGAGCTTTGGTGGTTGAGAGTTTCTTGGATGAGAAAACACAACTAGTGGTTGCTGATAGTTGTCATACAGGAGAAAAGACCTCAGCATAAGGGAGATGACATAAGTCTTAGGGACTTGGATGTGTGATAAATTATAGGAAGAGGTCTCGAGATAGAGGTTCTATGGTTTAGGGATCACATGATGGATCCAGTTATCCCAGAGATAGGTGATTCTACTTATGTGATGGTAGGGGAAATCTTACTGAATATTTTATGACCATTTTATGGCTAATAGAGATACCATGGATAGGCCAACGGGTCAGAGGTAGTGGAAGGATAAAATGTTTTTTTAAGTCATAGGTCATGTCAAAGGAGTTGAGAGAGTAGCAGGAGGTGGTAGATTCTTTGACTTGTTACCACCATCACCTCCTAGTGGTCCATGCTAGGATCAGGGAAGTAGAGGATAAGGGAAGGGAAAACTATAGGTGGTCGAACCTTATGAAGCAGAGGCTTTGGGAATGATACAAGGTATGATCTATGTATTTTCAACCTTATATATAGTACTTATAAACACAGGTGCTAGTCATTCCTTTATTTCCACATATCTTATTCAAAACCTATAAATTTAGGTTGAGCCATTGGCTTAACCATTACTCTTGGAGACTCCTAATGAAGATGACTCAGTGATCACACACTTGTTCCAATAGTGTGACCTGACTCTTGGAGGTTAGATTTTCTATTGGTATCTATTTGTTATAGCGATGAGTCCTTATGACATCATATTAGGTAAGGACTGAATATCTTCCATTCATGCCCATTTTAACTATTTTAGGTGGAGGATGTGGTGGTTCTGCAGTAATGGGATGAGTTTTTATGTTTTTAGTGAAAATAAAACCTATATAGTGTAATATGGACTCATGTATTCAAGGTTGCATCCAATTACTCATCACTTGGCTAACCAAATAGTTAGTGCATTGGACGTTATGAGTTTTCAATTACTTGAAGTGGTGGCGGTGTACGAGGACATATTCCCTAAGGATGTTCCAAGTTTACATCCCCTCTATGAGATAGACCTTTTCATTGATCTATATACTAGGATGACACTGATATATACTCTAGCATATCAGATGGCTCTTAGAGAGCTTCATGAGCTAAGGGTGAAGTTTGAGGACTTGTAGAGGAAGATCTTTATTAAAACCAATGTTTCACCCCGGACAACCCAAGTTTTTTTTACCAAAAAGGTATATAGGAGCTTGAGGATATGTGTGGACTTTTGGATCTTGAACCAAGTGACCTTGAAGAAAAATTATCCACTACCGATAATTGGTTACTTCTTTTATCAGTTGATAGGGGTGAGATGGTTCTTGAAGGATGAACTATGGTTATTCTATCACCAGTTGTGATTATATGATGAGGATATGCCAAATATGACATTCAAATGTTTCTATGATAACTATGAGTACTTGTTGATTCCCTTTATCATTATGAATTCCCTAATAGTGTTCATGGGAATCATGAACCGAATCTTTCAACATTTCTTAGACCGCTTTATGGTAGTCTTCTTCGAAGATATACTTGTATACTCAATGTCCTAGTAGGATATTTGGAGACACTTGAGGATAGTTATAGACATACACATAGATCACAAAAATTATGGAAATCTATCTAAGTATTAGTTATGGATACAATAGGTCCACTTTTTGGGCTGCATTATCTCAATAAATGGAGTGTCATTGGACCCAGCCAAGGTCGAGGTAGTGTTATCTTGAGAGATTCCCAAGAGAGTGATGGAGTTGCATAGATTCCTTGGTTTGGTAGGCTATTACCAGATATTCATACCCTATTTATCTAGGTTATTAGCACCCATGATATCTTCGACCCAGAAGGGGCATCCTTTTGTGTGGACAAAGAGGCGACAACACATTTTTTAGTAGTTGAGGTAGAAATTGAAAAGTTATCCCATATTGAGATTTCTAGAGGAGTGTGTCAAGTTTGTAGTGTTCTACAGTGCACTAAGAACTGATCATGGTTGTGTTGTAAAAAAGAGGAAACCATTTATTGCCTATGGTCTATTCCAGTTGAGGCCACATGAGAAGAACTATGCAACCCATGATCTTGAGTTAGCAATGTTAGTCTTTTCCCTAAATATGTAGTGACACTACCTAATGGGTAAGTGATTTATCATCTATTCTTATCATAATAGTCTCAGGTATATCTTCTACTAGATGGATCTTAACTTGAGACAGAGGTGGTGGCTAGAGTTCCTCCAAGATTATGACTTAGAAATTGTCTATAGTTCTAGGAAGGAGAATGTGGTAGCATATGCTCTTAGTAAGAGATCTTGTTCACAGTTAATGAATGAGGAATCAAAGTAGTTGGAATCATTATAGTTATTTTTTTTGATAGAGATGAATTACCTTACCTTAATTCGATGGTTGTCACCCCTTATTGCTATTGTAGTGATTCTGGGAGGCACAACTTGGCGATACTGACTGTGATACCCTACATTCTCATATATCCACTAGAAATGATTCTGATGGATTTTATAATGGTGAGAATCATTTCATTATTTTTTGAGGATACATGATGGTACCCATGTTATTACAAGAATGGGTTTTGAGAGGGTTTCGTACATCTCCTTTAGTGGTACATCCAAGTATGAAAAAGATGTACCAGAACCTCTGATGTCAGTTTTGGTGGCCCGGGATGAATAAGGGAGTTGTAGAGTTGGTCTCCCTTACATGTTAGTAAATGAAGGATGAGCACTGAGTTCCAGTAGGTTTATCTCAACCCCTTAAGTTTATATAGTGGAAGTGGGATAAAATATCCATAGACTTCATGATGGTTTTACCACACACATCCAAGGTAAATGATTCCATTTGGGTGATCATAGTCCAACTCACAAAGTTGGCCCACTTCTTATCTATTCAAGAGTAGAGTTCAGTAGAGAACTTGGGATGCCACTTTGTACAAGAGATATTATGACTCCATGGAGTTCTCTCGATGATCATTTTATAACTATGATTCTTTCTTCACATCTCAGTTATGGAATGGATTTCCAGAGGTGTTTGGTACCCATTTATTCTTGAGTACAACATTTCACCCCTAAACTTGAAGCCAGACTGGGTAGATCATTCAGGTTCTAGAGGACATTCTATGTGATTGCATGAAGGATTTTTTCTATATTTGGGAGGATCACCAACCACTAGTGGAGTTTTCATACAACAAAAGATTACAATACCGCATCTATATTGCACGATTCAAGGATTTTTAAGAGAGACCCTATAAGTCACCACTTTTCTATGCTAACCCATGAGAGTTGGCACTTGTGGGCATAGAGTTGGTGCAAAAAACTATCGAGAAGGTGAAAATCATACAAGATATAATGAAGTCTACATATATCCATTAGAAGTCTTATGAAGACAGATGATGGAAGCCTTTGGAGTTTAAGTAGGGAGACCATGTGTTCCTGTGGGGTTCACCTTGATGTGGATTATGGATATTTGGATAGGGTGGAAATCTATATATGAGATTAATTGACCCTTTATAGATACTAAATAGAGTTATAAAGGTGTCATAATGATTAGATCTACCTCTGTAGTTAGACTAGGTACATGATGTCTTTAATTATTTACAAATTAGAAGTTACATGCACGACCCATCACATGTTATCTACTAGGGAGAGTTGGACATAAAGGATGGAGCTACCTTTGTTGAGTACCCGATAGATACCGAGGATCGAAAGGAGATGATCCTTTGTGGGTGAGCAATTTCTTTAGTTCGTGTCTGGTGGTAGGACAAGAATCTTCAGGAGAGAACTTGGGAGTGGGAGGCTCGGATTCATTCTCAGTACCCACATCTCTTCATACAGCTCTTGTTTTGGATTTTTAGGGATGTAAATCCCCAAGGTGGGAATATTGCAATGACTCAGATTTTCTATTTATTTTTTTAGATATTGTAAGGATTATTTTTGAGACTATAAACTGATACATCATGTGATTATGAGGTATAGTGTTCCTAGAATAAATGTTTTATGTATTTTAAATATATTAAATTTCACATGCACATATTTTTCCTCAAAAAATGAAATCACTTCTAAATGGGGGCTTGAATCATAAATCTGAGGGTACTATTGAGTTCAGATTGTGGGTTTTCCCTAGGTGTGACATAACCTTTGTCGGCACAGGTTTTTTGTGAAAAAGTTTTCATGGGCATGAAATGAATAAAATATTTAATTAAATAATTTTATTTTATTTCATTGGCACAAAAACCTAATCTATTCTTTAAATAAATGACTATTAGTAATTCCTAGGTTTAGACACTGAAACCTAGAGATCTAGAGGACCGTTGGAGAACTGTCAAACAAGATTCCATTGGAAGATGATGACTGGATCGAAGATCGACGACTGGTTCTAGGATAGATCAAAGGATCTCACTAATGATCATGAAACAACTCTTTTATTCACCATTTATTGATTCGAATTGGGATATGATTACTGTTTTGATTAGATTATTTCTTGTTCTTAATTTTTATGAAGAACACATATCAATCAACCAATAGATTGATCTGTGGATTGTGTGTATTGCTAGATGGGTTAGATTAATCATGAATTAGGAGAATTTCTTTGTGATTAATTGTTATCTCTTCATTCTTCATTATAACAGTAAAGAATTGAGGTTGACATGAACATCATCCACAGTCCATTTCTCATAATTGTTCTTTTTCTTTTCTCCCTTGATTTCTTCATTCAACATGGGTGTTATTTGTTGACCTTTGGTTAAAAATCCACTTAGAAATCAATCATTGATCATGTGTTTCTTGGTAAAATGACTTGATATTGTAGATATGGGATCAGTGATACATAATAGTGGTGTAATAATGGAAGCAACAACAAATCAGACGATTTTGGATACCCAATTTTATGTTCATCAGTTAATAATGGAAAACAGTGTTTGATGGTATTTTTTGAACATATTTGATGGAAGAAATGTGTTTTTCTTCAATATAAAGGATTGATTGATGCAGATCCTTGACTTTATGGTGAGTTTAATGGACATATCGACAGATGGAGGAAAATAAATGAATGTTGAAACTAGATTTGGGGATGTAGAAATTTATATGCTACATGGTGTTTAACGTGGAGCCACATTCCATGTGGGCCTATCTCAATGGTGGATAGGGTTTTAGTAAGGAGATAAGTATCACACAACATGTGACCTTGTTAAATGAAGTGTGGTCTCCTTTGGTGAGCTCGATATGTAACTCTAAGGGTATACAAACCTTGGCTAGAGTACATGGTAATGGGCATACTGTATACTCCCACATGGACACGACCTGGAAAAAATTACATTGGATAGGTTGTGTACTGGTACATGGGAATAAGTACGTGGGTAGAAGCATGTCGTATAGTTCTATATAGACACAAACATGGGCCTTTTTACACGGGAAGGACCCAGGGTTAAAGGGACACGACGTGTGAACCTACTATATGAAGTGTACTCCTTATAACATGACTTGGAGCCCTTGTCCTCTATATCTTGGACAAGTTTCATTAGGATGAATTCCCTATATTCATTTTATTAGGGTTAGTATAGAATCACCTCCTAAACATGAGATAATGATACCTTTAGAAGGACTTCTTGGATAGAGTTGTTGGAATCTTTCCATGAGTCCTAGAGGGGGATCCTCTATTCATCTTTATCCTCTAAGTGGATTTTTGAGTATCATAGTGACCAACACTACATGGGAGATGATCCTCTACTTAGTGAGTTAATTCAGATTTAGTTGTTGTTATACCCCATGGACATAGGAGTGATCCTCATCTATTTATTATATCTCTTTGAATTATCAGCATGTACTTCTAATGGTGAGACCTGATGGGAATTACCCCTCAGATGTACATCTTCATTGTTATCAGACTCGGGAGTGTGTTATCCTATATGAGTCCCATATGGAACCTATGATCTATAATCCTAGGTTGGTATTAGAGTTGTGACTTTAACATTAAGGATGAGTGTATTTATTGATTATATCTGGATATTATTATTATCTGTGATATAGATATATACCTGTATAGATCTAACTATATTATTTTGTTTTATGCTTTGTGGTTTCAGGGTTTCCTAATGAGCATTTTTATACTCACCCTTGCATGGGATTTTCCTGCATGTGTCATGTCTTATGCAGAAAATCGACCTTTTGACAAAGCCTTAGATAGACCAGGACTAGATGGTGCTTAGTGAGACTGGATAGACCTAGGTGTGTTCCTATGGGGTCATGATTACAGTCCCCAGTATTAATTTCAGGTTAGGCTTGTTTTCAGACTCCTTGTGGCTTTCTTGTATTTGTCCTTGTTTGATTTCCATTACTTCCTATCATACTCTGGTTGTGGGATTTAGATACATGCAAGAATGGTTGTTCAATATTTTTTTTATATTTTATAATTGCATGGGATTAGAGATGTGTGTGTGTGTGCATGTACTTAGGATAAGGAATCCCATGTTAGTTATATGGATACTTGGAACTATTCTCCAGCCCATTAGCCTATTGAAGGCGGGTTTGGGGAGTCACAAAATGGGCCCCACTAGGATGGGTCATGAAAAAAAATTATCACCTTTTTACTTTTAAATTATATTATAGAATATAATGAATCATAAGCTATTTTTATTAAATTCTTTATCACATATTGTTCGTAACAATTTTTTATTAACAAAAAAAATCCTATTATCATATAAAAAAAAGATAACTATACACACCCTTTATTTAGATCCACAAGAGATAGATAAAATAATTTATATTCAAATATTGGATACAACATCACTTTGCTTCATCACTTGAATTCAAAATATAAGATTTATCAATTCTTCCCATTATTTTGAACTTATTTATGTCTAGAACTCTTATAAAGTATATATTTTCAACTCTTGTAAAGTGTATCAATTATATAACACCAAAATTGAACATGGACATTCCATGGAGTTTCATAAACCACTTTAGGTATATTAGAAAATTCCATTCCATGGAATTATTATTCCTTCTTCATAATAACACCAGTTTTCAATGAATTTAACTAGATACTTAAAAAATCTTTATTAGACTCTCTAAATAAATTTTCTTCTTATAGTTTTAAATTTTACCAACTTGTATATTAAATACAATACTATAACCCAATAATCATATTCTAAGGTCATCTTTCCTCAACACTTTTGGTAAAATTTTATTTAATTCATTAAACTCATCAGAAAATTTCCATAGATGAAATTAGAATAAATTCCTTAACCAGAAAAAACCTTAAAGAAATCCAAATTCCCATTAATAATAAACACAACCAATCATATTTAGTAAATGATCGGATGTTAAAATTAGATAGGTTATTTTTTATCTAATACCTTTAAAACCCAAAGTGAATCATTCTATGCTTCTCATAAAAATATATATTTATTTTTTGAACAACATTAATACTTGGTCACTTAAGAATGGATTTCTTTAACACAAATAATTTTTCATACAGTTGAAGTCTTCATAAGTTACTGTTAATAGGATTTATTTACATTATTCTTATTCAATTCAAAGATTAATTTCAAATTCAAGTTTGATTATGATTATTTTCTTTTCCAAAAAGAATCTTTTATTAGATGAGTATCATTTTTTTAAAAACAATCAATAATATATTTTATTTAATGGGACCCCACTAAAATGGTGACCCATTTTAAATTCATTGTAACTATTAGTATGTAAGGATATATATTTCATTATAACTTACACCAGGTATCATGTAAATAATACATGACTATATCTAATCGATAGTTATTGTCATCCATATCATATATAACTCTTGGATATCTGAGTGGATAACTCTTTAACCAAATCCCTCATGTGGATCCACTCAACGTGATTGATTAGGTACCTTAAGATTTATGGTTTTCTAACAAAGTGTAACCCAAATAAAACCCTAAGAATAAGGCACCAAATGGTTAGGGCCATTCCATTAATTTGTTTTCATACACAATATAATCTATGGGCATCTAATGGTTAAGGTCACTCATACTGAATGATAGAGGCCTTTATTACCAAATTGTTGGTTTTCATTTGTTTAATATGTAAATATGTGTTTGGTTCTTGAATTGGTGATGATTTGAGGATACATCTTGGAATTTCTTATGTGGAAAGATTCAATACACTTAGCCACAAAAATAAATGTGATTATTATTGCACTATTCTTCAAGAAAATTATAGATGTTTTTTTTATGAGTGATGGAAAATTTTATATAAAATTTTATGGAATATGGAAGGCCTCAGGATTGATTAAGAAAATCCCAGGGTTCTTAATATGTTCTTAAGAAGGGATTGAATGATTTTGAGTTAGATTATATACTTATGTAGAGGTAAATTTGGAATTAAATTACCTACATAAAGGTAACTTCATATGTATGTAGGCTGCATAAGGGTACATCAAGATTTATAATACCCATGTAAAGGTAGTCTATTACATTGTGTAAAGGTACATTAGTAATTAAAATACATATGTAAAGGTAATACTTTCACTTTATGAGTTGTGTAATGGTAAGATAAACATTCCACTACCTATGTAATTTTTTTAAAGATATCTCCCTACATGAAGGTTAACTAGGTGCTATATGAAGGTATTAAGTTCAATTGTGAAGCTAAAAATAAGTAATAATTTGAGACATTGTGTAAAGGTAACGATGTGATCTATCAAGGAAACACTTTGAAATTATCTGAATATATAAAATTAAGATGAGAAATTCACTAGATATGTAAAGGTTACTTCAATCCAAACATGTGGTTGATCTATATTTGTGGTCAATACAGATGGTGTGGTTGATCCAGATGTGCGGTTGATCAAGTAAAATGAGGTTCAACATAGAAATGATAGATGTTTCCATACAATTAGAAAATTCACATGAGTTTAAGGAAGATGATTTTATGGAGAATTAAAATAATTAAATTGATTAATTATTTAGGGTATTTAAATGTAGATTAAAATATTAATTAAAATGAGTTTGAATGAGTACTAAATTAGGAATATTGTTGGATAATTTAAATGAGTAGAGAACACCTCCAATAAATGATCATATAATTTCTTATTTTAAATATAGAGAATAATATTTACATGATGTTATTCTTTGTGATTATAAATATATGTATGGGTGTGAAGAAGAAATAGTGAATAGAAAATTGGGAACTTGAAAATAACTATATAAGAATTATTGATAGCTCTATACTTCATAGTATCAAAGAGAGAGAGAGATAGACATAAGTTGGTATACCTTAAAGGAGAATAAGACTGATGTGATCAAGTATTCAAAAATATAATCATGGAACTGATCACTCAAGATCTAGAGAGAGTTTCAAGACCAAAATATTTGTTCCAAGAGGCTAATAAAGTTCATGAAGGTTCCATATGTGAGTAAACTAGATCCTATTCACTGTTTGAGGAAGATCGATTCAAGGAGGCATAGAGGCTTCCCTAAATAATAATTAGATATCTCTACTACTAGATCAAATAAAGAAGAGAATATATTTTGATTTAGGTGTTTAACCAGTCATTGAAGATACTTTGAATTGGGATGACTATCCAATTATAGTAATAGGGGTTTGTAACTAGTTGTTGAAGGATTGTAGTTAGGGAATCTAACCAACTGCTATTGTATCCACTTGGAGATATAGCGAATAATCTATGTTGGTGTGTCTAACCGACACGACATAGAGTAAAATTTTATACTTAACCTTATAAATACTATGTGGTGTTCTCTCTATATTATTATTATCTTACATAATTTTATGATATGAGATTTGATAGAGGTAATATTTATACAATTTTTCATATATATTTTAATGATTTAAACCCCACAAATGTGTCATTTTATGTAAAATTGTATTTATTTAGAATAAAGGGATGTTTTGAGCTTGAAATAGAAAATCACACAATTCTGGAATTTTAACTATTTTCAATAGCTTCTGTATTTTAAAGAGAATCTAAAAGGAACTTCATGCCATGAGCTTTGCTTACAAAGCAACACCAGATTTTGGAGAAGGAATCAGAGTTGGAAAACTTTAGTGACACAATTTCACATCATGTAATACCATTACACATCATGAATTTTTCAAAAATAATTTTCCATGTGGGACAATTCATGAATTTATTACACATTGTGAAAGAAAAATTCACATTGTGAAACCATATTACATAATGTGATAATTTTCAAGATAAGTTTTTGGAGAATATTATGTTGAGATTCAAGATGCCTGAAGACCGAAGGATTACACAACATGAAACTTCTTTACACGTCATGTAAGTTTCAACACATAGAAAAAAAAAATAAATGCAACATGAACATGGTTTTTGATATATTTACCTATAAATAGAGCCCCTCAACCACTACTTTGAGGGAGTCTTAGTCAGATTCCATAGGCAGTAGCGCACATCCTTCAAATGATAGAGTGAAAACTCAGAGACTTGCTTCGCCATGATGGAGATTGAGATCTGGATGAATATTTAGTGCATTTATTCTAGAATATATAAGATAAAGGCTGATCAAGTGATGCGAGGATAAGAACTAAGTGGTTGTAGATGACGAAAAATGACATACACTATCTTGTAAGTTTCATTCTTATTATGTAATCTTGTTTTGAATTTATCAAGAACTCATATTTTTTTAATGAATGCGGTTGTTTTATTTTTTTAATATATTTTCATCAAATTTGGTTTGATAGTTGTTCAATATATGGAGTAAATTAATTGATTTCACTATTTAAATTTCTTCAGTGAGGTCTTACCATTAAGCATAGTGATTTTATTAGGTTTGATTTCTTGGAGGTCTTCATGTAATTGAATCACTTCCATAGGCGAGGAAAGAATCATATTGAGGTCTTGATATGAAGTCTATTCAAATTTGAGTGTTCACCTAGGGGTCCTTGGGGGTGGGAATTTAGAAATTAAATTGAGAAATATTTTAAAACAAGGAAGAGGGGAGTGTTTGAGAGGTTGAAGCTTGTCCATAAATACTTTTTTAATTATGATTTTAAAAACATTTTATTTTCTATCAATTTTTATATATTTCTATTAATTTTTTTTTCAATTTAGTTTATACTTTTATTATTTTTTTGAAAATTTTAATCAAATCCCCATATTCATTTCTTCTCAAGAAAACAAATAAAATAAAAGTGATAGTTTTGAAAATCAAATTTCAACCTCCTTGAGAGACAATCCAAGGACTACTATATTGAATTTCTCTAGGAGATAAATTTATTTATTGAGGTTTTCACGAAAAAAACCCAGACATCAAGATTCAAATGAATTGATTGAGAACCTTAACAAGTTCAAGAGGATTAATTAAAAAAGGATAATTCATAAAAAGTGTGCACCATTGATTCACCCCCTCTCCGTGGTACTTAACCAAACCTTGGGATCTATAATTGGTATCAGAGATAGGTTCCCTATAAAGATCCCAGAATAATTATGAGGCTTAGAAAATATTAATTAAGTCAATAGTTGAGGTGTTCCCACATTTTATGTGAATAATTATCATAGATGGAGGAATAGGATTCTACCCTACCTCTTATCACTTGTCCTGGAGGTAAGAGGTGTAACAATTATTAGGTTTTAACCTATTACTAAAGGTACTTATATGAATTAAAATGATAAGATTAATATAGATTTAGATTTAAAGGCTCAAAATTACATCTTATATCCCTATCATAAAATGTATACATAAAGGTAATGGGACTTTAAACAATAAAGGAGATATGAGAGAGATTCTAAAGTTTCTATGAAGGCAATGTCAAATTCAAGGAAGAAAAACATCAATTTCATAGGATTAAGTTTAAGGAAATTTAAATGGATTATGATGAGGAAATTAATGGCTACTTTTTAAAATTAATGAAATTTTGTACAATATTCATGGGTTTGGTGAGGTTTTAGAAGACTGTATCATTTTAAAGAAGCTCATGAGAAATCTTCCAGGCTGGTTTGATTAAAAACTGATATGCCCCTTAAGTTCTTTGCATACAACTGGGTGGGGGGTGAATCATGTGTTGACTAATTTTACCAATTACTAATTCTTATTTGAATCCTTGATTCCCATGGGTAATATAACCCTTGTTTTAGATTTTTGAAAATGGATCTAATTATATTTTACTAAGAAACTATCAAATTTACACATGCATGTAAAATAGATAAAAATGTCACATAATATTTTTACAATGTTCAGTATTAAGACCTACTCCTTACCATGCTTGGAATTTCTAATCCAAAAATTCTCTACTAAAAATATTATACATAAGTACAAGTGGGTTAAGTGAATACCACACCTAAAGCTTCCCATACCCCATAGAGATTATTTTTCTAGATTCTTAATGGACATATTCAATTACTTGCCACTGTAGTCACAACATCCCACCATGATCTCACTACATACTTTGATTTGTAAAAGCTCTATGGAATCCCACTATATATATATATATGAAATTGTTGATTTTAGGATCATTCTTTGAAGTAAATATCCAATTTATCATATAATGTATCTACATCGACCAAATCAATATACTTCCTCTCAATAGTAGTATATTTGAATGCCAACTGATAATCATGAATATAGATTGCAATTGAGTTACTACTCACAGGTCAGCTTCGTTGGTATGCATTTAAACTAATCACCTAGTTATATCACAAAATATTTGGAAGGATTGATCCAAATGATCATAACGTTCACTACATATTATTCTCTCCTCATACTATTCTTCTCACTGCTTTGGATCACCTGAACTGATCTAATAATGATAGAAAAATTCTTCTTCTTCTTATAGCTTCAATACCCAGTACTCTTCTTCTCATAATAGTGTCAACTTATTCTTATTCTTCTAGATTTACTTAAACTATAAAATAGCACACCAGCTCTTAGATTCTCTATATTCGAACTCCTCATTCTCTCTCAATAATTTTCTTTTTATAAAAAGGTCACTATAAAATTATATTCTCTATTTTTAAATAAATAATATCTCTAAAATATTAAATGACCAAGAACCTCATTTAATTATACTCACTTTTAATCCATGGTAATATAATATGATCTCAATATTCCACTTTTCTATCAACCATTTCCTCTTGAGAAATAGCAAGAGTTCCCTCAATTTATCTCATTTTTTTAGTAATAGATATTCTAAACTTTTCCTTCAGACACAAGACTCCCATACTCAACTTCTCAAAATTTTTATCTTTGTTATTATAGATTAAAAAACTAATCCATGGTACTCAACTTAAAAACTCATCAACATTAAATATGAACACTAAATACACTTCAATATCCTCAGTCGTATAATAATTATACAAAATTTTAGATATGAAGTTCAACTAATTTCATTTATATCTTGATAAATTTAGTGGATATAATAAAATCTTAAAGATTATATGTACTTTCAGATAAAAATTGTGCTACATCTCATATTCATGTTCATTCATATTGAATCACATGTATCTATGTGATATTTAGAACATTATAAAATAATACAAGAATATTCATGTTTATCTTTATCTTGATCACTATAATGGATTTCCAAATATTCTCATTTAAAAATCCCCAAATAATTTGAATAGTTATATCATTATATCATATCATTATTCAATATGAAACTAATCTTAGATCATGGATTTTAGAAGCATCATAATTTTTTTATCTTTAAGGGATAATAAAAACATCTAAAAAACTTATTCTTAATTAATTATATAATTTCTATAAATTTCATCTGTGAATAATTATTCCATAATTTCCAACTTCTATTAATCTTCCTTCCATAACTTTGAAGATCAAATCTCCTTAATTTCTTACTAATATCATAAACACATTTAGGTGTTTATTATGTCTAAATCCTTTTAGAATAGTTCAAACAACTTCTCATTTTAAATATATCTTCATTATATTTGAATCCTAAAACTTGAGTGTTTCATCCATTAGAATCTATATTTTTTAAGTATTGAAGGCTTATGATGGGAACTTCTAATTGTAATTATTTGAATGCATTTGGTTGAAAAGTATTATGATTTTTAGATAATAGTTACACCCATCCAAAGGATGGTACTTAATTCTCAAAGGCTAATTCTTAATAGTGAAGTCATAAAATCTTATCAAAGTCATATTATTGAAGACTTATGCTAGAAACACAAAGTTTTATGCTCAACTAAAGACATATGATTTCCAAATCCAACTAGAAAAGGTGTACTTATTCTAAATGAATTCAGGACTTCTATAAATTAAATCCAGACATTCTCAAACACCATTAAACATCTCAAATCACCTTTGCAAATTTATCAAACTTCTTTAAACACCATATATCCATTCCCAATTAGTTATGTAGTATATATACTCTTCTATGAGTATTTAAATGTAATTATATTGCACATAATCTCTAGATTCTAACTCAACCTTTATAAATCTTTATCAAAGTGTCCCGAAACACTTATTTTAGTAGTAAATCATAACAACACCCTAGTATGGATTATAAAATACATCTTTACTTTATTTATCCATTTAACTTAGTCTGAAATATATGGAAATAATATCTCATTAAAATGGTTCACTACAACCAAGACTTAAATTACTATGGAACCATTATAGAAAACACTTAAAACTCCATTTCATGTTTGTTACATGAAAAAAATACCTAAAATTATCTAATATAAATGGGATACCTTTATAACGCATCTAACAAGATTTTCCAAGGAAGCCAACTTATCTAAACTCATTTTCCAACATGTGAGACTCCCTTTATATTATTAATGGACACACCATATTTTCTTATTTACCCATAATATATTGAAACATATTAAATATTTATGTAATGGGTGGATACTCAATCTACCCCCCATATTATCCACTCATACATTGATAGTTGATAATAAACATAAAATTGGTATCACACTATCTATAAGATAACTTCAATACCCCCTTTTGAAATGTTGTAAATTCCACTTTAACTCTATAAGTTAATGATTATATCCTCCCCATTAAAGAAAATAAATAAATAAAAAAGAAAATATTGTTATCTCCCTTTCTCATACGAGTTAAAATACTATAGGTTCTTGGGGAGGTCTTCTAAGGGAGAATTTTTCTCCCCTTTCTCATACGATTCCAAGAACCATCTTCTCCCTATTAATCTTACATTCCCTTTAGAGAAGTAAATAACCAAATATTACTTAGAGATGAGCCATAATAAATCCATCTCTAAGTATATGCTGGCTAACCCATTAGATAAAACAAGTTTTATTTTACTAAATCTTTAATGTTTTCCATATTCAATAATAAATGTAGTACCAACTTAGACATTTACTTTTAGGGGTTGTATAAAATATATTTTCAAGAAATTTAATAAACCTTAACTAATCTTAATAAACACATCAGTGTAATCATGTGAAAGTTAGTTTATTTCCACATTTTATTAAGAGAACACTTCCTCATAATAATTATAATAAGAAAAAAAATCATAACAGGGATATGAGAGTGAGAATCATACCTCAAACATCTATATTTAAAGGGGATATATAGATTATAATTTCATGTATAAATGATTTACAGCTGGAAGACTTGACCTTTTTCAAAGATCTCATCAAGGGATTATATTCATTATGATTCACCTTTAATTCAAATCATTTAAGTTTAATAAATATGAAAGGGAATAGGGTTGATACTCCAATAAATTCTCATTCTAAGAAACAAGACTGAGACAGATTTTTCAACCTAAAACTCCTTATATTGGAAGTCTGAAATGTTCATAACTCTTTTTTATAGAAAGTTATTTGAATTTTTAGACATGAACCTCTCTTTTCAGTATAAACTTATTATATTTTCAAAATTCCTTCTTAGTTGGAATGGGATTATTTACTTATGAAACTAGATCAGTTTGATTCTTTTCATCTTTCTCTAACCTCCCAACCTATTCGAACTATTCGGACCATATGATCAATATATAATTAGGACCATTCTATACTCTTTCTTAGGATGTGGATTTATTCTTTTCAGCAATAGTTTTTGAACTTGACTTCATTTTTTATTTTCTTTTGGAATTCATAAACACTTATTGTTGAGGTATACATGTAATACATTTGAAAAAAATATGGTTGCCCTTATTTCAACTTCCACACACTCCTCCATATACTTTTAATCTTTCCTTTTTGGGTATCCTTTAAACCTCTTCACTAGGGGTGTCAATAATAATAAAAACTTGGCAATTTCTTTATCGAATTGATTACCTTTTGATTTTCATATTATTCCATTAATTCTTATTATTTATAACTATTTTACAATGTTCCATGATTTTTGGAATCTCTTTTCATATTATAATTATCTCTTTCTATTTTTTTGAATATCCCAATTTCTATTATTCACTATATTCATTGTGTGTTCTCTTCTTCATTGATTTAGAACCCAAAGAAAACCTGTTTGCCTCCTCTAACTTCATCTCAGACTATGGTGTATCTTTTATCTATTTAGTATGTGAATGATACTTTTTAGGTATGTACTAAAATTCAACATATTAATGACCACTAATATTTCAAAACTCATGGAAGCATCTAAGTTATTCAAATCTATTATGCATAGATAATTTTCTCCTTTTTTTGTATTGTATACTCCACTCCAATAGATTTTTTTTCTCACTTTTAGCATTTCTACCATTGTATATAGGAATTATATAACTTTTATATATTAACATGTTTTTCCAAAAATATATGGCCATATGCACAAATCTATATCAACGCCGATAATAGTAAACAAACCACCTTATTTTTCATGTAGGCTTAATCTTTCTAAATCTATATAAATGTTGTTTTTGGGATGTTTTGTGTCTCTTTTGGAAACCATTTGGGTAAAAACTATTCCCAAAATTGATCACATCAACCCTTAATGGTTTAGTAGTCTTATCAAAATTTTTATTCACCCAAATATGTATAGACTTTTTCTTTTTTCCATTCCTATTTGGAAAAATAAATTCAATGCTTATATTTCTTTTAGGACTGTGGGTGATATTCTTCCATGTTATTTAGGTGAATGATTCACTAAAACTTCATAATATATCTTTATCAATAGGTATAGTACCTTATAAGGTAAAATTATTCTATGAAACCTAAGTTGTAGAATTTTATTTTCAGATATTTAAGAAGGGTCAACATAAAATAATTCTATATTATCTAGTTTAATCCCTATATATATAATTTTTAGGTTGAGGGTGACTTTTTTTATCTTCCACTGATCTCAACCTAACTTCCTAGTCACTCATCATATTCTATTTTTTTCATCATGAATATTTATTATCTCTTATAGTAAACTATCAAGTTATTTAACCCTATTTTCTTTTACATTCAATTGTGCATCCTTGAAATTTAGTATGAATTTTTTTACTTTTTACAATGCATGGAATTCCTCAGTTACAAAAAACTGAATCACTTCCTTCTCAACAACATTTATTTTTAATTTTTAATCAATTAATAGCATGTTATCATTAAATTTTTTGATGATTCTTCCTTATATTTCAGACTGCCTCTTTTAACTTTTTTATCCAATGTATTCTCCGAAGATCAACTTACTTTACTAGATATTTTTTTTCATAAAATAGTTTCATGATCAAACCAAGTATGTATGCAACTAATTCGTAAAAAATATTCTTTAGATAAACTTTTCCACGAGAGTAATTTTTTTAACTATTTTAATCACTTTATACTCTTTGTATCTTGAAATAAAGTCATAAAAAGGATTTCTATTAATATATTAAATTGATGTGAACTTAAATTTATAAGTACCTTTAGATAATGGTTGATTCTCTTTATTCCTTGATACTTTTCTTAGCTTATTTACCTCTTTATTTATCTTATTTTTCATAGTTATAGTATATAATTATACATGCATAACAACAGGAATAAAATCATATATTTTCATCTGAGTTTTAGCTTCAAACATATCTTCAAATATTCACTTCCCCAAATTATGATAATAATACAAAGGAAAATAAAATCCAGATCCAATTTAGAGGGTAACTTTTCTTTTATTACAATTAATATTTCCACTTATTATCAGTGTATAAATAAGGGGGGGTGAATTGGGTGATGAATAATTTTACCAATTACTAATTCTTCTTTGAATCTTTAACCCTGATGGTAATATAACTTCTATTACTGGATAGAAAAATGGATCTATTTATGTTTTATCAAGAAACAATCAACTGCTTTCATGTAATTTTAGTAGATAAAAAACATACAATATATTTATATGGCATGGTAGTAAGACCTAATACCTTCCATGATCGGGATTTCCATGACACAAATTCTCTATTTATAATCTTATACAAAATTACAAGTTGGTTTAGCGAATCACACACCAAAAACTACATGTATCCCATATGAAATATTTTTTCATATTCCCACTAGACTTATTCAATAGATTTCCACTGTAGTTTCAATATCCCATCGTGATATCCCTATATACCTGATTCTCGCTAAAATTTACCCAAGAGATGAAGGTAAAACGGTCCTTGTAGTTTAGCTTGGGTTATCGAATCCTCAGAGACCTAAGAAGAAACCTATAGAAATGTACATTCTATGGACTATTTTCTGCTATTAAGTGGCCAAATTGGATTGATTTTAGATGAGTTTAGAGGATATCTAACAGATTAAGGTGAATTCAATTTAAAATAATGAGTTGATCCTAGGTTATCTCTCGGGATGGATTGGACGTATTTCCTTTTCAATGATTTCAATTTCTTATATTTGAGATGGATTCATTTAAGAAGATAAAACAAAATCATCAGTTACTGGTCTAATTCCTACACCCTTTAATACTAATCACCTATACACTTTAAGGATCAAAGTTTTGAGCACATCAAGTTAAAGGTTCGTATTAGCACATGAAGTGTGTGGCCTTAGATTCAACAAGGACGATGAAGTTTAAAAACCATCAAATAAAAATATCAATTAAAGAAGTGATTTTACCTTAATAGGGTGATAAATAACATCCAATACAGACCCTTGATACTCCCTTGGATCAACCCATAAGTTGGTTATCCCTCCATTGATTCTATGGTTTCAATGGAAGCGGAAAGTAGACTCATGATGGAGGACATGGAGAAGTAAAGAAAACAACAAAAATAAAATGATCACTCCACCGTTGTGTGAATAATTTCACAAGATTTGGTGTGAGTAGATTCACACCTTGAGTCAACAGTATCAAAGTGATATGTAGAACAATAGAATAAGAGGAGAATAAGAACTTTTATTAAGAAACTAAAGTGAATTGAACAACTTACAAGTGAAAGAAAAATTTGAGACAACAAAATCGCAGCATAACATTACAATTGAACCAAGCACCAAATATTCTCAAATACTTCAACAAAACTACCTTAAATAGGAACTTTTGAGCCCTTGGGTAGATCCTCCAACATTCCAAGTCTCTTCAATTAATTGTGGTAGGCCATAGGTCGGTGGAAAGTAAGGGATAGGAGAGTTTTCCACCCTTGACTCGAGGTGGCATCCAGCTTGCTTCCACCGAACATACGCGCTTGGATGACCTTATATATGGAAGAATAAGTGTGGGACATAGAATAATAAAATGGATCCCAAGATTTATCCTAATCTCCTGTAAAATTTTGGCCCTTTTGGAGTTTTATATTCGGAGATATTATCATATTAGTGGGATGTTTTTCTGGGACGCAGAATCTGGCCCAGAATTTTATTTCTAACTTGGGCCACCTAAATGGACACCATGGAGTCCGAATTAGAATTGAATCCTGAAGAGTTATTTGTTCCTATACATGTCTTTTAGAATCCCGTGAAATGGATATTATGTGGGCTTTTATGTTGGGCCCCACAGTCTCATTAGTGGACTGGTATCCAATCTGCCTTCTCCAGAATTGCTTCCTTTCATTGCCAAATATCTCCATCATCCTCCATGAATTCTCCATTAATACCTGAATCAAACATGTTCATATTTAAGTTTATATCAATTTAAAAAAATATCAAATTAAAATATATATAATTATATTCCTTAAAATTAGATGAATCATTGGGTACTTTAAATGATGTTAAAAAATGTACCACATAATAGTGCATTTTAAGAAGGTATTACAATCATAATGTGAAATGACGTTCAAAGTGTAAAATGCACTAAAATGGTGTTTATGAATAACAAAGAACGTGAATATTATATATATATATATATTAACAATGAATATTATCCTCATTTAGTGGCTAATCACACCCCCAACTTGAGTTTTGCTAGTCCCGAGAAAAATATATCTCAACAATATGAAATTCGAATTTCTTTTTACAAAAACATTTTAATACACAATGATCACCAAAAAACATTACACCAAAAAATCCTGAAACCCATCAAAATATTTTAATACAAGATAGTTTCATAAGAAGATCCCAATCCCAATCCCATTCCTTTGTTCAAATTCATTGTCATATTTCATCCAATATCAATTAAGTATGAGGATGTGTTGTGCATCAAAATAGACATGGGGGTTCATTTTTATTAAAGGGGGGAATGATGGAAGCACTAGGTGGAATCACATTTTAATATTAATATGAGTATTCATTTTTTTTGTATTATTGTTTTTTTGTTTTTGTTTTGTTTTTTTTGTTTTTGTTTTTTTTGCAATTTTTCCATGGTAATTGAAGTTGCAATCAAAAGAGTCAACCCCTGTAGCGATACTTTTCCAATGACTCCCAGGCTCAAAGACCATAGGGCACCAAGTGAATCCCACATACTTGGGCATCATCTCGAGTTAACTCAGTCAAAAACAAATTCAAATTACCTAAAATAGAGATAAAAGTACTAACTTTGGGCCAGACAACTATGGAGTCACAATCCCCAAGTGCCGAAAGCCACGCATTAGGTCATTTCATTGCTCTACACGAAATTTGTTTTTAGTTTTTTTGAATACTCATATTAAACTAAAATGATCACCAAACCCATGCTATTTATTTAGGGGACCCCATGAACTTAAACTAATACCCCACTATCCAAACGACGTGCATTGTGATCTTTTTTTGATGAAAATATAAACAATGAAATATCACATTGGACAACCACACTTTCCAAAGTCTATTCTCATGAAATTATACATGGATTAAAATCAGAACCAGGGCATGCTAAATTATTTGATATTCAGTTTTAAAGTGTGCAATGTGTATTACCATGTTCAAAGTTAAAGGAATTTTTCCTTCCATTTACAATTTTTTTTTCAAATCATTTTTTTCACAATTTTTTTTTATTTCATCACCCCACCTAATTAAAATAGCACTGTCCCCAGTGTTTGAAGAAATTAAAATTTATTAGGAGTAGAGGTAGATAATGAAAGTTCAAAAAGGAAATTGAAAATGAGGATCATGGAATGAAATCACATGGTGGTTGAAGTTGAAGTTCTTGCTGCTCCAAATTAGTCCTTTGATCTCTTAGGGAATGTAGGAACCTCCTTGATTGAACATATATCACCCAAAATAGTACCTGAACCATAAAAACAAGAACAAACCAAACAAAACAAACAACACAACAATTTATTTAATACCAAGTCTCATCATTTTTATGGTTTTCCCTTTTTTTTGAAATCAACTGATGATACATTGTATTCTTTTTAATTTCTGGGTAAGGTAGTACTCAGGGATCACACCATGTGACACAGATAAATATGATTCTCCCCTTTCATACCCATCCATACTCATAATAGAAGAACATATCAACAGGCTATTTTTTTTAAATATCAAAATGATTAATAAAAAAAATTATTCCAAAAATATTGAAAACATTAAAACCATGGGTTGCCTCCCATGCAGTGCTTTGTTTAATGTCGTTAGCTTGACATGAACCCCCTAAATTACCCAATACCAATTTTCAACTTTGTAAGGACCCCATATTTCTCCATGTCCACTAGGTTGAGATTGATTATATGTTTAGAATTTTTTTCATTCAAAAACCTATGTTCTAAAATGAGTGGGTAAATCCAAGGAATATCAAAAATAGTGGATCGAGTTTCCTCTATAGTCTTTCCTAAGACATAAATTGCTATTACAACTTTTTTGGTTTTAAGAGAAGAATGAATTATAATTGAAAGTTCATGATTATACCTTATGAATGGATTCTTTATCAGGGAGGGAAGGACAATAATTTTGGGCTCGGGTTGGATAGGACATTTAAACACAAGTTGATATTTTGAATCCAACATTGTTTCATTTTCCAAATTTCTCAAAAAAATTGGTTCCTTTTGAATAGAAGATTCAACCACCAAATTAGAAAGATCAGTTTCAGAAATGGGTATGGACTCAATGTTTGTGATTTCTCTTAATGGTTTAGTGATTTGTGTTTTTGAAAAAGCATCAATGGAGTTATATTCATGAGACTCAATCCATGATGTCAAATTTCCCTCTTGTGAATACAAAAAATCAGTTTCCTCTTGATTTAAAAAAACATCAACAATTCCTTGATCCTATTCATCTTCCCCAAATCCAAAGGTTTTCTCTTCAGTAAATTCATGAGAGGTTTGTGGGAAACTAGACACTTCACATAAGGTTATGGAAGGGACAATCTGTGTAGGGATGGGTTCCTCACTATTTTTAATGGTTTGTAGTTATAACCTTAATGACGAAACCTCAAAATTAATTATCTCCATTTTTTGACACAATTTTTCAAGTAATGGATGTGGATTAGGATGGATAAGGGGTTGAGACAGATGGTCTATTCCAGGAGGATAACTATGTTGTTGGAATTCCATAGGAGGATGTTCAAATTGGAATTGTGGGGATTAAAACAAATTATATTTTGGAATGTTTTGTGGATAATAGAAGTTAAAAAATTGTGTCTCAATTGGTTGTTGGTTATCCCACCAATAGAAACTATGATTGTCATTTTACATCACACTTGGTGTGGGGTGATCAATGTAGTGAGAGGTTCCCCATGTTTGGGATTGTTCAAAATTTATTTCCATAGGAGTGAGGGGGTGAGAATAGGGAAGTGGGATGAAACAAAAGGATGATAGTATCTATGATAACTTACTTAGGTCCCCAGAAATGGCGCCAAAATTTGATTCTCGCTCAAATTTACCCAAGAGATGAAGGTAAAATAGTCCTTGTAGTTTAGATTGGGTTATCGAATCCTCATAGACCTAAGAAGAAACCTATAGACACGTACATTCTATGGACTATTTTCATCTATGAAGTGGTCAAATGGGATTTTTTAGATGATTTTAGAGGATATCTAACAGATTAAAGTGAATTCAATTTAAAATAATGAGTTGATCTTAGGTTATCGCTCGGGGTGGATTGGAAGTATTTCCTTTTCAATGATTTCAATTTCTTATATTTGAGGTGGATTCATTTAAGAAGATAAAACAAAATCATCACTTACTGGATTAATTCCTACACCCTTTAATACTATTCACCTATACACTTTAAGGATCAAAGTTTTGAGCACTTCAAGGTAAAGGTTCGTATTAGCACAGGAAGTGTGTGGCCTTAAATTCAACAAGGACGATGAAGTTTAAAAATCATCAAATAAAAATCTCAATTAAAGAAGTGATTATACATTAATGGGGTGATAAATAACATCCAATACATCCCCTTTCTACTCCCTTGGATTAACCCATAAGTGGGTTATCCCTCCATTGATTCTATGGTTTCAATGGAAGCGGAAAGTAGACTCATGAGGGAGGACATAGAGAAGTAAAGAAAATAACAAAAATAAAATGATCACTCCACCGTTGTGTGAATAATTTCACAAGATTTGGTGTGATTAAATTCACACCTTGAGGCAAAGGTATCAAAGTGAGATGTAGAACAAAAGAATAAGAGGAGAAGAAGAACTTTTATTAAGAAACTAAAGTTAATTGAACAACTTATAAGTGAAAGACAAATTTGAGACAACAAAATCGCACCATAACATTACAATCGAACCAAGCACCAAGGATTCTCAAATAATCCAACACCACTGCCTTAAATAGGCATTTTTGATCCCTTGGGGCGATCCTCCAACATTAAAAGTAATCTCAATTAATTTTGGTAGGCCATAGGTGGGTGGAAAGTAAGGGATAAGAGACTTTTCCACCCTTGACCTAAGGTGGCATCCAACTTGCTTACACTGAATAGACGCGCTTGGATGACCTTATAGATGGACGAATCAGAGTGGGACATATAAATATAAAATGGATCCCCAGATTTCTCCTAACCTCCTGTAAATTTGGTCCCCTTTGGAGTTTTATATTCGGAGATATGATAATATTAGTGGGATGTGTTTCTGGGCCACAGAATCTGGCCCAGAATTTTATCTCTAACTTGGTCCACCTAAATGGACACCATGGAGGCCGTATTAGCATTGGATACTGAAGAGTGATTTGTTCCTATATATTTCCTCTAGTAGCCCACGAAAGTTGAGATTAATTGGGCCTTTAGGTTGGGCCCCACTGTCTCATCAGTGGACTGGTATCCAATCTGCCTTCTCCAGAATTGCTTCCTTTCATTGCCAAATATCTCCATCATCCTCCATGAATTCTCCATTGATTCCTGAATCAAACATGTTAATATTTAAGTGAAGATCAATTTAAAAAAATATCAAATTAAAATATGTATAATTAGATTCCTTAAAATTAGATGAATCATTGGGTACTTTAAATGATGTTAAAAAATGTACCACATAATAGTGCATTTTAAGAAGGTATTACAATCATAATGTGAAATGATGTTCAAAGTGTAAAATGCACTAATATGGTGTTTATGAATAATAAATAACATGAATATTATATATATTAACAATGAATATTATCCTCATTTAGTGGATAATAAATACCCAGAGTCGCGCAGGTTCTATAGAATCCCAAAATATATATGAAATCATTCCTTTGCAGATCATTCTTTGAATTCGATCTATAGTTCATCACACGATGTCTCTATATCCACCAGATCTGATCTCATTCCTCTCAACATAAATATCATCAAATTATTATTGATATTTAGGAACATAACTTGTAATTCGGTTACTGATCATAGTCGATCTTTGAAGGTACACAAAAAAATACTCACCTAGGTATCTCACTCAATCTACATAGGTCTTGATCCAAATCATGTGAAATTTCTCTATATAGCAGTATCTACTCATATTATTCTTCTCACTGCTTCATATCACCTGAAATGATCTCAGAATTATGGATATCTTCTTATTCTTTATATTTGATACCTAATGATTTTATAATGGGTTTCATTTAATAATCTCTTGATCATTAGTAGTAGAAAATAACCCAAAAAATGTGGATCTATTTTTAAGGAATCAAACATATAAAAATATTATAAAACAGAGTACCTAAAATTTTTGTATAAAAATAGAATCCATAATCTTTCTTTGATATAGTATACTTGATAAGGATAATTGAAACAATAAACACAAGCTTCTTAAATCCCAGGGATTAAAACAACTAGTGGATCCATGAATGTTTATGAGGATTCCAAAAGCCTAAATGGGTGATAGTGCTTTCATTATATGATAACTGACATTTCCAGAAGAATAAAGTATAGACTATGGCTTAATAATATTTTTACACACTCAATAGGAGGGGGTAAAATCCTATTATATAACCATCAACAATGATAATTATTTCATAAAAAACATCAGACTTATCAAAATTACTCCAGTTATATCAAATAGAACCCCAAAATTTCACCAGTTAGTGTGTTAATTCATTGAACACTCTAATAAATAAGTATCACATGCTATAAATGAACCAACCATATGATTTATAGCTTATGAAACATTGTGTGAGATGATGTGTAAGTGTGAAATAACTTTAGTGTACATGAATCATATGAAATTATCCACCATTTATCATATGAATGGAATTTACATTCACTTATAACAACCTCTCACTTGAACTTGAAATCAATAAGACTTAGTGAAAAACATTAAAAATATTTTTGAATCCATCCAAACTATTTTGTATATAGTTTCATAAAACTCTCTTCATTTTGAATAAAAACTTTATCTGAAAATTTATCCTTATATAAGGTTCTAATTGTGTGACCCTATAATCCTTATAAGTATTGATAAAAAAACATGAAATCATTATTTCATAGATGATAGTAAAGAATGACCTCTAGCAAAGAATCAATCAAACTCAATCTGTTAAGTAGTATAGTGTGATCTCCCTCAAATATAGTCATATATCTATATGAACATATAAACTATAATATGTATCATATATTTAATATTTATACCTGTATAATCTATTTTTCCATGACATCAAGTGACCACTAGACATTGAACATGTCAATATAGTATAACCAACTCATATTTTATTGATTCTTTGAAAAAGGATGACCATGTTGATGAATATATCACATGTAATTAACTTTATAGATGAGAAAATTTCATGTGTCTCATCTAAGTATCTAAACACATCATATGTGACTCAAATAATAATGAAAATCAATTTCCCTAGTCTAATTCAATCAAGGTCCAGATTCCTTTAATCATCATACAAGTGAAAAAAGTATTATCTTGGTTATACTCCAACCGATGACATGATCAACAACATACACAACCAACCCTGTATTATCATAGTTATTTTCAAACTTTCATAAGTAGGGTATCGAATTATGAAGGTTATCATGCTAGGAATCTCACTAACCTTAGGTAGAAATATTGATAATAAGCATACACCACTAAGTATATCGATGACTATATGACATTCCATGAGATTTACTTTGGTAGGACAATCCAAGTAATAAGTATATACTTATTAAATAATGAATCTAAAATTATTATCTTATATAAAACTATTTTAAATCATTATAATATTTTATTCATGCTAATCTTAACATATCATAACAAAACATAAAACTCCATGATGAATACCAATTAGGGACAACTTAAAGTCTAACTTTGAGGGGATATTATCATTCGACTGTTCATGTAAATTTTTTTATCACACATGAATAAATTATAATTAAAGATTTAATTTATAATAAAATAATACATTTTAAAACCATTAAAACCAATATCTCATGTGTTTTACACCTATAGATTCTACATGAACCTCATATTTTTGTCGTCGTAATGGTTTTTCTAATGAATCTACTACATTATTCAATGTACCCTCCCAATTTATAGACACCCATGATAAAATTGAATTAAATAATACATCAGTAACATGATTTAATTAATATATATCACAAATAGTCGCACAAATTGAGGACCAATAGGTTTCGTTTCTTAGAGACTACCTACATAAATAACCTATTTCACAACACTTGTGAATTCTTCTCTATAACCATTCTCCTCTAGATGCTTTCTAGACATATAACATTATAAAATCATCCTCATAACTTGGGTAACAAAAACATAGGAAAGGGGTGATCTTAAATTCTAATTAAAGGAAAAAAAATATCATATTATTATGTAAAAAACATGAATGACAACATGATGAAGACATAAATATCATAAGAAAAGATCAAAAGACATTAAAAAATTGTCCTAAAACCAGAGTAAGAAATATTGGATTATAAATAGATAATTAACATAAATGATATTACCAATCTCAAAACACATATCAATAATCATAAAACACATGAGAATGATATAAAAGTGCATAATATATCAAAATAAGGCATAATCATGAAAACATGAAATTTCATGGAAATAAAATGCATCTTGAAAATTTGGCATAATTTGATAAAAAATCTTGGAAATATGGTAAAAACATAAGAAAAAGAAAATTATAATAAAAAATATCCATATACCTTCCTAGGCTAGGGATAATCCTCGTGTGTACCCTTGGGCTTGGAAAAAAACCTCCCATGTTCCCATTTGGCTTGGGATAAATACTCTAGTGTACCATTTGGCTTGGGATAAATCATCCCATGTACCCTTTTTCATGGGATAAATCCTCTCATATACCTCTTTGGATTGTAATAAATCCTGCAATGTACCCTTTATATTTGGATAAATCCTATCACATACCCATTGTATTATGAGAATTAAAATTAAAATAATTCATTAGAGGGTGATATAGTACCCCACCCATCATTATACATATATACATGTGATGCTTGGAAAAACAATCTTCAATATATATTAATGAACCCATGGAAAAAGAAAGAGTTTATTAAACGATAAAAAACATTACATAAATTAAATATAAAATATAATATCATAATAAAATATATAGGATGACTAAAGAATCATATTATGATAGCTAAAACTTGGAGGGTAAATAGAAGTTAAAATAATTTGTTTTCATAAAACTATTTATACATTGTCTTAAAAGATGAAGTGTAAATTAAATTTTAGTTTTTTTGAGAAGTGAAATTGAATAAATTTTTAAAACCTTATTATAAAGTGTTCCAAGTAAAATACCCTTGAAAAGGCATAAATATTTTCAAAAAGTATAATTAAAAATATATTAAAAAATTTTACCCTTAAAAGAATCTTTAATAATGGAGACTTGACAATAACATAAATTTTTCAAAAATAGAGGGAAGTGGAAATAACTTGATTTTTTTAAAATATTTAATAATTGAACCCTAAAAGTACATAAAAATCATCCAAATAATATTTGAGTTGGGAAATAAATCCTCTTTATTTTTAAAGTATAGTAAAACCTTTTGAAAATTTTGAAATAACCATGTTGAAAACCCACATTGTTAAAAAGATAACAAAACATTTATTTTAAAATGTTTAAAATGGAATAAAATATCATTATATATAAAAAAATTGATTTTAAAATTGGTAAAGGAGAAATTTTTTGAGAAATAAAAATATTGATGTGAAAAAAAATCCATTAAAAGAGATGAGAATTATTCTTAAAATAAATACATTTTAACAAAATAATGGAATAATAATGGAAAAATACATTGGTGTACAAAATTATTTCTATATAAAATAACATGGAATTAAAATGTAACATCAAAATTGGTTATAATATATCGATCAAAAAATATAATAGTCAAAGGAGAGTGATTATGAACAAAGAAAGAGAATTAAGTCATGAAAGCCCCTTACGGATTTAGTAAATTTTGAATCCAAAGTCATCATAGGATTGAAAATCATAGAGTTATATAAATTCCATTAATTAAATAATATATTATTAAAAAAATACATTATTAGTAAGTATATACACCATATAAATAATAAATTGGTTCATAATGTTAAAACATATCTTGATGAAGAGAAGTTGAGATGAAAAACCTTTACGAGCTAGGTAAAAATTCAAAAAAAAACACCATAAAAGGGATGGAATGAAATTAAAATTTAAATAACAAGAAAAAAATATAATTCATGATATATTACATCAAATAGGTATTATAAACACTACTTAAATAAGAATGGGTGCATAAATATGAACTATATCTCAATAAAGGGAAATCGAGATGAGATCTCTTACCTTGTTTCCATGATTAATTGATAACACTCTAACCTTATGTAAAAAATAGATAAATTAATGTATTATTTAATAACATTAATCATAAATATTACCCTTTTATAATACTTTTTATAATTCTTTATCATGATTACATTAATTAATTACAGTGTTTTATGACCATTAGGTGTAATAACTTTAATTACCTTCCGTGTGATTAATAATTTTTATATCATTACCCGTCACTTGATACAGAGTTTATTATTGATATTTAATTTATGATTATATAATATGTAAATTATATTTATTTAATTTTTTTATTTCATTCCATATGTGTTTTCGTTATATTATGTAAAAACATAATTGATACGACTTATTTCGGTAATTTTAGGAAATGAAAATGTTAATTTAATAATAAGTTAAATAATTAAAATAATATTTTTAGAACCACTTATTAATCATTATTTTATTTATATATTATAATTATATTATTTTTTATGTTCACATATTCATCCATAATTATATTTTAAATCATTTTTCACATAGGTTGTTTAATCAACCCAAACATGAACACACTTTAACTCGATTGGTGAGTATGGTCAAGGTGGCGTTTATTTTAAAAAAATGTCATTATAATATAATAATAATGATATTATTTTTATTTATTTATCATGGGGAAATAAATTTTAATATTTTTAGATAATTTATGAAAATTTATATGAAAAATGAAAAATGTTTCAACTTGGAGACGGGAGGCCTCACATATGCATGTTTAGTATTACCATTTCTCAACAAATGAAAGGGGTAAAGGGGGATATTAAATTTAAATCTAAGAATAGTAATTACATGAAATATATCATATTTATTCATAATTACCACCATTAATACCTTAATTTAAGGGTGCTAATGAAAAAAAACTAATGACATCACTTTATGGAGGTGTTAGTTCACACAATGCATTAACAATGTTTCTTTTTTGTTTTTAAAAGAGGAAGAGAATGAATAAATAAGGTTTATAAAATTAATATAACATAAAATAGTTATAATAATGATACTAAATTCATAATATTATTATGGTTATAAGATATTTGTAAGATTAATATTAAGAAGAAAAACTTAAGAAAGAAACAATACTTATGCTGGAAACTTGATCTTTCCTTGAAAGTTCCCTTGAAATTGAAGGGCTTAAGATAACTATGAGTAACCAGGGGATTATATTTTTATGATATTGTTATAGTTAGATTAAAAGGGAATATTTTAAAGGAGTAAATCAAAGGATATGTTCCACTTTGAAGGTTGTAAGTGATACTATTTTATAAGAGGAGAAAAGGGGAGCTTTTGGAAATGCTCATAATTTTTCAATAAAGTCATTAAACTATTCAAGGATCAATGAATAAAAAGTAAAAAAATAGGGGTCTAGTGAAATATAATGTCTAAAATCCTCTCATACATTCATTTTGAGACAAGGCAAGAGTTATTTTATGCTTTTTTTACATTTAACCTTTTATCCAAATTAACTTTTACATTGGTAATTAACTGTTAACAAAATAATTAACATTAATGATGAAAATTATGATCATATCCTTTTAAATAATTTTAAACTTATGATTTAATAATTTAAAAACATTTTACCTCATAAAAATTTTAATGGTTTAAAAATTTAATTTTATAACCAACACACTTAATCACTTAAAAATAATTTTTTGAAAAATAATGTTTTTAGGATTTTAATTTATATATAAGATATAATGACTTTAGATAAATATTTTAATTAAATAAATTTATTTAATAATATAAAATAAATTTTTTTAGGCATTCAAGGAAATCTAAATATTAATTTCACTATCTAAACACTTTATTAGAGGAAAATACATAAAAATGTTTTTTCATTAAAGTAACATTTTAATTTAGTTTAAAAAAATCGAACATAGAATTATAAGTTAACATAATATTTTGAAATGTATAGTTTTATTAAATAAATAAATATTTTATTACTTAAAAAGATTTTTAAATTTATAAGATAAGCTCACATAATGATAAAATTATAAAAAGTATAATTTTTTCAAAAACTGTATTTTTCAACTGAAAATCAACATTTTTAGAAAAAAATAAAATTTCATAATAAGTAAATTCTGTTATTTGTAATTTAAAAACTAAATTTATTTTATAAAATTAAAATTATAAATTTTTTAAATTTATATTTTTAAAATAAAATATATAATATAAATAAAATGATATTTATTGAAAACAACCTTTTCAATATTAGCTCATATTAATTATTTACCTTCTAACAGTGTTCTATCATATTAGTGTTTATTAATGATTTATTAATAATGTATTCTTAATATTTTGTTTTTTTATGTTGGGTTTAGTATGTGACATAAGTTATAGAACATAGTATGTATTTTAAAGGATCCAAAATCTGAGGTTGTTACATTCTACTCTCTTAAATAAATTGCATCCTCAAAATTGTTGAGGGTATTTTTAAAAGTATTCATAATTTTATATTTAAAATCTAATATGACATATAACTTACACTATTAAGGTAGACCACGATACTTTCCTTTCCTAAAAAAATATTTATACAATCATATACCTATATATCTATATTTCTTAATCGTTTATTTCCAAATTATATCCCTCCCTAAACCATCTGAATCATCACGAACACAAAAAAATCATATTTTCTTCCAAAAATAAATCCCATATTCAATCCTAAAATAAAATCACCCTCTATACAATATATATGATAAGATCAAGATGAGATAAAATTCTCAAAAATATGAATCCATGATCAATCCCAAAGATATAAATACTATCTAATTTACTTCTTCCAAAATCATTGAACCCTTTATTTCATGAACAACAAGAATATATTAAACCTAAGAGTTATCTATCATCCATCAATAATTCCTCAATAGTTATCTATAAAAATATTACCATGACTTAAAATAACTATTCAAGGTTATTGATACCATAAAATGATTCCCAACCATTATATAAATGCTACTAAAGAACCATCCAATAATTTTGTACATAATTATTGATAAATTTTAGAATAACACAAAATTACATTGATAAATATCAATTCACTAATGAAAATATCCGAGAATACCAAGATGTAATTTCTCATAACACATCATATTTAATACATTATGAAAGACTAGGAAACTCACTTTGTCCTTATAATAAGAATATAATAATATTAAAAAAATTAAGTATTCTCCATTTTAGTTTATAGACACATACCTTTATATGATTTCTTTTCATGATCCTTTTTTAACCAAAAACTAAAACCAAAATGTTAATAATAACATCCAAAATATTAATATGGATAAATCAATATGATTATTCCATCTTCAATGAAACCATATTTTTAAGATATGATATAATTATATTAGTCCCATAGCTCTATCTAGGTTATCCAAGGAAATTTTCATATGAGGTGTTCTAACTATACCAGTTAAAATTATACTCAAATACTTAAAATAGTTCATTAAAGTTAATTTTGATTAATAAAATAATATTCCATGGGTGTGTCTGACCAGGTGTGCAGTAAGGGACCATTCACCATGCACCAAAATGATGATTGAGATATACTTGACCAACTCTATTCTTGGTTATTTCTCCTTGATGAATTTGTACCAAAACCATGTATACTTTCTAGAATCCATACAAGGATGTAATTTCTAGGAAGGGAACTTACTTAAGACTAAACTAATATTTTAGGAATCATCCTATAATTAGAACCATATATTGGGTTATTTACTAAGGTTCTCTAAACTAATCTCCCAAAATAACTAAAATAATCTCAAGAAATAACTAAAACTTTAACTTGGAATCAATTATAGTAACCCATAAAAAATTTACTTTATTAATACATTAATCATATGGTTTAATTAACACGTCTCACAAATAGTCACTCAACTCAAGGGATGATAGGTCTAGTGTCTTAGAGATTAGCTACATTAATAAATTATTTTATTAAATTTGTGAAATTTTATCCACAATCATGATCATTTATCCCCTTTCACGATATATCACATGATACAATCATCCTCATAACCTAGGGAATGAAAATATAAGAAAGGGTTGAGGTCAAAAAATCAGTAAGGTAAAAACATATCATAAAGTATTATGTTATAAAAATAAAGTAAAACATGAGGAATATATAAATATCATAATAAAATATCAAAATACCTTAGATAATAATCATAAAACACGATTTAGACACATGATATCACAAATATATCAATGTCATAAATGATATAAGCTGTCTCAAAAAACATATAAAAATTATAAAACATTTGATCGTGATATAAAAGTCTAGAATACTTCAAAACAAATCATAATCATGAAAATAAGGAATTTCATGGAAATAAAATGAATCTTGAAAATTTATAAAACTAAATAAACAATGTTGGAAATTTATAACAACCATAAGAATAGGAAATTTATAATAAAAAAATATGCATACCCTCTTTGGATTGGGATAATCCTCCTGTGTACCCTTAGGCATGGGATAAAACCTCCCACGACCCCAATAGCTTAGGATAAATCCTCTTTTATACCCTTTAGCTTGGGATAAATCCACCTTTTTACTATTTTTCTTGTGATAAATCTTCCCTTTCACCATTTAGATTGGAATAAATCCTCCCATGTACCCTTTATCTTGGGATAAATATTCTATTGTACCTAATTGGCTTGGAAAAAACCCTCAGGTTCACCTTTTGTATTGGAATAAATCCTCCCATGTAAACTTTGGATCACAAGGTATAAAATTAAACTAATTCATTGGATAGTGATATATAAACCTACCCATAATCATCCATATATACATGTGCTACTTCAAAAAACAATTATTAATATATCTTAATGAACCCATGGAAAAAGAATAAGTTTCTCAAACAAACCAAAAAAATACATAACATAAACTTAAAAGATAGTAGGATATTAAAAATATATAATTTTAAAAAATGAATCATATAATAATAAAATATATAGGATGATCAAAGGATCAATTCTTGAGAGATAAACCATGGAGGGTAAATATAAGTCAAAATAAAAAAATTTTCATAAAAACTTTTAAACACTATCTTAAAAGATAAATTTTAAATGTATTTAAAAAAAATTATCCATAAGGGAAATAGAATAATTTTTTTAAATACTTATTATAAAGAAATAAAAATAAAATATCCTTTAAAATACATGAATTTTTTTAATAAGGAGGACTAAAAATAGTTTAAAAAGTTATACTTTTAAATGAATATTTAATAATGGAGGCTTGAGAAAGATATAAAGTTTTCAAAAAAGGGGAAGTGGAAATAATTTGAGAATTATTAATTTTAAAAAGAATATTTAATAATGGAACCCTGAAAATATATGAATATTATCAAAATAAAATGTGGCATGGATGGTAACACCTCTTTATTTTTAAGGGATGAAAAAACCTTTTGAACATTTTGAAATAATGTTATTAAAAACCTACATCACTAAAATGATATAAAAACTTTGTTTTAAAATAATTAAATGGGAATAAAATATCAATAGGGATAAAACTGATTTGAGTTTCCACTATGTAAAAGAAAATGTGGGTGGTAAGTAAAAATATTTATATGGAAGAAAAATCCATTAAAAGAGATGTGAATTATTCATAACATAAATGCATTTACTAAAAAAATGGATTAATGAAGGAATAAGGATTTGGTGTGAAAAACATATTCATATAAAATAATTTTTAATTACAACATATAATCAATATAGGCTAGAGTAGATCAATATCAAAAGATATTAGTCAAAAGGAAGATAATTGAGCCATGAAATCCCCTTATGAATTTAGTAAAATTTGAATTAAAAATCATTATAATATTTAAAATAAAATGGTTTCATAAAGCCAAATAAATAAATCATATAGTTTTCAAAAATAAATTTTTGGGTAGTATTTTAAATATAGAGATAATAAATTGGTGCATAACATTAAAACATGTCCCAATGAAGAGATGTTGAGATGAAAAACCCTTATAATCTGGGTAAAAATTCAACAAAAAACCCTTATAATCTGGGTAAAAATTCAACAAAAAACCCCATAAAAGGGAGAAAATGAAATTAAAATTAAAATAACATGAATGAAAGACAATTAATGTTTTATTATTTCAAGTAGGTAGTATAAACACCACTTAAATAAGAATTATTTCAAAAATATGAACTATGTATTAATAAAGGTAAATTGAGACGAAATACTTTACTTTATTTTGTTGCTTAGTTGAAGACACTCTAACCTCCTATAAAAAACATACCTAACATAATATTATATTAAAAAATATTAATCATTAATATTAACCTTTTATAATCTTTTTTATAATTCCATATCATGGGTACATTATTTTTTATAGCTTATTATGATGATTGGGTGGTAACACCTTTATCTATTTTGGGAATGTTTAATTATATTGATATAATTTTAAATCATTTGATACCATGTTAATTATTTATATAGAATTTAGGATTTATTATTATATAAATTATATTTAATTAATTTTTTTATTTCATTCCATATGTGTTTTGGTTATGTTATGTGAAAACAGAATGGACAATGGATTATTTTGGTAATTTTAGTGAACAAAAATTTAATTTTAATAATAAATATAATATTTAATATAATATTTCCATAACTATATAACAATAATAATTATTTTATTAATATATTATAATATTATTATTTCTCATGTTCTTATGGTCATACATAATCATATTTTAATGAATTGTTTACATAGGTGGTTAAATCACCCCAAACTTGAACACCCTTTAACTCAATTGGTGAGTATGGTTAATGAGGTGTTTATTTTGGAATAATATCATTATAATATAATTATAATGATATTATTTTTATTTATTGATCATTTTTACCATATTTTATGATATTGAGATAATCTATGAAAATATAGATGAAAAACACAAAATGTTTCATCATAGAGGAGAGAGTCCTCACTTATGCATGTTTAGCAGTCCTGTTTCTCAATGCTTGAGGGGGAGTGAAGGTGGATATTAAACTAAAATTTAATAATCATAATTACATGATATATATCATATTTATTCATCATTATTACAATAAATACCAACCATGAAGGGCTGTAATGAAAAAAACAAACGACATCACTTCATGGAGGTAGTAGTTCGCACTACGCACTAACAATGTTCTTTTATTTTTCTAAGTGGATGGAAATTAATAACTAAGGTTTGTACCATTAATATAAAAAAAAATTATAAAATTATAATAAATTAATAATATTAGTATGGTTATAAAATATTTTTAATAGAAAGATTAAGATGAAAACCATAACAAGGAAAGAAAACTTATGTTGGAGACTAATCCTTCCTTAGATGTTCCCTTGAAAATGAAGGTCTTAGGCTAACTATGAGTGACCATATGATTATTATATTTATATAGGGTTATATTGAGATAAAAATGGAATAGTTTTAATGAGTAAATCTATGGTTAATTTACTCTTAGAATGGTGTAAGTGACATTCTTTTATAATAGGATAAAGGTGGCACTTTTAAAAAACTTATCATTTTTCAATAAATTTATGAAACTATTCAAGAGTAAATGGATTAAAAGTATAAGAATAAAGGTTATGAGAAAATATATGGTCTAAAAATACTATTATACATTCATTTATAGGCATGGTAAGAGTGATTTAAATCTTTTGTTTTTCTACTTTAAACCTTTGACCCAAATTAACTATTACCATGATAATTAATTTTTAACCTTAGTAATTAAAAATAATGAAATAAATTAAGATTTGATCCTTTTAAATAATTTGAGACTTAGGCTTTAAAATTCTAAAATAATTTTAAGAAATAAAATTTATTAAGTTATGAATAGTTAATATTAAAATAAATGCACTTAAACGCGCAAAAACAGTTTTCAGAAAAATAAAATTTTAAGAGTTAAATTTATTTGTAATATATAATTATCTTGGATACTAAATTTAATTAATTAAATTGATTAATTAAAAATAAAATAAAATTTATGAGGCTTTGAGGTTAATCCAAAACCGAATTTCAACATCTAAACACTTAATTATAAGAAAAGACCAAAAACCATTTTTTATTAAAGTAACATTTTTATTTAGTTTTAGAAAAAATGGACATAGAATTATAAATTAAAATAATATTATAAAATGAAAAATGTTATTTATTAAATAAATATTTTATTACTCAAAAGTTTTTTTAATTTCTTATGATAATCTTACATAATGGTAAAATAATAAAATATTATCTCTGTGCTCGGCTGGAGTTGTATGAAGGGATGGGCTTTGGGGCGTGGTCACGAGGTCAAGTATCCAAAAAAGTGGATTTACTACACTTTATTTGTAGTTTGTGTGAGTTTATTTTTGAAGTTGTACCTAAATATAGTGGTAAAATAATTAAAACTATTAGTTTCACAAAAAAAATATTTTTGGACTGAAAATCAACCGTTTTAGAAAAAACTAAAAAATTCATACTAAGAAAATTTTAATGTGAGGAATTAAAAAATTATTTTTATTTTATAAAATTGAAATTATAAAATTATAAAATTTATTTTTTTAAAATAAAGTATATAATATAAAGAAAATTAATTCTATTAAAAATAACATTTTCAATATTAACTTATATCAATTATTTTCCTTGTAAAGGTAATTACTATTAATGGTATACCATATTAGTGATTATTATAGGTTTATTAATAATATATTATTATTAAGTTATGCTTTTTTATGTTGAGTTTAGTGTGTGATACAAGTTACAGAATATAGTATGTTTTTTAAAGATCCAAAATATTGGCCCGTTAAACAATTGATATTTACATCACCCCTATGAATGATCTTCTATATGAGATGATATTTGAGAAGGATGTGTTTGGTAATTTGGTGAGATTAGGGTCCCTTAACCTGAGTAATGACCCCATTGTTGACATAATATATTTCAATTAGTCACTTGATTCTAGGATCCACTACAAGTTCATTAAATAGGTTCTTGATCCAAACAGCTTCCTTCACAACATCAAAGGAAATAATGCAATCTTCCTTTACCGACAAGTCCTCTATGGTGGATTTTTTAAAACTCTTCAAAGTGTTAGATCCACTATTTAGGAAAATAAAAAATCTATATTGAGATCTTAGATCATATTTTTCTGATTAGAAACTATCATATTCATAACCCTTTACCCAAAGTTTATCATATCCTCTAAATACCAAGAACATATCCTTAGTCCTTATCAAGTACTTAAGAATGTTATTTATATAAATATAGTTAAATTCAATAGGATTGGATTGGTATTTACTAGTTATGATAAAATCATAAGTGAAATTAGGGTGAGTAAATAATATGGAATACCAAATAGGTCATTTGGAAGAAACATAATGAATCCTATCCATCCTTTCTATATCTGTATAATAACCCTAAATATTTCTAATATTTGTTCCATAAAACACCATTAAAACCCCTTTTTTTAGTTCTCTATGCTAAAATGATTTATCACTTTTCCAATATATGTGTTTTAACTCAGTACAAGAATCCAATTAAGTCTATCTCTATAGATCTTTATAACTTGTATGTAGGATTCTCTACCCATGTGTTTCATTAGTAAATATTTACCTATACACACCTTTACATAATGAAGTGTCTAGATTTCATTTCTAATAAGAAGTGTTTCAACTATATAAAATATCAGAAATAATAGTATACTCCTACGAACCCTATTATATAGATTATAATAAAATAAATTTTGGATGAAACCTAAATCTTTAATTGCTTCATAAAATTGAATATTCCATTTCTGTGAAGATTTATTTAATTCATAAATGGATCATCGCAACTTTAATACCTTATCAGTCTCATTTGAACTTCAAAACATTTGATTTGTATCATATAAACTTCCTTGACTAAATTCTCATTAAGGAAAATGGTTTTGACATCCATTTGATATATCTCATAATCATTATGAGCTTCAATGGAATGAAAACCCTGAATAGACTTTATCATCACAAAAAGTGAAAACATTATTCATATTCAATAACATGAAATTTTTATAGACCTTTTCCATGAGGTGTGATTTATAGGTTGAAACTATTCCATCCATGTCAGTTTTTCTATAGAAAACCCACTTTCACGCTATGGGTCTTACCATTTCAGGTGAATCTACCAAGTTCCAAACTTGGTTACTATATATGGAGTCCATCATAGATTCCATGGATTTTATACACTTCTTAAAATCATAACACTAAATAAATTTTTTTAGGAAGTAGGTTCAACTCTTATGAACATTACTTCATCATCATTGGAAATTAAATATCCTTATCTCTCAGGTTCTTGATGAATCATACTATTCATTTGAGGTTCTTCTGTAACTCAAGTGTGTTCTTCCTCTACAACTCTTTATGGAACCAGATAAAATTTGATCTTAGGGACACTTATAGTTTATTGGTATTGAAATTATTTATGTTCACATTTACTCCTACATAATAACAGAATTAAATTTTTCTTTTCAAGGAAAATATTATGTTGTTCCACAAACCCTTTTTGTTTAGTAGGTTTATAGAAATAACATCCCATAGTTTTCTCACCAAAAAATAAGAATTTATCTAATTTGGTACCCATATTATCTGAAGTCATTCTTCAAATGAGTTTTTCAAAACCCTAAATTATCATAAAAGATAATCTAGGATGTTTTCCATACCATATCTCATATGTAATATTAATGACTATTTTATATGGAATGTGACTTAGTAAAAATGATACATTATGTAGAGCATAACCCCATAATGAAATAAGAAGGTCACATAGACTCGTCATTGACTGAACTATATATAAAAAGGTATGATTCCTCATTTTAGAGACAATTTTCAATTTTGGTGTTCAAGGTTGAGTGAGTAGTGAAATAATTCCACAATCTCTTAAATGATATTTGAATTATTGGCTCAAGTATTCACTACCGACCAGATCAGATAATCTTAATACTTTTCCCCAGTTGATTTTGTGATTTTTTTATGAAACTCTTTGAAAAAGTTTCATAATTTTTATTCCTCAAAAACAAATATCCATGCTAACTAAATTCTTCAGTAGAATGAATGAAGTTATAATGTGCCCCAATCTGACACTCTCTCACGTGGACAAATCAAGTTGATTAGGGGGCATGAAACATGTCTCCACATATTCCAGAGGATGATAACAAGTAGTGAGGATGTAGAGAATATAGTGGTGAGTCAATAACCCTAGTATAGAGTTATAATACTGTATAGATAAACAAATAAATATCAAAGTAAAATAAATAGAGGAAACAATACAATATAATATTGTAAAGTAAGACCAAATAAATCAAATAATAGTGAACATTGTAATGACTGATTGGAATGTATCTAAATGTCAAACTGAATGTAATACATATAAAAGAATAATCTAACACAATAAACTCAAAATACCTTGATCCCTAACTCCATGACAATCCCATCTTGATGATCAAACCCATCCATCAAGAAAAAATCAACAACAAGGTCCTTTCCCTTGACCAAGCTTGCATCTATGTAATATTCTTGGGCACCAAACAACAACCCAAATAGGATGTGAGTAAAACTAAATTGGTCAACATCACCTTGTATAAACAAAACCAATTTGATAATCAGTGTATACAATAAAGAAATAAATAATTATATTAATTAATCAAATTAATATAATACAACACACATCTTGCTTCAACACCATTCCTAGATATCTCTGAGTATATAGAAAACCCATGCCAAACATAACCACAAGTCCATGGTATAATCACATAACCAAGAAAATACCACTGCATAATAATTTTAGAATTTTGGCCAGGTCCTCTGTATAATAATTTCAACATCCAATACAATCCCTATATATAAGAATTTCAGCATCTGGTCGAAGCCATATATATAAGAATTTCAACATAAAACTGGTCCAAGCCAGCTATACAAGAATTACAACATGAAACCGGGCCAATCCAGCTATATAATCATTACAACATGAGTGAAAACACAATTCATTATAGCAAGGATATCATAACATCTTATCTTAATCTCAATGGTTAATTATGAAAATTATCATTTGTTATTTTATTACACAATCATTTTTATATCAAATTATCACCAGTCATGTCAATAAACAATAAGTCCTTACTAAAGTGATTCTATATCAATCAATCACCTAAGGTCTCATATCATGATAACACATACTTTAATTTATTATCCAATTCATTATTATTCAGGGGTTTGATCACCCAACTGGTATCTACAAGCTAGGTCATAACACCATTGGATCTAAATGGATCAAAGGAATAATCCAGTCACATGGTTATCATTAACAACAATTCAGTTAATCAAAGTGCATTTTATATTAGTGAAATATCATAATATTGTACATAATTAAGTAATTAAAAAGACCACAGGGTATCATTTTAGATGAATTACATTCATTCGGTGATCAAGACAATGCTTATAATAGGTAATCACAATAATAAAGAAGGTATAGAAGATCATAAGAAGAACCATATCGCACTAGATCAATATCAACACCTATTTCCAAAGTGGTTAAAAAATTACACCATGATAACAAGAAATAAGAGGAAGAGATGGAAAAAACAAATCAAAACCACTCACTAGAGATTGATCTTTTGGTTAGGAATTACATAACCGAATAAGGGACTCCAAAATCTCCTAAAAATTTCATAGGGATCGAGAGAGGAAGGTTACATACAGATGGTGAAATAAAACATATACATGGCAGATATTATAATCGTTGAGCCTAATAAATAAACGAGGTTTAATTATCGATTTATGAGTTATACCAAAAAAATGCATCGCCTTGGGTTAAAATAACCCAGAAAAAATTCACACACGATGTAATAGTTTCAAATCATGTAACTAGTTCACGTCCTGAACTAGTTCATGATGTTTACATGGAAACATTTACACATCATGTAATAGGTTCATGTTGGGTAAATAATTAACACCCAAACAAGTTTACAATGTTTTCCTAGAGACATTTATACATCCTATAATAGGTTTATGACATTTAAATTTCTAGGTGAATGTTCTCATCCCAACTTTTTACTAAAAAACCCAAACCACCTCTGAAGCCTTCAAAAATCATAGGAAACCCTCATAAGCCTCTTTTATATGTTTATACCCAGACTCCATTAATTCAATTAAATATACACCCCCACAATTTATGTTATTTTTTCCAAAAATGATCTCTATCCACAAATGAACTCAACCACTAAGGTTTAAAGAAAAAGAAAAAACTAAATAAAAGAGGTTTAACAAAAAATATCAAAGTGGATAAATACCTAAAAAAGGATAGGATCTTACAAAAATACATAAAACCACCACTTTATTAAGTACTCATTGGTCTACATGAATTACTATGTATAATATCCAATAGTCTACTAAACCTTTGATATTTTGTCCCAAAATGTTCCTTGGCCATTTTTCCCAGTAAATAAGATTTGCATGTATCAAACGATTCATAATCAAATGATTCCACCAATCATTATTTATGGAGTCTTTTAATATGATTCTCATTTATATGACCATGGTGATAATGCCCAAGGTATGTTAGATTATAATCAAACCCTGAATTTCTTATTATTAATGTTATAAATAGGATTATCCATATATATAATATATAAATCATTAATTATATTCCCAATATTATAAAACTTTTCATGATTATATATAGAAAAAATATTTTTCTTAATAATTATTGAAAATAAAATTTTTTCTAAAAAAGATACATAAATAAAATTCATATTTATGGTCAGAACATAATAAAAGTTTTTAAATTCTAGGACTAATACAATAGGTTGAATTAAATCATAAATACCAAATTATAATGCAATAAAATTTTCTCCACTATTGATATGAGGATCTACTTCACCCTTCATCAATTCTATTCTATCTCTAAGTCCATGTTTGTTAGCACAAATGTGTACCATACACCTGGTATATAATACCCATGGGTATGAGTTGTTTGAATTAATATTTATAAAATTCACACTCATATTCTTAGAATGTTTCTATTTGAGAACACTTCTCAACTCTATATACCAATATTTAACTGTTTTATAAGTCATACCTATTGGATTGTATGATATATATTTGATTGATTTAATATAAGAGGGGATAGGGAGTGAATTATAGTTTAAAAATCTAGTTTAAAACAATTAAACTAATAAAATCCAAAAAACCTCTTAATTATTTATCAAACTTGGCCCTGAATCGATTTATTAGAATATTATAATTAGGATGATCTTCACAAATTAGAGTACACTGATCATAATTAGATTTGATTCTATTATATCAGAGTGTAGAATCATAATAAAAAATATATTAAATTCAAAGTAGAACTGATTAATTAGAGTAATATATTTATTTCATAATTAGAATACCATAAATCAAACAAAAATATAAAGATGAATACTATGAAATACTTTTTTTTATAATATGAAATAGAATAGAAAATTTATAAGAAACAAGTAATATAATATCAAAAATTTACGAATGACTTACACCTATTTAAATGAATAATACTCTTTTAACATAAAGATAAAGGTATCAAATAACCTTGGATAAGGGTATCCCTTTTTTTATACTTGTAATCAATTATTTATTTCCTTAGTAAGAAAAAACCTTGATACAAATACAGAATCTATCTTCTTATCCCAAGAAGCCCTCAATTCGAAGATCAGATTTGATATGTCTTCTTAGCCACAAAGCCCTCAATCCGATGGATCAGAATCTCCATCATACCATCCTTACTTTCCCTCGATCAAGCTGATCAGAATCTCCATCTTATTATCCCTAGAAGACCTCATTTGTAATCATGATAAATAGATGCATGATTATAATGAAAAAGTTTGTGAGGATAGAACCTATAAAGGTTTTCTTAGAAATAAAAAAAATCTAAATAATAAAAAAAACTAAGAATAATTTGTTCATGCTATGAAATCTTTAGAGATATTATAAAAGAGAAAATTTCAAATGAATTTATCAATACCAAACTCTTCGAACGATCAGGTATTTATAGCAACCTTTTAATGGTAATCTTGATCATCTAACAATCATATTTTCTTCGAGTATGTTGCAATGAATTGGAAACCTGGAACTTAATAGTCTGACATTACAAAAGGTCCAAATCCATATTTTTTACACCAATATAGTTTAAAAATATTTCTTTACATTATAAATACGTTTTCCATATTCATAATATAAACTAAAGTTAGTACGATGGACTTATTTATAATTGTCAATATGATTTTTATAATTAAGGTTTGTTGGATTTTATTGGTAACAATATCAATCCTATGATGAATACTTTTTTCACTAAAGCATACATGACAATGTATTACACCTAGTTTGATAAGGATGGTAAGTCTAATTTATCATACTTGTACCCATTGTGATTATCATAATTAAAAACTGTATGTTTATAAATATTCAATACTTTAGAACTTATTTGAAGTATGGTAAAAATTAGTACTTTATAAAAAAACATTCTAAAATAATTTGGACATATAATGTTAGTAAATCAATAAAAGTTTTTGTGATTTACAAAACAAATAGGAATAGAAAAGTTTAAAGAAAAACTTCTTAATAAAAAATATCCCCCTTTTTGGAAAGTATAAACCCCAAAACATAAATAAAATAAAAATTTAGAATCTTATAGTCCTTTACTTTAAAAGTACTTTGTATTCAGAATTAAAATTTGATACTTAACTGCCTCTGAGTTTATAAGTATTCTGAATATAATGATTAATATGATGGAGTATTAAAATAGATACTATTTTAAGAAAAATCCCCCCTTAGGAATATATCTCCCCCTAAGAATCATATTCTCCCCTTTTGAATGAAATATACCCCTTTCTAAAATAATTCATCCCTTATAAAAATATCCCTCCCTTTGTGAATTACAAAAAAGTATTGGGGACATAATATAATGTACCTAACAAGTTAGTGAATAGAAAAATATATATGAAATAATATAATCAATTAACTGATCATACATAATATTATGAAAGAAAATTCAACCAATCATATTGAAAAAATATTCAGACAAATTTATTTGGATAAAAGAGTATACATTCATACACATACAGTTCAAATGATTATCAAAATATATATTATAACAAGAGTTCAAGGAAAAAATAATTCTTTCTTCATAAGAGTCTTCATGAAATATTTTATCTTCTTAAATTATTCTAGATTCTCCAACTTATCAATTAGACTTCAATTGTCTACATTCAGATTCTTAACTTCATTAACAAGCTCCTTAAAGTGTTCTTTGATATCAACAACATCATCTTCAAAGAATTGTACTATAAAAATCTCCAACTCCAAGTCTTAGACTTTGATTTTGAGTGCATCAACATCTTATGTCCTATCATCAGTTTGATATTTAAACTCTTTAACAAATCTCACTCTATAATCCATATCATTTGATAGTTGATTGAAAGAATCACCTAATTCATCCATTAACTTCTTAGTCTCTTGAATTTGGTCATCACGAGATCTGATATTAGTATAAACAACATTTTACCATTTTACTATTGTATTTCAAGACCTTATATGAATATTAGAACATTATTGTAATTTTTTTGGTCTTCCTCAATACGAATGACTGATTTAGTCAATAATTTTATTGAGTATGATTTTTGAGAATGGATTTATTGAATTAGTTGACCTATAACTTCTATTTTTGGGAAATAAGTAATAATTCCTTTCAATATTTTCAATTATTGAATAGTGTAGTTAAAACCATTTTGTGTAATGGTTCTAGCAAAGTTTGAAAATTATAGATCAAGCTGTGGAATCTTTTACCAACTGGTTCCTAAATCATTAACTTTTCATTTATTTTTTTTATGCCTTTTCACTTCCATTTCTACTTTACAATATTTCTTGGTAATAGATTTATCATTAGATAACTCTATAATATCAATGTATTTAGAGTCTACTTTTTTAGAAGGTTTTTTTGAAGCTTGATATTCCTCATCCTTCTCATATAATGATTCTTCTTCTTCTTCTGCTGATGAGGATTATTCTTTCTACGAGCTTTCATTTTTTGATATTTTTCTCCTTTTTAGGGTATATTCGATGAGGATGATAATGAAGACTTCGATTATTTTTATGCTTTTATGATTTCTCAGAAAGATATTCTTCATAATAATTTTATTCTTATTTCTAATCCTAAACTTCATCACAAACTTCTAGTACTTCTTCAATATATTCAAATTCTTCTTCTTCTTCCTATTCTCCACCTTCTTTTTCTTCTTTTTTCAGAACGTTCTGCTTTCTAACTAACTTATTTTCCTTATAGATGAACACCATCAACCCTCTTAGATGTTTATTTTTTTTGGTCTTATGCAATTTCACTAACTTCTTTATAAAGTTCTTTTTCAGGATTCCTGGCTATTATGAGAATACCTTTACCAAGTGAAGATTATTCTAATACATTTTCAACTAATGGTGGTGCTGATTTATTTTTCGGTGTAAGAACTGGGACTAATTGCTTTCCTTTTGATGTTGGGACTGATTCTTCTTTAGTTACTTTTCATTTCCCTTATGAACTATTAAAGGGATTATGGTGTGAACAATAGAATTTTGTTGAATCACTAACCCTTCACCTAGGTTACCTTGAACAAATTTTTTCGTAGCAAGATCAACATATTTTCACAAATAATAATCTATCAAAGATTATTATTATATTTATATTTATTTTATTCTTCCTCAAGTGCATCAGAAACATGGAATCTCAAAGACTTATCCTTAAAAGGGTCTATTCTAATCAATGGATTTACAATATGTTTATTAGATTTCAATTTCATCCATTATTCATACAATTAATTTAATAATTTATTTTATTTCTTATCTTCTTTAGGAGCTGGGGATTTATCATTTCCTTTCTTATTATTTTTCATTTCTTTATTATTTGATGGTTTGACCTTTGATGCAAAAACCCCATGCTTCTCAATAAAAATCTTAGACTTATCCCCAAACATCAACTTTATTATTTTTATCGTATCATCTTTAATAAATGAAACCTTTTATCTCATGGAATAAGACTTATTCAGAATGTTAAAATCCTTTAAACATCCAACAATCATCCTACTTAAAAATGACAAAAACATTATGATTTTGGACTTAATAGAATTATTGTTAATGTTCATCATAGTCAAAAGAACAAACTTAACAAGATCAATTTTTCACAAGTTAACCAAATAATCTAATATGAAAATGTCTAATAATTTGAGAGTATCTCGGTCTTCTTTCTAAGGTATTAATAACCCTTTCATCTACAAAGAAATAAGTCTATTTTTCTATGAGAGATGATAAACATTCATATATTTCTTGTAATGATAAAAAATGAATTCTTAGATTTTTTACTTATCATATATTCCAAGTTTATCATGTAGTTTGTATGATTGACCATATGCATCACCTATATAAGGAATTATAATTAACTCTGATAATATTTTTGGTATGAAATTATACTATTTTCCATACATTTTGAAAGAAATATTTTCTTTTCCATCATATTTTAAAAAATTAACTGTGGTGTAGAATTCATGAACCAGTTTAGGGAAATACTTATCTACCACATTATCTTCCTTCTCCATGCATATTGATTCCCTACTTTGAAAAGAAATACTTTTCTGAATAGTTGAAGTGTATTTATCAAAGAAGGCTATTCCTACCAACCTTTCTTGGAAAACAAAATATTTATCATAATAATATATAGTTTCCATCGGACTGATTCCGAATACGAAGGATCCATCATAAAATAAGATTTTCTGGACTAAAACTTAAGAGAGGAGTAGTAACTTGGTGTAGATAACACTGGGAAACCAATATGGGAAAAGGGGGTCCCTTCTTTATATAGGTGTTCAAAATAATGATTCATCTTCTAAAAATAAATCAATGTTTGAGATGAAATAGTTCTATGATCTTACAACTGAGATTCCTTCAACGAAAGTTTTAAAGAAAATTTTGAACTCTTGTGGTTTTAAAAAATTTATCATATCAATCTCAAATCTGATGGAAAAATTTTAGAAACATTGAAAAAAATATTATAAAAACTTTTAAAATTTATAAAAATAATAATTATTATAACTATAATAATGACATAGAAAAAAAATTTAAAAATATTAAAAGAGTACCTATTGGAGTTGGAAAGTTCCATTAGTTTTTCTTGATTTCTTTAAAAATAAGATAAATATGAATTTTTTGAAATAAATAAAGTGGATATGAAAATTTTGAATTATAGAGACTAAATATGATTTTTTTTAAAAATAATATTTTGAAAAAAAAATTATAGTGGTTTAAGAATTATGAAATATTTTTAGGGAATTTTGAGTTTGAAACTTTTATAAAAAGTTTCAAGTCTAGAAATCTCAATACATATTTGTTTTTAAAAACTTAAATATTTAGAAAACTGAGGGTATTAATGGAAACATAAAGTTTTATAAAACAATTTTTTTTGAAAACAATAAAAACAAATGTACCCTTATAAAAAGGGGTATATTATTATAAGAAGATAGGTAAACAAGAATTAGATGTGAATTATTTAATTTATGTTAATCACTCCTATATTATATTTGATATATTAAAATATATTGTGAGGAAGTGGTTTTGTGAAAATATTAGTAAGTTGATCTTTCGTTCTGATAAATTATAGAATTATATCTCCTTTAATTGTATGATCTATAAGAAAGTGATGTCTAATGTTTATGTGTTTTGAACATGAGTGATGTGTAAGTTTTTTTATTATAGAAATGGAACTGGTATTATCACATAATATTTGGGTTTTAATAAAAATAATTCCACAGTTTGTGAGTGTGTGTTTCATACACAACCTTTGAGCACAACAACTTCTAGTTGCCACATATTCGACTTCAGCATTGGAAAGTGCTACTGAGTGTTATTTATTACATGAACATGAAACTAAAAAATCTTTAAGAAATGAAAAGTTCCAAATGTTCTTTTGGTATCCATTCTACAACCACCAAATTTAGTATCCTAGAAAATTTAAGTTCAAAAACATTTCTAGAGGAATATAAAAGTTATAAATCCATAGTTCCATTAAGATAACAAAAAATTTGTTTTATGGGTTTTAAATTGGATTCCTTTGTATTTTACTAGTTTCTTGCACATAATAATATATAAAACATTAAGTTTGGATGAATTTTTTCTTTGTATAGTAAACTTCTGATCATACCTTGAAAAATATTTTGATCAACTGGTTGTCCTACATTATCAAGATCTAATGTATTGGAGGTACTAATAGGAGTACTAATACTCTCAGTTTTATCATAACAAAACTTTATAAGAAGCTATTTTATATAGTTACGTTGAAATATAAAAGTTCCTTTTGGGTTTTGAGATATTTGAAAACCAATAAAGTATGTTAACTCACCCATCGTACTCATCTCAAACTCAGATTTCATAAGATCCACAAAGTAATCAGTTAATGATTTTTGAGTTGATCCAAATATAATTTCATCAACATAGATTTGCACAATCATAATAATTTTTTTCTTTCTTTATAAAAAGTGTTGTATCCACATCTCCTTTAATAATGTTTTTTTGTAACAAAAATCCTGTTAACCTATCATACTAGGCTCTAGGGGATTATTTAAGTACGTATAAAACTTTGGTATGTCTAAAAATGTATTTAGGATATTTTGTATCTTTAAAATTAGAAGTTTGTTCAATATAAACTTCCTATTAAATGTAACCATTAAGGGAAGAAAAATTTACAACCATTTAAAAAATTTTGAAATTAAATAATGCTGCAAAGGTAAGTTGAATATGAATAGATTCAAGTCTAGCTACTAAAGTATAAGTTTCTTGGTAATTTATTCCCTCTAGTTGATTATATCCCTTAACAAAAAGTCTTTATTTATTTCTAAATATCATTCCATTTTCATCACACTTATTCCAAAATACCCATTTTACTCAAATTATGGAAGTTTCTTTAGGGTGTTCAACCAATATCCAGACTTTACTTCTTTTAAATTCATCATGTTCAAATTTCATTGATGTTATCGAATCCTCATCACCTAAAGCCTCATCAAGGTTTTTAGGTTCAAATTGAGATAGGAAATCTAGATTCTCAATTTCATTTATTAAAAAACTTCTAGTCCTAATTGGTTGTTCACCATCACTAATGATATTATCACTAGGATGATTTAAAAGAAACAACTTATTTATTGGGTTTTCAAAAGTCGGTTCTTCAACATAAGGTAAAAAATATTGCTATGGATTAAATTGGGAAACTATTGTTAGAGTTATTTATTTTTAAGAAGAACTTTCTAACATAGGTTTAAAATTAGTTTTGTAAATATCATCCAAAGATGTTGGTTGAGGTTTTAAAAAAATAAAAGGACTAGTTTCATCAAATTTAACATGTAATATTTCCTCAAAAGTACATGAATTTTTATTAAAAACTCTATAATCCTTATAGGTATTGGAATAACCTAAAAATATACCTTCATCATGTTTAAATAGTGGGTACCCTAGACCTAAATATGCAGTGATTTCGATTACCATATCGTGAATAGAAGTTAGATATAAAATATGTAATCTTACCATTATAGTGTGGACTTTTCTACATCCACTATTGCAAAGGTAATGTCTATAGATTAATTTTCATATCAAAAGGTTATAAAGATCCCAGGATATAATGAGAATGTTGATATACCATGACATTATTCTTAAACATAGGTCCTATGGTAGAGATATATCTTACTAACTATACATAGTAGTTTTTTGAATATCAGGTATTGGGGGCTTATAAGCATTGCTATTTCTACCCATAAAGTTCGCACTTGGTGATCTTTAGTAGTGAGATCATGGAGACATTCCTGAAAATAGGAACACCACATGTTTTGGGTGTCATTAGTCATTCCTATCTATGAACATGTGTATTGGTCTCTTGATTTGAGATCATTACCAATGTGTACCATTTGATCTCATACTTTGATGAAAGGTGAAAACAATGATAAATAAACTATGGCAAGGTAGTTTGTGTTGGGTGTATCATTGGTGGTATCACATTAGTTTAAATAATAAAGCAAGAAAAAGGTGATGACACAAGTGTGTGTCCTACTTTATGAAATATTTAAATAAAAATATATTATAGTACACAATACATGTTTGTTGGTTGGTTGTCATTGCTATGATAATCCTTATATCTTTAGGGGCCTTGATTAGTTTCTTGACTCCACTCTTAGTTTATAGATTTTATTCACTGCTATCTAGACAATGGCCTAGAGTGTCAAACACAATAGCATATTCAAGAATCCACCATATTCACTTGAATAGGTATATTTGACATGGTGAGACCCACCACAACGTCTAAGTGTTGTCCATGTTATAGATCATTTATAAATAAATAAATTAATATTATTCAAGTTATGGATAATTAGGTTTAATTTATTTATAGTATTTACAAGTTAAGTAAATATGATAATATTAATCAAATGAATATTATTTTATAATTCCAGGTTTGTTTAATATTAAATGAGAATTAAAAGTCGAGTTAATGACTCGGGTTTATCATGTAATATATTTTATATATATTATAGTTATGTGATAAAATAATAAATACTATTGATGAAGATTGGTTCTTCATGATTATTTATTTAGTGGATGTGATATAAATGGGGTTCGGGGAACCCAACCAGGTATTTTATATATCCGCTATATATAGGAGGAGAGAGGCTCTTCTCATTGTCTATTCATGGTAAGAAATCCATAGTCTCTCTACCCTATCCCATTTTCTTGATAGTGAGACTCTCAATCCAGGAGCTCAGATCAAGATATCCATCAGGCATCAAAGGAATATCAATGCGGTGATCATCGGGGCGTCGAATTCATTGTTGGATTTCCACGCTAGCACCTGGAATTTGACAAAAGATACTCCAACAGATTAATGAAGTGCATGTAGATGATCTAAAGGAATCCCTCTTTAGATACTTTAAGCCATGATCACCGACAAACAATTGACATCGTGTAACACTTCATATTTTAAAAGTATGTTTTTTAGTTTTTATTTATCTACTCTTTTAATTTATGTGAGACCATTATACCGTACCAGGGATCAGATCATTGGAGATAACAAGTTATTTCATCTTGGCGATGATTTTTTTAAAAATCTCCAGCCTACCAGCTTCCACTGCACGCCCATGTACCTTAAATTAGTATCAGAGGGATTACATAAATTATTGGAACAAAGAGAAATTAAATTTCATTGAAATTTAGTAAAGGGTTTAATTTCAGTCCCAATGAAATAGACCGTACGTTGATTAGAAAACTGTTGGCCCAATTATGGCCATCCAACATTTTTAATATGGATCATTAGTAGTTTAACGAGTATTAAAATTCATAGAAATTCTTTGTTTTCTTTTAAACCTATGCGTTCCAGCCAACAATGGTTGGGATAGTAATATCGGACCACCCAATTATTTCACCAGTTTTTGGAAATAATAATTATAATTAATTATTGTAATTATAATCATTATAATATTATATTTTTTGTAATTTAGTGTAATTTGATAACAAAATTTTGTGGAAAATAATTCACACAACAATAAAACGTAGACTGGCTATGGTAAAAAGAAACAAAAAATGGGTCAAGTGGTGGAGGCAGTGGCATGACCGAGAAAAGGACAATAAAAAAAAGAGGAAAGACCCCAAAAGGAGGTATCCTTCCATATGAGGTGGTCCTTCCACATCTCACCGGTTGTACTCAGGCCACTATCAGCCGTAGTCTGCCTCGAAGCCACCCGCCTTGTCGCGACCATTCCTGTATCATGCAGCAAATCTCAAGTGCTACTATGCTACCATGGTCATGATGGTCTACATCTAAGAGGCTGCCAAGAAGACCACCGTTGTGGCTGTTTCTAGACCTCATTATCCCCTCATGCATATGCCTTCCAGATCCCGAATGCCCTAGTTTTGGTTGGCAGATCGTCGACCACCACACAGGAAACCCCCCAGCCCAGACTAGAAACTCTCCACTGGAGCTACCCTTTTTCGGACCAAATTCATCCCATAAATGACATGGAAAGATTTTCCCAACCCAGAAGGGGTTTGGGCACACCTTTCTCACCCAGAAAATCCCATAACAGGGTTTGAGTTCGAACCAACCCAGATAGACCCTGAATTGAGTTCCAGGGCTCAGATTAAATTAAATTTATATATTTATTTAATTAAATTTATAATTTAATTAACATAATCAAAATATTAACTTATGTTTTTAAACTAATAATTTTAATACCTGGAATGAAATTAATTTAAATTTCGGTTTAAATTAAATTCATAAATTAATTTATTTTTTGGTATTGAAATTAAATTAAATAAAAGACTGAAAATAATTAAATTATTTAAATTATTTATTTTAATTAAATATATCTTACTTTATTTAATGAAATTTAATTTTTTTGCTCATCTAATTTACCTCTTATCTGTCTTGAGAAGCAACCCGACTAGTGTATGCCTGGATGTTTTATTTTAATCAATTATTTATTACCTACTTGCGATGATTGTAATAATTAATTAATTAAGATGGTCTACACATCATCTTTATTTTTTTCAATATGTATTAGAACCTGCGTTTCCAATTCATCTAATGTATATTTACACCCCTAGACCCCCTCACATGCGTGTGGGTTTTTTTGTACTATTGGATGAAGATGGGTTATTGCGTAGACCCCATCAGGATGTGGAAGTACCCTTTGATAAAGATGATGAATGATGTTGAACTCACCAAGTCGAGGCGGTACACTAGATGTGATGTGGACCTTGCCAAGACAAGGAAAAGTCCAGACGGGAAGTGGACATACATGAGGGGGAAAAGCTGCTTTATGAGTTCAGTTACGACTTAGGTGCGTTACCCATAGGTCGGGATTGATACATTAAGTTTAAATAGATCAACCAATTTAGAATCTTAAGACCAATCAGGCAATATTTTTCCTTCATGCATATATTTATTATTTTATGCATTTTATAACAATGGGAAAATACATAAAATAAAAAAGTGAATAAAGAAGAGATGAATGTTTTTATATTAATATTAATTTGTGAGCATGATAACATAGATGAACCATATTAATAGAAATTGATCACATTCATTGATATATATAAACACAAAAAACCCTCAAAGTAATATTAAGTCATTACCACCTTCCATCATTAAAATTTGAATAAAATCGAGTGTTTGGGGTATTGATCATGCCATAACTGAGGGTTCCTCTTACTATCAAGGAGTTATTATAAGAGTGGTGGGTTGACTTAACTAAAGTAGTAGTAAGGATTATCCAAATCTTACTTGCTATCATTTTAGGGGAAAGAGTTGAGAAAATGAACTTATGATTTTAAAAGATGGGACTTGACTCAACCGATCAAGGAACTATGAGTAAATGCATTTAACCAATCAAACACATACCTTGAACCCTCCAAGTAGTGGCGTAACTATATCTTATATAATATAAGGAGTGGTTTAGGGATCCTTTCTTCTAGAATACTCAAGCGATAGAGTATTTCAATTCTAGTACAGAGGGTTCTTAAAATTTGATAAAATAGTGGGAGACATTCAATGATATAATTAATCAATAATGTCTAAATCAGTAATCAAGATAAAAGTACAATACGCTAGAATTTTATTTTTATAGAAAATGGAAAGTACTAGAACAAGGTAAACTATGATAATAATTTGAAAAATAAAATGTCAAAACTAGCATGAAATTCCAAGTGTAGTACATGCGCTTGCACACATTACTACTATATCGAAATATCAAGGTGTTGGTGTACCCATACCTGTTAAGCCAACTTAGGAAGCGTGGGTGTTAAAATGATTTCAAGAGACTCATGGATCGAGTATATTATGAATATTTCGTTATGAAATCACCAATGTCTGATTTTTGTTGCAGTTACAACTTCTGGACAAGGATGATTTCACATGTAGTCTCATCTCTGAGATGTTTACAAGGAGAAAGTGAAGCAAGATATGAGGGTGATAATTTACACTGGTTTATGTGTAAATATGAAATATGGATCAAGATATTTTATGGAATACCACTTATATACCCAATTAATCAATTTTCATTTAAGGTTACAAAACAAACAAGATGGAGTAAATGAATCATTACATTTTATGGCGATGGCGTGGCGACAGTGTCGAGACGAGGTTCCGTTGGTGGTTCGTCCTGTCTCGGTTCATTTGATTCTCTGCTCTGGTTCTGGGACTCCTCCTATCTATCCAAGGCGGAGTAGCGCGACGGTGGTCATGGTTCTTTGGGTCGTGAGATCGAGCATCCGGTTCAAGGTAATAGACAATGGCGACCTGTTTCAGCATCAAAGGTCCATGCATCGTCGATTTTACAGGCGGTCGTTGTTGCAAGGGCCGACGGTGACAAAGTGTGGATGATGAAGACCTTGGAGAGTGTTTTCGTGAATACAACAATAGATTTTTTCTGGAGGCATGATGATAGTGGTGATATCGCTATTGAGTCGGCTTGTTGTCTTCTTTGGATTTGTGTTTTAAAATTTTCAGTGGCGGTTCCTTGAATCTGAATGGTCGGGAATGAGGCAACATTTTGGATCTTTTGAATTTTGGGTGCATATGCAACCAACACACTATTAGGATCCACTCCAGATGAGGTTTAGAGAGGGAAGCATTCACCTGAGCATTTCTAATCAGATTTGGAAGTTCGAGAGGGTATGGTTCTTCCATCGGTATCGGGCCCATGAAAACCCTGAACGGGACAGCTAGCCAAATGGTTATGCGATGGTGGAGGCTTGTCATCACGATGTAGTTGCTGGGGAGGAGCAGATCCTATAGTCTTGATCTGGTTATCTTATTTTATGGTTTTAGTTGGATGTATTGTAAGATTTTTGTGGTTTCACACTTTTTCCTCAAAAGTGTGTTGATAATAAAAAAAACAAGTTTCAGTCAAGAAGAAAGTACCCACATCTTCTTCAGTGTATATTCATCAATGAAATGTTTTAGTTATACTTCTTGGGTATTAAATAAAATATTCATTTCACATATATTTATTAACATATGGAAACTGAACAAGTATATAAACATTACAAGAAGTTAAATGTATTCTCTAAGTGGCTGAGAAAGTGTAATTCCTAAGTCAGTGGTGAGAAGCACGTAACTTCTAATTACAAAGATGATGATATAAGTAGAACAATTATTGATTATAACCAAAACATTTATCTCATGTGTCCATTGGTCACAATGATACATTATTCTAGGTTTAGTAATGAATGTTGTTTGTGGTGTATTATACTCAACTAATATTCCAGAAATACTAGAATCATAGGAAGTAAGTGATGAATATAAAATGTAAGAATTTACCTAGTTATGGAAAGACAATTTTTCTTCAAGTAAAACTAAAAGTGGAAATCAAGGATATAACTAGTATGGTACTTAGACCCAGTAGAGCTTAACACATTTGGTATTATCGATGCCTTGAGTTTGAAAAAAGAAACCTTTAGAAATAAAGGTTTTCCAAAAAGCTATTAGAATTAGTTCAACTAGAGAGCGTGAACTATTCCAAAGATAAGCTAGAGGTATAAATACTTCATAATATTCCTATAAGTAATTAAGGAATGGTAAAGTTAAGTATATTCATGGTCAAAATATATGAGTTGCTTTGGGCCAACATGCCACATAATATCTTGACCAAACATTATCGATCAATATAATTTAGCTTGGCGTAATTACTAAATGCACATTACCTTATTTACATCCTGACATTGATGTTAATAAAGAGGATCAATGATAAATCTTACATGTTAACATTGATCAACAAAATGTAGCTTGTAAAAATTCCTAAATACACATTTTATACATCATTATCATGATGTAAGTAGAATCAATGTTACAACTTATTTAACTTACATTATATTTCATGAAGTGCTTTGAAAACAATCGAAATATCCCATAAAAATATGCCAACTATAATGAAAAATAGACATCATATGAGTTATAGTATGATGGGAATCCATTATGTCATATAACATGTGTTTAGATACATAGTGTTTGAAAGGATATAAATAAACTTGCATAAAACAAAACAAAATGTGTATCTAAGTAATTATCTTAATGATTTCATAGGATAATACATAAATCCCTAATATGGAAAAGTGGTAATCAAGTGATAGTCTACATATCTATATAAGGGTGCAGATCTCTATTAGAGGTATTGGGAGCCAGATTGACTTGGGTTTAGTCAATTCTAGAGAAGCACATATAGTTGAGATAGGAACAAGTTCCATAGGTACATGTGGAAGAGGAATGTTCCAGAGACACATAATTTATAGGAAGGTTAAAACCATGGTGATGGTTTTTTATTCACTGCAGTCGGTGATAAATTATTCAGTGAGAATAATATTTCCTACAAGTATGCAGTATATAAAAATTATCTAAGATTTTAATGATCAGTTAAAATTAAATAGTGGATTCCATGTATTAATGTGAGAAGGGACTTATTATTTAGAATACTGTAATGGGTATTCAAGTGACATGATACATGGATGGTACAAGTGAGGTACCAATAAGGCTCGATTGGTTATACCAAGTCATTATGACTAAATCCATTAGAATTTTACTTGTAATAGCTTAATTTTTATGATCATATTATATTGAGAATTGGATATCACGACCACCAATCATGGAAGGTGTCTATACCACACAACTTGATAGGGATGGTCATGTCATAGAATGATAATAAAAGTTTCAAGTTACTGAAATCCAGTTTAGGATTGAAGTGAGCAACTAGATCATACATTATTCATTTTGAATGAATGTTTTCTATGTGTATACTAGTGGTTAGTGGGAGTGAAATTTGTTTTCCAAGTTATGTATGTTTGGAAACATATGGTAAAAAGAAATTGGTCTTCAAGTTAGTTAATACTAGAGTGAAATCCATTCTATGAAGATTGACTTTAAGTAGAAACCTATGTTCTAGGGAACATGATCTACTGAGGTAGATCTCATAGTTACTTAGACCTAGTCAATCATATAGATAGTGACATGGTATTGAAAAATACAAGTTGGAACAATTCAAGAGAAGAATTTTTGCCAGTGTCACATGGAATTTATCTCACTATGTTGAAATGTATGGGAAATGAGAAGAGATTAAAGTGATGATTTGAAATACATACGCTTAAGTGATGGATGAATCATGTATTCCTTGATATGTAAAAGAACTAATATATCCAGTATATACTTTATAGTAGGAAAATATCAGTTATATCCAAGAGCACTTCAATGGAAGCAGTCAGAACAACCATTTTCTACTTGGGAAAGTGCAGATGATATGTACCTAGTAAGTGGAGAAGAAAGGATACTAGTTTGTAGTGGAAACAAACAATTTTTCCTTTGATCAATGAGATCTTATATCATATTTAGGCTAAGGTAACGAGCGAGAAAATATTATATAAATTGAGTGGTATCCATACCTACAAAAACTGATCACATTGTAGTTTTTGAGATAGCTAAAAAGAAGTTATATGCAATTATTTGTTCTAGATCTTGGAATCGAACCTAGTAAGTAAATCATTTTCATAATTTAAATTATGATATTCTTACTAGAAAATATGTTAAGTTACGACAATGGAAAAAAGGAATATTCTCAGGGATACCATCTCTTGAGAATATTTACTCAAGGAGATGAGGTTGAAAATAGCAGAATAGAAACATGATAGAATCCTGTTAGACACAATAACTAAATCCATAACTCAGCAGAAACATGATCTCAATCATGTGAGAGATAACAAGTATGGTCTGAAAGTTGGATATAGTGAAAGTGGGGGTGATGAAATAGTGAGTGCCTTAGACTTAACTATGAAGTAATTTTGATTACCATATCATGTATATAAGTTATATATACATGATGTATTCTTACAATTATAGTTTAGACTTTTTAGCATCCTCTATACAATGGTAATGTCCATAGATTAATTACCATATTAAAAGGTTATAGTAGATCGCATTTTATAATGAGAACCCAGATATACCATGAAATTAATCATAAATATAGGTCATATGGTCTAGATATATCTTATTGACTGGAAATAGTATATGGTTGACTATCAGGTGCTGGGGGATCATAAGCATCAAGACTTATTCTCAGGATGTTCACAGTTGGTGATCTCTAGTAGTGAGATCATGAGGAAAGACCAAACAATAGAAACACCATATGTTTTTTGCATCAATATTTTTTCTTATCTATGGACATGAGTATTGGTCTCCTGACTTGAGATCATTTCCAATGTGTACCATTTGATCATGTACTTTGATGCAAGGTGAAAACCATGATAATGAAATCATGGCGTGGTAGTTTGTATTGGGTGTGTCATTGGTGGTATGACATTGGTTAAATGATCAAGAAAGGAATCATTGCTTACAAGTTAAGGAAGATATGTATCTCAGGCCTGGTTGATTAGGATGGCACTACCTTTATAATTATTTTTCCAAATAAGTCAAGTGGTAAAACCATCTATCCATATTAAATAATAATAAAGCAAGAAAAGGGAAATGACACAAATGTGTATCATGATTTATGATATATTTAAAGGCAAAGAGATTACAGTACAAAGTATGTGTTCATAGGTTGGTTTTAGTTTCAATGATAATACTTATCTCTTTAGGGGCCTTGATGGGTTGCTAGACTCTGCTCTTGGTCTGTGGATTTTATCCATACTATGGAGATACATTCCTATATGGTTTCACACAATAGAATATTCAATAATCCTCCCTATTCAATTGAATATGTATATTGGACATGGTGGGCCCCACTAAGGGGTCTGAGTGTTTTCCAAGCTATTAGTCAATGATAAATAAAAAAATTCATATTATTCAAGTTATGAATAATTGTGTCGAATGTATTTATAGTATTTACAAGTTAAGAAAATTTAAGAAAATATTAATCAAATAAATATTATTTTAATATTTTAGGTTTGTTTAATATTAAACGGGAATTATGAGTCGATTTAATGACTCAAGTTTATCAAATAATATATTCTAAATATATTATAGGTATGTGATAAAATAATAAATATTGTTTACATATATTAGTTCATCATAATTATTTATTTAGTGGATGTTAAATAAACAAGGGATAGGAACCCAACTGAGTATTTTATACATCCACTATATATCGGAGGAGAGAGGCTCTTTCCATGAACTATTCATAGAAAGAAATCCAAAGCCTTTATCTCCTCTACCATTTTATAGAAAGTGGGACTCTCAATTTAGGATTTCATATCATGATCACCCTTAGGCATCGAAGGAATTTTGATTCGGTGATCTTTAGGGCATCTAAGTCATTGTCGGATTTCTATCCTAGCACCCAAAATTCAATGAAAGACACTCTAGGGGATTTATAAAGCATGTGTGGGTGTTTTGGAGTGATATTAATATAAATCCTTTATAAAACTATCTTCGTAGATGAGTTTTTGTTGAGCACTGATTTAGATCTGAAAAGGTATGTTTTCAGTTTTAATTTATGTGCTCTTTTAATTTATATGAGATCCTTAGACCGTACCGGGGTTTGGATCATTAACAAAGACAAGTTACATCATCTGGACGATGAAAAATTTTAAAATACCTGGCCCACTGGATTCTTTTATATGCCTTGGTACCTTCACATCATATTTGGGTGTGAATTTATGTAAATTATCTTTCATATTCCGAATGAATACTTTACAACCAAAAACTCTAAATTAAGAAACTTTTGGTTTCTTCGTGTCCAAAAATCATAAGGAATTTTATTCAGAAAAGGTATTATAAAAACATAATTTATATTATAAGAGGAAGTATTAACCAATTCATCATAAAAATGTTTAGTTACTAAGTATTCTATCAGCATGGTTCTTGTTATCTCTTGAAGAATACAATTTATTCTTTCAACAAGATCATTTTTTGGGGATTTCTAGGTGCTAAAAATTTATGTGTAATACCTTTTTACTAAAAAATGATTCAAAATAAACATTTAAAAAATCTCCACCATGATCACTATGAATAGTTATAAAGGAGAGGTTTTTATCATTTTTAACTTTAGATACAAATGTTTTAAAATAAGAAAATCCTTCCGATTTATTTTCTAGAAAATAGACCCATTTGTATATAGTGTAATGATCAACTAAAGAAAATACATCGTACATGCCACAAATACTCCCATTTTATGTAGGAGCAAATAAACCCATGTGTAATAACTTTAAATAAACCAAAGTTGAGACTTCACTAATATATTTAAAACTATACTTATGTTGCTTACTGTATTGACAAGGGTCATAGACTTTAGAAGTATCGGACCTAAATTCTAGTAGATCCTTAAAAAATCCTTTCTTAGTCAACTATAAAATTTTCTTACGTTACATAGTCTTAACCTTCTATTATATAACCAATATTGATCTTCAATTGTGCTAAGGATAGGTAAGTCTTGTCTCTTAAGGTATTATAAGTTAAGTTTGTAAACATTCTCATGCCGATTGGTAGAAAGAATAAATTAATCCTATGAACTATGTACTAATCATTCCTAAAGTTCACAAAGTAACCTTCATCATATAATTTACTTATGATTATAAGGTTGTTCTTAATACCCTAAAAAATAAAAAATGAAACTTTTCCAAGAAGAACAAAGTTACCTATTCTCATAATCTCTCCTCAAGCATTATATTAGAAAAATAACTTTACCACCTTTAATTTTCAGAATCTCCTTGAAGAATTATTTGTGTCCATTCATGTGTTTGGAACAACCACTATCCATGTACAAAATATTTTTGTTGTTGGTACTGCTTTTTTTTTCTGAAAAGAAAACAATTAGGTTTTCTAAACCCAAACCTTCTTGGGTTTAGAGATAGAAAACAAAAATTTGGGCAACCATATTTGTCCAATGTTCTTTTGAGTAAAAGTCAATTATTTAGAAAAACACCCTTTATGAAAACAAAGAGATTATATTTTTTAAGGAAATTTGTTTATTTCAGTTTCAACCACTTTGGAACTCAATGGAAAATGTTTCACTTTTTAGAATAATGTAACTATTATTAAAAATATATTTTTACAAGTAAAATCCATTCTAGAACTAATTACATAATGAAAAAGTTGTTTATACAAATATATCAATGTTTTCTTTAAAAGTGGTTAAATTTGATATAAGTCTTTTTAAATAAGAAATTGTAGATTTTAGTTTAATAACTAAGTACTTATCCTCATTAGTATTAGTTTTAGAATTCAGTTTATAAAAATTAGTTTGTAAATAAATTTTCTTATAAATACCATTATCATGGTTTTTGGAAATATAAACTTTTTTCTTAAATACTTTCATTAGGATATTTAGATTGATCTGATATTTCTTTATTTAAAACTTCAATTCTTGAAATATACTTGATAGGTTTTTTATTTGAATTATCAAAATTTTTTAGAAACATTATAATTTTTATTTTTAATGTTTTTAAAAACGCGAGACTTCTTCATAATAAGGACGATAATTATTTTCACTATTAGAGGAATATTCTTCATCTAAGGATGTATAATTTTTCTAAATTTTGTATTCAAGATTTTTATCAGTAAAATATAAGTTTGTAGGGTTCTTTATAGTGCGTACCTTAGACATTAAAGAAATATTTTCATTAGGTACTCTTGAAATAAGTAAAATGTTCCTCTGATTGGAACTTTTACTATTCTAAGTGTTGTGTGAGGAATTTCCCCCACTTTCACTCCACTATTCACTAGCTTTGAGAAATTTATTTCCTATTAATTTATAATAATGTTTCTAATTCCAATAATAATTTATTTATTTCCTATCTTTTCTCTTCATATTAGGAACATCTGGCCGAATGTGTCTTACTCTCTTATATTCATAACAAGTTACTTCATAATCTTAATTATCATTCCTTCCTTTATTAACTTTCTTATACTAATACTGAAATTCTTTTTTACCAACTATCTTGTTCATACTTCAAGAAAGATTTGAAAGTTCATTATCTAAATTTTTAGTATTACTAGAATCAGATTTAATAAACACTTTCTTCTTCCTTAAATATTTTACAACTTTTTTAGGAGTCTGATCTTTAATAGGATTTTAAATAGTAATAAAAGAAACTACACCATTCTTCTTCTTTGCTTTTATAGCATCCATTTTTAATCTACCTTAATATAGAATGAGAGTTCTAATAAAATCATCAAGAGTATGATTTTTAAGTTTTCTTATGTCATAAAATAATGTTCTTTTATATTACTATTCATTTTGAATAATATCAATTATTTTCTCACAATAATCTCATCATTAAGTCCTTTTTCTCCAAGAGATTTTAAACTATTTATAATAGTCATAAACCTTTGATACATCTTGGCCACAAATTCTCTAGGTAGAAATTCAAAAGTTTAATAATTAGCTCTAAGAATAGCTCTCCACGTTTCAATAACTTTAGATGTTCCAAAATAAGTAATCTTTAACTTTTTTAAATACTATTGGAAGTTTCACAAGAAGAAATATGACTATAGATACTTCTATTAACTATGTAAAGAAAAGTATTTCTGACTTTGTAATTTAATTGATACTCTTGATTTTCTTGATTAGTAAATCCTGTGATTTTCTTATCTATAATTATATAATCAGTAGTAATCATGACAAAATTATCAACTCTAGTGTTATTAAAAAAAGTATTCATTCCATATCTCCAATACTCATAACCGGTTCCATAATATATTGGTGGTCTATTAGGGTTCAAATTATCAATTAAACCAAATTTTAAGCCTTCTATCTTAGAAAACAATACAAAATTTCCTTCCCATAAATACAGGTTAGTGTAACAAAAGTTTATAAATATATTTTTTATAAAAAAAATTTAAACAAAATTGCAATAGTAAAGAAAGTAAAAACTTCAGAAAGTATTTAAAACCTAAATAAATTTGAGAGTTTTATTACCAAATATAGTATTAATCACTCTGATATTAATTTTTGGATTATATGATCTCTTTTAGATTGTTATAATACAAGAGGTGTGTGTATGGGGGGGGGGGGTAAATTGTAGTTTAAAAAAGTTAGTTTAAAACATTTAAACAAAAAAATCACAAAACCTCTTAAGTAGTTATCAGACTTATCCCTAAGTCCATTTATTAGAATATTATAATCAGGATGATTCCAATAAATCAGAGTACACAAATCGTAATCAGATTTGATTATATTATATCAGAGTGTTTAATAGTAATGAAAAATGTATCAGATTCATAGTAGAAGTTATTAATCAGATTATTATATTTATAGCATCATCATCAGGATATGATAAATAAAATAGAAATATAAAGATGAATACTCTGAAAAAATTTCAATTATAATATGAAATAGAATTGAAAATTTGTAAGAAACAAGTAATATATCAGTAATAATGTAAGAATGTCTTATAGCAATTTAAATGAATAAACATATTTTAAACTAAAGGGAAAGTTATCAAATAACCTTGGATAAATACATCCATTATTTTATACTTATAAAAAAGTCTATCTTTCCTTAGTAAGGAATGAACTCAATAAAAAATAAGATATGTCTTCATATCCCTAGAAGCTCTCAATATGAATATCAGGTTTGATCTATCTTCCTAGCCATAAAATCCATTGGCCCAAAGGATCAAAATCTCTATCACACTATCTTCATGTGCCATCAATTGACCTGATTAGAATCTCCATCTTCCTATCCCAAAAATCCATCATTTGTAATCACAACAAATAGATGCACAATTACAATGAAAAAGTTTGTAAGGAGACAACCTGATAAGGAATATTTATAACTAAAAAACTCTAAACAATTACAAATACTTAGACCAATCCATTCACACTATGAAATATTTAGAGCTCTCACAAAAGAGAAATTTTAAAATTAATCGATCAACATCAAACTCTTTGAATGACTAGGTATTTATAGTAAACCTTCTAATGGTAATATTGATCGCCGAATAATCATATTTTCTCCGAGTTTGTTTCAACGACTTGGAAACCTAGAAATTAACAACTTGGAATAATAGAAGGTCTGATGTCATCTTATTTTACACCATTACAGTGCAAAAATATATTTTTTACATTATAAATAAGTGTTATATATTTAGAATATAAACTAAAGACATCCTGATGGAATTCCTTATAATTTTTAATATGATTATCATAACTAGGGTTAGTCCAATTTTATTATTACCAATATTAGTCTAATGATGAATAATTTTTTCAGTATGACATACAAGAAAAACATTACTCCTGGTCTGATAAGGAAGGTAATTTTGATTTATCCAACCCGTACCCATTTGGATTATCTTAATGAAAAACCATAAGTTTACCACTCTTCAATACTTTAGAACTTATTCTCAGTGTGGTAAAAGTAATGTTTTCTACAAAATTATTCTAAAACACTTTGGACATAGAATGTTAGTAAATTAAGTATTAAAAAATTGTTTAGGATTTCCAAAAAAAGGAATAAAAAATTTAGAATAAAAAATTCATAATTAACAATACTTATAAGTGATCCCCAATTGATTATCTTTAAGTATTCCATAATCCATAATAAGAAAAAATTAGTGGGTGGGAATAATGTATAATCTCTTTTCATTAAATGATTTAATGAAATTTATCCCACTAAAAAATGATCACCCCATGCATCATATCCATTTAGCAAGCCAAGATCCATATTCACTATTCTATGAGTTTAATATAATTCTTATCTCACCGCATATTTTTTTAGGTAGGGAATCATCCCAATTAAAATCTTATTTATTTTCATATATTTTAGTGAATAAATCTTTATCCAAGTCTATAATATAGATATATTAAACTCTATTACTATAGTATCTCAACTATTAAGATTTCTAACTAGTGTAACCTAAAACAAACACCAAAATCAAGTTAAAAATAAATAATAAAGAAGAACCTAGTTAATTATGAAACTACCCTACTAGGAAATCAAGAGTCACTTATTCCTTACTTTCCTTACATAAGATAATCCATGGGAACTTGATTAACCATGAAAGTACCCAGTTGGATGATTGAGGTCTTGAAAAGAGCCAATTCAGAAATTATCCCATACTTATTATTTAATGGGGGTTTACTTTTAAATTCTCACCAATTTAATATAAATCAAATACATATTAAATTAATAACTATTTCATCTTATAAAAAATTTATTATCTTAGGTTTTATTCATTTTATGTATGCATGATTATAATGAATTATTTTTCTAATTACTATTCCATCTACCAAGATAATGTGTTCACATCACATTAATGCGTAAATATTTACACAACCCATAATTTTGTGTTACTCACCCAAAAATAGAACTCAAGTATATTCATAAATATCTAAATTCCACATATTCATAAGGTACATAAACACTTCATGTAAAGACATAGAGTTATATGAGATTGAATATATATATATATGAGTAAGTCTAGAGTGATAGATAAACAACCATATTAACATTTATAGGTAAGGAATAACCTCTAGGATGGTAGGTAGTCTGATGTCACTCCCCACCTTGGTCCACTCATCATTTCTCAGACTGTAGTGCCATGTGGCCTCAGGCCTACCTCCATGTATGCCAGAGGTTGAAGAATATTAGGGAGATCCAAGTCCATATAATGGGGAAACTATTCCCTTGAATATGAGTCATACAAATAAAGGAAAATAGATAGTAATCATGCACATCCATAAACACCAGGGTATGAAGGATATAAAATAAACATATCCAATATCCTTTATGATGTTTTTATATAAATCATACAATCGATCACCCACCAAGTGGATCCCAAATACAAAATGAAATGAAAAATACAATAGATGCACACTATCCCTTTTACCATCCTAGGACCTCATACAAACTCCCAATTCCCAAAATCTTCTTTATCCCGATCCACTACACATCCCATACTCTAACCTAAAATATAGACAAAAAGTCTAAAGGCACATTGAGATTCCCGTAAAGGGTGTAAGTATAAAAATCAGCAGGTTCACACAAAAAAACCCTAATATATGATTTCATATGTGTGTATTAGTGGAGAAATAAAATACACAAATATAAATTCTTACTAAGTTTTCATGCGCTAACCAAGCTGCTATGAAACTTGATGAGGTACACACACATGCCAGGTCATCGAGTGATAATCAAGACACCCCTACCTTGACCATACCTACATCGCCTCAATGTTGGAATCTAACCATATAATTGTTCCATCACACTAATTCCCAACCCATATGTAAAGTTTTAGGGTAGGGAAACACGCAAAATCTAGAACCACAACCCATAGACACTGGGCATGATTATACATCCACTAGCCATGACCCATCTCCTCTCACACAATGGAGGTCTAACGATCATTCATCATATTGTACCATAAACCATCCCATAGGGAAGTACTCTTCCATGAACCAAGATACTCATGGAAAGGTACTTTAATATCTTTCAGACCATCCTGTCTCACTTAGGATGTGGTTAACCAATACTTATCACCCTAGGACAAGGCCCACTATAGAACCACTACCATATCACTTGGTGTATGGCTCAACTACATGCACATCGACCTAATACATGTCTAGAATGGTCACTGATCCAATATAAAAAGTTTTAGGGAATGATCATCACACCAATTAATCCTCTCTAGACTCTAGGGTGGTGACATCAAGAACATACAATACAGAAAAGCACCACAAGCCATCACACAACTCACTGGATGATACTAGTATATTAGCCACTTGTGACCTAGCCCTTCATCACATCACATATCAACTCATTCGACAATGTGTCCACTATGTCCTCTAAAATTTTCATGGTCTCTTCTTGTTGATATCATTTATAACCCATCACATTCTAGTGATGTCACTAATTGAAGGATCCCATTGACCCAGACCCCACATGATCAGTCAAAATCCTTTCCAAAGTCCCTCATTGCTCCTGGTCCCACTACTCAGGAATTTTCCAAAGCCAACACATCCTACCCAAACTTATACATATATGTGGGGTATAAATCCTATGAAAACCTCCTTGTAATCCTAATTCCTTATTTTTAACAAACCCTTGACCCACACGTAGGTTTAATATCATATATCCTAAGGGAGACCTTTCAACTTGTCACCTAGAGGCAACCCATCACTATCATCCTACACCAACTTTCTAATGAATCATCTTTCTCCAAAAGCACACCAAGACTCGTATCCATCATCAGGAGGGATTTCCTAGACACTTGAAAGACATATTCCTATCCCAACCATCATCACCCAAACCCTAACCACTCACGCCTACTTACTATCCATAGGAACTCAACCTTGGATATTTGCACCAAAACTCGCACCATAAGACCTCCTAGATACCTATAATCATCTGAACCCATGCTCTCGACCCTTAGAGACAAAGTTATTGGGTGATATCAATTCATCAAAGTTATAAAGAGAACTTGATCTCTACCAGAGAGGCAGAATCCATCCCATCATCCACCTAAGAAATCCACCGGTCCTTATTCCCCATTCTTGAACACCATGAATCGTACATGAATTCACTCTCAAGAATAAACAACATATATAATTGTATTATTGGGACACCTACCTTTATACTAGAGTTAATCACTCACTGAACTCTATCATGACTCATCTAATCCAACCAAGGATTGACCAAAAATCTAGGTACCTACCTCACACCAAAAGGCATAAATAATTCATTATAAAAATTTACAATTAACTATTTAATTAATCTACAAATATAAACAATTCCAAAACACTCACCAATCATAAAATGATCAAAGGAATCATGTTAAAAAAGGTGCATTCCATATTGAATAACCCTAAGATCCAGGATACACAAAATCCCCAATTATTTCACCCACTATAATGAATGATTTATCCATAATTTACCAAAAATCCAATAAAAAATCATTAGGTAAGGCACCTTCACCAAAATCACTCTAACAGTGTGAAGACAAAATATTAATATGTCCTCCATGAATTCTAATAAAAATACCATTCAATATTGATTGATTGCACCATGATATGGTTTAATAGACACCAAATACTTAAAAAAACCTTGCGAAATGTGAGAGGAATAGGATGAAGGCAGATCAAAGTAAGAAATAGACACCATAACTGCAATCCTTTTCCAAAAACAAACCAAAACCAACCCCCATATAGATGGGTTGAAGGAGAGGAAAGGGAGGGGAGAGGATATTCAAAATGGACCATCCTAACACCCAACCCCCCTTAACCCCCAAGAACATCGACCCCTAAAATATGAAAAATATCCTACTAAAAAAGGAACTCATGACTCACAATCTGTCTAGTCTGAGACCACCAAAGAGCTGGTGGCTCACAAGTTGGATGGTCTGGATTCACTGGCTGGATGATACCCATGGGTAGTGTCCTGGGGAACTTGTCTATCCATCAGCTAGACAGTGTCTTGTTCTATTGATTTTTAGCGTCCTTGTCCACTAGACCCTTCCTTTGATTCCTACCCGAACCCTCAGGTCACCACATAGACCTTAAAACATGTCCAAAAATACTCTTTTGGATGTTTAAACCTTAAAATTTCTATTCCAAACTCTGGTTCTCAAAATGAAATATCCACCAAATTGAAATTAAGATTTCATCTAAAAACGTAACACCCCAAAAATCCATAGGGAATTATAATATCCCTATAATAATGATTCTAATCATTAGGAAGTTGTGGTAACCCTCGAACCATGTCTCCTGAACAACATTGATCCTCAAACCCCCAAGATCTCACCAATTTCCATATCCAAACACCAAATGTGATTCCATTGATCACCTATAAAAACTAAATAATAATCTACTAAATGTAGTTCCACCTTTTCACTACCAATGCTAACACTGAGATGAAACTCATAAAAAACATCTCCCTTAACACACCTCATTGTTATAAACCAATTCACACCTAGACACGTGGTTCTCCCCACCATAGGAATTACCTATCAAAAATAATTTTTTAGTGGTTTATCGATTGACTAATCATGTTTCAAACAACACTAACGAGGATATCCTAATCTCATCATACCCAAATCTATGAAAAGGCACCAATCAGACCTCTATTGGAGTATTTTTTTAAAAACTCTTAGTTTCATTGGCCAATATTCCACCAAAACACCTGATAATGATTCCTTAACACACAAAGTTATTCTAGAATCATCTAAGTGACCACTTTAAAGTATGAAACCAACCCACAATGATAGTCCATAGTTAGATCACCAACCATATGCTCGATCTTCCATCCCCCCATTCCAAGCATCAATGCACTATTGATTTGATTCACTCTTGGATTGCACCAAACCACCCAGCTTTGATGCCAATGCATCGAATCTAACTACCACCTCATCCGAATTCCAAATATGGTATTCACTAAGGAACCAAATCACATTATATCCATTCTTAAACCATTAAAAAGTGTTTCCTTGACCTCCAATGAATGGTCTCACCTATTCCATGAACCTTACATCATGAGATTCATTATCCCATGACTGATATGATGTTCCAAACCATAGGAGTATCATTATTTCTACCCACCAAACCAAAAACTTGAAATATAAGGATAATGATCTATTTATCATAGAATAAAATGATTGGATGTGACCATCCTACTCTTACCCATGTTCCAATGCCAAACACCATCAAAATACTATTACAATCTTACCCAGAATGAAATTCTCTAACCTTAAATGGTGTGATCTCTACCATATAGATTCCTTCAATATTATTCTTGAGTGATGACCCCAAATAGGACCAACCACCATATATGTGTCTCTCCTCCCAAGATAGTACCTCTACCATAAACCTATAGCATCATGACTCCTTGATTGTTCTTGTCAAGTCCTCCACTTGGGCCATTCATACCACAATTCCCTCATCCCATTTCTGATGTCACCCCTTACCACTGAGTGACACCTACCATCTCACTGAACCGTGTTTTGTCATTCCCATGAGCATCTTAACTCACTACCACTACAAAATTGCTTGGGTTTATTCGTATCCTGATCGATTTCCAATGGACCCACACATGGGATCTCACCGATTTATAACTCTATCAAGAACCACACATACACAACACACAATTTTACTTGTATACCAAGAATTTCCCCAAAAAGTTTCTCCATACTCACTCTCCTCCTCAGGAAGAGTGATCCATCATAACTTTCTCACATGTTATTGCCCAATATCAACCTTAGTCTCAATCAAGCCCAATGGATTCATGATCTTGTGTAACTCAATCACACCACCCATATCATGGTCATATTAGTCTCATGACATCTAACCTATGCCCATGATCGTAACCTGATAAAAATTCTGTATATTCTTGTCAGTCTCATCTCTATAGAGAACCCTAAGTGATCCTCTTCAAAATTGGGCATCTCACATATTCCAAGATCCATCACACAACCACCCTTTAACAGGGGTAGACAACCAACCGATCCTACCATATCATCCCACCTCAATACCAGAAACACTATGAGTTAATCACATACAAAAATCCTAATGAATTTCCATACACATTTTTACATCCCCTTACAGATTTTTCAGAAACACCCAATTTAGTCAAGTAAAAAAACTGATCCTAATGATGTAAAAGGATCCATAATTTTCACGGAAACTCCTTCCAATTCTTAGATCACCCATAAAGAATAACATTCCTTCATCATTTAATCAATAGTGCACTGATTCCCACACTAAACCACTAAGGGTATTCACACATCCCTTAATTAAGTGAATATATTTCCATCACTGGAGAACCTCCCAACATAAGATCTACATGACCTGAAATCAAAATAAATACACTACGGTCTTATAAAGTAAAATTACACCAATAAGTTATGATGATATAAGTTGTTGTTAACCCTTTAAATAGTTATAACCCTCATCGTAAAACAACCACATGAAAGAAAATGTACGTTTATGTGAATCCTACATGCCAAATATGATTCATGTACTCAGGACTCTTGCTAATGGGCCAATATCAAAACACAAGACTCTTTCCAAAGGTTCAAGATCTAAAAACCCATTAAATATAAATCCACAATTCCATGTGAATCACCCAATGTAAAATTAAATAACCATGGCATCAAAAACCATGAGCAATAATCCCATCACTTGGGTAACTAGAAATACCTTCTAAAATAGGTGTTCTCAATACACTAGTACGATATCCATCATAGGATCTTAAAATCCCTAGAACACCTGTATACCATATCCTTAAATCATAAACCAAAAAAAATCTTGATACAATTTTCATGAAACTAGTACAAAAATAGGTTTTTTACTTCAGTTTTCAATATTTCTAATGTCATTAATTGAGGAAACATATTTGAAGGTGGTATTGTAAATATATTTTTCAACATAGGTTATTAAAACTGACCTTAAAAATGAATTTTTTATGAATCTAACATCAGTTTTTAAAGAAAAAACGACATCAAAAACATAAATTTCACATCATTTTTTAGAAAACCAAAGTGAAAGACCATCTTTCACATCATTTAAAAAAAATGTTAAAGATTATTTTTCATGTTGGTTTTTTAATAACTAAATAGAAAAATATTTTTTTTAAAAAAATATAATTTTAGATCATATAACATTACACACCATTGTTTTATAGAATAAAAAAGAATAAATATATTCCCACATGATAAAATAAATATTCTATAATTATAGAGTTGAAAAAATAAGTCTCATTCAATGATATAATGATAATAATCAATAAATATTTATTTCAATATTGATTATTCAATCCGAGGAAAATAAAAGATCAATAAATAGAAAAATAACATAGAAAAAAGATGAAATATAGAAAAACAAACTTAAATATTTGACTAAATTTTCAAGATTATATAAGTATTTATCGATATAATTATCCGTTAGTGAAATATATCATGAAGAAACCAAAGATATAATTAGAAGGTATTTTATAATATGAAGGATGCTTTGTGGTTTTAAAGTGATCTGAATAAGTATTCTTAATTATAAGAAAAAAGGAATCATTAACTAGTATATCAATTGAGAAAACTAATCATAAAAAATTAAATCATGGAAAAATAATTATAAATACCATTATGAGACCACTAAAAGAAGAATCAGTGAAATGATGATGAAGATAAAAAGAGATTAATTAGTGGAATAATGATGCTTGTAAGACTTGATCATGATATAAATACATGTAGAGCATGAAAGAATATAAATGACACTATAAAAGTAATTGTGGTATCATAAATTTTAATAAAAATTGAAAATTTTGAATCCACATTGTAAAAAATCGGTATTCCGCATTGGTGGGATATTAAATTTTAGCATTCAAATAGATTTTAAAATAAATTATGTGAAAAAATCACTTTTAATGTTGGTTCTCTTAAAATTGACATTAAAATTTATTCTTTCATGTTAGTTTTATGAAAACTAATGTGAAAACTAGATTTTAATGTCATGTTTATGATAAAAGACGTGAAAACCTTTCTTTTTATGTCATTTATAGTAAATAATATGTGAAAAACCCAACAATATTGTTTTTAATGTCAATTATTTAAAAATTATATTAAACCTATGATGTAAAAGCTATTTTTTATAGTAGTGTACCTACCTTGGACCATCTAGAAGTGTTTGGATCAGAGTGCCACATGGCCTCAGGCATGCCTCCTCATATGCCAAAGGCTTCCAACTAGCGATGAGGTCGTTGTCTATATAGTGTGGAAACTATGAAGTTGAATAATATTCATAAAAATAATGGAAAAATAACCATGCATCATACATATATATAAACATCATAGTACACGAGATAAACAATAAACATATCCAATATCATAAATAATGATGTCATATAAAACATATAACCGATATCCCTCTATGCCAATCCCAAATAAAAAATAAACTAAATTAAAACACACGAACACTAGACCTACCGATATCCCCAGTCCTCATCATAACTCCGGATACCTTTGAGCTACCTTATCCCAATCCATCACAAATCCCATGCTCTGACATGTAATACAAAAATAAGTTCTACATGCACCCCAATATGCCCATGCCGGGTGTGATCATAAACCTCAGATGGGTCTCATAAAACACCCATAATATATGCTTTCATATGTGTGTGGATGCATAATAAAATGGAATACACAAATAGACATGATATCCAAGTCATTGTGTGCTAACTATGCCTCCACGACACTTAATGAGGTACATGCACCCATCAGATCATCAAGTGCTAATTAGGACACCCGACACTGACCATAAATACTTGGGATATATACCATAATCTATTCATTGTTTCATGCTATCACATCGATGCCCAACCTATACATAAAGCCTCATGGTAGAGTGATGTCTAAAACTTTGATCCACTACCCACATACACTGGGCATGCTCATACGTCCATAAGCCTCGACCCATCCCTTCTCCCTCAAGGGAGGTCCATTATTCATGCCTCATGTAATCTCAAGGAAGTCCACTTCCATGAACCAATCCACTCCTGGAAAGGTCCTCTATCATATTTCAACCCATTCCCTCTAATTTAATACATGGTTAAACAATCCTAATAACTCATGTACATGGTCTCTTCCAAAACCACTACCCTATAACTTAAGGTATGACCAGCAACATTTACACTGACCCAAGACACATTTGAGATGGTCCTCGAACCAATACCCGAATAGTAAAGGCATGATCATCACAACAAAACATACCCTGTAGAATCTTGGGATTTCGCCTCAAGAACATGAAATACAGGAAGGGACCTTGGGCCATCACACAACTCCCTAACAGATCCCATGGTGTTAGTACTCGAGACCTATTCCCTCATCAAATCACATATAAATCCACCCAATAGGTTTTCCACTAGGTCCTCCATACCTGACATTATCTTTGGTTATCAATACCATATCCAACCCATCAAATACTAGTGACGTTGCTACCCAAAGGATCTCATTGAACCAAAACGCTCAGGGTCGGTCCACATCATTTCCAAATTCCCCCAACACTTCTGGTCCTGCTACCTTGGGACCCTCTCAAGACATCACATCCTACCCAACCCTATCCTAACTGGTGGGGTCCAAATCCCATCTAAAATTTCCCTATAATACTAATACTAAGGCTTGAACAAACCCTCTACCCACACTTATCTTTCGTCTCACATCTCCTAAAGAAGATCCCTTAACTATTCACCTAGAAGTAACCCATCACCATAATTATATGCTATGTATAAAAGGTCTATTATCACTCTAATGACATATTAAGAGTCTCCTCGATCATCATGAGGGATTTCCTAGCCACTTGTGTGAAATACACATTTCCCACCCTTCATTACCCAATTATTATCTACTAATGCCTTCCCATTATCCCTAGAAACTCAACCTAGGTTATTTTCACCTAAATTCACACCATAAGACCTCCCAGAGGTCTCTAGTTAGATAAAACCGATCATTCACCCAATGCATACATTTTCATTGACTGATCATGATTCATCCAAGTTCTAAAGTGCACTTAGTCTCCACCTAGGAGTTTCAAGATATCTATTTATCTCACACAAGGACTCCACTAGTTCTTATTACTCATTCTTCAACCCCATGCTGCATGAATGCATGAAATCTCAAGCATAAAAAAATATTTAATTGTATTATAGTGGATATATACCTTGATATTGAAGAAAACCCCACATCGAGATCCACTAAGCCTCATCTAATCCAACCAAGGATCACCTGCACTCTCGGCCCCCTCCTTTATGCGAATCAATATAGACAATCAATTGTAAAATTTTATAATCAATTATTTAATTATTTTATAAATAGGAAAAATTAATAAACACTCATTAGTTGTCAAATATTCATCAGAATCACAATCAACTATGTGAAATCCACCTCTGATGCACTCTTGGATCTAGGATGCACAAAATACCCAATTATTACACCCATTATAATAGATGATTTATCCAAATTTTACCCAAAACCCATGGACAAGAAATTAGGTGACATACCCTCACAAAAATCATTTCCAACATCATGAAGATGGAATCTTAAGATATCCTCCACACAAGTTGAGAAAATCCACCTTAAATATCTATTGATTCCACTATGATTTAGTGGAATAAGCACCAAATCCCTAAATGAAACTAAGTGAAATTAGAGAGGAAATAGAGGAAGGATGAGTGTAGAAATAAAGACACCATACCTTTGATCCCCTACTAGACCATACAAAAACCACCTCCCATGGAGGTGGGTTGAAGGATAAGAAAAGGAGGGGTATAGGATAGCCAAAATAGCCTCTCCCAATATTCAAACCCCCTTAATCCCAAATCACCTTAACCCACAAAATAAAATAAAAGTCCATGCCAAAAAATGGCATGTATGCCCTATCGATGAGCTAGTTCAAGCACAAAAACTATCTAACAGTCCAAGGTAATTACTTATCCTATTGGTATATCCACTGACTAGTCTGTGGTGGTTCACCGGAAAGCTAGTGACCTCTGCTATTGATTTTTAGTAGCCTTTTCCACCCAACCCTTCCTCTAATGCTTACCTGAACTGTCAAGTCACCGTCTGAGCCTTGAACCATGTCCAAGAAAACCTATTGAAGACATTCAAACATTCATAATTATATTCTAAGATTTGATTTTGAAAACATAACACCCACCATAGAAAAATTCAAATTCTATCTCAAAACATAATGACCCTAAAATCCATAGGGTGTTTCTTTCAACCCCAAGTCCTTCTCCCTTGGCAGAATTAAGTATAGGTATAATTCAATTCATGATATCTCTAATACCTAATACACACAAACTATATTCAAAAACTATTCTTAAGATAAAAACAAGAATTGAAAACAAAGGTCAAGGTAGGTGTAAACAACATTTTATAGAGTTTTACCTAGCATGAAATGCAGATCTCTAGCTCTTAGAAGCAGTTTAACAGTTAAAATAAAAGTTATACAATATTTAAATTTCACAAAAAATTTACCAAACAAGAATCAAGTATGGAATAAACAATAAATAAATTAATCATTAAAATATTTAAACATCTAGTAACATTTTTTGAACAATTAATAAACAAAATCTAACTATTAATATTTTATAAATTAGATAAACATTAAAGATATTCCATAATTTTGAATATAAACAATTTATATCATTTTAAATATAAAATATTCCATATTTTTTTTATTATATGTCATTTATATATGATATTTAATAAATTATAAACATTTTACAATTCAATTTCTATTTTTTAAACCTTTTACAAAATCTAAATATTATATACATTTTTTATTGTCAAACCTTTGATCCAAACATTTTTGATGTGGGATAAATAATATCCAAATAAGGCCCCTTTAATTTGAAAACTTTAAATTTAATTAATTATAAACATTTCATAATTATAAATACAAAAACTTATATTCTAGCTTATTTCTAAATAAAGTATTTTATTTATAGATAAAAAATGAATTATATATAATTTTGGTAAAAGGTATTTTAATATTAACATTTAACATTTGGGAAAAAAAATTTATATAAATTTACTTAATTAATTTATAAATTCCTTTTAAATTAAAATATTCTTATTATATGTTTTACCATGATTTATGAAAATTTTATAAACCATTAAAATCATTAAAATTTATAAAATATATTTTTAAAACAATTATGGTTACCCTCATACATATCCATATTATGTATGAGGGTAACCTCCTAGAACCTTTAATCGACTTTCTGCATAAAGGTAGATCTTCATGACCCTTACATAGTGCATAATACGTAAGGGTACTATACATTTACCTTCATGTGAACCCTTAACATAAAGGTAAATATCATAAATTATAGGATGAACTTTATACAACCCCATCTATATAAAGGTAACATGTGATTACCTTCATAGATGATACAAAAAGGTAACTATTTTTGAATATTATTTCGAAATATTAGGTTTATTTTAAATCCAATGATTAAAATCATTTTATGCTTGGGGAATCAAGATATTATACCACTGATGGGTTTTATTTGACTATCTCATGATCATTGTAATAGAAAAAACCCCAGAATAAGCTGATTTATTTTTTAGAAATTAAACATTTAAATATATCATAAAATAGAGTACCATGAATTTTTATACAGTAAAAACATACATATTATTCTTTATATAGAGTATAATTTATAAGGATCACTATAAAACAAAAATAAGATTCCTATCTCTGAGGTACTAAATCGACCAGAGGTCCTACACACATTTTATGAGGATTCCAAAATACCCTAGATGTTATAGTTTCTTCATTGTCTGATAAATGAAATTTTAGCAAGAAGAAAGTATCTACTATGGATCAATAGTGTTTTTACACACCCAATAAAAGAGGATCAAAACATATTATATATGCATACCATCCTGAAATCCTAAAATCCTTGATTTTCTATTTTTTTGGATAATCCCCCTTTTTAATTGGGTTGAGGGGGAACCCTTAAATGAATCATAGGCCCAAAGGCACATGGATTAAGTACATGACCCTTGAAGGAACCAAAGAACTGATATTACATAATAAACCTACCAAATATCATTGATATGTTATGGTCAAGTTCCTCTCTTTACATGGTTTTATAACTAGCATTTCCCCTTCCATAGATGCATATTTTCTCGTACCGATGGAAGATTCCATACCCTCTCATTTATCCAGATCTAGTAGCCCTAAAAAGATGATACATGCTACTCTAAATACCCATCTGGAACTATACTTTGAATTGGGATTATATATATATATATATATCTTTATAGAAATCACTTCATTTCTTCCATTGAGGGCTGTTACCATCATCTGTCACCTTTCAAGACAAACTACCCTTTGCTAGGCTTATCTCCATTAGATCCCGTAGTCCCCGGCAACTAAGCTGACTATATCGCCACTAAGGAACACCACAAAAATTCCCACCATAACCATGGACATCCCTATTATCTAATATTGATACTTTCCACCTTATTTATTTAGGAAACCACCAAAGGTTAAGGCCCTTTGCTGAGGGCACACCATTGACCCACTTTCCTCCAACATTGATAGCCACTATAGGATGACACCACGATGACACGTTAACCAATGAGACCTAAAATTCAACCACCCAGAATAATTGGGATTCCTCTAGGACACGATCTTAGGATTTAATATAGGATAACAGGGTGCCTTTACCATCAGTATGGAACCTAAATACCTTATATATCCATCATAGACACTCATTATTTCATGAAGAGTATTGGTCATATCGAAATAGATCAGGTTCTATTAGATGAAACCTGAGCATTACATCTACTATAGTGTTAATTTGTTAAATAATTAAATGAATAATTATTAAATTCTATGAATGAATAAACCCTTTATTTTATAATTGATGAAAAATCTTGTGAGATGACGTGGTGGTTTGAAACCGATCAAGTGTACATGCATCACATGCATGGATTTTACATGCACTACCAAAATCTTATTCTCAAAATAGTATCGACTTCCTCTTATTCTTTAAGAGTAATTAGAATATATAAAATCCCAATAGCTATCATATTCTTTATATTCCAGCTCATTATTATCTCTCTATCATTTTCTTTTTATACATATGTCACCATAAAATCATATTCACTATTTTGAAATGAAAAATATCTCTAACAAATTTGATGCTAATGATCCTCATTTAGTTTTCATGTATTTTTATATATGGTAATGCACCATGATCTCAATATTATAATATTATCTCAACTATTTCACCCAATTAAATACAAGGAGTGTCCTTAATTTATCTCATTTTTCACAACTATAAATATTCATGACTCTTCCAGTAAATGTAAGAATATCATCATTAATCTTCCTAGAATACTAGTTTTATTCTTTCATGTGATGTTGAAAACCAATAATTGATGTGGAAATAAAAAAATAATCAACATTAAATACCCATTCCAACTAAACTATAATCTCCACAATCGTATAATAATTTTTTAGCATTTTAGATATGAAATTTAACCCATTTCATTTATATCTTGAGAACATTAGTAGAGTCTATACAATCTTTAAGATGATCTGCAATTTCAGATAAATTTTTTGATACATCTCAAATTCATGTTCATTTAGATTTAATTATATCTCTATATGTAATATTTATAAAATTATAACACAATACAAGAATCTTTATGTTTATATTCATCTTGATCACCTGAATAGATTTTCAAATTTTTTCATTAGAAAATCCTCAAATAATTTAAATAGTGATCTCCTTAACTAATCTCATTCTCCATTATTAAATCATTATTGTATCATGAATTCTAGAAGCATAATGATGTTTGTATATTGAAGTAATTTCCTAATTATGTTATGAAATTATTCTAAATTAATTCTATAATTTCTACATATTTTAGCTGTAAATAATTATTCTAGAATTTTCAACTTCCATTGATCTTACTTCTCACATATTTGAAGATCCTCTCCCCATAATTTATTTCATGGATCACAAAACAATTTAGTTTTTTATGATATTTAAATCCATGTATAATTTTTCTAACATCATTACATTTTAATTTCATCTTTATTGTAACACCTCGAGCTTCCATGGTATGCTTCTCTTTGAATAATATAGTAGCGTCTGTTGTACGCAACTTCGAGTTCTAACACACACCACGACCAATCAAAGTAGCCGTTATGAATAGTAATACCTACTTTTTAATTTTTTTGAAATTTTATCTCTCAAAATGGAATTCATTTTTGGATTCGGAGTATCAAATTTAGCCTAAGGTGAAATTTTGGTACTTTTCGGATAACTTTAATATTTTGATGAATAGTGAAAATTACTAAATTTTAATTAAAAACAACTTTTTTAATCAAAATAATTATTAGTGATAAATTATGAATTTGAGTGGTTTTAAAGTATATTTAGAATATATTTTTACCATTTAATACAGTTTTGGTCATTGTATATAATTTTACAATTAAACCGGACACAAACAAGTGTCAATCTTTTGATAGTTATTATCTCTTAAAAACACGCTTTTTGTTTTAACAACGAGAATTAATTTTAAATTAATTTCTACCAATTCTGTGTTTTGAATTTTAAAAAATGTATTCCATATTTGGAATCAGGATTTTAAAATTGTGTAAATAGGTAACATTTATTTTTAGACATTTTGAATAATTACTTCGGTAAATACTTTATTTACCATGGTTAAAGGGTAAATCTGGTAAATAAGGGTTAAAAAATAATATTATAATAATACTAAATTACCCTAAAACGTGTCCTAAACTTATTGGTTGATACATTTCCAAACATGGGCATATTTGGGTCGATTTTGGACCCCATTGAGCCACTTTTAAGTGATAATGACACTTTATATTAATTAAGTTAAAATAAATACAAAAATGACATAAGCATATATCTTTTAGAAAAACAATTTATACATAGGGTTATATATGTTGGATTTTCGACTATGAATATTAATTAGAAAGATAAAACTATTTCCTACATAATGATATTTTATTTATAATTTTTAGACATTAAATAATTTAATTTATTTATGACACAATAATGATGCAGTAATTACCATAATAGTGAAAAATTAAAATAATTGATATTATAAATACCAAAATAAGTATAATTTGAGACTTTTAATGAATTAAAATAATTTTATAGGATAATATTACAGATTATAATTTATTTAATTAACTTTTTTCGAAGTAATCATTCTGTTATGATTTTTACAAAAGTCAATTATTGAATAGTGTAAAAATTGACATAAAAGAGTTTTTAAAACAAATATTATATTATTAATTGATATTAAATTCCTAAAAATATAAGGTTCGGCCAAGAGACTTATATCATGATATTTTTATCATTAATGGACCACTTGGGGGTCTCTTGGATGTATATTGTATGATTATTAACTATATAATATAAAAATACAAAGTGACATGGTAAGTATCAAACTAATTAACTAAGAGTTAAAACTAAAAGATAAGGTTAATATAATGACCCAAACCTGTCTAGATTGTATTGGTTTAGTGTTTTTAGACCCCTACCCACCTTAAATGTTAAATAATCCACTTTGGATCCATTATAAACCGAATATGAATTTATTATAAAATAATATTTCTAGCTTTTCCAAAGGTGCCCCTCACCCCTCTTATAAAAAGATTCTCACCCTTCTCAATAATTTACTCCTTCAAAGCCTTTTGGGTCGGCCAAACCCTGACCAAATACTCTATCAACTTCCCTCAATTCATCCTAGAGGCATTCATTTAGTCATAGAGCCATCCTAAGGAGCTTTTTTGATCAAATCCAAAGGAAGAACCCGAAGAAGAGGTAATGATTTCACCACCCTTTTTCAAGTTCCTTTCTTCTTCCACTTCTTCTTTCTTTGTTATTACCATTCTAAAATAATGAATCCAGTATCTCCTATATACTGTAACATTATTATAAATATGGTACAACCATATTCAGTATTCTATCCATCCTTTGAATGACATGTCACCATACGTGCGTACGTACGACTTACCGTCTCCACGTCGTGGTGTAATTGTTATTCAATATATTATTATTTGGATTGGTATAATAATGATTTGTAATTCATGTAAATAATAAATATATCATGATAATGATTCTGTATATATGATATACCATCCAATTATATATCATTTTAATATCAAAATAATGATATTTTCGCTCGTGCGTACGTACAGATTACCGTCTCCACGACGCGATGAGATTCATTTCTAAGTTCACCATTCATCGATGATTATAAAAATATATATTACTAATAAGTATGTAATATATGAAATAATAATGCTACTAGATATATATATATATATATAAGTATTTATGCACTTACATATATCTTATTCACTTACTTCTGTTCAATACTATATGAAAACAGAAACAACGTTTATCTGTACGTACGGACTACCGTCTCCATAAACGATGTTTTACATTTCATATATATATATCTATTATACATATTTATATTCTAAATATATATGATATATTTATCATGTTTTATATTCTGGAAGTATTTAAATCATGATCTATTTGATACAACTAAGAGTGACAAGTTAAAACACGTATGATAAAGAAAGTGATTATTACCCGAAATGTTAACTTAACATGGAAATTATTATTAAATGGGTAATATAAAGTCACAAATGAATCATTTATGATATCATAAATATTAATATTGTTATGGTATAATTTAATAACATACTACGATCTTTGTACAGGAGGTTAAACGTACCCTCGACTAAAGGAAAGTGCAAGGTAATGAGTTTTCATCTCACTCCTTATTCCTGTGAGATTCATGCCATATTGCCACCATTACCTTTTGTGTGGTGTATTTACTTCCCATAATTATATTATTTGTGTAATACACTTTAATTTATGTGTATTTACATATTCATTGTATGATACCTCTTTCATGGGTTGTTTGTCTCGTAAGTTACCAAATTGGTAAGGGTTTATTTCGCAATCTCTTCATTATCCAAGGTTGTATATACGTAATAATCTACTGGGATCTCTTATCATCCACATCCATGTTTCTTGAAAATGTATTTCAAAACATTTTAACTATTTACAAGAATATGGGTTAAAGACATTTATACCCTTGTTTGGATTTTCATAAGAGGTTTATAAAGGAATCTTTCCATTGTTTTCCAAACAAGGTCCTTTTTAACCTTTTTGAAAAAATTAAGGTAAGAATGTCTCTTTTTTAACTTATATGGTGGGTGCGGTTATTCTCCACTGTTATTACACCTTTGAAGCTTCCTTCACAAGAATATAAAGATATTTTCAAAATAAAGGTTTTCTTTATAATTATGTGACTTTTAAAAAAAAGAGATATTTCTCTCAAATAGTATTGATTTCATCTTTGTCAACATCCTTTGAAAATTTTTAAACTTGTTTCAAGTTGATTTTTTATGATACAAATCATCCATATTGTATTTAAGGTTTTTTGATATTTTTGACTATGGATGAGTTATTTTTATGCCATTAATGGTTTATGATTAAAGTTTTGACATTTTGTATGTTAGTTTTAATATGAATGTTTATGTTATATTCCATCCTCTTATTAAGATGAATGTGTTGGACTAGTATGTTCCGGGTTGGGGACTAGTAAAAGTAAACCCTCCGGGTTGGTATCCGGTTATTAGAGGCACTCCAGGTTGGTGTCCGGTTATTAGAGGCACTCCGGGTTGGTGTCCGGTTATTAGAGGCACTCCGGGTTGGTGTCTGGTTATTAGAGGAACTCTGGGTTGGTGTCCGGTTATTAGAGGCACTCCGGGATGGAGTCCGGTTACAGTGGCTCTCCGGGTTGGGTTATGGTTACAATTATCCCTTAGGTCTTGTCACGAGGCCTCGACACAGAAATTAATGTTCGACATCATGCATTCCATCATTATGAAAGTGGTTAGTGATATTACATGTGATTATTAGATTAGTAGAATATCCATGTGAATAAGTAAATGGCATTATTTCATTTTATTTCTGCAATATTATGCTGAATTTCAAGTTTAAAAGGATTTTGTTTTAGTTTTATACATTTCCTTAAATGTTTATGCTTATTTTTGAAAGTTTCCACTGTATTGCTTACCCTTACTGAGCATTTGAGCTCACCACTTTCTATGTTTTATTTTTCCCAGGATTCCAAGAAGTGTAATGTGATTGATATGCAGGGATTAGCCAAGGGAATAATGGCGTTCATAAAGATTATTTATGTTGTTTTTTACGTCTTAAAGTGAAAATGTAACATTCATGTATGTGATCTATTTTTCCAAGACTACTAAACTGATTGGTCCTTCGGGACTTGATTCCTTTTAATCATGCCAATGTATTAAAATAATGCACCGACTCTAGGTAGCTGGGGTCGGGGCATTACATTTATAAAAATTTAAAATGGAAACTTTAGTTTTTCATCTAACAGAACATTGAAATTTTTCTTAGTATTGAAGTCTTACACAAATAACTTCCAATTATAAGTATTGGAATACATACTTTCATAAAGTCTTACACTCATTAACTATTACTTAAACTCAGAAAAAGGATTAAGATTATTTGTCAAAGTCTTATGCTCAACATTGAATTCAATTTATTTTCTCAAATACATATGCTTGGAGACATATATAGGAAACTCAATGGATTACGATCAACTAAAGTCATAAAATTTCTAACTCCTCCAAAATGTGTAATTCTTCCAAATAAACTCATGGATTCTAAAAATGAACTCCATAAATCCTTAAACACTCTTAAACATCTCAAATCACATTTTGGAATTTATTAAACTTCTTTAAACACCATAAATAAATTCCCAAACACTTATGAAACATATATACTCCTCTTTGAGTATTTCTATGAAATCATACCAAAATTAGTTTAAAGATTACATATTATCCTTTATAAATCTTCATCTAAGTGTTACCAAACAATTAATTCAATATTAAAACATATTATTGAACTTGTATGGATTCTATAATACACATTAAATTTATTTCTCTATTTAAGTTATGATGTAAAATCTGAAAATAATAGCTCATTGAAACTATTCACCAATACTAGAACTTTACTTACTATAAGACTATTGTAGATAACACCTAGCACTTTAGTACATTTCTTTCACATGAATAATAACACATAAAATAATATAATGTAAAAGGGATACCTTTAGAACCTATCTAGCCCTATGTTCCAAGGAAGACAACTTATCCAAACTCCTTTTCTAACATTTGAGAATACCTTTTTATTTCCAACAAAAGGACCAACTTTTATTATTTACCCAAAACATATGGAAAACACCTCAATTTTTATGTAATGTGTGGATACTCAATCCATAACACATATTCTCTACTCATACATTTATAGTTGATAAAAAATACAACATTAACACCACACAATCCACAAGGTCACTTAAAATAATATCATCCTTAGAAAAAATATAATACGTGAGGATATATGAGTTAAAAAATATAATCATTTATTATTTTATGAAAAAGGATCCAACCTTCAAAAAGGAGTCAAAATATGTGATAAAATTTGAAGCTATGAGAACAGGGAAAATCAAGGAAGTATAGGATACTTAATCAAGTGATTTAGATAGTAATAAATATGATGAATATCTTAATAAGATTGTTTCCATTATATAAAAATGTTTTATAATGTTTAATTTGAATATAAGTATAAATCGATCACAAATTTTTTGGAATTTTGGGAGAACTCGAATTTTTTTCCATGATATAACCAAAAAATAAGGTGGTTGAATCTAAATATGATGAGGAAGAAAAGAGTCCTCAAAATTAAAGGAGGAAAAGAAGAATAATAATAATTTTAGATGTTGGAAGAAAAACTTAATGAGAATATAGAAGAAAACTAATTCATCATGATAGAAAATTGAGTATGTTTTCTTATATAACTTTTATTTAATATTATTAGAACTATGATTGTGAAAATTAGCTCTTAACATGAATAAGAGAATTTTTTTTAATACCATTATCCTTGGACTACCATTAAATTTATTTTTCTTTAATCCTTAGAATTCATGAATAGAAATGATAGTAAAGTTCCATATTACATGCCAATCATATCGTTTCCTACCATACTCTTCGTATTTATCATGATATTAAATATAATATGTGTGAGGGAGAGATTTTGGATGGTAAAAGGGATGTGTTTCATTGTGAAGAGAATAATTTTGGGTGCATTCATGTGATAATGGAAAATGATTAATGTTTTTCTCACTATACTCCATTTTTTCACCTCTTAAAAAATGAAATAATTGGTTGTATATTGGGAAGGTAAAAAGTCGGCATTTTATTGACCTATGATCTTGATCATTTGGGATTGGGTGGTGGATATGATAATTTTACTAAATTCAACTTTTGAAAAAAGAAATAAAAAATAGGGATAATTTATTTACTATAATTTCTTTTTATATTCATGAACTTTCCTTTGACTAATGTTATAAAGTGGGAATATGTCATTCTTAAGAGTATATTTTAATCATACATAACTAATTAATTATCATGAAACGTATTTAAGACAAATACTCCATTTTGAGCCTTTATGTTTTATCTTCAATCACTTACCTACCCAAATCCTTATATTAATTGTACCCTTAAATTAAATAACTCATGATTTATAATGATATTATTATTTACAATGTGTAGATCAAGATGTTTTTTAAGCGTATGGAAAGTGACATTATTTTTAAGAATGATCACAACTCTATTAAATTTCAACCTTGAGTGATGGGAGAAAATAATTAAATCAAGGTATATTTAAAATGACATGAAATTGATAATGAACTTAAGGATATTAATGAAATAAAGGAGTGGTAAGGTCATTTAAAAAGGGAAAAATAAAATACATTATCAGATTTTTTCATTGAAAAATGAAAGGTTGAAGAAGTTTTGTTGTTTACTTCTTGAAAATTTAATTCCCCATAAAATCACTTGGTTTTATTGACATTTGAATTTGAATATTGGTGTGGGTGAGGTTCTATTGTAAATTTGTTGAAATACCATCCTTAAGGAAAAGTATGAGTCTAAGTGTGGGGATATTTGATGTCTATAATTCATGCAAATATTTTTAAGTATTTAATTTAATTAAATTTTTTAATTAAATTAATTAATTTTCCCAAATAATATTTGTTTTATTTATTTTATGTTTAAATAATAGTTTAAATCATTTGATAAAACAAAATAAAAATATATATATGTTCACACGTTGATGATAATTTTTCCTAAGGAAATACGTAATTAAAGGTGTAAGAAAAAGGTGGCCTTAAATGGGACAAAGGAACACTAGACAACCAATAAAGGACTAATACGTATAAATAGGCATGGTTTTACACAAATAATATCTAATAGAAGAGAGAAAAATAAGTAGGTTATAGGAAATTGTGCATGTTGGCACATGCAAGGGATCTGGGGCATGATGTGGTATTATTTGAGCTGCTAAAAACACATCGAGTATGATATACAAGAGATAGATTCTACCCAGATATGATGTGGTACATAGAGACAATTATGTATTGTTCCTAATTTATCAAAATTCACCATGTGTTCACATTACCCACCTCACACATGACTCACTGCTTGTCTCTAGTAAACCGGGCCACCAGATTATCGCTACTAACACCAGAAAACACCATTACCTCTACCTAGAGTGCCTAAGATTGGGCCATCAAACCATTGAAATATTTAAAGATTATATAGAACACCACTAAATCTCAAGGATACCCTATGTAATTATGAGTAATTTATTCTTGATAATGGTAACTCGATCTATCTATTATGAAGGTCAGATGATGAAGATGTCAAAAATAGAGAGCCCAATGCTCATGGTGTACCTTCCTATGAAAAAAGGATTTTTGAAATGATGAAACAATGATCAAAATGGAATTGTGTTCATGTTATATACCTTTTTTGGGAATATAAAACTTTATATTTTTTAGAACACCATGTACTGATCAATGGTCAATGTAAATAATGGAAGGTTGTTGGAGGAAGAAATGAGTCGTGATACACTAAAAAGATACATTCCATATTTGATAGGTAAACTCATAATTCAAAACACCCAATTCTATAACATATTAATAACCATATATTCATGCATGAAGCCTAAAATGGGAGTCACCTTTTCATGGAAATGATCATGGAACCCCATGCATATGAAGGACAGTATGGAACTTCTTAGGCTACATCATGGAAGGATATGAAGTTTTTCACAAGGATTCATTGAACTCAAAACATATTTTGGTTTTTATTGGATGTTATCATGGTTTCATTCACAAAGGAGAATATAAATATATATTTCATAGACACAACTATAAAAACAGATAAGGAAAAACCACTATAGTATTGAGATTTTATGAGTATAATTAAAATTATTCAAACTTATGATATTTTAAGGGAAATTAAAGAGGGTTGAACATAGATATATGGGGACAAAGCCTCATTTATTATTTAAATCAAAGCAAATAACTCTTTTATCTGTGTATAGGGAGACCCATTACATAGCCCGAAGGCCCAGTGGGCATTTAACTGATTACGGTTCATGGACATGTTTTTTTTTCATTTATTTATTTGGTTATTTGTATTTATAATATCCATCCTGAATAACATGAGGGAGTAGTCTTACTTGGGACATGAAATGTAATAATGGGGGATTTTGATAGTGGGTATTCTATTTTATATTAGTCCATGTTGAGTTGTGTATTCCATATTCAACTTCTATATCATTCCTCCCCTTTTATCATAAATATTATTTGTTAATTTTAAGGTAATTTTTATATAAGGAACCGACCTTAAACATTACATAATCTTGAATTAAATGAATAATTCATATTGAGTATCTTTTCAGGTTTAGTGTTTTGGAGAATTAGTCCATAACTATTACATTACATCTCAAAAATTACAATGTAGACACTTCAACTCAGTATCCATTTTTTCATAAATTAAAATATCTTAAAAAAGAAAGTCATGTTTATTTCCATGTTTTAGACATCATGAATTTTCCTTGATCTCATCCTTGACCCTATTCATCTTTAAGTCCTGTAAAAAACATATCAAAACTTGGTATGATCATAAAAAGATCAGTATGGGTTAAAAAACAAGGAAAGAAAACATTATCCCATCAATAAATATAAATCAATGAAACCATAATTTTTAATCATAACATACCTCATGAAATCATAATATTTATTAATAACACAAAGAAATAATAATTCATAAAGGTAACTTGTGGCATACATAACATACTTACATTGTATCTATCACAACTACATAGGGAGTTACGTTGGAATACCCATCACAGTATATTCCATAAATCTCTTAGGAGAAACATTATCGTTTACCTCCATCACGTTACCCAATGCATTGGAGAGCTATCTCGGGTTCACCCACCCTAAGTTTATCACGGAACCACCCATATACATAAACAGTTCCCAATAACCATAACATATTCATTACACATAAAACAAGCATAAAATAAAGATAACATTTCCAAAGTGCAATCACAATATATCATTTCAAGATATTGACATAATCAATGCTTTATCAAACCATTTAAAAAAAATTAATAAATAGATTTTTGAATTAAAGTGTCCCATAACACTTTGAAGATTTTAAAGGGTTTAACATTTTAAAACATTAATTTCCATATAATTAAATCCTTAAAACCATTTTGAAAACATGTACATTAATGAGAAATATTTTTAAGATTAAATCATTAAAACATTTAAAACGATATTTTAGTAAGAGAGTTCCTAACCAAATGAGAGATACTTGAATACAAATAATTGAGAAATAACATTAATAAAAGAATATAATATCATGAAAATAAGTATATTAATGATATAATATGTCAAAGGGAAGTATATACACCATATAAAAGTGAATTGGTGTATAACAACAAATAAGTCTCAATGGAATGTAAATTGGGACAAAGTCCCTTGCAAAGATCATATCCTTAGATCAAGGATAAATCAATTACATAATTATGTGTGAAAAATAAGAATTCACCCAATATAAGTGGATATTAAGTGAAATATATTTATATTTTATTCACACATATTCATAGAGTTACATAATCAATAAATATAATCTTAACCCAAATAATTGAAATTGGGTTAAGAAGTTCCCATACAGAAATTCGATAGCCAAACGACATCACATTAAAATTAATAAAATGAGTTTATGCGATAGAAAAGGGTATATCATCACTTGTATATAAAATTTATAGCAATATGGATATATAAGAACATATCCCAACATAATAATATGTAAATTAAAAGTCATAAAAAAACAAGTCTTTTAAAAAGAGGAGGGTGAAAGGTTCCCTTACCGATTTGGTAACTTACAAAACATACACCCCATGTAGAAAAGATCATAAAATGAATATGTAAATAACCATAAATTAAAGTATATTACACAAATAATACAATCATGGGAAGTACATAAACCACACAAAAGGAAATAGTGGAAAATAGAGCATGAATCTCACGGGAATAAAAGGTGAGATGAAAACCCCTTACCACGTTGTAATCAATCGAGTCGTGTGACCAAAAGTTCATAACCACCAAATGAATCACAGAATACCATGAATATAAATATAATCATGATAATATATGTCAAATTTAAGGACACAATACATGACATGCAATAAATAATTGGTGAACAATGGAATTATCACGAAATTAAAAGTGAGATAAGAAATCCCTTACCTTGTGTCCAACTTGACTCGTTTGTTCCTTGTTCTTACTAAATAATAAAATTAAGTTAATTTATACTTGCATAAGAACATTTTTCAAGTTTATTTTTTATTTTATATCACTTATTACCATGTTATAAATATTATGAAATCATTTAAGTTATTAATGGTCATTTTGTCGATATTTGGTACTTGAGTCAAAAATAAACTTTTTATATTTAAAAGTTGTCCATGTGGTCAAAAGTTCATTATATCCAGAATGATATTCATGATTTAGATATCATATATATCATATATATCAAGTATATATATATATATGTATTTATAACAGTACATAATATTTGGAGATAGGAAATGAAATGCACCGTTTATGGAGACAGTAAGTCATACGTACGCATGAACGCTACTTTCATTTCTATTTCATATTTAATGGAATAAAAAATTAATGATAAATAGGTATATTATACTTCCATTATAATATCATATATAATTTCAGTAACTATATCCTTTATAAATTCCATGTATGGAATCAATGAGTCATATCACTTTGAGGGGGAGACAGTCCGCACTTCCTCAAATGAAATTATCGTGTTTACCCATTATAAAACCATAAAGGTATGCTATAAATGAAAAATAAAGAAGCAAAGAAACAATATAAATATAATATTTATCACATATAAATACAGTTCCATCATAATTTCCACCATAAGAGGTGGTAGGAGAAGATTGAACAATTATCGTTTCATGAGGCAATAGTTCACCGTCCACAGAAATAGTATGTTCTTTATCCATTAGATGGAGGTGTGTGTAAGTGTAGTTAGAATAATTCTCATAAGAAATAGTATATTTAGGATACTGGTGTTGTTATAAAATAAAGTAATAAAAATAGTTTATGGTGTTGGAGAAGTAAAATAAAACAAAATAATTTAAGAGAAGACGTTACCTTTAAATCAGGTATCTCCCTTTGGTTTGATCCAAAAAGTTTAATTTAATTGCCTTATACCTAAGATAAGTCTTCTAGGATAAGGATAGAGATTTAGGGAGATTAATTGGGCAGAGTTTGTATAAGACAAGGGGCTTGATAAGTGTGAGGAATGTGATATAAGTGATGGTTTTTATAAGGGGGAGGAGGGGCTCTTTAGGAATGATTAAAAAATATTATATTATTATATAATGATTTTCGGTTTCTAAAGGTCAAAAACTAATTAAAGTCAAAGATAATATGACTCATGTTCAAAATAAAATCATCTAATAATAATTGGATAGGTTTTGTTTGTTGTTATAATTTTTATAGTCTTATTTATTTAAATCATTCATTAATGAGGTAAACACTGCATCATTATTGTATCATAAATAATTTTATTTATTTGATGTCTAAAAATTATAAAAAAATATATCCTGATGTATGAATTTTTTTAGATTTATAATTATTATTTATAGTTGAAGAGATAACTTATATAACTCCATATGAAATTTTATTTACTAAACGATATATTTTTATGTCATTTTTGTCTTTACTTTAAATTAATTAATATAAAGTGTCATTATCACTCTTAAGTGGATCCATGGGGTCCCAAAATCAAACCAATGATTCCCATGGTCATAAATGTATCGACCAATAGGATTAGGAAACATTTTAGAATAATTTAATATTATTATAATCTAATTTTTTACCCTTATTTATTGGATTTACCCTTTAACCATGGTAAATAAAATATTTACCGAAGTAAATATTCATAATGACTAAAAATAAATGTTACCTATTTAAAAAATTTGGACATCCTGATTCCAAATATGGAATCCATTTTTCCAAATTCAAAACATAGAAGTTGTAGAAATTGATTTAAAATTAATTCCTGCTGTCAAAACAATAAGCGTGTTTTTAAGATATAATAACTTTCAAAAGATTGACACTTTTTTATGTCCAATTTCAAGGTGAAATTAATTCCAATTACCAAAATTGGATTAAATGGTAAAAATATAATCTAATTACACTTTAAAAATAATTAAAAGATAATATAACCATATAAATAAATTATATTAAAAGGTAGTTTGGAATTAAAATACAGCATTTTTTACTATTAATTTCAAAAAATGAACATTATCAGGAAAATACCAAAATTTAATCCAAAGTAAATTTTGATATCCTGATTATAAAGAAGAATTTTATTTTTTTAAATTGAACATATAAAAGTGAAAAAACTAGATTTAAAAAGGGTTCACCATCAAATGGCGGTAAATCGACCTTTTAAAGAATATTAGATTATTTGTGCATAAAATTGGATTCATTCACATTTTAAGCTAATACGTTTTATTGGATGAATGTAAAAACATTTAACAAACATATATTATCATATTATAGTTAGTTATATTCATTCCTTCCAATACAATGACTAAGCGTTAACTACTATTTAAAATAATATTATTATATTATTAGTGTGCAACATAAGGTTTCAAAAATCCTATTGTTGCATATCGGGTACGCCATCAAACATAGATTCCCCTTTAAAGTAAAATTAATATTTAATTGACAAATAGTTAATATGAAAATGTTATATTCTTTATTTATTTGGGATGTTACATCCTTCACCCCTTTTGGGAATTGCGTCCTCACAATTTTAAAATTTGGATTGGAAACTTCATTGAAAGTCTCACATCAGAAAAAAAGTTAATAAAAATATCACTTTAAAATAAAGGAAGAGAAGTACAAAGGTCACCTGAGAAAACAGATACTAGGATTCCATGAAAACATGGATATGGAAGAGAAACTAACTCTCATTGATTAATAGAGAGTGACAGATAACAATATCATGGAAAGTTAACCACCAAAATAACATAAATTTTTTATTGGGTAAAAGTATGATGATAAAAGAGAGATTATAACACTTTTTCTTCAAGATACATTTCATATAGTTGATGAATTTTATTAATAACTAGACTAAGATTGTAATGAAATATACTTACTTCTCATATAGAGTGTCATCCTTTAATAAAATTCTACCACAAACTCACCTTTTCTCCGAACGGTAAGTATTCAAGATGACTTGGTCACACCTGAAGTGCTAGAATAAAATTCTAGAGTATTAAATAATCTGAAAAATATGAACTATATATTTCCCCTATCTTTAGTAATCATCCAAAATCAAATTGGTTAGTACAAGATCAGATAATCCCCAAAAGGATAATCATATATAAAAGGAAATAGCACTCTTAGTCTACAAAATTCAAAAAAAGTACCCAAAGTTCAAGAAAGGCCATTAAATATACAATTGTCCTTAAAATTATTCAAAATAATCCAAACTAATATTGAAACCCAAAACTCAGAAGGATTTAATCACATAGTCTTCCATAGTAAATCTTAACATTTATCTCCAAAAACATTGACTACTCATAAAGTCTCATATTGAAAATTAATTAACCAAATCACATATTCTCCATGATAGGTTAATCATTTACATAGATAACACAAAATCAACTTATTATTGATTTATAAAATCATCTAACTAAAAATAATTAGTCATACTAACCAGGGACTACACGTAGTTCAGTGGTAGATGATAAATCCCAGTCACACTTTGGTTATGGGTTCGATTCCCACAGCTATGTACGATGCGATGGGTTGTCACATGGTCTGTGTGTTGTCCTTTTTCAAAAACTATATAATTTTATAATATTACCAAAAATGAGATAAATTCATAAAAAATAACCATAACATATTTTAACCACAAAGGTTATCTAATAACTTTCATTTTGCATCCCAAAATGTAATAACCTGTGATTTCCTCAAATTCAAGGATCATATAAACCTAAATGGTTCTTTAAAACTATATTCACAAAAGAAAAGATCATTATTACTTGAATAAAATTTTCATATTTCAAAATTTAGGGTTACACATACTATAAAAAGTATTCCAATGTAATCCCACCATCAAAAGAGCCTTAATAAATATCATCCTAAAATCTACCATAACTCATGAAACCCAAATATGTTGACTTATTACTCATTCAACGTTCTTCATGATCCATTAAACATTATTTTCCAACTTATTCTGAAATACATCTTTTTTACAAACAAAATCATGAATCATATCCTAAGATTCAATAATGTCAAAACATCAGTTAAGAAATAATCCATACCTTTCATTGGTCATTGTCAGTTTCCTCATCCTCAATTGGAATGACATTATGTATTGGTAAACATATATATGTATGATCCTGGTGATCCCATTCCTGAACCTTCTTCGCAGGACATCTGTTTGTATAATGACCATGCACACCACATTTAAAACATTCAATTGATCACTCAGAAAGAAATTCTTTCCCTTTCCAAGAGTCAACTGGATTCTTCCTTTTTCCATGGAAGGTTCTTGCTTTATGACCTTTATTTCTACATCTGTAGCATATTTCCTTCCCTTTGAAACATTTTCCTACGTGTTTCTTTTCACATCCTTGACACATAGGTTTTTGAATATACTTATCTTTATGATTATTACCTGAACTTCCTTGGGGATTTTTCTCTCGCATATATGATGCTTTATAAAAATCATCAAGGTTTAGGTGGTCAATCATGACTCCATATAGTTGTATGAGAATAACCACAATAGTTCTCATTGTAGCTCCCATTTAATTCAATTACTCATTCAGAAAACCGTCACAGTTTTCTTCACATCCACTGTTACTTTGGTGCCTGCTAGATCCATCCATTTACTAAAACAAAAAAGGTCAGTGTGAGTATATCAGTAAAATAATCATGTACTGTCTTATTATGAGGGTAAAAACTAAAACATACTTGTTCATGTTATCTTAAACTCACTCTATTTATCTAAAAATACTATGACTCTTTCCAATATGCTAACCATCATAGTTATGTCACTTATGCTTAAATAACACCCTAACCTCTAAATTTATCTAAACCGACCTTTGCTACCAACTATAAGGACCTGGCCTTAAACATTACATAATCTTGAATTAAATGAATAATTCACATTGAGGATCTTTTCAGGTTTACAGTTTTAGAGAATTAGGCCATAAATATTACATTACATCTCAAAAATTACAAAGTAGACACTTCTACTCAGTATCCATTTTTTCATAAAATAAAAACTCTTGGAAAAGAAAGTCATGTCTAGTTCTATGTTTTAGATAAAATTACTTTTCCTTGATCCCATCCTTGACCCTATTTATCTTTAAGTCCTGTGAAAAACATATCAAAACTTGGGATGATCATAAAAAGATCAATAAGTGTATGTACCGGACCTCTCCAGCCCTTTCCTTTGTAAAAAATAAGGCCACTAAGTGTTATGGAAGGAAAAATGTACTTTTCCCACACTTTACAGAATTTTGAAACTACACGCCGTGTAGTTTGAGTACACGCAGTGTACCCCCTTGCCGAGTATACCCCGTGTTGAAGGCCGTTTCCTTGCCGTGTGAAATAAATGGGTACACAACATGTACCTAATACTGCATGCCATGTAGTCTCTCCCCGCGTACATATTACCATGTGTTGACTAGTCAACGACCGTGTGCCGTGTTGGAGCTGTGTGAAATAAATGGGTATACTCTGTGTATCCAATACTACACGTCGTATAGTCCCTCCCCGTGTATGCGTTACCTTCAAGCCATGTGTTGACCAGTCAACGGCCGCGTTCTGCGTTGAAGGCCATGTTAGAAGCCGCGTGGTGACCGTGTGAAACGGCCGAGTACACGCTGTGTACCATAAAGTACACTCCGTGTACTTTTGATTTTCTCACCTATAAAAGGAGGGGTCCCCTCCTCCTTTTCAACTCACCCCTCTCCTCCCCATTCCTCTGAGCAGAGCTATCCCAAGAGACTCGAAGGCTTCTTTTCTTCCATAACTTCTTCATCCGAGCTCCGATTTACAATCTGTCAGTGGCCACGGGATCGTAACGACGAGGCAGAACTTCCGAGATTTGATTCCTTGTCTTTCCTTCGGCCTTTCCTTTCCAACTTCCACCTGAGGAGGTTTTGTCGGTACTCGACAGAAGTGACGGACACCAACGGACGTCTTCTAAAGTTGATCCGGGGGAGCGTTTTGATCAGAACTTGTTGAAGTAGGGATCATACCTTCATTTCTCTAGTTTGTGCATCATGCGGGGTGGGTGTTCTCTTGTTTACGTGAAACACTTTTGAACCAGTTTAATAAAGATAATAATTGGCTTATATAACAGGGTTGGGAAGTTGGGATTATTGTTACTTTATAACCTGTGATATTATGTTGTGAATTGAATGAGCTTATACCTACTGAAAATCATGGTCGTTGGGGGCCTTTGCTTACGCAATTAAAATTTCCCCTCTCCTTATGGATTTTCTTATGGATGGAAACTTTGTGGAATGTGAAAATTGGTTAATCACGTAAAGTTGGATGTTTAAAATCTGGAACACTTGTGTGATCACCCCAGTTAAACAAAATGGAATAATGAACATGTGGGTGTTGTCTTGGATACGTGGCATGTGATGCGGGTGTTTTGTGAGTTGTTGTGGATAGGGTGAGCAGTGGGGCTGTGGTTGACTTGGTTGTGGGTTGGTGTGAATGTTGTGTTGGTAACGGACAGCGAGGCTGCGATAAATGGTATAAACGGGATAATGATGTACGGTGCAGTTGTGGTTATGGAAGTTGGCAGCAGGGCTGCAGGGATGGGTTTGAATTTGAACAGACAGTGGGTTGTGAATAGTAAATAAAAAAAGTGGAAGAGTTAATGAATGGTGGGTCATGGTAATGGAACAGAGTTAATAATAAATGAGGTTGGTTGGTTGATAAGAAGGGCTTGGTTGTGTTGCTTGTGTTTTCCTAGCTTGATTTGTGGATGTCAGGGTTATGTTTTACGAATTATCGATGTGGTTGGTTGTGGATAGTTTCCCAATAGTTAAGGAACTAAATAAAAAAATTCTGCTAAAACGTGAAAACCTAAATGGGGCGGGGGTTGTTTGTTGTATGCATGCTTCATAGTAGCAGTGCCGAGGCACCTGTTCAGTTTCTCTGTTTATAAGCCATAGGTCGGGCTGTGTGTTTGGAATATATATATATATCTGTATCTTTTGTGTTTTATCGCACCCCACCCATGTTGAGCACTTAGTACCGAACACTCCCATTTCATGGGATATGGTGTTTTTACCTTAGTTACTAGCTCCTTCCTGCTCCTTCTCCCCTAGGCCGTGATGGCTTGAGGTGAACTTACACCTAAGACTCTTCGGGTAGGTTTCGATTGGGGTGGCTTTATCCCAAGACTCTTCGGGTAGGTTCTACTATTTCCCAAGAATCTTCGAGATGAGGCCCAGGTGTGTGCGGGCGGGATACGTGGTTGTGAGGCCCAGGTGTGTACGGGTGGGATATGTGGTTGTGAGGCCCAGGTGTGTGCGGGCAGGATATGTGGTTGTGAGTCCTAGGTGTGTACGGGCAGGATATGTGGTTGTGAGGCCCAGGTGTGTGCGGGCGGGATATGTGGTTGTGAGGCCCAGGTGTGTGCGGGCGGGATAAGTGATTGTGAGGCCCATGTGTGTGCAGGCGGGGAGAGTGTGGTAGCGTCAGGACGTTCACCGTTAGGAAGAGAAGATAACTAAAGTGGAATGGTGTGGGGTACCCAATACTTTTGTTCTTATATACTACTACCTGTTGTGATTGTGTTTTTGGTGAGTGTGTCTAGTGAGGTTGGGTGGATAGAATTCCTTTCTAGGTTTCTTCTGTTGTTCTCACGGGACATTAGGATGTCTCCCCACTTGTGCACGAGAGCTTTAGGTTTCCATACTGAGTATACTTGTATGCTCACCCTACGTTTACTTTCAGGTTTCCAGGAGGACTACCTGGGCCGTGCGGGACCCTACTAGTCAGACAATTGGAGTTGTTTCTGTTGTTGTACACTTGTTTCTTTTGGTATTGTACTTTGAGCTTTCTTGTACTTGCACCTTGTTATAAAATTATTTAAACATGCATGTGGGCTTGGTTTGGGTTTATTTCTATACACTTGTTCTTTTACTTTTTGGTGGTTGACTTGTCCTATTTCCCGATCTTAAAATAATAAAAGGGTAATGCCTCCCATATTTGTGAAAACTCATACCCTTGGTGATAGTCGCCATCCCGGGGCCTACTGGAGGTGGGACTCGGGGGTCATTATCTTCCTTTCACCATTGCCAGCTCAGGAGGGGCATCTTTGGTGGGAGGGGGTCATGACAGTAAGGGTTAAAAAAACAAGGAAAGAAAATATTAGTCCATCAATAAATACAAATCAATGAAACCACACTTTTCAATCATAACGTACCTCATAAAATCATAAGATTTATGAATAACACACAGGAATCATAAATCATAAAGGTAAATTATGGCATAAATAACATTCTTACATTGTAGCTATCACAACTACATAGGAATTTATGTTGGAATACCCATCGCAGTATGTTCCCTAAATCTCTTAGGAGAAACATTATCATTTACCTCCGTCACGTTACCCAATGCATTGGAGAGCTATCTTGGGCTCACCCACCCTAGGTATATCACAGAACCACCTGTATACATAAACAATTCCCAATAACCATAACATATTCATTACATATAAAACAAGCATAAAGGAAAGATAAAATTTCCACATTGCAATCACAATATATCATTTCAAGATATTGACATAATAAATTCTTTAACAAACCATTTTAAAACCATTTAAAAACATTTAATAAATAGATTTTTGAAGCAAAGTATCCTATACCACTTTGAAGCTTTTAAAGTGTTTAACATTTTAAAACATTAATGTCCATATAATTAAATCCTTAAAACAATTTTGAAAACATGGACATTAATGAGAAATATTTAGAATATTTAATCATTAAAACATTTAAAATGATATTTTAGTAAAAGAGTTACTAACCAAATGAGAGACACTTGAATACAAATAATTGAGGAATTACATTAATCAAAGCTTATAATATCATGATAATAAGTGTATTTATGATATAATGTGTCAAAGGGAAGTATATACACCATATAAAAGTTAATAGGTGTATAACAACAAATAAGTCTCAATGGAATGTAAATTGAGACAAAGTCCCTTGCAAAGATAATATCCTTAGATTAAGGACAAATAAATGACATAATTATGTGTGAAAAATAATAATAAACCAAATATTAGTTGATATTAAGTGTAATAAAATCATATTTCATTCACACATATTCATATAATTACATAATCAATAAGTATAAGCTTAACCCAAAGAATTGAAATTGGGTTAAGAAGTTCCCATACAGAAATTCGACAGCCTAACAACGTCACTTTAAAATTCAGAAAATGAGTTAATGAGAGAGAAAAGAGTATCTCATCACTTGTATATAAAATTTATAGAAATAAGGATATATAAAAACATATCCTAACATAAAAATATGTAAATTAAAATACATAACAAAAAGAAGTCTTTTAAAAAGAGGAGGGTGAAAGGTTCACTTACCGATTTGGTAACATACGAAACATACACCCGTTGAAGGAAGGATCATAAAAAATGATGTAAATACACATACAATAAAATATATTACACAAAGTATACAACCATGATAAGTACATACACCACACAAAAGGAAATAGTAGCAAATATATCATGAATATCATGGGAATAAAAAGTGAGATGAAAACCCCTTACCACGTTGTAATCAATTGAGTCGTATGAAAAAAAGTTAATAACCACCAAATGAATCGTAAAATACCATGAATATAAATATAATCATGATAATATATATCAAATGTAAGTACACAATACACCACATGTAATAAATAAGTGGCAAACAATGGAATTATCACGAAATTAAAAGTGAGATAAGAAATCCCTTACCTTGTGTCCGACTTGCCTCATTTGTTTCTTGTTCTTCCTGAATAATAAAATTAAATTAATTTATACTTTCTTAAAAAAGTTTTTCAAGTTTATTTTTCCTTTTATATCACTTATTACCATGTTATAAACATTATGAAATCATTTAAGTTATTAATGGTTGTTTTGTCAATATTTGGTACTTGAGTCAAAAATTAACTTGTTATATTTACAAGTTGTCCATGTGGTAAGAAGTTAATTATCTCTATAATGATATTAATGGTTTAGATATCATATATATCATATATATACATTATATATATATTTATGTATTTATAACAGTACATAATATTCGAAGATAAGAAATGAAATGCACCGTTCATGGAGACGGTAAGCCATACGTATGCATGAATACTACTTTCATTTATATTTAACATTTAATGGAATGAAAAATTAATGATAAATATGAATATTATGATTCCAATATAATATCATATATAATTTTATTAACTCCATCCTTTGTACATTCTACGTATGACATGAACGAGTCATATCACTTTGAGGGGGCAGTAGTCCGCACTTCCTCGAATGAAATTATCGTGTTTACCCATTATGGAAACCATAAAGATATGATATAAACGAAAAATAAAGAAGAAAAAAAACAATATAAATATAATATATATCACATATAAATAATTTTCCATATTAATGGCCAACATAAGAGGTGGTAATAGAATATTGAACAATCATCATTTCGTGAGGCAGTAGTTCACCGTCCAATGAAACAGTATGTTCTTTATCCATTAGATGGAGGTGTGTGTAAGTTTATTTAGAATAAGTTTCATATAAACAACCTAGTATGTTGAGGATAGTTTTTTTGTTATAAAATAACTGAATAAAAAGAGTTTAGGAGGTTGGAGAAGTAAAATAAAACAAAAGAACTTAAGAGAAGATGTTACCTTTAAATCGGGTATCTCCCTTTAGTTTGAACCAAAAGGTTTAATTTAATTTCCTTATACATAGGGTAAGTATTATAGGAGGAATAGAGGGATGTCGGGAGAGTAATTGAGTAGAGTTTGGATGATCCAAGATTATTTATAAGTGTGAGGAATGGGATAGAAGTGAGGACTTTTTATAAGGCGGATGAGGGGCTCTTTAGGAATGTTTAAAAGATATTATTTTATTATATAATGATTTTCAGTTTCTAACGGTCCAAAACTCATTAAAGTCTAAGATAAGATGAATCATGTTCTATTAAAATCATCCAATAAGAATTGTACAGGTTTTGTATATTGTTTTAATTTTTATAATCTTATTTATTTAAATCATTCATTAACGAGGTAAACACTGCATCATTATTGTGTCATAAATAATTTTATTTATTTGATTTATAATAATTATAAAACAAATATCATGATGTAGGAATTTTTTTATCTTTATAATGAATATTTATAGTCTAATATATAACTTATATAACTCTATGTAAAAATTGATTTACTAAAAGATATATGTTTATGTAATATTTGTCTTTACTTTAAATTAATTAATATAAAGTGTCATTATCACTCTTAAGTGGCTCCATGGGGTCCCAAAATCAACCCAAAAATTCCCATGGTCTTTAATGTGTCAACAAATAGTATTAGGACACATGTTAAGGTAATATAATATTATTATAATATTTTTTACCCTTATTTACCGGATTTACCCTTTAACCATGGTAAATAAAATATTTATCTAAGTAAATATTCATAATGTATAAAAATAAAAGTTACCTATTTACACAATTTTGAACTCATTATTCCTAATATGGAATCAATTTTTCCAAATTCAAAACACAGAAGTGGCAAAAATTAATTTAAAATTAATTAACACTGTCAAAATAATAAGCGTGTTTTTAAGAAATAATAACTATCAAAAGATTGACACTTGTTTATGTCCAATTTCAAAGTGAAATTAATTAAAATGAAAAAATTTGGATTAAATGGTAAGAACACAATATAATTATAATTTTAAACTAATTAAAATATTATCTAACCATATAAATAAATTAGATTAGAAAGCAGTTTTGAATTAAAATACAATATTTTTGACTATTAATTTAAAAAAATGAACATTATTTTGAAAATACCAAAATTTCATCCAAAGTAAATTTTGATGTTTTGATTATAAATAAGAATTTAATTTTTTTAAATAGAACATATAAAAGTGACAAAAACTGTATTTAAAAAGGGTTCTCCATCAAAAGGCGGTAAATCGACCTTTTAAAGAATATTAGATTATTTGTGCTTAAAATTGGATTTATTCACATTTTAAGCCACTAAATTTTATTGGATGAATGTAAAACCATTTAACAAACATATATAATCATATTTTAGTTATTTATATTCATTCCCACCTATATAACGACTATACTTTAACTACTATTTAAAATAATGTTATTATTTTATTAGTGTGCAACATAAGATTTCAAAGAAACCCGTTGTTGCGTATCAGGTACATCATCAAACATAGAGTCCCCTTTAAAGTAAAATTAATATTTAATTCAAAAATAAGAAATATGAAAATGTTATATTCATTATTTACTTGGGATGTAACATTCTAAATAAACAACTAGTTGTTCTAATCCACACATAACCATTGTATGAATTATAATAGCTATGCTTAAATATGATATTAGATCACCTAAATGCTTGATAACCCAAAGTAGCTGACCATATAAAAATGGGAATTGATGTGTTCATGAGAGAGCACCGAGAATAAGGGTTTACTTATATTCAACTCTGTAGACAACATGACTAAATGAATTATCACTTCACCCACTAACACATGAACTCGAAATTAAAAATCTTGGTATGTTCTATCGATTGTGATCTGAAAACATATACTTTGATTCTAATTTTCACACATTAATTTTCTTAAATTTTAATAAATAATATCAAGGGATTGATACTAAAACATACCCTTTACTATGTTCATTTATTTAGGAGTGATTAGTCTTAGTTTTTTTATAAATTTTTAAAATTTAATGAAACCTGTGGGAATTAATTTTTCCTTTAGGCTATAAAAATGAACAAATCCTAAAATTTGTTATGAGAATGATATCTCATGGTTGGTTTTTTATGTATAGTATGTATGAAATTGATTAAATACCTCTTATTTTGTACATTGGGTAAGCTCAAGTAGACTTTGTGGGGAATAAATAAAGGTTATTTACTAAGGAAAATCATATGGTGTAATCCTTCACTCATAAGTGGCTTAAGTTAATATTTAAATGAGGACAATTGATTTTATTGGTGAGATGAGGAAGATATTTGTGAGGTGAGAATAAACACATTTACCTTTTTCATTTATAATCAATTGGGGGGAGAAACCCATATATTTATATAATTATTTGGAGGAATTGCGAAAACACAAATATGGAGATTGTTATTACCAAAGAGTTTGGTTATATTTTTTTGTTAATATGTTAATATGTGTTTGGTGTAATAAGTTGTTATGGTTTGAGGTTTAATCTTGGAAGTTCTTATGTGGATAGATTCAAGACAATTGGATGTAATAATAAATGTGATTATTATTACATTGTTCTTCAAGGAAAATAAAGTCAATTGTTGGTGAGTTATAGAACATTTTACACAAAATTTGATAGAATATGGAAGACCTAAATATTGATTAATAAAGGCCTTAAGTTTTTGAGAAGTGTTTGATAAGGCCTTGAATTATCTTGAGTTGAAATTCCTACCTATTTAGAGGTAAATTGTGAATTACATTACCAATGTGAAGGTAAATCCATATAATTATAGGTTGTATAAAGGAAAATCGATATTTCCACCTCCTATATAAAGGTAGTCCAATTCACCATGTAAAGTTAAATGATATATTTCAATACCTATGTAAAGGTAAGCCCAAAATTTCACGAGTTGGCGTAAAGGTAATCCAAACATTATACATACTACATAGAGGTATTCTGTGAAGAGAACTACCTACATAAAAGTGAACAAGTGTAGCACCATAAAACCACACTCCCAAAATCTAGTGTGAATAAATACCTACTTTATATACTGACTTTGAAATCAACCAGGGTGACCAAATTTTAACCATAAAAATTAATATCACACTAACAAATATTTATTCACTTACATTATAAGTACCTTTTAAGTTTATAGTTTTAGAGATTTTAGAAAAAATTATAACTAATAAATCCTCTATACTTCTCATAAAATAGACATTTTTACACTATATAAGAGACTAATTATTCTAGGATAAGTCTTCAACATATCCCACAAAATTTCCTACACATGATATTTTTATAGACATATAATGTGTATTAATTTTCTTCATAACTTAGAGAAATAGAAATATAGAGAGGGGTGAGCTCAAATACTCAGTAAGGGTAAACATAAGTGATAACAATCAAAGATCAAAAGTGAGTATAAGATGAGAATAATTAATATGGTAGGAATATATTATCAAAATAAGTCTACAATCAAAAGAAACTATGATCATAACATACCCATGGTTGACTTATCAGTAAATAAGTGCATGGATAATAATAACTGTTTCTATAGTGTTGTAATTCAGAATGAAAGACAACAAGATCCATGATATAATCCAAGACATCATGTTCTTATACATCATGATATTACCATCAAGGTCCTGTTTCAGGGAAATATTTTGTTTGAGGTATCCATACACCAAAATACCCAAGCTATTTCATCTCATAAGGCACATCGATTCATCAAGGGGATATTGCAAGACTTAACTATCACTAATTATGTCTAATGAAGTCATTATATGAAGAAATAAATAATTTATATAATAAATAATAAATATTAACTAATAATCAATAATCATTTATATTGGAAAAATAAGTATATGGATTTTCAATATTTCCCTAATCAATAAATGGAATAGATTTTCATGTAGGAATACCTAAAACTAACACCTTATATAGTAAGGGGCATCTGGTGAATTCAATAATTTATACATTCAATAAACATATGAAATCTATGTGAATTACCTTCAAAAAATGTATTTAAAATAGGGTTTTTCACATAGGAAAGGCATTGAAAAAAATCAGGCCTATAATAGAGTAAAATTTAGAAAAAAAGGCAATGATGTATTTCTATAAGTATGATCCCCCAAACAAAAATTTTATGATAGGAATTATAAATTAATATTTATCTAATATATAAACCATAAAAAGGAAAAAAGTGGATAAATTTGAATCTTATATCAATGAAACATAAATAATATGAAAACACCCTTATAGTAATGGTAATGTAGGAATAAAAAACATGAGAGGGATATGATGAAAGAAAAATATAATTAAATCAAATATATTAATTATAAATTAAGGAAATAAGGTATTTAATACTCTATATAAAATAAAATATGTTGTATAATATCAAACATGTCTCATGGAATTAAAAATGGAGAAAAATAACAATTATTACTTTAGAAACCTTAAAATCAAAACAAATTGATGGAAAAAATTTAAAATAAAATATTAAATAACATTAATAGTGAGAGGATCTTGATAAAAAATATCAAAGGGTAATAGATTCACTATTACAAAGAAAACATGGTGTATAATAAGAAATACATCTCAAAGAGTGAAAATATTAGACAAAGAACCCTTACGACTTGAGTATAATATAAATAAAAATACTTTAAAGAGAAAGATATTGAAACTGAACTTTAAATAATATGAAATATAATTCATGATATAATATAACAAACAGGTAATATATACACCATATATAATTAAACTGGTTCATAATAAGAATCATATCTCAAGAAATAATAATTGAAACCATGATACCCATTTCAAGTAACATAATATTTGAGGTAAGAATAATTTGATAATGATATTATAAGGAATAATTGTAGAACCCTATAAAATAATGAATAAATAAATTTTTTTATTAGTTATAATAAATAAAACATGGAACAACATAGTTCAATAAGAATTTTTGTAACTCAATAGAAGAAAATTAAGTTTGCACAAACCCTTACCATGACCCTTATTCACTTTTTGAATTCACCTAAATTCATGAATAATAAAATTATATTTATTATATACCATTTTTGGAAACTTAATAATCCATACTAAATTTACTAAGCACCATTTATTATCATATACTATTTACATGTTATATATTTGTTTCCTATGTATGTTATTTTGTAAGAAAATTTAATTGGTGTCAACTTATCTGGGTAATTTTAGCAATCAAGCATGATATTTTAATACTAATTTAAATAAATAATATAAAATTTACATAAATATAAAACAATAATTATTTTTTTAATAACATATAATTACATTAATATTAAATTTCCCATATTCATCCATGATATATGTTTATAGAATAGTTTATGTTAGTGGTTAAACCGACCCAAAGAGGAACACTTTATTACTCAATGGGTGAGTGTGGTTAAGGAAGTATAAAATATCATTATAAAAAATGATAATTATATAATTTATATCTTTTTATGTTTTTGAATCATATTTTAAGTGGTTTTTATAAATAATAAAAATTAATATGAAAAATAAAAAAATGCTATTTTGTGGAGGCAGTAGCCCACACAACCCAAAATCAACGTTATTTTGTTTTTATATGTGGATGGAAAGGAACAAGCAATGGTTGTTACATTAATATAATTAAAATTAAGTATACTGATGATAATTACAGAATTATTTTTCTATGGTTAGGTTAGTTTTAGAAGATAAATATTATAAAGAAAAGTACCAGGATTAAGTAATTATCACATTGGGATCTTGAACTTTATCTTGAAAGTCTCCATGTGAATGAAGGTATTAAGAAAAATAATTGATACCAATGAATTATTAAATTGAGATAGATTTATATTAGGATACAATTTTAATTATTTCAAGAATAAATTTTAAGGAATGGGTGTGTCATGAAGGGTTGGAGGTCTCCTCTTTAATATGAAATGAAAAAGGAACTTTTGTGAACACCTTTTATTTTTCAATAATTGAATAATATTATTCAAGTGTAAATGGTTCATAAAGTGATAAATAATGGATTATGGGTTGAAAAGTTCCCTATAAATCCTCAAAAAATAATTTCAAAACATGTTTCAAACATGTTTGATGTCATTTGTTCTTATATTTTTATTTTTACCTTTTTTGTTTTATCCAAGGTAAGTAGTTTTTACCCAAGTAAATTATGTTTTAATAAAAATATAAAATAACACCTATTAAAAAAATTGGGTGTAATTAACCTAAATAAAATATCCATTTAATCTTATTAAAATTTTTATTTATATAAAATTAACTTTTAAGTTAAAAAATTTTATATATTGAAAAACTATTTTTTAGAAAAATGATGTTTTAAACATTATGTGTTCTTAATATTATTTATAATTTAATACCATTTAAATGTCAATTAGTATAATTATATATGTTTTTAACCATAATATAAAATTAATTATTTAATATTGATCAATTTAATTTATTATATGTAATCTTAGTACTCATACATTTCCACACAAAAATTAAATTAGAAATATTACATAATATGATCACATTGATCTAAAATCTGAAATCCATTTCGATATAATTAATTTCTACAGGTGATGATAATTTATTTTTTAAATAACCGAACAGAAATAGTTTTTAGATAAAAATATTACTTATGTTCATAAAATTTTAAACAAATGTTTTATAAATTTAGAATGGTATTTCAAAATTTATATTATTACTCATTAAATTATTATTAAATAAATTAAAAGGTTTTACAAACTTATAGGTCTTGAATATATAATGATAACGTTATAAAAGTTACAGTTTTGTACAAAAAATTATTTTTCACTATTCGACTGAAAATTAATTATTTTAGAAAAGTAATAACAATTTATATTAAGCTAATAATTACCTTATAAATATAAGAATGAAGTTTTTTATCAAATTAAAATTATAAAATTTTGGATTTTAAATTTTAAATAATAACATAAAAATATAATTAAAACTTTTTTCATAGAAAAATAACATTTTTTTAAAATATTAACTATTATTATTCTTATTTACAATCAATTATTGATAAAATTTTTCCTAATATATTATTGATAATAATATATATTTTATCCATAGTGTTTTTAGTTTCTTAAAATAAACACATAAAACATCAATTTTTAAAAATAATTCATTTTAAAGAATAAATGAATCTTATTAGTTATTTAGCTACACTAATTTAATTTACCAATTCCTTAACATTGATGATGAATTTATTTTTATTTATAAATATATTTCTTAATTTATTTACATCTATTTCTACCCTCCAATTCTACAGCTAAAATTTAATGATCATATATTATTTCATGGTTTATTTTTGGTTTGGTGTTATGTGCATCATAAGCTATGAAACACATTAGGTTCTAAAGGAAATAAAATATGTAATATTTAATCTTGTGGTGTTATATTATCCACCCTTGAATAAATTGCATCCTCATAATTTTTAATTATTTTTCTGAAAGAAAACAGTTGAGTGTATCCACATGATAGACAAGATCTATGTTTTAATTTCTAATGTGATATCAAACTTATTATTTTCGATACTAAGAAACGCATTATTGGGTATTAGTACCTATATGATAAAAGTAATTTCTATAGGATATTCATAGTCAATATCGTTATATGATCATGGGTTTATTTAAGACATTTATTGAGATTTATCAATGTAGAAATTGATATGAGAATTTTTCAAAGAGAGATAATCCATTCCTAACACCATATCAAATTAAAGAAAAAACTAGAACCATAAAAGTGGCTTCGTACAAACCTTGAAGAATTTTTAAGCATAATCATACCACTAGGTTTTTTATTTATAACTCAATATCCAATATTTAGTGAAAACCTACATGTTATAATCCATTGGAAAATATAGAGTGAAGAATACCTATCCCATACAATAATATTCATTGCATAGGATTTTCCTTATTTCAATGTTCTAGATGATCCTTGGTGACTATTTTCCCCACCGACCATTAGATTAGTGCATTCCTCTAGTTCTGTTTTGTTATTTTCATAAAAACACTTTTAAATGATAAGTGAGAACTTTAATAGTATCCCGAACAATGACTTATACTACATGTAGAGAAAACAAGAACAACTATAATAAACCACTAAAGGTCATAGTGGGTGGTATCTCTATCACTATAGATAGTCGATGACATAATTACTTTCTAACACCCCTAGTAGAATTTGAACTACTACTCAGAATACAATAAAACCACTGAAATCGCCATTGAGGATACACCGATCCACCACCCAGCCGACAAACTTGAATGAAACCATAATGGGATAGAAACCACACCCAACTAAGGGGAAGAAATAAACCAATAAAGAACAAGATTAACCCAAAATAGAAAACAAATTCACATCCCAATGTAGAATTAAGGTGTTAGAATTTTGTAACCTGGGAAGGCTCCATATTATTGGGAATTTTTTCCAGTTGGAATCCTCATATAATATCTCCTTATGAAAGGAATCCATCATATCCAACCTCATAATGAAATCCTCTATAGAGATCTTCCTTTCATTAAATCCTCAAAGTAAAATGCAGGACTGAGTATTAATCCATGTCATTTTCTACTTAGTTTCAACTTCACAGATCTTTTTTTCATCCACTTTTGGTCTTCCTTGGAAGAATTGATAGTGAAATAATATTACTTTATTTATTCCTTGTAGTTCATGAGGATGATCATATAATGTACTTAGGCTACCACTAGTTCTTCCAAAGAGCTAAGCGACCCTCCCCTATTAGGAATGTCATAATTGTTTTCTATCTCCTTTAAATATTCTTTTGGGTTCAATCAATTATTTTCTTCCATTAGTGAGATTTATGTAGAAGACTCTTCTGGAGGTGAAATATTATAATAAGTTGAAATCTGATCTATTTTTTACCATCCACAACAACTTTTGTGGAAATCTGAATAATATATTTTTTGGATTAGAGCATTGATTTGTACAGTTCCCAATTTCATTGTAATTAAAATAATGATTTTTTTAAGCCTATCTCTTTCCCCCACACCCATGATATTGATTACATTCATTTTCAAACTTATAGTTAATTATAGTTCTATTTAAGAAACCCCTAAAGTGTTTCTTCATATGTTCTTTACATGTCATAAATTTAATCTTATTTCCTTCATCCTATTTGTAACCCAAAATTCCATGAGATTCTACCTTTCTCTTATTTAGGGTATTTGTAGATTCAGTTATATTCACAGTATTAATTATAATTATTAATAGATTGTTTTTTGCAATAAAAATATTTCTCACTCCAACTCTTATCCTATTAGGTTTCTTTTTAAGAAAATATCTGTATTGTCCATGGAATCTACTATTAACTTGGTTCTTTGGGCTCAAACCATTACTAAAACCAAAAGGAGTTAACATGAGTGGTGAAAAACATAATAGAAATATTGTAAGATAATTAATTTTAACATCAAAATGTCTTACTCTTGGATATTATTACATTATATTTCAGTTCAACATAAATTAATTTCAATTCAATATAGGTTTCTTTAGGTTAGGTTATCACATATTCCTTAACCAAATTCTATAACATGTTATATACTTTATAATTTAATATAAATAAAATTTTATTTTTCAATAAATATTCTCTGGGAGTGTTTATCCATTTTTATAGTCTTAGACCCACTCATTGTGCACCATAGTGAAGACTAAGTTAGTGATTAACAGACCTTTTTTAGGGTGATTACCCCTAGGTGCATCTGTGACAAAACTACACCCACTTTCCAATATCTATAAAGGGATGTAATTTCTAGGAGAACCAAACAATATCTAATTTACTAAAACTTATGGATTTTATCATATTATTATAGTTATCTTTTATACATATCCCCAGGGTTTTCACTAAACATCTATTATCCCAATTTAGGTGACCCAAACATTACATACATAAATATTACATCATTTTCGATGAATATTCAATTCATATCATAATAATACAAACCCTATAACCATAAATTTTTAGTGTCTTTGAAGACTATTTACCTAATCATCTTATTTGGTGAAATATTTTTATCATCTCTTCTAAATTTCTTCTCACATAGTACACTTCTTTATCATACCCTACTTAAAACCATTCTCTATAACCTTAGGAAATGAAACATAATAAAGGGTGATATTAGATTATTAGTAAGGGTAATCATGTGATATATCATTCAATGATCATATGTAATAATTACATTATAATAAGGGTATGAAAATACGAGCATAAAATTTGAAAATTATACTTGGTAATTCATATAACATAATAATGGAATAAAGATTTGTAAGATCATATGAAATTAATCATATAGGAATAAAATATCATGAGCCATGAGATCATATCATAAGAATAAGAATATGTCATAGAGGTTGGAATAAAATTTTTGGAATTATTATAATCATAGAAATATCATGTCAGGGATACCCACCAAGACATTCATCACATATTTTTCTTAGGCTAACCCCAGTGTACCTATTTTGGGATTGGGATAACCTTTCATGCACACTTATTGGGATTGGGGTGACCACCAATGTACCCTATTTTGGGATTAGGAAAACTACCCATGTAAATATTGATATCATAAAACATGAATCACTACCAAATTAATTGGAGGTCTCTAACAGACCCACCCATCACATAATCATAATCCATTCATATGTATTCCATAAGATCTGGATAATATTTATCATTTCTTTATATCTTAACCCATGGAAGAGAAAATGGATTTCATACAGATTTCATTATCATAATTATTAAAAATCTATTGAAATAAATATTATTTTATCATTAGATCATATCCCAAGTGATGAATAAGTAACATTAATAGATATTGTCATAGATAAAAATACCGTTCAAAGATCACTGAAATATTTCATGAGAAAAACAATTTTTTTCATTTTGAAAACACTTATTTAAAATCTATAAAATTCAATAATATTAGGAAAAAAATTCATCTTAAAATAAACATGTAAATTAATTTTAAAAGAAAATATTATTCATGATGGTGGAAAAAGTTTTTCATAAAGAATATGTTAAAACAAAAATTCTTTTTATACCTTTAGTAAAAATTACCTCATTCAGAAAATGACAAGATAAACCTTTTAAAAAAATTTATAGAAAATTAAATATGGGTAAATATGAATTTAATAAATCATTGTAAAATAGAAAAATCATTTTTTAAAAAATTAAAATTAAAATATAGACATGGAAGAAAATGATTCCCGACTGAATATAAAAAAGTTAATTTTCATTAAAAAAATTATTTCAAACTTTTGAGTACTTAGAGATATAAAAATGAATGGAATTTTTTAATTTTCATAAATAAATATAGGATAATAAAATACACAATATTTTTGAGATATATATAATATAAATCCATCATCATAAATTTAAGCATAAACAATCCTGATATAAAGTGAGATTGAAACATAAAACCCTTACCACTTTGGTAACATTTGAAACATAACCCCATTGAAATAAATAACTTTAAATTAAACCTTTAATAACATTAATATAAATATATTCATGATATATCATATCAAATTTTTATTATATAAACCACACAAAAGAAACAAGTGGTAGAAATAAAAGTGAGATGAGAAACCCCTAACTTCAGGACCAACTTGCTTCGTAAACACTCTAAAATTTTGTATAATAAATTTATAATTATTATAATTATATACCAGCACCATATTAATACTTGTAATACCATAAAGTTATTTCTTATAACATCTTATAACCTGTTCATTGATAATATTTCATTATCATCATTATTTTGGGTGTTAATTGCTTTATTTTTTATGTATTTTTCAGTTGGGATGTTTTTGTCCTTGTATATTCATTAGAATTACATAACCTCTATAATTTTATTATTTATATAAATATAATATATATTTTTTATATACATATTTTTAAATTTCTATAAAATTTATATATAGAGAAATAAATTACATTGTCCATGGATATTATAATTTATTCGTATGCATGAATGCTGATTTCATTTTCTAATGAAGAGAAAGAAAATATATAAATAATATTTTACCACTAAAAATATATAATTATATCATAAATATCATATATATTTATTGAATCCATCATTAAATACATCATCATGAGGCGATGATATAAAATGAATCATATCTCTATGTGGAGGTGGTAGTCCACATGTACACACAAGTGATACTTTCATTTCCCATTTGAAGTAAAAGAGGTGGAAAATGGTTGTCCCATAATCATAATAACATGTAAGTATGTTTTTGATATTGGATTAAATATTTTAGTATGGGTATAATAAATTTAAAGGATATATAAGAATAAATAAACTTTTAAACAGTCGGGTTAGATGATTACCTCTTCTTTGAGTGACCTCCTTTAGATTATAATTTAAGCCTTCTTAAACCGGTCTTAAGGTAAGAAAAAGAGATAAATAATGAGGTTAAGGAATCTAAGAAGGTTTTTGGGAAGGACTATTCTGATCTAGATGGATCAATGTTTGTGAATAAGGGATTATAAGAGGTGCCCTTTTATAAGTGAGGGGAGGGACACATATGGAATTACAAAAAATGATAAAATAATATAAATTCATTTTTTTGTGAAATTGGTAAAAAATTGAAAATAATATAAATATAAGATAATATAAGGTATAGATTTATTGAACCAATAATATTTATACAAGTTTAAGGGATATTTTTACCCTTATATCTTGGTTTAACCCCCATTAAGCTTATTTAAACTGTAACGTCCCCGACCTTCGAGCCACTGAACTGGTGCCCCGAGATGATTCACTACTTGACCTCAAGCGTGGATCCCCACATACTCGATGTTTCTGACTAGAATCTAGGGTCTAGTTAGTCACATGGAGAGACTATACCCTCTTTACCATAGTAATCCACAATAGATAACATATAAAGTAAATGAAACAATAAACACTAACCAATAAACCTTCATAACCAAACATGTCACAATATTGGGTACAAACCAAAACCAACAATAAATATTCCATGTCATGATAATAGTTCCAAAAGTGAAGAAAAGACAAAATAAATACAAATAAATTAATCCCCAAAATGGTCATGACTCTATGTATACAACCTCATCCATGCACATCCAAGCCTAACTAAACTCCAAAGCATATGGCCTTTGCCCTTGTCCTGACCTGCAACCAAGAAATATGCTCAAGTACCCAAAGACACCCAAGAAGGGTGTGATTAGAACTCAGTAGGCTACCACTAATGATATATACAAAATATACAGTCTAATGGATAGTTCATGTAAGTAATAAATAAATGAATAGGTAAACCAGAGTTAACTTAGATACCACTAGGTAACAATATTCACTTTAACCATTTATATCATCATATCTATTTTCATCACTTATAACATCTTCATCCCTTAATTTATTTCCATTATGTTTTCCATGGGTTAGGAATTTACATTATTTACACAAGTTAATTCACTACACTTACCTTGGAGCATCAGTCTAAGTATCCTCTACCAACTCTCATCACACTTACCTTGGAGCATGAGTCTAGGTATCCTCTAACAATTCTCATCACACTTACCTTGGAGCATTATTCTAGGTATCCTATACCAATTCTCATTATAGTTACCTTGGATACTCAATCTAGGTAATCATCCAATGCAACTATTATGGCCCTAGAGCATTAGTCTGACTCCCTAACCCATGCATTCTAGTGGCAGGGTTTAGAGCCTCAGTCCAACCCAACCCATGGGAGTAGATCATCAATCACTACCCATAACTAACAAGCCACATGCACATGTTTCTTTATACATTTACCACATATACCAAATCACAACCATAAACATCAAATACACATAACAATCACATTTCATATCCCATTCAACATATAATTCATCATCACACCTTAAAACATTAACGTAATGAAAATTCACATTCATTAACCAATTTATCATGTTCATAAATCTATAAACATTTACCCATTTAACATGTTCATTATTTAACTCACATTTTCCCACATGTTCATTTCAAGTAAAAATCATAGGTCACTTATCACAATCACTTAATTTCATCCAAACCATTTCATATTAAGCTAAACAATCCATTATACATTATCAAGCCCAAACAAAACAGTCATCATTCCCCCATTAAATTAAACTAACATATCAAAATTTTCTCCATGAGGTCTACTTTATCAAAATAATCTTATATATTCTTAACCATACAATGTTTCATGTCCGGGAATGTTGGCACACACCATGGGTGGCCCTAATCCAGTATAATCAAACTCAACACATCCCATAAGGATCATGGGGGGTTCAAATTTTAATTTATTCAACAATTTCTCCAAATCCATTTAAGGGCACCAAATTCACAAGGGAGAACCATAAACACAAATAAACATGAAAAAGTCGAATTAAAGACTATGGGATATTAATTATAGAGCACCAACCTTGAATATGAAGACAACCACATGCTTAACCTTAACCTTAGATATGGAATCAATCAACATTTGAATCTATAACCTAAGATCCTCTACAAAAATAGGGTTTTAGGGATTCATAAGAATATGGAGGAAAAGACATTCCCTAATCCAGAAAAACAAAAAAAGAGGAGTGTTAGATTTACTCGGAGCTTTAATCCACACCCAACGACACTCCAAACAGAGAAGAATCGAAGGAGAACCACCCTTGAGAAGCTTGGGCCATTTTAGTTCATCACTAGGGTTATAGGAGGAGGAAATGGGGAATAAATTGGGTGAGGATATTAAAATGAAGAGGGGGAAATCTATAAAGTCACACTTTTAATGAGCCACACAGTTTTCCAAACCATACACTAATTATGTGCCAGCCTCTGTCCAAGAAGGGTCCAAGTCCCACAGTTACCTAGGGAGACCAAATGGTTTGAAAAAACATTCACCAACTATGCAGAACACCTGTTCCCATGTTTTTATGGTTTGGATCTCCCCCTCTCATAGTTTTCTTAACCATATGCCAACCATGCAACTTGCACAGATTATTCCATTTTTTCTCTATCTTGTGCCCCAAACCCCAAGAACACCTTGTAGGACCCTCATACACCTGGTAAAAATTCTATTAACCTAATTAAAAAGATTTAAACCAAAATTTAAACAATTAAATAACATTATAACGCCTAGTATCTTACAACCTCCCCAACTTATAACGACTCATCCTTGAGCCGTACTTCCAAGCATCACTGAGATTATGAATAAAAGAGATCGGGACACTAGGCCCAGGTATCAGACTCTCTCTACAAAATTTCATCCTGATGATTACCATGCCACAACAGAACATGAACGAAAGGTATATTCTTGTCCCACAAGAATTTCTCACTACGATCCAAAATAAACCAAATTCTTCTCATAGGACACATCAAGCTCAAGCTCAACATCCTCAACATAGATCACATGAGATGGGTCTCAATGATATTACTTAAGTTGTGATACATGAAAAACATTGTGAATCCCACTATACCACTTTGGAGGATCCAATTGGTACACCAATAGACTGATCCTCTCTACAATCTAAAATGATCCCACATACCTAGACACTAACTTCCCCTGTTTCTGAATCCAATGGTGACCCAACCTTGGTGACACCTAAAGAAACACATGATCACCCAACACAAACTCAAGAGGTATATTTCGTCGATATTCATATGAATTATGCCTACTCTAATCTATTTATACATGTTTCCAAATCAAATGAACCTATTCCATTGTGTCATACAAGAGACTCGGTCCCAAAAACTATAATTCCCCAACCTATAACCAACACAATGGATATCTACATGGCCTACTATTGAGTTCCTCATATGGTTCCATCTGAATCATAACCTGGAAAGTAATTTTGTAGGAAAACTCAAAAAGTTTCAAATAATTCTCCCACAATCCACCAAATTCTAGGACACAAGCCCTCAACATATCCTCTTGGACCTGAATCGCACTCTCAAATTTCCTATATATTTGCAGGTGAAAATCCATACTCAAAAACACATGGGTAACACAAACCTTATGTAATACCTACCAAAAGAATGATGTAAAAAATGGATAAAAATATGAAACTATAGTCCACAGTACTCCATGAAACCAAATTACCCATCAAAACATATAACTCACCCAATTGGTTAATGGTGAAGGTATCTTGAATCATCAAGAAATGATCCACCTTAGTCAAATGATCCAAAACTACCCAAATCACATCATTCTTCCAAGGAGTCCTTAGGATACCTAATAAAAAATCCATCATTATTTAATCCCACATACAATCTTTAATGGGACATGGTTGTAAAAAACAAGCAGGTAGCTGATGCTCATCCATCACAAGCTGTCAGGTAAGGCATCACACATTAAATCCTGCGACCTCTTTCTTCATCCCTGGCCACCAATACTTCCAATGAAGATATAGATACATTTTGGTCAAACCATGGTGCACCTCCCAATTCGATGCACGCAAATAATTCATCAACTCTTCTTGTATACATGCAGACACTACAACCTGACCACAAACATACATGATCTCATCATCACCAATAGCCCAATTAGAAGGTGACTACCGACTTTTAATTTTTTCCCTCAAAGAAAAACACTCCATATATTCAAGACACCTCTCCCTATTCTGGATCAAAAGTACAGAGTCAATTGTTAATGAGAAAGGGTCATATTCTCTTTCCCATCCTATAACTATAGAAGCATCTCAACAAACAACAACATTATCTTCCACTTGGAACTAGATTTCTAAACTTCCTAATTGTGAGTCTTCCAACTCAAAGAATCTGCAACACTATTCCCCTTTCCTAGTGTATAATATATCTTGATGTCAAAGTACTACATGTACTCTAACCATATTTACTTCTAAATAGTCAAATCATGCCAAGAGAAGACGTACTTCCAAATTTTATGATCAATATATACAATGAATTGTTCTCCCAAAAATTAGTTCCTCCATCACATTAAGAAATAAAACACCACAACCAACTCAAGATCCTGAGTAGGATAATTTATTTAATAAGGCCTCAATTGTCTTGACTTATACACTATATCCTGATCATCCTACATTAACACTTCAATATATAAAATACCAGACGCATCACAAAACTAGGTATACTTGTTAACTAGCATGGGTAAGATCAGAATCAGTGTGATAGTCAACTGGTTCTCTAACTATTGTAAAGCATTCTCACATTCCCCCTAATATTCAAATTTATGCCCTTCTTAGTCAAATCATAAAGTGGTGTTACCAAATAGTAAAATTCCTTGATGAACCTTTGGTAATAGCCCACCAAACCTAGAAAACTTTGGATGTTAGATAAATTCTTGGGTTTCTCCCAAGACATAACGACTTCTACCTTCTAGAGATCCAGAAAGAAACCTTCCTCAAAGTTGATGTGACCCAAGAAATAAACCCTATCAATCTAGAAATGACACTTAGATTGCATGGAATATAGTATTTACTGTCTTAGTGTACTCCAGACGACGTCAAGATGTTTTTCATGATCATCACAAGTCTTTGAGTACACCAAGAGGTCATAAAAAATATAACAATGAAATAATCCATGTATGGGTTAATGATTCAATTAATTAGGACCATTAATACTGAAAACACATTGGTAAACCCGAATGGAATCACAAAAAACTCACACAACCCATACCTACTTATAAATGTAGTTCGTGACACATCAGAGGGCCTCAACCTCAGATTATTGTATCTCGATCTCAAATAAATCTTGGAAAATGCTGAAGAACCTCTTAGTTGGTAAAAAATTTCATCAATTAGAGGTAGAGGGTATTGGTTCTTAACCTTCATCTAATTCATCTTGATATAACCGACACATAACTACAATAATATTTTAGCCTTCTTAGAAAACAAAACCAGAGATCCCCAAGGTGAAGTACTAGGATAGATGAACCCTTTATGCTCCAACTCCTCCAATTGAGTTTTAAGCTACTGGAGTTCAACTGGTTCCATTATATATGGTGGAATAGAAATCGGCTGAGCTCCTAGAAGACACTCTATCATTAAATCAATGTATCTCTTAGGTGGAATCCCCAAGAATTATTCAAAAAACACATCAAAAAACTGATCCACCATAGGGGGTAATACATGCTACTCAACACCTCCATCATCAAGCACAAGACAAGACACTTGAGCAATGAGATCACCCAAATGTTGAAAAAATGGCCCCACATGGCCTGCTCGAACATCCCATTGACCACAATGGGCATAAAAATTCCCATCTGGAGACATGAATTTTACCCTATGATGGTAACAATAAATATTCATTTCGAACATCACCAGCCCATACATGCCTAATATTAGATCAAAACATGGCATCTCAAGAAAAAAAATCCCATAGAAAATGGTACCCACAAAAATCAAGAGAACAACCCTTGCACTACCTGATATTTGCTACTCGCACCCAAAAAGGCCTGTCAATTGACATAACCCCCCACACACACTCCAATACTAAGCCCAAAAACAACCATGAACTGAGCAGAAATAAAAGAATATGTGGAACCTATTTCAAATAAAGCACTAGAAAGTGTGGAAGATACAAGGATTGTACCTTGGATAAATAATGGTCTAGCCTCACCACCTCCAGGTGTAGACTGAACTGCATGAATCTGACCAGATCCTCTTTCTTTGGGCCTA